>CM063313.1:73933969-74533969 GCA_032173965.1 Sitta carolinensis
CGCAACCACACGGGCGCTGCCCTGACCGTTGACGTGGCCGGGGATAGCCTGCGAGTCCAAGTGGGAGTTCAGCCCGACCCAGGGGAGCCACCTCAGGAGCAGCTGGAGGAGCAGCAAGCGTCCTGGAGTCAGCAGTTGCAGGTCCACAGCTCCCAGGACGCTGTGCCAGCCATGCCCACCGGCAACAGAATGGACCTGGTGGTGGAGACGAACCTCGAGAGACCAAGGAGGTTCCTCCATCTGCAGAAAGCTGCTGCAAGTTGGCCACTGACTACAGGTGAAGTCCTCTGAGAGCTGTCTGAGGCTCCCTGGGGCTCTTGAGGGGCATTGCCAGGTCAGGCCAGGGCTTCTGAGAGCAGCCTAGTCTCTGGCTATTTTCAGAACTGCTGATGCCACAGCTTCTAAAAACCCCTGTCTGATTTGCAGATGCTGCTGTGACCCCCCTGTGCGCAGCCTCGGGCTGTAGCCCCGGCCGTCGAGGAGAGCGGCGTGCAGCCACCGACGCCGGGGACAGGCACGGTGCCGCCCTGGGCCGCCGCCCCGGGGCTCCTGCAGCCGCCTGTGCGCGCCGCCCTGCCCCGCCTGTGCCGCCGGCCGGCCCGACGGCTGCGAGGCGGCGGCCGCTGCCCGGCGCACATCAGGAAGCAGGTCAGAGCGGCATGGGCTGCGGGGCCCGGCCCGCCTCCCTGGCGGGCACTCGGGGCGTTCTTGGGCGCAAGGCTGACGGCTCGGTCTTGTCCGCAGGGCGAAGGAAGGAGTTCCACGAGCTGTACCAGCTGGGCCCGCAGCTGGGCAGAGGTGCCTTCGCCGAAGTTTTCTCGGGGACCCGCCTGTCGGACGGTAGCCCGGTAAGTTGCCGGCAGGCCGGGTGCGGCAGGAGGGCCGGGGCCGGGCCGGGGCAGGGCTGGAGCTCAGCCGCCGTCTCTCCACGGTTTGCAGGTGGCCATCAAATGCGTGTTACGGAACAACGTGCTGCAGTGGGCCGAGCGGGTGAGCGAGCGGGGCCGGCGGGACAGAGCGGGCCGAGGCGGGCAGGGCTGAGCCCGGGGCCCCGGCAGTGGGAGGCGGCGGATGGCGGGGGCAGCGGGCGTGGGCTCAGCGTGCGAGGCCGAGCATGGCGGGCATGGCGGGGATGCCAAAGGCCGGGCGGGGGGGGTCCAGGCGGGGGAGCACCTGCCGAGCATGCCCTGGGCGGCAGGAAGCCCAAGCAGCAGGGAGGCTGCCCAAGGGGGCACTAGGGCATCCCAGGCAGGGCCCAGAGCAGCCCCAGGGTAGCATCGGGCCTGCTGAAGGCACGGTCTCCTCCTCACAGCCCGATGGCACCTGTGTTCCGATGGAGGTTGCGCTGATGGAGAAGGTGGGCTCTGGCTGCCGCAACATCATCCAGCTCCTTGACTGGTTTGAGCTGCCTGCGGTCTTTTTGCTGGTCATGGAGCGTCCGGAGCCATCGCAGGATCTCCTCGAGTTTCTGGAGGAGAAAGACTGTGTCCTGGGCGAGGAGACGGCGCGCTGGCTTTTCTGCCAGGTGCTGGAGGCCGTGCAGCACTGCACCGCCTGCGGCGTCGTGCACCGGGACATCAAGCCAGATAACATCCTCGTGAACCCGGAGAGCGGCGACCTGAAGCTCATTGACTTCGGTTGGGGCACCTTCCTCCAGAAGCAGGCCTACACAGAATTTGCAGGTGAGCCCACTGCACGGCCCTGCTCCCAGCGCCGGGCGCTGCAGGGCCCCATTCCCTGCTGGGCTGTGGGCAGCGGCGTTCAGCCGGCTGCCCTGTGGCACGGGGCAGGTGCTGTGCCCCAGGAGCCGCTGCCGGCCCTGCCCACAGCAAGGGGCTGCCAAAGCCAGGTCCCGGCCCCTCGGCCTGGCAGGCCCGTGAGGGCTTGGGCTGCTCCGCGGGCCTTCTCTGCCTTGCAGAAGGGTTTCTTGGCTTTGGCCACTTGGCTTGGACATGCAAGGTGTCCTTGGGGCAAGTTGTGGCCACCTCAACAGCAGCCCCTGCTTCTGGAAGGCGCCAGGCTCTGGAAGGCAGCAGCCTGCGCCTGCACAGCACTGCCTGTCTCCCCTAGGAACACGGGGGTACTGCTCACCCGAGTGGCTCGCTATTGGCTGCTACCGTGGCGAGTCGGCGACCATTGGTCCCTCGGCGTGCTGCTGTTTGAAATGGTTTGCGGGTACGCGCCCTTCACTTTGGAGGAAGACATCGTTTCGGGACCGCTCTCCTTCGAGCCGCGGGTCTCTCCAGGTTGGTGTGCGGCCTCCCGAGGCAGGCTTGGGCACTGGCAGCATGCAGCCCAGCACGGACCCCGGGCAGCTCCATGGAGGTCAAGCTGCCCTCCAGGGCTGGCTGCAGGAGGTGGCCCATGCTGGGCTCGGGGTGGCACGCCGAGCCCAAGGCGCTGGCGCTTGCCCTGCCGTGCCGCTCTCCCGCACAGGGCAGCTCCGGGCACACGCAGAGTGGCCGGGATGCTGCAGCTGCTGGGATCAGCTGGGCAGGAGCCTTCTGCCAGTGACCAGCGTTTCCTGGCTTCTCTCCCCAGAGTGCCAACATCTGATCCGCTGGTGTTTGTCCAAGCACCCGGCAGACCGGCCGCAGCTGGAGGAGATCTTGCACCACCCCTGGGTGCGTGGCAGGCGTTTCTGATGCAGGAGCCTCCTGCAGTACCCAGAAACCCTCAGTCCCACACAGCACTGCGGGTTTGAAAAATAAAAGAACTTCAAACGTCTTTTGGGCTGTCAAGTCTGCTCCTTGTTAGCAACTTCAGCTGAAGAAACCTCATGCGAAGAGGAGTAATCCGAGTGGTCCCTTCAGCCTTTGTCAAGCTTTTGATCCCTTTCCTCCGCATAGGGCCATTGGTGTCTTCCAGTGCAGGCTGTAGTAGAGATAGGAGGGGCTTCAGCAAGCCAAGAAATGCAACAGTGAAAGCCCAGCTGCCCTTTCAAAGTGAGGCGGCCACTTGGGGTCACCTGAGGTGACCCAGGAGCCGGGGTATGCATTCCAAGGGCCCCCAGGTGGCAGGAACAGGGACGTTGCTCTTCTCCTGTAGGCTATGGGGTTCTAATTATTAAACTTCTCAGGGTTTATGCTCACCAGGAGGCCCTGTGGGAAAGGCACAGCTGCAGGCGGGAAGGTTGGAAGTCGGCTGAGGGGTGAGAGGCAGTTGTGAGTGAGGAGAGGGTCACTCGTGTGACAGCTGGGAGTGAGGCTGTGATGGGCCAGAGGAACGTGTGGGCAGCAGCGCTGCAGCTGGCGAGCCACTGGGTGACCTTCTGCTGTTAAATTCTGTTAAATCTCGGTTTGGTTCCAGCTAGGTCATGTATAGATTTCAGGTATAAATTGGGTGCTCTTTCTGTAATAAACCATTTTCTTTGGATGCATAAAAGGGGGGGGTCCATGTTTGTTGTCCCTGAAAATAAGCCTTCTGCTTTGTTTTAGTAGAGTGGAGTCAGTTCTCATGAACTGTAAGATAAACAAGAATCATGTTTGCATTCCTTTGTAAAAGATATCACCTGATGGACTTCTCAAGTGTCCAGTGAAGATGGAGAGGTGGCAACTTCTCTGTCCAATCTCCGATCACTGTCCAGAAACTTATAGATACGAGGTCAACAATGAACTAGAGACTTCTTTTCTTCTTCTCTGCCTGAACACCTGTTGTGTGTGTTGCTGTGTTCCCTCTCTGTGTCACAGTGACAGCAAGTTACATGCATTTAATTTGTAAAACTGGCAGAACCATATTACAGATAGCGTAAGTATTTTCTTGTCCATGAAGCTTCCTACCTAGGGAAAAACACCTTGAATAACTTTGTAGGTATCCTTGTCATGCACTCTCCTGTCATAAGATTCAATTTAGATTTTGTTAAGGTAAATGTTCTTTATTAAATAATGTATAAGAAGATGCTGAAGTCAACACCTAGAACAGTACCATGTATGGTGTTCTCTACAAAATTTCTAGTCATTGTACTACATTAGTAAAGGAGAATAATTTTGGTTTAAACCGAAGAAGATTTCAAAATGTGTTTTAGGTCACTTAGAAGACTGCACTAAGATGAAGCACTGCTAATTCTTTTTCTAGAGCCATGAATACAAAATATTCCAACTGAAAGACATCTTGTATTGGTATGTTACTGTCTTGTCCCCCTTACCTCTCTCTGACCTGCTTGTTTACCTTCTCTCCAATCCCATCATCATCAGAACACACTACAGACAAACTTAAGATTTCTCTGCCTCTGCTTCATGCTGATATGGCATAAACTGGCTCATTCGAATGTTTCTGTGGTGACCCCCAAAGGCATGAGGTTTGCCAGTGGGAGAGAAATAAAATTTAATGTATTTTCTATTAATTCAGGACAGCCTTGATCCTCTAACCTTACGGAAGCCCCAAGGCTATGTCAATCAGTATGAAAGTCTCAATAAGCTTCCAGGTACTTAGAGAATGCATCCAAAAAAAGTACCTTTGAAACAGGCTGTACTTTCAACATCTTCTCCTGCTGCTGTGGGTGGAAGAGAAGAACAGAGAAGCAGCTTTGCTCAGAAATGAAGGTATTTTACTGGTCCTCTGTACTTTGTCATGTTCCCCTGCTCCCCTGAAAATATATGGACAATACGGTGATCAGTCCATGTTATTTTTCTATCATTAAATAAATATGATTGAAATAAAACAAAACTAAACCCTACATATTGTTACTGCCTTTAAGTAAATTACATAATTGATATATAAAAGTATGAAATTTGATTTTTATTAGCCTTTCATCTCTTTTTCTCACTATTCTTTCTTTTTCTGATATCAAAAAAAAGTGTCCTCTTCCACTAATAAAGGAGAAAATGACTAACCAAAATGTCTTTTTACATGAGGTTCACATTTATCAACCAGTAGGATTTTCTTTCATTATGTTTAACTATAAACCCCTTGTTTTGAAGAGGCATAATTCTCTGTTAGGTTTAAAATGTTCTTACTTACGGTTGGTGAAGAGTTTGATTTTTCATATCCCACATACTTTTACAATCCAGTATACAAAGTATCTTCCTAATTTTCATTTCTTTTGTGAAAATAGTGGTTTGTAGAGCAACATAAGGTGACTGAAGACTTTAAAAGTAAATATGCATACTATTTTTACATAGAAAATTATGCTTTTTAAATGGTAGAAATAAGCTTCAAGATGCAGTCTTCACAGTAGAATAATTTTGTCATGGAATGCTGTGTCCAGATTCAAAATGAAGGAGCCAGAAGGAGAAAAAAAAAGGAAAGAACATATGAAGAGCATTGGCAGCAATAAAACAGCATTCTGTAGTGCTCAGATGCAGAAGTTATCATGTCTAAATAGTAAGGTTACCAATTCCCCCAGGCATTACTTTTGAACAACAAGCAGGTTGAAATTAATAAAGTAATTTTGAATAACAAGTCAGGAAGAAATATTGTCTTAGCACGGCATATGTGTATTTAAAACATTGGCTTGCATATCTCTTATGACTATCTAATTGAGCACATGAAAATATTTGTTTCTCAGAAATACCTGAAAGCTTTTGATTGGAAATTTTAAGCTGAAGTCATTGAGGAATTTGGAAATTTTTCATACAGAAATTCAGACTTAGTAAGTTTTCAAAATTACTCAGAGATGCTTCCAGTTTACCAGGTTTTAGTGCTCTATACAGTTTCATTCATTTACCTCTGCAGTTCTCCATTCTTAAGCAAGCAATTACATAATCATTCTAGAATCTGAAATCTCCCTATTGAGCTAATCTCAGAATATCTCATGCTCCCTCTGCTCTTTTTATTTTAAAAAATTACTTTACTGCAGTGCATTGTGACTTTATTAGAGAGGTACCACCAATTATTCAAAATTGATTATTATCTAATTTGGCTATTTTGACGTCTCATCTGATGTTATATGCCAATAACTTTTAAAAGTCTTCTCCATTAATACAGAACTAATGGGCAAGAGACAAGTGTAGACAGGATGTGTGAAGCTCTTTTATCACACAAAAACATTGATTAAGCTCACTGAATTTGAATGCATTGAAATGAAGTTTAATTTATCATAATAACAGCAGAATTTTCAACATCAGGAAGGAGGAATTAAGAAATAACCCAAATAGCTTTAGTAACAAAATTACCTTTTTTGCATTTTACAGCAGTTATTTACAGCTTTAGTCATTGTAATTTTCTACTGAAAGCACACACAGGTAGTTAATCAATAGTTCCATTTAGAAGAAAGGGAAACAAATGCTCATATTGGGATGTCAACACACTGCTAAAATAAAGTCGAACTACCAAAACCATAGTTTTTATCTCTGCACCTTAAAAGCAGCTACCTGGACTGTCATCACAGAAATGGAGCTGTGACGTGGTTGATGGGAACCCAGGCTAGCTCACGGCACACCAGCACCGCTCCAGGTGTGGGAACAGCTGAGGCGGGGGGTTTGTGCTCTCAGCTGAACCTTAGGAGCAAAGGTTCCTAAGCATGGACAGTCCCACTGCATCCAGGGCTCAGGTGAAGAAGAAAGAGAGAGGCTCTCCAAGGCTGAAGTTCCAACCAGGATGATCTACTAGGGTCGAAGGGCACAGACACGAAGAGAGCCCCGCGCAGCTCTGTGCACAGGATTTTATACGGGTACAAAACAAGGGTGGGTACAACACATCATCCAATGGGGTTAAGTCGGGGCAGAGTTGAAGGGTTGGGTCACGGGTCTTGGGATGAATCAGGGTAAGTGGGAGGAGGGAAGGGGTCACGGGATTGGTTCTGGGGAGGATTGACAGAGAAGGAGCTGGAACAGAGGTGGAACGAGGGGTTGGGTAACTGGGATTGACAGGGAAGGGACTGGAACATCGGCGGGAAAAGCCATAGAGGGAAATGGGGAGGACACAACTTCGGGAATAAATCAACTTGGGAATACACATAGGGGAAACAAGGGAACAAACTATTTAACATTAAATAACAACAATTGAATTAAACTAAGACAAACATAAGCTGCAACAGACCTGATTTTTTAATACATCTTTGCTAAGTAAATAGATTCCTGCACAGCAGTGATAAAAGTGAATAAAAGTACCTTTATCCACATGATCAGAAGGGCAAACAATGTGAGTTTGCATATATCTATTATTCCAAAAACTGCAATCTACATGACACCTTTTTAAGCACAGTTATTGCAGTATATTTTCAGTACTCCTAATTTGTTTTCTGTGTCCCTGATGCAATAACTTGGATGACAATTAACCATTGGATTACATAAGTATAAATATTAGAGATATATTAGTAGATTAACATAAATTAGTAACTATACATAATATACATTAAATATCACATTTTAGGTATTTATAAAATACATACCATTAGATACATATCTATCTATGCCATCATTTAATATATATAACAATTACTGTGGTGATTTGGTCTTGTACTCTATTCCTTTTGCTCTAGGGAGAAGTCAAAATAAGGTGAAGAAGGAAAAGCATTATTATGCAATTTCAGAGGGTTTTTTTTACCACACAGAATCACAAGATCACAGAATTTCTCAAGTTGAAAGAGTCAGGTAAAGATAATCTCCCTGCCTCTCACAGAATTACCTAAAATAAACTAGAAGCACAAATATGACCAGAAGCATTGACCAGTTGCTTTTTGAACTCTGATGGGCTTGGTGCTGTGGGGAGTCTGTTCCACTGCCCAACGACCCTTCAAATAAGGACCCTCTTCATAATATGCAGTCTGAACTTCCCCTGACACAGCTACCTACCACTGGTCACCAGAAAGAGGAATTAATACCTCTCCAGCCACTGTGACTCCTTGAGGAAGTTGAAGACCCCTTCTTAGATGAGTCTTCTCAAGAGTCATCCTACTACAAATGTACACCCAAACACACATACATAGACATGCACACACAAAACTCAAAAGCTATTATGTTATTTCAGGGGTTTAATCCAGGGAGAATTCAGAGATAACGTTCTTAATACTTCATTCACAAGACTGAACAAAAATGGAGCAGTGCCTTAATGGAATAGATGGGGGTCTTCAAACACAAAGAACAGAAGGTGAAAGATAGGCAGGTAAGCTGTTTAAATAGACACCCTCTTGGGAAATCACACAAATGTTTAATCTTAGGACAAGCCAGTGCTGACCAAAATGAAAAACCAGGACTCACTAGCTGAAGTCGGGAACTCGTGTTCTCAGAGGGTCACCACAATAGGTTGCCTGTAACAAAGGCTCAGCAATAGATCAGAAGACAGACCAAAAACATCAGTATTTATGTTAATACAGTAATCATGCCTTACACACAGCACAAAGGAGCTGGAAGTGCCTGAGCTGATAGGGACAACAGTCTTATAAAAAGCCTTGCACTCTAGTTTGTCACATAAAGATCAGAATATTACTTTCTCAGAGTCTCACTTTCATACAAATTTGGCACTTGTGTAATACTGAGTTTTAGTGAGCTTAAATACTGTGAATTGTATCCTAAGGACATACAAGAAAGCTTTGTACACCTTTCCCTCTATGAACTCTACAAACAAATAAACAAAAATCACCAAACTAAACCAAACCAAATAGGACAAAAACAAACAAAAAAAATTAAAGAGAGGAATTCCAGTCAGCTCTGGTTTACTGAACAAACATGTGCATATACATATCTTAAACTTTGATGTAGAACATCATCCACTGCAGCAGGAATGGGTTCTATTGCAGTCACCATGCAAACACCCACTTCAAAAGCTTCTTGGAAAAACATTATTATGCAGAGTCACAAATCATTATTATGCAAACACTACCTCAGGGGTAGTGAACAAAACAGAAAATAGGACCTTGATATAATTTTATGCACCATACTGTCATGGTTTTTCTTGTGCACTGGAAGTCTACAATGCAGAGGAGCAGCCATTGAAATCCCTGCCTTCAGTGTAATTTAATTTAGACCTTTTTAAACCAATGAGTGTAGATTCACCATCAGGGCAGCAGGGACAGCTTTGGAGCTCTGCACAGTGTAATTTGAACTGCCTCCCAGGAGAATGCATACCACCATTAATAACATCTCCACTGCCCTGATACTGCTCAGGCATTGAACACTTCAATTGTATTTCAGAAGGGCAAACAACTATATATATCAGTCGACTACATTTCCTTTTCATTATTGTATTGCACCTCATTGAAAAGCTCTGAGCCATCTAAAATTAAATATTAATTTCCCCTCCCATTTCCCAAATCTCAGGGACAATGTGGCCCTGAAGTTTAAGGATTATAGTGATTCAACTTATGAATAAAAATAAAACACAATTTTGCATAAGGCATTGTTTCCTAATGCATTTACTTTGTCACCTTTGTCATCTATACTGAGTGCAATGACAAATATGGAGTTGTGTGTCTATTTATCCCTTATTTAAATAGACAGAGTACTTATGCAGGGCAGGTCAAAAAAGTCAGCGTTGGACCCTGCAAAGAAATACTTTACGTATGCAAATAGATCTGCATAGTATTACAGCATTACACCAGGCACTATGTCAATTCTTCATATGTTTTCTGAACTGGCACTACTCCCTTGGCTTCAGAGAAATTACTCCTTATTTATCTGCATGTAAGTGATATAAGAGTCTGATCTAATCTACTCCTTTAGATAAAAACTACTTTTGGTCCTCCAGTTAATCTATGGAGTGAGTGGTTCAGTTTTGCAGTCTCTTCGAACAATGAAGGGAGAATTTTATGCAGTTACTGAGCTTTCTCTGAAAAGCCTTCATCAGGTAACTTGGGAATCCAGAGTTAAAGAGCTAGAAATTGCTCTTTTAAAAAAGCCTGCATTGGTTTTTATCATCTTCATAGTTTTCAAGGGAAAACATTTACTTGGAAATAATTTACATATTTGTTTCAATTTCTGTGAAGGGAGAATCTATTTCCCCAGTACCTTTATGAGGATTGTCTAGCACACTATCAGAAGCAGTAACCACGTAAAACAAGCCTGACATTTACCTGACCTCATGATAAAAGTGATCACGACATCTGCTCATCTAAATCTTTCATTTTGCCTCTTATGCTGGTAAAATTATTATAGGCTTTGTACACCTCTCTGAGGTAACCAACTACCAAATCTCTTAGGAATGAGACCTTCAGGTTAATTCTAGAAACATTAACCAGCAGCAGGCAACCTAGCACTAGAGTTTTAGAGGTTAAAACCAACCTCCAACTAGAAAACAACAAGCTTCTACTGCAGCACACACACTGACTGATTACAATTAACATGAAACTGCACTGAAAAGTGGATATCCATACTCTGAAACAGCTTCAATTTCCAGATGGTCTTATTAAGATGTAGCCTCAAGTATTGCTAATTACATGACTGCAGTCTTTGGACCCAATCCTCAGATGGCACAGTCTCATAGCTAGGATATTGCTCTTTGTATTTAAGTAGTGTTTAAATGAGGACAAATCTTACAAATTCTCTTTTGCCATAAAGGAATATTAACTTGGAGTTGTTTCTGCTTGCTACTAACTCATATGAGAAAGAGCATGTTGTCAGAATCTCCCATACAATTCTTCCTGAAATGCTCATGTATGTACAGAGACATAAAGAGCAAACATAGTTCAAATACTATGCACTTAAATTCACCAAATGTTATATTATCTTCAATTCTTACACAGTGCCATAAAAAGCAGCACTGGATTCATCCTTGAGAGTACGCTGTATTTCATAACTCTTGCAATATAAAATTTTACCTGTGTGTCTTCTAGCTGTTCGGGTTTTTTTATGGTTTGGTTTCATTTGGTTTGGTTTGGGTTGGGGTTTTTTATTTTGTTGTTTTGGGATTTTTTGTTCTTGGTTTGTTTTTTTTTGTTGTTTTTGTTTGTTTGTTTTGTTAGAGCCTTTGAATCAAGAAAATCCATAGAAAAGTTATTTTAAGGAATTGTCAAAACGATGTTGGTTGTAGGGGGTTAAGGAATGTAATAACCACATTTCTGGGGAATGTCCCATCATCTGACCACATAAAATGAGTATAGGGAATCTGGAACTGAGAACAGACAGCCCTCTGCAGACATCTGCAGGAGGACCTTGTCAGTCACAGGTGCTGTAGGTGACTCACAGTCATCTTTAGCAATAGGTACAATGAAGATGTACCTGTAACAACTCACCAAAACTCATTAGATATTTCAAAGCTAACTGAGGAACAAAGAAAGCTGAGAAATATTCTCATATGTGTAAGTACAATCTTACTAAAGGTTCTCATAGTTCAATTTTCTTGTTAATCACTGCCTTGTTATCTACAGTTTCAAATAGTTTTTTATAACCTTTCTGATCTGTAGGAAAACTAAGTAATTTAAGAAGCGTTCCTCTGTTGTTGCTGTGCTATTCAGATGCTCTTGCAATACCCTGCACCACAGTTTATTTTTCTAGGATATGCACAAAGCTTTTCAGAGCTGGTGGTAGAGGAGGAAAAGAGGTATCTTACATGGACAAGACTTAACCAAGTACAGCTCCAGGTACCATGGAGAAATTGCCTAAACCCTCAGTGTTTATGCAAGGGATTTCTAAGCCTACTCCTGGCAAACTTAACATACATGAAACCACATAGGTAACACTGAATTTTGTGGTTTCTTATCGTACACAGAGCAATGACTCAGTACTTATGCTTTTCAAAGCCTAAGTTCACTAATCTTGAATATTTTTTTCCTGTTTTAAATAGAACAGAATGGCTTACAGTCATACCAGAGAATTCATAGCCAAATCTACCCTAAATCCCAGCAGTCTGGCAGTTTCCTTTCCTCTTTCTGTAGGACTCCCCTGGAGGACTGCAATTTCTGTATTAACATTTTCATTGATAGTTCAGGCTTTAATGAGCATTATGACTCATCCAGTGTTTAAGATACTAAAGTATCAAGTTTTAGGACAGAGAAGCAAGAATTTATTTCTAACTTGCACACTATAAAGACAATTTTATATCATAGGGAGATGGTATCTCAATGTCGTAGTTTGGAAAAAAATGAGTTTTTTTGAACTTCAGTGGTCAAACCAATGAGTGCTCAGGTTTAAAGACTGGTACCTGGTGTGGCCACTGAGGACAAGGATCCGCCTCTGAGAACACAAGGGGTTAAAAGCAGAGGGCTCCCCGGAAAGCTCTCTCTTGGTTCCGGTCCCTGAGGACGGAGGGATCTCCCCTGCCCAGCGGCTGGCTGGGCGGGGGAGGGGAAGCCATGCGGCCTGGGTGAGGTAGGCTAGAGCCTTGAGCACAGAGGGGGAGAGGAAAAATCCTGCAGGATGGAAGGGTGGAGAGAGTACAAGAACCTTGAGAGGCGTCAGACAGCCTTCTTTTCCCTTCCCCCCCCCCTCCCCCCGGAGAGAGAGAGAGACTGAGAAACCGTTTCTGTGATCTCCGTCACCTTGAAATTTGATATCAACCACTAAACAGCACGGCCGAAGGAGTATGGGGGGGTGGCACGAGAAGAGTGCCCAGCAGCAAAGATACTGTGAGAGTTCTGGGGAAACAAAGCCCAAGATTTTAACCCTTTTCGTAAATGATAGAAACTTTATAAATGCTAATCCTCCTGAATTTGAAGAAGAAAGATAGAAAGAACTAAGCAAAGATGATGAAAGTTTGTGCAAGTAGAAGATTGTCAGAGAATGCTGAAAAGAATCCTAGGTGGGAGGAGATGATGGAGTGGCCTTTGGCTGGACTTTTTTTGTATAGCCATGGACGGACTCATTTCTTTTCTGTAACATAGAAACTGTATCTGGGGAGAGGCATTGGCTTGGAGCCAAGAGTGGACAGTAGTGTGAACAGAGATGAGAGGAAGAGCTCTGTTCTCAAGGCCCCTCGGCCCCAGGGGGTAATGTTGGGGGGGACTAGTGTCCCAAATTTGAGAAGCTGTCGTTTCTTGGAACTAACCAAAGCATCTTTAAAAAGAAAAACCTTAGAAGCAGCTCTGGTCCATGCACAGTGGTGAGAGCACTGGACATGGAGGAAGAGGCCACGATGTGGTGCAAGAAGGACTCCTATCTCTCCTCAATGAATTGAGTACTGATTATCGGAAGGGTAGTAATAGACTAAAGATTAATTATCTAAAAGGTGGTAACGTGATAGGGAATTTTCAGTTTGTTTTGTTAGGTTGAGAACTGGTGAGGGGGGGGGAGGAAGAGTGTTTTTTAAAGTTTCCATGTTCTTCTGTATGTGTTTTCTTTGCCTATTATAAGTAATAAAGTTCTTTTTTTTTTCTTTTACTTTCTAAATTAGAATCTGTTTTGCTCTGTTTTTGGTCACATCTCACAACAGATACCAGGGACAGTATATCGTCATAGGGGCACTGGCCTTGTGCCAACGTCAAACCTTTGACACTCTTCCATTCTTTTTCATAGTTAGGCAAACTGTAAAGGAGAGGTACTGCCGCCTCAAAAAGATCACAGGCAGACTGAAAGCTCCAGCTCAGTAACATATGTGGCTAATTGTTATCTTTGTTACTACAAGCAAGCTACTTAGTACTGCCTGTAATTCAGAAAATTACAGGCCATATATCTAAAGAGGATATGCAAAAGCCACCCACTTCTTCAATAAAGAAAATGCAATTAATCACTCTATGTGTTGCCAAAGAAAGATTTGCTTGTGGTAATTATAGAAAAATATAACCTTCCATGGGCAGAAAGAAGAGTAATAAAATGAGAATAAAAATAAGTATTGGAGCCCCGATGATGCAGGAATACTATTTGCAAAGCCTTTAAGTTACCAAAGTGCCGTTCCTTGCTGCTTTTTCCAGTCCTTCCTAATCAGTTAGATGTTTTTGTTTACTTATTTATTTCCATCTGGAACAATGGTTGCTATTAAGGACAGCAGGCCCAAAAGAATATGTCCCTTAAATAATAAATATCCTTCCACCTTGATTCTCTCAAAAAATAAACAGTCAACTGATGAACATGTATTTAGAGAGGATCCATTTCTTTCCCTTTCCAGGTAACTGTCCCTGACTTTGATCTGTTTGCTTTTGCCTCTAAATGCTCTTTCCTGCACTTACAATAACAAATCCCTGCCCATTGTTCTTATATTTGCAGGTACTGGCTGTGGATATTGCTAGTTGGCAGGGAAGCTGTTCAGTTTTAAACACATTTAAAGGCTTTTGATACTCAGTTCTTATTTAATTTTCTACTTTGGAACACATTCTTCTTGTTCCCAATGTGAAAACAAATAACAGTATGTACTTTTGCTTCTGTGGCTTGTTATTTTGTAAATTAAATAGAGGGCTGAAGCGGTCGAAACGCTCACTCACTTCTCATTAAAATTAAACTCCAGGTTAATGTCCATGAAATGGAGAAGAGGATATAAGGTGTTGCTCCACTCCCCTAGATTGTAAACTTGCTCATATAGGGAAGACAGAAACATCTCAGGTTGATAATCCTAAATTACTGCAGGTAAAGGGAGAGTGACTACTTTGAAAATGAAGACACATTGTCAAATTTCAGCATTCACTTTTCTTGTATGACAAGAACCACAGCCTGTCAGTGGTTTCTATACCCACAGACTTGCACCTTCTTTCAGGAACAAAAAGAGAAGTTAAAGCAGAGAAGCTTGAAAAATCAAGACTAATCTCAGATAAATACTTCCATTTGAAATATATATTTGAATATTTTTGAATGTGAAAACATACAGGCCAAGGTAATTTTTTTATGGGTTTTTAAAAGTTTTCCCAAAGAAAATTCTTTCAAACAATGCATTGAACAGGAATCATAAGTTAGTAATCAAATGCAACTGTTCCCGGTAGTTACTGCCATGCTATCATGCTTCAGGCTAGCCGGTTTTTTTAATTTGTTTTCAATGTCCCAAAGAGCTCTAGATGGCTGTGAGCCTCAGAGGAAGATACCTGATCACAGGGGAGCTTGGCAGGCCTCCTATCTGAATGTAGCATCAGGTATTGTGGCAAATAAGAAGTTCAGCACAGTGGGCATCCAGTACAGAAGGATTGGTCGCCAGGATGGGGCTCTCCTGTGGGCAATGAACGGCCACCCTGAGGCTGCCGTGACTCTGTGTGCCCCGGGACAGAGCAGCCCCAGCCCACAGCACCTTTGGTTCCTGGGCTCAGATGTCAGGCTGCATGTGGAGATTCACCACTTCATCTTGCTACAGAAATATTAATTTTTTTCCTGTTGTTAACTCTCTCTTCTGGTATTTCAGCCTGCTTTGCTAAGATCACCAGAGCGCAATGAGGACTGGTATACCAGTTTCTGCATTTAAATGCTGGGTAGTTTGGAGCTGTCATAGATGGCAAAACAAAATACCAGTGAATTAAAACCTACACTTAATGCAGAAAGTTTCTACAGAAAAGCAGTCCAAGCTCCATTTCCTTAACATTACTTAAGCAGTATGACCAATAAGAATTATTTTAAGTAATAACTTTATTCATTACAAGCATTTAGATTGCTCTCTCAGCCTCAGACAGCTTAATAAAACTCAGGGTTTACTTAAAAAAAAAAAAAAAAATTGGAAGCATATTACTTTTGAAATGTAGATCCAGCACAGGTAAATGATGATTAAACTAGAGGCCACACACTTGGATGAATGCTTTGCCCTGAAGATAAAGCAAGCAATGATCATATGAAAGGAAAGGAAAAAAAACAAAACAAAAATTCTCTTCAGTAGATAAGAGCTGTCAGTAGAAACTTGATAGTACATAAAAAAAAACTATGAAAACTGGAAAGAGTAGTAAATAGATAAATTACCAGTAAGCATTGTTATGGTACTGGAACATTATGGTAGCTAAAAGAGGGCCTGTTAGTAACATTTTGCTGTTCAAAATTTTAAGAAAAACATCATCTGGCTTCATCATTTACAGTTACCTCTTTTATTACAACTTTCAAACATCCTTTCCTTGGTGATTTATTTTGTGCAAATCTGATAGAAGAAGAATTTATACTCTTGTATGAGGCATTGAAGGAATCTTTCTAAAATGTCATTGAAGTATAAATATACAGAAATCTAAGAGGAAAACTATATAGAATAAAGGTTTGCATCTATTATAACTCCCTTTTTTCAACCTCCCATCACTACTTGGGTGCATTTTGTATTATTGTAAACTGGTGAATAAAAACACTTATTTGTTTTACTTAATGACACAGTTTTTGTCAGAAGAAAGTCAAAAGCATTCTGAGTCTAAAGGCAATGTTTTGTGCATCAGATTCATCTTTTTTTTTTTTCATTTTAAGATTTTTACTATTTCTACTAAACAATAGTTTACTACCCTTGTTGCTATTCATTTAGATAAACTTTTCACAGTGAAATGGAAAGAAAAAAACACATACCTACAGTGGACAAGTTATATTTTCCAACAGGTGTTTTAGAATTTTGACCGTGACCATGAGGAAGGAAATTGTAAGGTGGAGTATAACTACTGTTTTCTTTCGCAAAACCAAAGTAACAAAGAATAACCCCCACAAAACCAGTAAATCACAATATAAAGCAAAAAGCAAACAATAGACGTAAGTTTTTTCACTGAATGTACTGAGGCTACACATCTTCAGAAAGTCAGTCTTACTACATTATTTTGCTGTACACTTCACTGTGATAACTTATCTAAACTTATTATAATGTTATCTCTTAATTTACAATAATTTTATTTTATATTTTTAAACAGTTTCCCTGAATGGCTTCCTGAGAATATTAAATTAATAAGTGTCAACACCTCATACAAAATAGAGATGATTTATCTCTCTACTTGGCCTGTATTTCTCTTCTTGATCTAATTGCACAGAAATCTGATGAGAACAAAAACAATGTCAAGATAACTAAATGACAAGCGTTAATAGATTCCTGTTAGAATGTTATATACACTACTAGGAGGTAAAGATAAAAGCCAAAGGCATGAATTTTATAGTTGGTCCTTCAGAAAAAGTTGGTTTATATTTGTTAATATTGCACTGGATGTGCAGTTAATAATTTCTCATAAAGCAGAAATTATTTTGGAAATGCAACTGGATTGAAGAGGTGATTTCTTTTGTTTGCTTTGGTAGATGCCTTCAGTTTGTCTTGAGATTTTACAGCTGCGTGCAGTCCATAACCTGTGCCCCCTGTACATTCCTGTACATGTAAATTACATGTAGCCTAATTCATGCTATTAATTACTGCAATATCTGAATACCCTATGGAAATTACAGAAAGCCAAGTGTAGGTTAAAAACAGATATATCCTTACTTCCTTTTTTTGCACAATTTTTTGGAGGGAACTGTCTACAGCTTACACTTCTTTCTTTTCATTCTGGCTTTGCATCTATCATCATTTAGCCACCATTTCTAGAAATAGCAACTAGCAGAAAGACTGCTTTGTAGAAGTAATGTTTACATTTCTTCCTGAAGATTTTTCATGTCTGTAAAGAGAGAAGCTCCATGTCGAAATCTAAGATTGTCTCTCTCTAAGAGAACACTAGTGTCTTTCTTACCCCTGTTGTCATTGGGGTCCTTTGCCTCTCCAGTGAATCTTGAGAACCAAGATTCAAATCCCTGACACATCTTCTTTCAAGTCTAATGAGATCCCTGAAGATCAAGATGAGGAACTTGAATGTGTTCATTACTGGGACCTGGAGGTAATATATTTTATAAGAAGGTTTAATGCTTAGAGTGAACTTGAAATTGCTGAAAGCTGTTGTATCTATGTCATTGACTTACTGAGACACTTTGAATTTGAGATTGCACAAAAAATTGCCCCCTTTTGCAGACAGTCCAAAGTGCAGAGGCATAAGTGAGATATTACTGGATTTAAAGACCAAAAAAAAAGGTGGGTTTTTTTTAAATTTTGAAACAAAGAATAATCCTCTTCTTGTACTTCTCAGAATCTGAGAATAAAATTGTTAATGCTGTGGTACCATGAACATAGGCCTTTCAAAGTTGGTGAGATGTTACTTGAACTGTTTACCTATCTTTTTCCATACAGGATTTGGCTCCAAGGCCAGTCAATTCATGTTTCACTTTAAAAATAAGCTAGGACCTAGCAGTGGCAATATGGGGAAAATGTATATAAACCAAGGGTCTTATGTATGGTGTTATTTCTTCTGCAAAACTGTTCCTGGTAGCAAAGCAAGACTTTGATACATTTGAATTCTATAAATAAAAATAATACATAGTTAGGGCTTCAGCATAAAATACTGAGATTCCTTTTCCATTAAGTCTTAAATGGATAAAAGAAATGATTAGGCATGTGTGACAAATGAATCATCACACACATTCATTTAGTACTTAGCAAAGGTGTTTATAATATAGTCAGCTGAAAGATTTTGAGCTATAAATCACACATATCATTAAATGATTTCAATACTACTGTCATTTACTACAGCCTCCAAATGGAAAATTGAGGAAGAAAGCAAAAATTGTCTAAGTAAAGATGATTGTGGTTTCCTATTTGAATACTTAAATTGTGGAGCTATAATACGTTGTATTCTTTCTATAATAATATTATACCAGCCTTTCTTTTCAGAATATTTTCATTCTGTGGTCCCAATGCAGACGTCAGTCAGGAATTGCTCTAATGAGCTCTAACTTGAATACAAGAATGACTTGGGTACTTAAAATCAAGAACATGATATTTTATTCAGACTGGTCCAAACCACTTTCTCTGTAGAAAAAGTCTCTCATTTACCAAGAATTCTGCTTCTGTTTTCTTTTTCCTTAAATATTTTTTAATGTTCCAGCCAACCCTTTTTACCCACTGTGGTCATTTCAAATCCTTCCAAAAGCTCTTAACTTTGTAGTCTTTGAGGGCTATTCCTGCACGAAGAGCTTTTGCAGTCTTAGGACTCTTTTCATGAGTCACCAGAATAGTTAACTATCAGAGAGCTGGGTTTAACCCACACAGACCATTTAAGAGATTCTGCTATGTTGAAATATTCTTAGACATGTAATTGGCACATTGGGTGTCTGAACACAAAACCAGATTTAAAAAGCGTCTGTGTTTGGAACACCTGATCTCCCATAACTTCACTATAGATACATGCAGCACTGAAATATTTGAGCCATTCACCATCTAGCTCAAGCCTGGACTCAGAGCTGTTTCACAGTTCCATATTTTGTGCAATTCCAAATACCTCACAAAATATTTTTTGGTTCAGTGGACCAACTGAATAACTATTTTCAGAGCAACATGCTTTATTCAGACTTTTGAAAATAAAGGGGACACCCAGTTACAACCCACAGAGGAAAGGCAGGACATCCAGGGAAGTCATGATGAACACTCAC
Organism: Sitta carolinensis; assembly: GCA_032173965.1. Lineage (NCBI taxonomy): Eukaryota > Metazoa > Chordata > Aves > Passeriformes > Sittidae > Sitta > Sitta carolinensis. Next base: position 73,953,145 of record CM063313.1, read on the forward strand.
ATGTTCTAGAGACAGACGGTGCAGGAAGACAAAATACGGATAAACCACAATAGGATGGGAGTGTAACTGAGCAGTGACAAAGCTTGTTGGAAGGCCAGGTGTTAGAGATGCAGCTAATTTTCAGGGGAGTGGGAGAGACCAATAGCCTTTGAAATGAAGGGAAGGGAAGGGAAGGGAAGGGAAGGGAAGGGAAGGGAAGGGAAGGGAAGGGAAGGAAGGGAAGGGAAGGGAAGGGAAGGGAAGGGAAGGGAAGGGAAGGGAAGGGAAGGGAAGGGAAGGGAAGGGAAGGGAAGGGAAGGGAAGGGAAGGGAAGGGAAGGGAAGGGAAGGGAAGGGAAGGGAAGGGAAGGGAAGGGGTCTTAATGAAGTTAAAGCAGTAAAGGGAAAAAAAGAGACTATCTTTATTCATCAACCCAGTAAAGTTTTAATATTAAAAAAAAAATCATTTGTGTATGCATAATTCCAACAAATCTCTGAACAGATTATTTGTGTCCTTTCTTCAGAAAAAATAAAAACCTTTTCAGTAATCTCTACCTGTAAGGCATGAGTGCGAAGTTCCTTATGAAGTGTCAGAAACTTACATAAATAATGGTTGCATGGTATGGCAGCACGAGAGGTTGGCCTATGGAAAACATTGAAGAGAATTATTAAAACCAAAAGCACAGAAGAGAGAAGATAAGAAATTTACACCATGAACTGGCAGGACATGCAGCATTCTGAAGAGCAGGTGTTCCACCAAGAGCTACAAAGGGAAAACTAAGACTTGCCTAATCCTAGAGAAAGATGTTCTAGACTTGCTGGGCTGTGCAGAAGTGTGATGAAAAGATGTCTGGGTCTTGACCACTACCCTCATGGTAAAGTATAGCAGCATTTTCCCTATTCAACTCAATATAAGTTTTCTATTCCAATTCATTCCCACTCTCTTTTATGAAACATACATTAGAAGACATATGTATGTCATAATGCTGAATTGATAGCATAGCAGTCTATTTTATATCTTTTTTAATTCCTCCAATATTTAAATATTTTTAAATATATTCTGTTGAAGCATCTAAAGTGCATCAATATTGTGTGGTTTTCTGAATATTTAATTCCCAAAGGATGAGAATGTCTTGATATTTTTGTCATAAAGGCTATAGTTAAATACAAGTCTTGCGAAGGCAAAGAGTTAAAAAAATGGTAGAATGTATTTTTTTCTAGAACCAATTATTATGAATTTCAACTAATATTTAGAAGCTTAATTTTAGACTTTTCTTTAAATCATGATCAGATTGTAACACTAAAAATAATATTTTTTTAAAAAAGTAGCCTGCTGCTTATTAGCTCGACAGTCATCTGTAGTAGTAAAAAAAATAGGTTGCTGCAGTAAAGTTGTTCAACATCACTGAAATCAGCTTTGTACTAAGAACTCAGGGCTTGAGCCCCAGCAGCTTCTTTTGCGTCCTTATTTTGAGTCACTGAGTGTAAGAAACAATGAGCAGTTTCTTCAGGGTAGTGAGAAATAGGAGCACTAACTGTAAGTAGAATGAACATATGTATTACCTATGGCTTGAAATCAAAGCACTTCAATAATTCATTAGGGTGAAGGTTGTCACCCTTCCAGCACATTCAGCAAAAAACCTGCTCTTAGGTGTTGTCCCATTTCCATATCTAGTAAGAACACCAAGGACACTGGCTGCCATATTCAAAGTGCAAAATATTTTCTGTGTTTGCCCAGGTTTCTCACTATTGTTGCTATGATGTTAACAAAAGCTTGAATTCTGTGCAGTGTACATACTCATTGTACCCCACAAAGGATCAGTGGGAAAAACCAGACATGTACTCAAGATTCACAACAGAACCAAAATCTTTGCAAAGTAGGTGTAATGTTATTGTCTTGATATATGGTCAAGCAGAAGGTGAAAAATAAGCTTAATGGTCACAAAAAACACCCCTTATTTTCTTACCATTATTGATTTGACTTAATTATAAATTACTTCTGCTCTAAACAATTCTATGAAAAAGTTAGGCTAATAAATTCCTTGTCCAATTTTCTTTAAGCAAAAGTTCTGTTTAGACTCCTGCCATACCAAGAAATAATAATATAATAATAATATATAATAATAATAATAATAATAATATAATAATAATAATAATAATAATAATAATAATTGTGTAAAGCTCTTGTATGATGCAATGAAACTCAGAAAAATTGTACAAAATGTCACAGCCATATATTATATATCACTATGAGGTAGGTGGGATTTGAAAAAATCTTGGCTGCTTATCCAAAATGTTTTTACACAGCTGTATAATGGTTTGAGGGGTATACAGGAAGTAAAAATTTGAACTAAAAAAGAATGTTAGCGTTGTTTGTAGCAATTTCACAAAATGTAAAAGAAAAAATGTGGAAGCTAAAGATCAGTTCAGCAAGTTAGTTTACACAGCTGTACTCCCCTGACAATCAGAAAACCTTTAAAAGCTTTTCTAAACTATTCCTTTTTATCCACTCATTTTGTTTCCCTGTCCTATCTGGCTACACACACATCTTTTAAATGTCACAGATGAGGGACTAGTGAATATTTGTCCCCATATGGCAATCGCTTTAATATATAATTGCTTATAATTGGTTCAGGCCCTGTACAGAGGCACCCCTAGAGCCAGAAGAGTTGGGGAAAGGAAAAGACAGAGAAATCACTTTGCTTCATAATAATACAATTAGAACTGGTTATCTCCACTGTGTCCAGAAGCAATTATGCCAAAACAGATCTGTTTGTATCACTGCGTACTCTTCCAAATGCACACCTAGTGTTACACTGCAAAGGAGGAAAAGGCAGTGTAAGGCTCTGTGAGGACAAGGCAGGACTTTTCTGAAAGACCTGAAAGACAGAAAGCAAAGCATGAGTATATCCAGGTGTATGTTTTTCTCTTTTCGCCTGTGCTTGCATGTGATGGGCAGAAACTAACATTAAATATATAAAAAACGGAATTTCTACAATTTTTTATACCTTGAAATTGGCAGATGACAAGGAAAGCTACGAGGGTGTTTTTTTCTAGTCTAACACTAATATGCAAAAAAAAAAAAAAAAAAAAAAAAAAAAAAAAAAAAAAAAAAAAAGTAGGGGTTTTATTTCATACCTTGACATATTTTCAGGCTGGCAAGCATGAAATTTTACTGTGTATAATGTATTTAATTTGTCTGTGTATATAAATGTATGTGTGTTTGTGTATGTTATATGTTCTTAAGAACATATTAATGAGGAAAGTGATTCTGGAACTGAGACAACTACTATATTGTGATTTCCTTTATGATCCACATTACTGTCATTCTTTTACTTTGGCAAGTTGTACAGACATGTTTCTTGGACCCTTCTTCCAAGAATGTTTCCCTTTAATTAGCTGGCTTTCTGTCTTCTCCACTCCCAACAGCATCTAGCTAAACCTCAGATCTATCATAACAAGAGACTAGGTCAGATGGCTGCAAACTAGAATAGTCTGGACTTAACAAAGGGGATTTAAGTTTGCAGTCTTGCCATAAGAAGTCTAGCTGTGAAAGCTTCAATTCAGCCCATGTCAGAGTTCACTTCTGTTTGAACAGGCATGACTTAATAACTGTGTCTTGAAGTGCTGCTGTGTGCATTTCTCTTGAGAACTTCTGTGGAATTTTAGATTAAATCAGAATTTATACTGTATCCCTCAGTGGCCAGATTCCTGATTTGTTGAACAAGTAAAATTATTCATCAGCTGTTATTAAAAAAATATTCTATTTTAACACACATTCTTCAAACAGAAACATTGAACAAATACTCCTATATGAAAGAGAGGAAGTGGTTTTTGGTCATTACATGAAAATTTCAAACTTGTTTGAATGCCTGAACTTTGAACTAGTCACTGTAATACAAAACCCCACTACAAAACAGAAAGAAAAAATACCCAAACCAGAGGCATAGTAATAATTTTATTGGAATAGCAATTCTAGGATCTTAAATCCTGGAGTCATGTAAAAGCAGAAAACTTGTTGGTTTCTCTGTGAAAGTTAAGACAAACTCCAGCAGAAAGAGTGATTCCTGCTGTCATCTGAAAGAGCCTGTAAAACCGCTTTCAAGGGAAAAAACAGACACAATAAATCTCACCTCTTTCCTAACACACTCTTTTCTTTGATTGGAAACAGAAGTGCCTGTTGCCAGATTTAGTATTTCGTCCTCTCCTACATGTGTCATAGGAGGAAATATAAAGGTAATGTTCCATACTGCTGCCTGTAAGGTTCCTCCAAGAGTTCATGGTAGAAGATAGAAACTCAGAGGTCAGAGACATGCACCATGTTTAGAGAGTTACCCCATGAGACCAAAGTATAAATTTTTCATGTAATCTTGTGAACCAAAGGTGAATCTGCTTCAAAGATTAGACAATTTTGACAAAACATATTGCAGTGAGAAAAAAAAAAAAAAGGCTCTGCAGTTGGTACATTGAGGGGTGGAGATTTAGATTTCAAATACATTATTTACATTGTTTTCTCAACATATATCATCAATTATTCTAATGAAGTCCTTGATTTTCACTCTGACACCTAGGAATAATATTATCCCACTTAAAAAACCCTATGTGTTTGAGCAGAAGATATATGGATTTATAATGTGATAGTATTTTCATTTAGAGACAGTTATATATTTTAGAGAGAATAAATACCATGAGATTTGGAATTTTGTGAACTAAAAGTTCAAAACTGACAAAAAATTTTGTGTGAGAAATCCACCTGGATTTGGAAAATTATTAAATTATCATTTTAAATTCTATTTTCAAAGTAATATCAATAGCTTTTATAGTGAAAGGGTGTATATAAAAAAAAAAAGGGGCAAAACCTCCCAGAAATGCATTTTTCTGTAATACTGTTAAGCTCTCAAAAACATCAATGTAAGATGACTAAAAGTCCTTGGCTCTGGTACTAAATCTGGCTGTCTTTCCAGGCCTTCAAGCCTCTATATCATAAAAAAATATCTCCATACACCTTCACCTCTTTTCACGTTCTACTGTATTCCTTATGCTTCACTAATGGTTTTAATTGTAATAAATTAATACTTTATGCACACAGACACTAATTTCAGTGTCTCTTTCATGATTTTTCCTTTGAATAGTGAATGAGCTTGCTCATTAAGTTAAAGCTTTTGCCTGCTCCAAATCCACTTTAAATGTATGCTTTGCTCCTCATAATAACAGAAAGGAAAAATAATCAGTCCCATTGATAAATAAGCAGTAATTAAATGTTTACAGTGTGGATATTCCTCAGCTAGCAGGCCACTAACACTCCTGACATAATTTTCTTCTCTTTCTTTTCCTCTTCTCCTTTATTGAGATGATAATAACAAATAGTTTTGACATGAACAATCTTTCAGAGTTTGGTTTTGTTGTTTTGGTGGGGGGTTTTGACATATGAAATACTTCAGTACCCTGAATACAAAACTGAATTATTTAAAATTGATGCTGTTACAAGACAGGTTAGTTGTACCATACCCACACTCTTTTGCTGATAATATATTTGGAAAAATTTTGTTTTCTAGATTGCTATGGACATAATGTTGCTTTGATTCAGTAATTCTCATCACATGGAACTACTGGAGTACACAATTGCCATTACAGTCAAACAGGCTGTCATAGAACCAAAAGCAGGACTCTGAGACACAACTTTGAACCACCTGCTATTCTATTTATATCCCTTGCTCATTACTTAATGAACTTAAGGATGACAAATCCATAATTTATATTATTTGTTTATTTTGGCTGTTTATCTGGCTTCCCTGTGGTGAAGATCTCAAGCTTACAGATATCATAAATTCTGGTAACAGGTTGGGCAGTACAATGCAAGAATAAATAAAGTGCAACTCACAGAATGTACTGCAAACTGCAGTAAATGATGGACTCAATACCATGAGAGGGAACACATCCCATAAGCAGCATCAGGCACACTAAATTCTTGTTACCACAATGGTATTTTGCTGGTCTGTATTAATCAAGTACTTTTAAAGAACTTTATTATTATTGCTGCTTTTTGAATGCACCTAGGTTGGTCCAAAACTTCAGTATATGTCAAATCCCAATTGCAGAAGATGTTGTTATGGAACTAGTTAAAACTACTAAATTAATTCAATATGAAGTACATATCTATTTTTGTTTACAAGCGTTGTTTTGTTGTTGAAAATAAAGATGAAAATTTCAAATTCTGGATATTATAAAAACTCTTTTCCAGTGTGACTCTTTCTAAAACAAAAGCAAACAAATAAGCATTTGTTCTTAACATCCTGATGCAATAATACAAGACCATTGGTTAATCCAGGACATTAAATTATAATAGGTAAAACAACAAACTGAGCATTGAATGGGACAAGGATGTAAGAGAAATGTGAGTCCATAATGGCCAGCCTACAGTGGAATGTACCTTGGTCACCCCTGATTTATAAGCCAGCAGCAAAGCAATTTCAGGACTATATGCATATTTTTAATTCATTCTTGGCAAGTTTGCTTCCATATCTGCCAGATGCTCTGCATTTTGCAGTAGCAATCTGAATCTCTTGTCTGTTATAATATTTCCTGCCATGCTAAACAGATCCATTCATGCTAAACATCTATATGCTTGTTGATGTGCAAACCAGCAATCCAACAGGCTAAACTGGCAAGGTCAGACCAGCAAAAAGTTTTTATTACAGATTTTCAGATGGACATTTTCTGATTTCTCTAAGTAGTTCATCAAGGTAGAAATGCACCACTGCAGGCAGCAATTGCTTTGCCTTTAGCTGAATTGCTACAATAGCATTTTGTGCCAGATTTCTCCAGAGGTTCATGCTTTTTAAAGCTTGAATCATGGTACTTCTGCCATTGCCATTGCTGGAAAAAGCTAAGCAGAGCGAGAAGTGGAAATTGTTGGAGCAGCTGCCACCTGTGCTATGTATGATTGAGCGGAAGCTGCTGTCATGTCAATTTTCTGTGCTTTTATATATCAGGAGACCCACACCAAGCCAGACCATCATGTATTTTTTCCAATGTCTCAAAAGGGCTTTGGCCCTTGTACCATTGTTAGTGTTCCAGGGTCACGGTGTGAAAAGATCTTTATAACGCAATAATAAATTGTACTGGTGGTAGCTTTCACTGTAGTTTTCTGAGACAGAAGGAAAATAAGTTGGAAAACAGAAAAGTTGGAAAACCTTGACTGAGCCAGGTTTTTCAGTTATAGATTACATCTTTTGGTGAAGTAATTTAGAATGTATTGGCAGTGTCCATTCATGAAGGGAGACACCAAGACCTTTCGACAAAACTAAAGACTGCTTCTAAGATTATTTCTTACGCAGACAGTCTAGATTTACACCTGAAGTCTTGTTTTAAACTAAATTGTTTTGCAAAGTATTAAAAGAGCTGCTCCCAAATAGCTTGCATTGAGAAATTTTACCATGTCATTTAATTATTAGCTTAGGTTGCCAGCTTTAAGCAACACCACTTGAAAATCAGGATTTATTGAGGGTTGCTTTCTGCTGCAGACGTAAAACCACAAAAGAAATTTTCTGCTTTCTGATTCATGTTGACACCTGCATTTAGTTATATGAATCTGGATGGAGCCAGATGAAAGCACTGAAAAACTTTTGTGTGTGCTGCCTGAAAATATATACATTTCCAAATTTCTGAAAACCAGTAATCAATAGTGTATTCAATACCTGCTCATTGCAATGTTTTGCTAAATACTGATCATCATGTGTATTTCATTGCCATCTCTAGAAAGGAAACAAACAAACCTCCTAATGGAAAATAAATACATAGGCAGAAAGACCATGCAGCTTAAGTGTGGATGACTTCTAGTAAAACAGTTTAAATATGAAAGGTGTCAAATTTCTGGATTCTGGTACTGCGGATGCTACAAGACACACATCAGAATCTTAAGGTTTCTCTTTGTGTGTGGGAGCTAGGTTTCCTGTAATCTCACAGTGCAAGTGGATGTACAGTAAAAAATACTATGGAAACTTTTTTTTTTAAAATCACTGATTTTAGTATATTTAAAAGGCCTTGAGGGACTATGAGGTTGAACTGACATAAAAATTGTCTCTAAAAATTGTTTTATTCTAAAGAATAACAGAAAGATTGTGAAACCATGTTGGGGTGCTGTTTTCCTTGAGGAAAAACAATACTTAGACAATACTCAAATCAAGATATTCTTCATCAACTCATTCCATTTTCATATTCTATCTCTTATTAATAGAAGAGATACACTTCTTACTTTTGAGTTTTCAGTTTTCTACTATTAGCGTGATACCACTCTATAATCACAACAACAAATATTATTATGCCTGTGCCATGCTGAGATGTGACCATTTCTCAGCTGGCTGAAGCAATATCCCAGCAAGGCACATAGAATATCTTATTCCTTAGTGTTATAAGTACTTTTTATTCACCATTAGGAGACAATTTAGTATTTTGTTTGTGTGAATACTAATGGGTGATGCTAAATTTTGAACAGAAGACTTGAGTGAATGCCATTTGGGAGCATTTTTTTTCCCTTCTCTCAGATTTTGGCAATTTTAGAAAGCTAATTCATCTGCAGTACATTTTGAATTTTTACATTAGAAAGAGGAAATAATTCTGTGGACATGCAAAGATGAATTTCTGTGTAATTTCATTAGGGTGCTAACACTGATATTTTGTGTCCCTTTAAAAGAAGTCTCCCTTATGTTTCCTACCTACTGACAAAACCTGTCTAACACACAAGCTTGAATTTACAACCTGGCAAGACAAGATCAAATCCTTTAGGTCCTTCAAAGACAAGCATGAAAGGAACTCAAAGCAGACAGACCTTTTTTTTCTGTCAGGTGTTCAGGTCTCCGTCAAGATGATTTAGTAAATACTCTACTCCAGTGTTGCAGTTGTAGAAATTCACTTTTCCCAGCAATAGGTGTATATAAACTTGAAGCACGAATGTCCACCTGGTAAAAGAGTAAGGAAATGAGCTCTAACCATTTTGACATGTAAGAAACCCTACAGAGTATTAGCTTTTGGTCTGCTGTAGATGGGAAGTTGGAGCATATCTAAACCACAAAAACGTACTTTCACTACTGCCAGTCAGGCAGATTTGTATTCTCAGGTTGCAGCATCAGAGGTCTCCTAGTTAGACACTATGTACGTTTCTATTAAATACATGCAAGATTGTCTTTTCTGCTAGTTTTTTCTCTGCTAACACAGATTACCTGCTTTCCCCTTGGTATAAAAATTGTTTTTCCTGCCTTAACTGTGTTGTTGATAACACTGTTCAGCAAAACATCTTACAGAACATTCACCCGAGCATTGCAATTTGGCAAGTGGTAAACAGCTTATAGTAGTTAAAATCTTACAACACCATCTCAAATAGTGAGCAATTTGAGAAGCATAAGGAGAAGTGAATAAAAATAAAAGCTTATTTAATAAATACTAATTCTTTACTTTTTAAAACTCTCTCATAAAGCCTTCTGCTTAAGGCTTATTTTCTTAAAGAGGTAAAAAAAAAAAAAAAAAAAAAAAAAAAAAAAAAAAAAAAAAAAAAAAGTAAAGCAAAAGTGGGTTTAGAAGGTCTTTTTACCATACTGTAAATTAGAAAAACAGCTCACTTCTATGGAACTCAGCACTCTTCAGGCCTTTCAGGGAGTAAATAACAGTTTGTATTGTCTTATCTAGAAAAATAAAATATTATGCTTTCGGATTTGTGTATTCAGCTACAGATTTGCACTGGGCTTAATGCCTCTTTATTTTCCATGTAAATGGATTTTCAAAATTGTTTCTGTGGAAAAGCGAAGGCATTTTTTTTTCTATTTTTCCACTTAATGTCATTGAGCTGGCATTTGAGTGAATTATGAAAAATCAAGAACCTGAAAGCTATGGCCCTGCTGAAGTCCATTGTACAGTCAGAAGCAATTTATGCAGAACAATGAGAAAAATCCAATACATCTGAAAATGTGCACAGAGAAAGCAGCAGTACTTTGCTTTATTAATAATTTATTTCTTCTTTTCATTTTAATTTTTCATATCTTTTTGGGTTTTGCCCTCTTACAGAAGCAGCCACAGCATGAAAAATATCCACTAACACTAACATTTTCAGATAGTTTCCACTATATTCACACTTGAGTTTGTTGGAGTTTATTTCAGCAGAAAGTTCAAGCCATTTGCTTATGCTCATTTTTCAGAAAGGCAGTGACTATGCATGTCTTTGGCTATTAAGAGAAGACAAGAGAAGGAATAGGTCCAGTTCAGCCAAAGTATTCAGATTCTAATTCTTACTTATGGCTCTGATTTTCACTGAAATCAATGACAACTGTACATTGAAATATCTTTGTTAATATCAGCTAAGGTTGTTTTAATAACTAACTTATATACATAAGCAAATATACCGTCCATAGAGTTTGTAGCAAAAAGACTGTGGCTATTAGAATCTCTGTCTTGAAAGACCTAAGTGTTTACTGATTTTGTGTCATGTATATTACAATACAGCACAGACACGGAAAAAAGAGTCAATTCAGGTGTTACCAAAACTTCAGTCACTTGACTTCTGTTGGAGGAAAAGACCTGTCTTTAACTGTCTGTATTTGAAGAAATTCATATTGATTTAATTTTTGTATTTGATATTTTTTTAAAAGGGAAGCAAACCATTCTTTCTGAGTTAAAAGTGAAATATATATCTATGGCACTGGGATTTCATGCTAGAACCCAGTCATGGTAGAAGCACAGTGAACAGAAATGAAGGAAAACGTAGCAAATTTCTCAGCCTCTGGAACTTGCAATTTTTGCACAAAAAAGGACATCTGTTAGAATGTTTTAAAAGTGTCATAGTCTAGGCAATGCCAAAGACTAGTAGACTGTGCACTGTCAGAAGGCTAATGGGGAAACAAAAACCAAAAATAGTGATGAAGTTTCAAGATTTCTAACTGTGCTGGTTTTGCTTGTCCTGGTTTTGGTAGCAGGGGCTCCACAGAGGTGGTTTCTGTGAGAAGCTTCCAGAGGCCTCCAGCGTGTCCAGCAGAGCCGATCCCCGATGGCTCTGAAGATGGACACAGTGCTGGCCAAGGCCGGGCCAGTTAGAGAGGCTGCTAACGCCTCTGGGATAACTTATTTAGAGAAGAAGATCAAAGCAAAGTGGGGCACAGTGTTAATTTCAGCCAGAGAAGAGAGGGAGCTGCGAACCTGTGAGGGAAACAACGCGGAGACAGCCAGGTGAGAGAAGGAGGGGCAGGAGGCGCTCCGGGCCCCGGAGCCGAGGTTCCTCTGCAGGCCGAGGGGAGACCATGGCGGAGCAGCTGCGCCCCCGCAGCGCCGGGGGTGCCCGGGGCTGCCGAGATGCCCGCAGCGCCGGGAGGGGCCCGTGCCGGAGCCGCGGTGCCCAGGGCCGTGGCCCAGCGCAGCCCCGGGGCAGAGCGGGCCCCGCTGCCCGGCTCAGCAGCCTGTCCCCGGCAGAGCCCCCGGCAGAGCCCCCGGCCGCAGCGGCTCCGCAGCTCTGCGGGCCCGGGGCAGCTCCCGCCGCCAGCGGGGCCGCTTCGGCCGCTGCCGGGAGAGCGGCCCCGGGCCAGGGCAGGGCACGGAGCTGTCTGCCGGGGGAGGGACCCCCGGCCTCCCGGGGCAGGACTCCTCTCCCGGAGCAGCGGGAGAGAATCCCGGGGTGAGCTGCCCGAACCGCCCTGCCCTGGCTGCCTGCGCTGGCGGCGGAACGGCGGAGCGGCTGGGGGGGCAAAAGGTGTTTTAAGGGCTATTTTACTTCTCATTATCCTCCTCTCATTTTGTTAGTAATAAAATCACTTCTAAGTTGAGTTGCTCTAAGTTGAACTTCTAAGTTGAGACTGTTTTGCCCCTGTTGTGTTTTCCTCTATTCCTTATCTCACCTCATGAAGCCTTCATTAAATTTCTCTCTCCTCTTCCCAGCTGTGGCAGGAGAGAATGAGTGAGTGACTTTCGTGGGTGCCTGGCGTTCAGCCAGTGTTAAACCACGACAGCAACCCACAATTCCAGACGAATCTGTCACTGCCATCTTTGCTGTGCCTACTCTGCCATGCAATTCATTTCAAACCACAAGTCACAATCAGATCCCAAAGGATGCTCAGTCTGTATCATGGACTCTAGTGGAATGAGGAGGAGAGAGCTTTGGTCATGTACAAGTTCACAGAACTTGCAGTTGGATATTGTGTTCCTGTGTGACAACTGAAAGTACATGTACATTTCCATCCTGAAGGTGATAAAGGACCAATTTGGTACCTGCAGTAAGACTGCAATTTTTAGTTTCCAGATGGTGACTCCAATGTTATGTACTTTTAATTCTCTCTATATTTTCTTCCACAACTTTGGGGTCTACAGTAATCCATAAGTCCTAGGGTAAAATCATTTTAATTTCTTCAGAATGCTCTTTTTTCATTTTTTCCTACTGTGGCAACTAGTGTGGCTAAAGAAAAGAAAAAAAATTCAAATACAGCAAGTGGAATAGCAAACACTGAATATATTGCCATGCAAATCAAAAAGATTACTTAAGAAAGGTGCTAGAATGTTGTAAATTACCACCACAACCTGGCAAAAGCACTCTAAAGCATCATACTGGGGGAAAAAAGGAGAGAAAAATATTCATTTTTGCCTGTGCAAATCCTGAGTGTCCTCTTGGTGCTTTCAGGATTCTTAGCATCATTCCACCTTAGCACTATGCTAATTGAAATTTCCGGAGCTTTTACAAAACGGCTAGGCACTTGCTTGTCACATTTTCTAAAAATTCTTTGGGAGTGACAGGTTTAACCTTCCAAGGAAAAATGAGTAGCCTGCAGAGTTCTTAGAAGAAGTGCTTTGGTAGTTCTGCTGTTTCGTCTTGAGGGAAACTCACGGGAAAGATTTTTTTAGGAGTGATGATGAGTGTCCCTACCTCATATCCAGCAGTTAGAGCAGTAATAAAGTTCATTTCATAGCTAGAAATTTGAAATTGCTCTCTCAAAGGATGGCACATAAAGAACTTCAGAAAAGTGCTGCTTGTCACTGTCTGTCTGGATTTCAGATCAGCAAACAGGTGTTATTTCAGATCAGCAAACAACCAATTATTTTCAGTGTAAACTTAGACACTGCAATTGGTGCCACTTCAAAACACAATTAATAAAATCTGTCTCAGTGTCTTGGGTCGCAGTGCAAGGTGTGACCTTGCGTGTGTTCTATCAACCATCTGTTGAAACCGGGGCGGGGGGTGAGGGTGTGGTGGTCCTCCGCTAATGGGGCAGCTGGATGTTGAAAATCCAGCTAGGGAAGTTTTGTTTATCTCTTCCACAACCCATCCTCTCTCCAGGCAGGTACCTTCTGCTGATGGGCCACCGAGCCTCATTTCATGACTGATAATCTTACACCATCCCACTGGGGAGATGCTTTATCCTGGGGGAGGAGCCAAGCATTACTACCGGGGCAAAAATCGGACACTGGGAACAGCAAGGCAGCCTTTTCCACTGGCTTCCCAGAGGAAGAGCAGGCCTCTCTACAGATCCACTCGACCTTCAGAGGAAATCTACACCTTTCTACAGGATTGTCACTTCAAAAGAACACATCTGCCACTCCAGAAGGACTGCAGCTACCATTTCATCGGACCGCTACCAACAGCCTGACCCAGGGTGTCTGGGTGTATTCTGGTGCTGTCAGTGGGTTTGGTTTTTGTATTACTGCATTTTTATTTTAATTCTCCTAATGCAGAACTGTTATTCCTATTCCCATATCTTTGACTGAGAGCCCCTTAATATCAAACTATAATATCTCAGAGGGAAGGGTGTTTACATTTTCCGTTCCAAGGGAGGCTCCTGCATTCTTTTGCAGACACCTGTCATTAAAACCAAGACACTCAGTGACTGTCTTCTGTTCCTGATTCAGAAACACAGGCTGGCACAGAAAGCAAAGCCTGCCTATGACTGCTTTGAGTTGTGCTAGCTGCAACCCAATGATCATCTACAATTCTTAAAGGATTGCCCATAAAGCCTATTGCTTTTCAGGGTGAATTCTAGGTGCTGGTATCTGAGACACGATGCACACACAACCTGATATATTGCCATGACTAAGATAAGCCATTGCAATGTAGCTACAGAGAATGTGAATAAATTAATATTTTGTTTTAATTATTTAAGCTTTGCCATCTAAATTTCTTTCACTGTTATTCTGTTTAAAAAGAATGAAGTAGAAACAGTCTAAAAAAATACAACTATAATACAAGACAACATGGTTTGTTGTAATCTCATGTTCTGTTTAGTTCTACAGTATATTACGGGTAACTGCAAGTTTTGTACAAATGTTTACATATTATATTTACTAGCAGTGTAGAAAGCAACAAGTTATGTCATGTCTGCTTAAACAGTGAGATGATTTGTAGTGGATAGTTATTCATGGAATTGGTAGGTATCTATTCTTATTTCTGCACTGTTACTGTATTTTGAACTAGCAACTGTGCCTGTTGCCACATTTTTATTTTGCTTTTAATGGATTCTTGGCTGTCCAAGACCAGTTGGTTTTTGGAGGTTTTTTTTTTTGTTTGTTTCTGATGAAAGTCTAATTATCTTGTTTTTAAAGTAAAGCAGTAATTAATATCAATGAACAAACACTCTCCAGAAACTTGAATTTATTCCTTACCAGGTCTCTTAACAGAGGTTTATAACCTGAATAATGAAGTGCTTTTTGCAGACAACATAAAAGCTACATTTACTTGTAAAACCCATGAAGGTAGGCACTACTGGAGAAACATGCTGTACACAGCTAATGGGCATTCATCACAAACACCTGAGAATCACAGCAATCAGAAAATCGGTCCAAAGAGGCTGCCGTCAATATGGCTGTTTGGATATCACTGACATTTTCTCTGGGGATTGAGTTCATGCTGCTCTTGAATGTGTCTCAGTCAGTAAGATAGGTCTCAGACCACAACTACATCAGGTTAAATTCTTAATCATTCATTATTTTCTACAGACTTCTCTGTATTTTGTGATATACAAAGCTTACTGAGACAGTTTTGTAATAGGAATGTAAAAGCCTCAAGAAGATCAAAAGTTTTGTCATTTAAATAGTTCTGTAAGATACATGTTTTAATGTGAAAATGTCTCTGTTATTTGTTGTTAGAACTCCTGATGCTTCTAACATATAAGCACTTTTTTCTTATGTTGATATTCACTTGTGATCATAATTTTCAATGTATTTGTCTTGCAGACAAATTGAGACGCAAATCTCATTTCATTTTGCTGACGCACCCTTAATGGGTTTTACTGGAATTAAGAGAACATGTATATAGTGGTTTAGCAAAAAATCTGGAAAATAAGGTTTATTATAGGAATTACTACATCTTTTTCATCAGAAAAAGGTGCATTTATGTATCTTGATACATACAGGGCAAGAAAGTTCATTTAAGAGGATTGAATTTCCAGACTGGTGCTATAAAGCACTGAAGTGTATTGTCCAGGAAAAAACTAAATCTTCTAAATGAGGTGAAGTATTTTTATAATAATATGCTACTCAGAATGGAACTGTCAGTGTGTCTTATTTCCTGGGGAAATGGTGGTTTCTGGCAAAGCAGTTAAAGAAATAGAAACAGAAACAAAAATTCATAAAAAAAGATACAAAATAGGGTTACATAGCATTGTTTAATTTTGTTTTCATTGAAAATCTAATAGATTTATAAAGGAAAAAAAGTTAAAAACTAAAAAGAGAGAAAAAGAGAAAAAGAAAGAGAAAGGGAAAAGGGAAAAAAATAAAAGTAAAAAAAAAAGTAAAAAGAAGAAAAAAAAAAGAGGAAAACTGAAAACAGAAACAAAAAGTATTTTTTCTGGGGAATCTTTTAAGAATATAATTTACACAGTTATATTTATATGGTTATATGCTCTCACCATATGACTCCTGAAAGTGTTTGAGGCCACTAGGGACAGAAGAACAGGAACTAATATGATTATCTTCTTCTTCACATCCATTTGTGTAGACAGCCATAGTGCCCACATCTGGACTATAGGAATGTCAGGAGAAGTCTTTCCACAGACCAAAACAGGCTTTGAATCATAGGCGTTATCTCAATAAATCAAAAGTGACATAGCACTCAGTAGAAGTATGTGAATCACCTAGTAAATAGATGGTCTGCCAATATTTAAGTAAATATAAAGCCCTAAACCATGAATTTCCTCCTCCTTAATTAAACATAATAATCATCCTGTACAATGACACAGCCCACCGGAGCCTGGGCCAGCTCAGAGGACACCGGCGCTGCGCCAGGTGTGGGGAATCGCTGTGGCATGGAGCTCCTGCCAACAGCTGAGCCTTAAAGCCGCTTGCTCTACGGTGCAGTATCTTCCAGCCACGTCAGGAGTCAGGTAAAGGAGAAGGAGGAGGGTCTCTGTATGAAGTTCCAGCAGGAGAGGTTTATTGGAGCTGAAGGGGCCACAACAGGAGAGCCCTGAGCAGTGCTGGGCACAGGTTTAAAAACTGTGGCAACTCGGGGGGTGGGTACAAATCATAAAGCACTGGGGAAGTATCGGGGAGAGGTGAGGAGGGTCACAGCACTGGCCTGAGGCCAACTAAAGAAGGTGGGGGCAGAACAGGTCCCATGTCCCAGTGGGGTGTCGAAGATAGGGAGACCCCCAGGAATGCCCTGAGGGGAGCACTCCGAGGATTGCAAGGGAGGAGTGACATGGAAGGAGCCAGAACAAGGGGCAGGGAAACAGTGATTGATAGGAAAGGGAGGAGAATAAAGGGAGGGGATTACCATAAGGGGTAGCTTAGGAGAGGACACAGCTTTCAGGGATAAACCAATCTGGGGATACACATGGAGGAACACCGAAACAAACCAGCAATATTAAACCCATTAATAATAAACCAACAGAATAAAAGATACAAGCCGCAACAGTACAATAATTCTCATTATGCTTGTTACCAGAAAAAATTATTACTCTTCTTAAATTTTTAAAGTATTAAAATCTCTGAAATCAAATATTAATCTTGCCACATTGTGGCATTTCCAAATTTGAAAACTATTGTTTTCAACAAAACTACTCACCTAATAAGTCATGTCTTAGTCTTGCTGCCACATCTTATCCTTTCCAAGTTCTATCAGTGTATCAAGAAAGCCTACACATTTACTTTTCCTGTCACAGCTGAATCTTTTCCCTTGTAACCATTCTTTTGATAACCTTTGTATAGTTACAATTTTATAGGCTCTGATTGTCCTTAACTTTTCTTGTTTTCCTCTCAGTTGTAAGCTGACTTTAACATGATAGTGCCAGAGCTGCAATCCAAAATACGTTCTCAGCTTTTATTGATTTCATAACAGTAGTTACTTATTACCGTCTCTGGTTCATCTGAAGTAAACTATTTTGCAGTTTTCTGTGAAATAGTTCTGTTCTAGGCCCTGTTCATGGATAACTTTTAATGTATCTTCACTAGAAAATGCTTCATTGTGTTTTGGGGTTTTTAATTCATGATCTGTTGGACTAAAATATCTTTCTCCTTTCCCATTCACTTTTCCGGTTCATATGAATCATAACACAAAACTTCACCTTTGTTTAGAAACCAGACCTGCTGGAAACAAAGCCCATATCCTCTCCTTCAGGTCACTGATCTGCAGAGCATGCAAAGCTATGCTGCCAATGACTTTTCACCTCAACTGATATCCCTTCCACCTATTTCAAGTCCTCTGTTTCTTTATCGGGACACTACTAAATTTATTTCACATTAGTCATTCACATTTAACAGCTGGACTAAATGATCTTAGATATCTTTTTGAACTCAAATGATTCTGTGATTTAGAGACCTTAGAAGTTACCAAAATTTATTGCAAAATCTAGGATTGTTTCTTTGTGTATTAGAATATTCAATTGCTTTGAAATATTCAAAGCCCATTTGTGTATTTGATGTTATCTATTTCCATTAAACTGTTTCTGACTAACAATTTTGTCTTTTATTTTTAGCCTTACCTCTTTTCTTATTAGACAATTTAGAGAGATTGTCCAGATCCTTTGTCATTATGACTCTCAAAGACATTGTACTAGCACTGTTTTATAATTTCTCATATATTCAAAGACTATAGTCTCATAAAACTTTTCTTTTTATCCTAAAGAATTTCTTCTATGTTTTGTTAAAGTTTTACTGCATTTTCTAGAATCCTGCTCTACATAGTTAATTTTTAAGGTTGAATTTTTTTTCTTTTGTTTTTGATGAGATGCCAATTGCACAATATGTCTTTATTTCATTGGTCATATGGTTTATGAAAAAATAAATATTTATTTTTAATGTTTATTTCTTTTAACACCTTTGTCTCTTCTTTAGCAAACACTGTATGAAGAATTTATAATATTCAGAGGTATTGCTTCTGTTGGTAAATTCTGGTAGTCTGTCTTTGCAGATAAAATCATTATTATCTTAGTTATAGTTTCAACTCTTGGCACATTTTAGTTTTGTAAATATTTACTTCTATGTTCTTTTTTTTCCAACCCAAGTTCCTGAAGGCCATGTCATAAAAAAGCTGACAAATATTTAAAGAAAGTTTAAATCTTGGAAATCATGTTGACAAATTCTAAGCACTCAAATGCCTCTGAACTCAGTAAGGTCACTGGTCTCAACATAGTGTCTGAGTTTCTTAATAAGCCTGAATTTCTCATTTTAACTGGTTTTATAGAATCATAAAATGTTTTGGATTGGAGGGGACCTTAAGGAACACTGAGATCCACCTCCCTGTGGAGGAGACACAGGGAGACGTCAGAGACACCTACCACAATACCAACTTGCTCAGATCCACATGCAGCCTGGCCTTGAATATTTCCAGGGATGGGACATTTACAACTTTGAGCAACCTGTGCCACTGTCTCACCACTCTCACAGTAAAGAATTCTTTCTTATTATCTAAGGTAAACCTAACTCATTTCATTTTGAAGCCATTCACCCTTGTCCTGTCACTACATGCTCTTGTAAAAACTCCTTCTCCTGCTTTCTTGTGAGCTTCCTTCAGGTGATGAAGGGCTGGAATTAGGTCACCCCAAGGCCTTCACTTCTCCAGGGTAAGCAATCAATTGTCTCAGCCTTTTCCCATAGCAGAGGAGCTCCATCCCTCTGATCACCTTGGTGCCTCCTCTGCCCTCTCTCCCCCAGCTCCATGTGCTCCCCGTGCTGGGAGCCCAGGGCTGGAGGCAGCTCTGCAGGTGGGGTCTCAGCAGAGCGGGGCAGAGGGGCAGAGTCCCCTCCCTGCCCTGCTGCCCACGGGCTCTGGGTGCAGCCCAGCACACCCTTGGCTCTCTGGGCTGGCAGTGCCCATGGCTGGCTCATGGCCAGCTCTCGCCCCCAGAAGCGTTTTACTTCCACCATATTTTACAAACATTACAGTAATTACAGATGTATGAATTCCTGGCTTAAGGATTACAGCCAGGACCACCATTTTAGAGGTCACTAATGCAGTTAACTCTTTTGTAAACCAATTCTCTTTGGTCACAACAATGTTCTGGGGCAGTGACTAAGTTATACGTTACTATTGATGTCTAGAGAGGCTACCTAGAACAGAGACAGTGTTAAAGGAATAAAGTAGGTGTTTATTAAAAGGCCTTCAAAGGGCACACCCTGGGCAGTAAAAGAGACTGGACAAGGCTACACCCAAGATGGACCCAAGCTGGACCCCGAGTCACAAGTTTTCACACTTTTATAAGTTTTGGTCCACTTACATGTGGGGGTTAATTGTCCAATCACAGCTCCAGGTTATGAAGTCCCATCCTCCCAGACTGCTCTCCTCAATTTGCTGTTGTTTACTCTTTTTGGGCCTGAATGCAATGGTGTCCTTGGCTCTGGGGATGGAAAAGGATTGTTTTATTTGACTAAACTGTGAGGAGAACTTGGTAACACTTGATATGACGTTCAGAGTTATACACTAATACATAGTATACATGGAATCTGAAAAATATGAAAGCTAAAACTTAAGGCATCACCATGAAAAAAACATGTTTTCTGCCTCAGAGACACCTATTAGTCAATCATAATTCCTGTACTGTCAAATATCATAAATTTACTTCCTATACACTTTTTTCTTAGTTTTTGATTCTTATTCATATCCTTTTTTTTTTCTTTTGAAAGGTCAGATGCCCCAGTCAGAGTGTCCTGGGCTTTAGTTAACATTAACCACAGAAAAGTGCAAAAATTTCATCTTGAATAACCTTCAACATCCAGAATTTCCTGTTCTGGATATGTCTAATCTTTTCTATCTGGAATTCATTTCAAGAGGAGGGTAAAAAAACATTTTGAAAAAAGTGTGAAGAAAAAAAATTATTACAACTACTCCTGTTGTTAAATATATATATATATATATAAACCTGTTATTATCACAACTTTTATTCCTGAGTTTTAGGGACTACTTTCTCTAAAAAGGTACAAGCATTTTACTAAAATATGATTCATACAGCTCTGTGAGATAATGTTTCGTGCAAGCAACATATGAGAGATGATGAAAAGGAAAATATCTCCTTCGAGAAGGTATTTTAAGTAGCTTACTTATTCAGTAGTATTCATGAGAAACAAATTAACCAGGCAGATACTAAAAACAAGGATACTTACAAGTGGAACAATACAAAATACACTGCCATGAGTATTATGGTATGAGTGTCACCTTTTCTCAGGGCCTTTATGGCATGATTAAAACTAAGTTAAAATAGACCCATCAATTTGAGAATCTAGATCGATTTTCATTTGCATAAATAGGCTCCAAGTAACCAAGAGCTAAATGCAAACAATAGTATTGTCTGTAGTTTATCCTGTGATAAATAGGAAAAAAACGGTGTAATAAAAAAGACCATAATTATCCACAGCTCTCAGTTTACAATTAGTTTTCTTTGACAGTTAAAGTCATAAATGCCAGCTTTAATCATGTGTTCGGGTTGATTTAGGCGCTGCCAACACTGCAAGAGATCTAATCATCTTTCTTTCGTTCTCATAATGAAATAATAATGCAAATTCACCACATTGATGGGATGACCCATGTGAATTTATTATAGGCTTGGAGAAGTTTCTTGAAAGGGATAAATTCTTTCTGGGTACAGACTTGAGGTAATTCAAAGCAGACAAGAAAAAAAATGGAGCTGTCATCAGAGGCCAGGATATGGAATGGATTTAATTTGTATGAATAGGCTTTTTAATAAGTATAACAGGGCTAAACTCCAGCTTTACTATGCGAATATTACTGCTGTCATTTTCCAAATCTGGATGCACTAACTTTATTTGTGGGATGAAGATGGGCTCCAAGCCTCAATTCTTGTTACACTGCAGCTTGCAGCAGACAAAGAGATGCACAGTGGGCAGGCACAGTGACCATATCTCCTAATTATTTCAGTTAAGACAAATGGAACAATTAGCTCCTCGTAAAACCATTTGTGGTACTCAGTCACACACACCAACCTTTCTTGTAGAACAAACTCTACCTATTAGTTAATGCTCAGATTTTTATCAGGTAAGGTTTGTTGTCAGTATGATAGAATACTTAATTATTTTAACTTCCAAGGGCCTTTTCAGCTAGTGAAAATATATAACACTATGTAAAAGGGTAATTGTTTTCAGTAAATAAACAGATCAAGAACATAGAGATTGAAATTAAAATTGCACAATACAGACATAAGTTTTAACCATGTATTACGTCACCACAAGATGCAGCCCAATTAGTGAAATAAAAAGATTTCCAAGCCAAAAAGAAAGTCTTAATTTCACTAAGCAACTGTCAGAAGTTTCAAGCCATCTCCATGGGGTTCACAGACATCATTACCACTACTCTATTTTATGAAACTACTGTTCTGGCCACAGCAGGTTGCCCACGTTACTAACACTAGGTTTCCTCTGAAAAGACAAGGCAAGACTAATAGTACAGATTTAAAGAGACATGACAAAATGAAACCCTTACTCTTTACTTTCTAATTGCATAAATTATCCAAAGCATGTTTTCACATTTCTCAAACCAAACCAATTTTCTCTACAAAGATAATGAAAACACTCTTTCTCATTTGTTTTGCGTACAAACAAAACTTCAGTAGTGTTACTTACAGTCTTGCCAAAACCTTTAGTTTTCTGTTTTAAGAGCTACAAAAATGGCCTTGTTGTATGACCAAAATTAAAAACAATGCCAAAAGATCTGTTACCTTTCTATGCAAAGTAAAATAATAATTTACTTTACCTATAATTTTCAGTTTCATGTTCTGCTCAGCCTAGCATGTCTAAAACTTTTCTCAATCTTCTTAAAACAAGATTGTATAGCATTTCTGCTGCATAGTGTCAAGCTTTTAAAATGTTATTTCTGAGCAGCTACAGATTTTTGCCCTTTATCATTTAAATTCTTCAGTATTTTAATGTATCTGATTAAATATTTAGTGCAGAAATTTTATTATTTAATTAAATAATTATTTAATTAAATGACCACTTAAATTCAAAGCAAGGTATAATGAAGGGTACAAAGCAATAGATATGTTTGGAAGAAACAACTTTCCACTTAACTCCTTTAAACACTTAGTTATGTGAACTATTTCACATAACTGTAATACCTGTATATTTATGTTCATTTTGGTCACAAAGTAGTTGTGATGCATAAGAACTTGCAGGAGCAAAAGTGGGAATATCAATTGTAAAGTAATAAACTCTGTTAAAAGCTGATTGGAGCTGTTTCAAGACCTGTATTTTCAATATGCATTGCAGTAATAAAAGATATGTATGCATGCAGCTATGTTGATAGGATATATGTTTAAAAAAGGTAAAGATTAGTGAACAGAGTTATTTAGAGAAATAATTTTATGGTTCATATTTAGTAATAATAGGAGTGGGTAATTCACAAGGTAGATACATGGGCTCTGTGAATTCCACTATTATGTCATCATTTTGTACAGCATCTAGTACCATACATGGCCACTAAATTCTATCAGAATGGATACTAGGATCATACAGATGTTGTTGCAAATGATTAAAAAAGCTCTTGAAGCCGACAGTGAAAAATATTATCTGATTGAATGGTCTCCTTGTAAATAACCTGCACAATATGAAGAAAAATTAATTTATTCATACTTTACAGTAGCATATACAAACATATCAGTCACTATTTCAGGAGTGTTGTAAGATATTCTCCCTACAGAAAGGTATACTTTATGCTATAATGAATGAATCCATACTCTTCTGCATCAACTGCACTGCATTTTGTGAAAAACATGTTTTTCAAAAGTTTTCTATGACATAATTCTAGTCTAAAATTTCTTACACTTACTCTTTGATATATAATTTTACATCACACTGTTCATCTGATAACCAACTTTTCTGAAGATCCTTTCGGTAATTTTTTTTTTAATCTCCCTTGTCCTTTCTAATTCCACTCTTTTGAACTGGAACATTAGTTGATGCCACTCAAATTCATGTCTACCTGATAGGTCTCACCAATGCCACAGTCTGATCCAGCAGTGTTCTCTGACTCTACAGGAACGGACTTCATTCTTTTATGGAATATGTGGTCCCTTCATCTTTTAACAGATAGCTCAATATTAATATCACAGGAGGGTGAGAGGTTGCAGTGCCTGTATAAGAGAGCTAGGGAAACAAAAACTCTAAATTCTAATGGGAGATTGAGAGCTAGACTTGCAGCTTTTCCAAACATCTGCCAGTTTTCTCAAATTTTTGAATAGCAGGCACAAGACTGCATATGGGGACCTTAGGAAACTTAAATTGTGATAGTAATAGCTTGGCAATTAGGAAAAACAAAAGTTTCTAATCAATTTTTTCAGGTGGCAGATCCAGGCTAGGAAAAGATTTTGGACAGTTCTAGAATAATCAGCACATTTGTTATTCTAGCAGTAACTTTTACAATTACAATGCTTTCTAGAGAAAGTATTGAAAGAAAACATTAAGTAGTGTTTAGTATTTGTCTCGTTTTCACATATATATTAATTTTTAGTAGCTTTATTATAGTTTTCTAAGCATGACTTTGTCATATTTGGGTATCTTCATCTGGATATTTGTCTGCTTTTGCTTAGGTTTTCATTACATTCTCAAGATATCAGTATTTCATTTTTTTTCTGTTCCTTTTTTGCAACAAAGATTAAAGTTATTTTTATTTTTCCCTCCTAATTGATGTTTACAAATTATTTTTCCATTCTCCTCTTCACACCTTCTAAATTTTCTCTGAATTTCTTACCCAGCTCCCCAACCCCTTTTCCAGTCTTTTTCCATAAATACAACCTTCCACTGAACTACCATATGTACAGCGACAATCCTCTTTTAAGAATAAATCCTCTTTTAAGAATAAAAGCCTTCAGAAATCAGCCACTGAATGTTGTCATTAATCAGAATGAAATATATATTTGTTTTCAGAATGCCATAACGAAACCATTGTACAAACAGGCAATTTGTTGTATTTTTAAAATTATAGCTTTCTTCAGCTATTCAAGGACAAAAAAAAAAAAAAAAAAAAATAACTGGAGAGAAAATTAGTGATTTTCCCTCAGTGCTTCCCCTTCTTTGCTCCTAGTCTCACCCTCCTACGCAGTATGTCAGTATAGTCAATTTTAATTGTGAACAACAAATGATGTCCTGAAGCAATTTTTCCTTTAAAGCTAAGTTAGAAATCTTTAAAAAATAAGTGCTAACATACTTTCACTGCTTGTGAAAGTGTCCTCAGGTAAATAAAATGACTGCAATACAAAAATATGTTTCTATTCGAAAAATATCAATTGACTTTATATCTCAAACTTAGCTTCATCATATGTAAAATCGCCTATCACATGAAATTTTCAAAGAGGAAGATTCCTTTCTACAGCTGTTAAGAGGCCATTAAAATGTGAGGTCCTACCAGAGGGATCATAGGGTCATCAAAGTTGAAAGAGGCCTTTAAGATCATCCAGTCAAACAGTCAATCAAGGAAGCAAACAAAAACCTGTTGATACACTTGGTTCTGATTCTTTTCCCATTTATATGAAGACAAATTAGATTTTGGAATATTTTGAGATGATTAATATGTGGCACAAGCAAGCAAAGGGCATAAAAGGTGAGGCTGCTTTATTTATATATAAAAAAGGTACTGTACATGAAGAATCAATCAATTTTTGACTACGCAGAGGAAAAGTGGGTAATATTTTAACTTGTGAAGATAGGCAGGTTTCTGATGTCCTTTGCCAGAAAGTAAGCTAGAACTTTTGAAATTTTAAAATGGTGTGCTGACAGATGTCTTAATTATTGTGTTTTATACCTACAGTATTTCAAAGACCACAAGGGCCTTATGTGTTCCTTCTATCTCTGAAAAGAAACCCCATAAAAATAAGGTTTATTGTTACAATATGAAGCTGGACTGTATATGGGACTCATAGCAAAATATTGCAGGACACAGCCCTCTGAGAAAAATACTTGAGTTTAGTGGCATGAAAGATGTCAAGTTAGATTCCATTCTATTTTTCTGTTTTCATAGTTTCACAGCAGTTTGAGTTCAACCTCCTACACACTCATTTGCTAGAATTCATCAGAGGTTAATTTATCTCCTACCACTACCTCCATGCAAGGAGGAGTTGACCATCTTGACGAAGGAAAATTGCATTACGCAGAGAAAAGTTTGTACTAGAATACCTCCCTAAGCAGGGAAATATTTTCACTGCTTAGACAGGTATTCCTGCATTTTGTTGGGATTTTCAAGTGCATCAATACACATATGGCATATGGGTCAAACAGGAGGAAGAATGTACATAGATCACATGGCATGCATAATAGCAGCAGGAGCAAGATCCATACATAAACTGCTTGCTTATATTCTATCCTACTTCGATTCCCTGATCTCACACAATAGACTTCCTTTGTACTACTACAAATAAGCTTGCCGTGGTGACTAAAGGAGAGGCTTAATTTGTGCTTACAAAGACAACGCAGGTAGTGCTCTTGAAATTACACACTGAAAATGTGCAGTAGTCATTACAGGAATATTTATGTAAGGAATAAAGCACCACCTTTTTTTCTGGTATAAAGAGACATTAGCTACTTTGACTTCTGTGCAAATCACATTTACCCCTTAAAGGTAATCTGTCACTTTTCATGTGATGCACTTTCTGAAAAAATGGCTGTGTTCATTTTAATGCTAAATTATTCATTTCTCCTCAACAAAGAAATTAAATTGCTTCATTGTTTTGTGAGATGCTTTTCTACTTTTAGGTAAAATGTCAACTATTGATCATGACTCCCTTAGTACAGGACGTTTTTGTCAAAATTAAATACATTGTCAACAGTTAAAACAATTGAGCTGTTTTCCTTATGTCATATTTCATGGACCTAGATTAACTCCACAAGATATCTTTCATTATAAATCAGATAATCAGCATTGCTACATTGTTTCTCAGATGACAGTCATACAAAGCTGAATATCCATCAGATTTATTTAGAATTGCTACCTTTTTACACTACCATTTTTTACTGAAATTTGAAACAATTACACAATAAGAGATTGAACCAACCAAATCCCATACTGCTGAGTAATAAAGAAATGCTTAATTGCTAATTATCAAAACACACATCAAGTATCTTTCTAAGTAGGAGTTTTATTTATAAGTACAATGGCCTAGTTCATATGAAGATGATGGAAAATAAAAATGTCATGTGCTAGTGTAGTCTTTTCAACATAGACACAAAAAAAAACCCAAATAGCCCAACAACCAAAAAAAAAAAACAAAAAACAAAAAAAAAAAAACCAAAAAAAAACCCAAACAAACAAACAAAAAAACCCAATGAAACAGTATTAAGGATAAAATTTTGGTTATTACAGTCCAGACACATGAAAATATTTGACAGTAAAAATTCCTGCTGTTTTCACACTGAATGATATTTAGAGGAGGAACCCATATGCTCTCTGAAAATCTTCTGAGTGGAAGGAGTTCCCTACCTGACTGCAATGCTTTAAAAGAGTGGGTTTATCATTATCTTTGCTAGGAATATCAGGATTTCTCATTTAACTGCTTGGTTGAAAGATGTGGGTGACATTAATGGCTAATATGGATCAACCACTCAAAAAAAGACAGTGATATTCCTCTACTACTTCTGCAAGGGCAGGACAGATTTTAGAAAGTGTTTAACAGAAATTCTATGAGTGGAAACACTACCATATATTACTATATATATATATTACTATATATTACTATAAATTACATTTAAATTGCATTCTGTGCATCCTATTCTGAATTATTAAATAGGCAAGGGAGTGGAAGGGACTGGGGAATTTTTTATGAAGGGAAGGGTGGGAATGTAGAATGAATAACTTTGCTGAGAAAATTTGTTTTGCAACAGAATATTAGTGTATAATCTTCTTTGTAGGTACTGGTATGGAAAGTAATAGTATTTTTGGCATAAATATAATTAGGGGTTATATCCTGAAGTTCCAAAAACACAAACCAAGGTGCAGGTATGTGAAGTTATCGGTTAAGGTTCATGGTTACTTGACAGTTCTCATAACATTGCCATTATATTCTGCCTGCCTTTGGTTGTTCAATTTAGGCACATTTTCAGTGTCAGTGTTGATCCATGGATCCTCCAGTGACTTGCTACCTGAAGTCTCTAGGAATATAAAATTCCACAAAAAGATCCCTTCAGCTAATTGCTTCTATGCCCAGAGTCTTGGAATCATTTCAGTGTTGAATAACCTGGTGTGTAGCTCATGACCAAACATACCACATTATACGTACTTAGTATTCCTCCATCAGCATCTTCATCAAAAGCAGAACTTTGACAGAGAGTATTCAGGAAGCTGGAGTGAATTCAAGACACAGTGGAGGCCAAATCATTGGTAACTACTATGTGTTATATAGTTGGGTAATTGCTGCACAATTCACAGAGTATGTGAGACCCTCTCTTGCCAGAGGGTATTTTTACCACTAATTATTTAAATACTTTGTATTAAGTGTAATGTTTATATGTTCAGGGAGGGAAACCTAATTCCCCTCCTTTTCCTCCCTAAAACAAGGAAAACCATAATCAGTTTGAGGGAAATGTTGCAAAATTATTGACGAAAAAGGAATTAAGTGCATTTATTTGATGCAAGGGCAAAAGTCTGATGCAAGACCCCTTTTGCCCCACTAGAGAAGGAACCTGGCATGCTCTGTACAGATGCCATACTGTTCTTTGTGTATGATCAGTCTTGTTTGGCATGAGTAGGAGCTTTGCCAAATTCAAAGACAAATTTTCACTCTTCTCCACTTGTTTTTAAGACTGATTTTTCCTAAATTTATTACTTGTGTGTATTTTGAAAGCGGTGGGAAGGTAACATAAATTTTAGGGTCTTTCTGCCTACAGTGAGAGTATCCTCATTCTTCTACTTTTATGGTTTCTCAGAAAAACAGATTTTACCTTTCCCCCAGTTCTCTAATATCACTCCACAGAGCACTGGAGTAATTTCTGATCTCAGACGTGATAGACACCATGGCAGAAGAAAGATATGCTTTGTTGGTTTTTCAGTAACTCCTTTAACACCATAATCTATTTTTACATGTGGTGCTGTGACAACAGAAAAGTCATAGCTTAAACAAGTTACATTCCATCTTTTGTTTTATAAGTGAAAACAAAATATGCTTTTAAAACCTATTATTCTTTCACATCATCAGGAAAAAATCTGCTTCCTAGTTAAGTGACCTTATGAATGTTACTCTTTACAGTTACATTTCTTTATAGTTATAGTATTTCTGCCATGTGTAGCATCAAGATTATCAGATGCTCCAGTCTAGTAAGGAAAGTTTACAGTGAAGCGCAAAATATTTCCTCTTAAGAAAAGACAATCTAATAAATTTCCAAAACAACATTCCATTAAATTAAGAATAAATAAATAGGTTTTCCCATTCATTTTTTAAAAAAAAATACATTAAGTTTTTTCTTATGAGCCATTGATTTCACCACAGCTGGAGGAAGTTATATTCTGTTTTCCTGAAACAGCACCAATTTTTATGTCTAACAAAATGTGTGCTACAAAATATAAATTTTTCTCACAAGAATAAGAATAAGAAAATAAGAATAAGAATAAGTAATTTGCACTGAAAATGAAGAGCACTCAGCTGAATAAACTACACAAAAGGCTTGCAAGGAAGGATTCTCATAAATGCTTTCCTCATTTCTATAGTTTTAGCTTGCTCTTTGTGCTGATCAAAATTCTAAGTCACTGCTCTTAGAAAACTACCCTATGTAGTTTACACTATCTTCTGAATACTGACTCATATTTTTTATACTTGTTTTTATACTGAGTCACAGTGAGCCCAAATCCTACCTAATGTACTGTCAAATTCCTCATCATGAGATCAGTTGGTAGGAATAGCAAAGACAAAATCAATTTTTGCCAATCCTAAATAATTTATTTTAAAAGAAATCAAGCAATCCAATAAATAATTATTGTTTTTTTAAATTAATACTTTTAGGGTAAGGTGTCATGGATTCAAACAAGAGGCATATTCTCTAATGATTCAAAGGATTTGTTTATATTCTTAAGCTCATCAGAGTTCGTCTAATGGCCATTCTAGATCTGATCTACTAATATGTCTGCCATTTCTGCTTGATATAAACATGATAAAATTTCAGTTGTCTCAAGAGAATTGCTAGGGATCAAACTTTTTTCACAATAAGGATCCTTGACAGCAAAGGATAAATGAAGATGTCAAATTCATAAGGCTACAAAGTATAAAATTAACAAAGACAATACTGCATTTTGCACTAGGCAAATGTATATCTACAGTTAAGTATTTTGCCTTTTTACCTAAAATTAAAATATTTTTCCACACACAGGGTGTTGTACAGATTGCAGGACTGTTCTACATCAAGTTTTCTCTGAATAGTCTTGCAGGCATCTCTCTTACTACAGCAGAATCCCAACCTTAACATCATTTTTCACACTGTAAAGCATGATATTAGTCCCTTTGGTCTCAGGGGGGATCAGTATTACAAATAACTTAGCTATAATGCCATACTTATTTTCTTTAGAGTGCAGAAGAAAATGTGATTTATTTTCCAGGTTTTCATAAAAATTATCTTTTCTAAAAGCAAGTTCCAGTAAGCACAGATTTTTACACACTGTGCCCCTGAAAAAGCAGACAGAGAGCATTTACTCAAAAACTGCATCAAAAGATTCTGTGCGCAGCTGGTAGCAATAAAATTCCTAATATTACCCTATCACCAGAGGGACCACTCATCAGGGCTGCCCAATGACAAATGGCAGAGAGGAGAAACTATTTTATTTTTTTCCTTAGAAATATAGAAAATATAGAAAATAACTTCACACAGAATATATAAACAATAAAGCAAGTACTTTAGTTATTTTAAAATATATTAAACTGTTAGTTCAGTTTTTCAATCCCTGGTTCAGCATAATGCTTTTCTAGGCACTGTAGGAGACACTTTGTCAATAAATAGTGATAAAATGGCTAAAATATAAAGAGGAGTAAAACGAGAACAGTCTGGGTGCATAGCTCTGAAAATCGTTAGAGTGAGCATTTACATGCATATCTCTGAATTAATAGAGCACAAAAATAAATGAGAAATTACATTTAAAGGTATGATGCAAAAGTATTGTCTAGATAATCATGTCTTTTGCAAGTATGAATGTATAGAAGAAGGCTTTTTTGCTACAGTTAATCAGTAGGCTTAAAACCTCCTAAAATTCAATAGCTCTAAAAATCAGAGGTCAAGAAAAACTGGTAGAGCAAAGTACAGAGAACTGAGTTTCTTCGAGCAAGATTCTTACAAGCAAATTCACAGTTTTATCTGGGTGCTAAAGACAAACACTGAGAGTCTTTCAGCAGTGTTCAGGTGACATCTAAATCCATAGATGCACGCAGCCCTGCTGCATGTGAGCTTTTGTATCATTTCAGTTTCCAAAGGGCATAATTGACAATCCCCTCTTAAATCCTAATGCTCTGCAGTCCTGTCTCCCTGGGGGATGTATAAACCATGAATCACTTACATTTCAGGGCTCTGATTAGGAAAGAGTGTTGCAGCTAGTCTTGTAACTGTTATTATACACAACCACTCCCTTATGTGATTTACAAACCTGAATGTTCTGTGATGGTTGCATTATGCAGTCTGGGCTTTAAAAGGCATCCTTTAGACTTGGATGAAGAGGTGGAACTAGCTTTATCACCTACCAAACAGTTATATTCTGATTCAAATCAAAGCAGATGGTATTTTTTCACTTAGAGCAAATCTAATTGCACACCTGGGTAACACAGATGATGCATCTATTTGCAACTGTACTTTACTGGAAATTCTGAAAGGACGTGAGGTTTGAAGTCAGCTGCAATTTCTATTGCTCAGCAGTGGTGTGACCTTGTACATGTCAGCAACAGAAATTTTTTTCAGGCATTGAAACGTAAGCATTCAGCTAAAATGAAAGCTTGGGATATCTTTGCTGGTTCTACAGCAGGGTCTAAGTGCCTCTGTTTCAGCTTATCCAGAGATCTGGCCCTCTGAATCTCATCTATCTGCTTATATAATGTGTATAATAGTTCTTCACTACACAAAAAAAAACCTTTCTATGAAAATAAAAAAATAAAAGAAAAAAGAAGATCTCAGGAATTAAAATTTCCTGTTATGCACCTACAGAAGTCAGAAAGGTTTCTTAGTGTGAACCAGCATTTTTGATCTAACTAATTAAAAAACACAGCAGTGGCTAATTTCCCAATTTTCAGTTCATACCTACTTTATTTTGAGTAAACAAAAACCATACTTGGGGTTTATAAAATTCTAAGTGCTCAGACAAAAAAAAAAAAAATTCATAGACATGAGGATTTATAATTATACCTATTTGTAGACACTGACTGGAATGGTCTTTGGCATCACAGGGACATGACCCTGTATCAAAGATATTAAGAAGCAGCAAGGAAAAGTTAAGAGCAGACAATAGGTGCAAAAAATTGATGCTGCTGCAGCATTTTAACAGTCATCCTAAGCAAGGAATATAACATAAATTTAGGAAATTTCCTCAAAAATAAAAGGCCAGTATCCTCACACAGGGAAGTATGGAACAATAATATTGTATTCAACTGTCCTAGATAATTATGTTCAGGAAGGCCTGCAATAATGCTTTTGAGAATACAGAACGCCTTCAAAACCAAGCAGTTCTTTTTTCCCATATTGACACATAAAAGTATAAAAACACAGGCAATTTAATGTAAATTCTATGTAATAAAATTAACCCTCAATGTTGCTGTCAAGGTTGTCATTTTTTTAACAAAAAAATTAGGTATAAAATAAGATAATAACTTAATGCAAAGGATTATGCGTACGACTTCTCCTAGCAGTGACCATACCTGTACAGTAATTCTCTAGGGAGGCGAGTGACTTGCAAGAGCATCAGTACCCATTATATTTTGCTGTCATTGACATATGTTGGAGTTAGCAGGAGCTGAAATTGAAATCTGTTACCATGTAGTTTTGTGTATTTAACCTCAAACCTGATCTAAATCTGATTAGAGATAACAGAATATGCTCTGAAAAAAGGATTTTTTTAAATCAGTCTGGGGGACTGGACTAATTCAATATTACCATTCACTAAAAAAATTTAAAAAAAAGATCCACCATGTCTGAAGAGTTTTCAGCTGCAGGAAAGGCAAGAAGGAAAAATCTTTTGCAATATCCCAGAAACCCAAGAAGAAATCTAGAGGAACACTCTATCACAAAAGAATAATATATAATTAAAAATCTGCAATATCTAGTCATCTTGTAGAAAGAACAAAAAATAATACATTCTTGCATTATGTTAGAATTCATGAACGTTTTGTCTACCAATCAAACCTACTTATATTCATAAACATAATAATTTCTGTCAAGGATAGTGTGTTCAATCATGCAGATAGATGGCCAAGATTCTAGCATCCTTTAAAACACAGGTTGTAATCACAAAGTAATTATAAAAACAAGTAAAATGTGTTCATTTATGTAGTTTTCAGCCTAAACATGGCATGAGAGAATAATTGTATCAGTTAAAAATATTTCAGTGATCTTCAAAAGTAAAATTGAAAATGGAGAGCACAGAAATATCTGAATTGTTGCTGTTTGTTTTTCTCTCAAACCTTAGATTTCAGAAAAAAATTCTCTCTGTTGACCTGCTTAAAGTCACTGGAGTTGTCCCCAGTCATTGTCACCCAGAAAAGCTACTGTGCTGAATTCTTCTAGTGCAAAGTCCACCTTTAGACAACAAAGAAACTCACTACAATTATCAAAGTAAAAAATACTTGCCAAAGTCAGGGCAAGACGGTATAAATGCATCTGTGATACCAGCTTCCAGAGATACAAGAAAGCAAAAATATCAGCTGTGAAATACCTCTTTCTCTCTAGTCAATATTTGGTAACTCAAATTCCAAAGCAAGGTTATAATAACTTTTCTGATGACCAGCCACACTGAATAAAAAACCTGAAAGACCAGGGGATATTTCCAGAGAAAAATGCTGCAGCTGTATTTTCATTTTATATGGCATATCTTCCACAGAAAAACACCCAGGCATAAATTTTATAGATTGTAAAGTATTTATGGATCAGATATTAAAATGATTAATACATGATGAAAAATAGGAAAGTGCATTGTAGTATTATACCCCCAAGATCCAGTTTAGCATAATGCCACCACATAACCTCCACTTAGAAATATGTATGTATTCAATTTGAATGATATCCCATTTTCCTTTCAAGAGTTTTCACTCTGAATGGTGAATATCAGTAATACACATTCTTTTCAAATATGGTATGTGCAAACAGTAAGACTGGCAACTACAAAAAATTCTTCTTGTTCCCATATAAAAGCTACTTAGGAAGGGGTGGGTCTAATGATAAAGTATTTTGAGAATTTGCTCAACAGAAAGGCAGATAAGATCAGATTACTTCTCTCAATGCACAAAGCTAAACTGAAAGTCCAGCTTGTCAGCAAATGTTTAGCTACAATGAAATTCATGCCAGCCTACAATACACTAATTGGATATTTCATCATAATGTAAGTATGGGAAATTCTACATGGTAATCCTATAGCAGGCTTACACTAAGTGCTGGTCTGAATATAATTAATAATCTCTGGATATTTAGTGTCAAGCTTTTAGGAAGACTCTCCTGTGGTTGAGGCAAAAAGAACTTGAAGTTGGAAGCAGTTAGAAAATATGATGTAAACAAATTCTTGTTAGACCTGTAAAATAAAGGAGGAAGAAACTATTACTACAGAGCAGAATGCAACATGAAGTGAATTACCTACATGAAAATTTAATGCAAATGATATTGAAGCAAAGCTAAGTTTTATGCCTTGTTGTTCAAAGGAAGCTGGTAAAATGACAATTTATAGAGCACTTCCTCTTTCTTGCTTGCCACAGGATATAGCAGTAAAACGAAGCAAAGCCTTTTCTGCATTATTACTTTTGCAGAATATTTATATGTTTACAACTGGAGTATTGTTTTTCATAGTAGAGTTTTCTTGTTTTAAAGACCATACCTGTGATAATGAATATTGAGCTGGTTAAGCTGTTTACCCTCTAGTAGTATTTCCCTGTTAACTCCCCCAGTAGCTCAGTTTATCCCTGGCTGGCCACACCCTGTCCCATTGTACCTGTCCCCCGATGGGAACACCCCCGGGAGGACCCAGGATAAAGGCTTGGGCTTTGGGGTCCTGCTTCCTCTTCTGCACCCCCTTCAGAAGAGTAAACTTCCATGCAAAAGTGCCTTCTCTAAACTTCCAACCTTGGCACAAGGGATCAGGAGACCTGTGGGAAGCAGAGAGCATCTGCTTTCTATCATTCCTAGGCTGTTCTCAGCCTGGAACGGTTGCCCCTGGACACATGGCCAGTGGACAGGGACAGCCAGGCTCCCTCCGGCCCCCTAGATACACATACCTATTTTTTTCCTTATGTCCCTGTTTCCTTCTTCAGGTACACACATCAATATTCCAAATCCTGCTGTATTAGACACCAACACTGTAACTCTTTGAGTCTAATCTACATTGAATAAATATGATATTTTATTTAGACCCCCAGTTGAAACTGTTCCATATGGCAAGCAATAATAGCAAGTACCTACTCTGAAATGTACTGTGAAATGCTAAGTCTGCACCGTAATGAAGAACTGTCCTGGAAAGTCTCAAAGCTGTGTTTAGCACAATGACCCAGGTAGTTACTGCACCCATTGCCATCCCAACAAAGACACGAGGCCCTCTAGATGTGTGGCGGTTTAGCATTGGCTGTCAGGTGTCCACAACCTGTTCTATCACTCCCCATTTTTGTCTGGGAAGAGCAAAGAAAAGTTGATGAAGGGCTCATGGTTCAAGATAAGAGAGAGAGATCACTCATCAGTTACAGTCACAGGCAAAACAGACTCCACCTGGAAGTGCATCTATTGCCAATCAAAAGCCATAGTATGATGATGAGAAATAAAAGCAATTTTAAAAAAGTTCTCCCCCCACCCCTCCTCTTTTTCCTGGGATCATCCTCACTCTCAGTTTTTCTACCCCTTTCTTCCAAGCGGCACATGAGAATGGGGAATGGGAGTTGCCACCAGTTCATTATACATTCCTTTGTTCTCACACTCTTCCCCTGCTCCAGTGTGGAATACCTTTGGATTCACTACAGGATGTCACAGGGGCACAGCTGCCTCACCATGGTCTGCACCACAGGCTGCAGAGGAATCTCAGCTCCGGGGCCCAGAGCATTTCCTGCCTCTCCTTCTCCACTGGCCTTAGTGTCTGCAGGGCTGCTGCTTTTACTCCTTTCCTGACTCATGCTCTGCAGTAACTTTTCCCCCTTATTAAATCAGTTATCCCAAAGGCTCTACCAGCATTGATGGACTAGTCCTTGGCCAGTGATGGGTCTGTCCTGGGGCTGACTGGTGCTGGAACTATCAGCTTTGGGCACCTTTCTCACTGCAACCACCCTTGTACCGTGCTTGGATTTCTTTATTCTGAATATATCAAGGTACTCTGCTTCTTTACTATTAAACACTACTACTCCCTTGCTGCCCAGATTTTCATCTCTTAAACACAGCCTCCAAAGACCCTTTAGTGAATGTGTGTATTTGAGGTATAATCCTGCTGGCAATGAACTGTGTTGAAAAATATCGTCAAGACTTTAGCACAGAAAGAAATCAATCTAGTGATCGTAAATGGTCTGTGGTCTCCCAGGGACAGTCTCATTTTTTAAAAATTTCAACCTATACAAATGAAATATCTTTTCTCTTTCTAGAGACCTTTATCAGGAAATAATGTATAGGACACTTAGAAAAATGGAGTTTTCCAGGCTGTCAACTACATGAACAGGTAAAATTAAAGTTATTTAGTACAATAAGAGCTAAATAGCTAGCATATATACTTTCTAGAATTCATATGAATAATATATCTAAGCTATTTAATTAAAATTTAGATGGTTAGTTTTCTTTTTTTTTTCTGCAAGTGATTCATTATATAAATCTCTGGAAATGATCACAGTTCCCACAACTCGGGAACCTAGCTTTCAGGTAACCTAGTTACCTAAAACTTCCCAATATTTTTCTTCTACAGTCTTTTTTTCATAAGTTGTCTTTCTTGTCTGTTTTTTGGCTATCATGCAATGCTCATTGTTTATATTCTAAACTAAAAATTTACAGTCTGAGCTGCTAATTAGATTTTCAGATCCAGGAGGCAAGCCTTGAACTTCCTACAGTAAGAGTGATGTCAAAACAGCTAAAAGGAAATAAAAAAATTAAAAAATCCGAGGCATCTTTCTGAGATGAAAATAGATTAATTAATCTGTTTTTGTTCCAGCAAGTACAACAGAAGATCCAATATACTAATTCTACTATGAAATAACCACAAAATTTTCTCACTCAGCAGACTGGTCTTCAATAGTGTCAACCATATAAAAAATCCTCTCTGCAACTTAGTACTTCTTTGCATATATTCTGATTTATAGTCTTATAATTTTACAGACAAATAATGGAAATTTTGTATTTTTTTTTTCCTTTTGGAGCACTGATGAATTCTAATGGGACTTTAATAGGAAGGTGAGATAAAACCTATTCTATTTTCAACAGAGTGATTAATTAACCTTCAGCTGCAGTTGTCCTCAGTTAAATTTACTTAACCTCTACAAAGTTTTAGGGCATGTCTAGGTAGGCAAGGCTTTGTAGTTCAGAGATGCAAGAGTTATCTGAATAAGTTTAGTTATGACAATAAGTTTAGTTATGAGAAGGAGTTTGGCATTGAGATTATCCAGAAGGTATTTGCCCCGCTGGATAATATGCTATATCATTGGATTTAATTAGCTAATTATTTTATAAAACATTAGAGCATACCATTAAACTGATTACATGGCAGTCAGCAACACATTCCCAGTGACACGATCAAAGACAGCATGTTCACTGATTGCCACAAAGAGTCAAGTACTTTTTTGCCTCCTTCTTCTCTGCCTTCATGTGGAAGGAAGCAATGCCAGAGGGACAGGATTTGAGTTTGCCTAAAAGCAGGTATTTACATAATAACATTTGAGACAGTGTAAATTCCCAAGACACCTGCACAGGATGGACAGATGTGACCGTGGAGCACACATCTGAAGCTTGATTGGAGCTGCCTGGAATGTCCCAATGCACCAAAGGGGATTGCCAGCCTTTGCTCGGGTGACTGGTCTCCTCCTCCCTGGTTTCAGGCAGTGTTATCCATTCAAGAGTGCGAAAGTCCTTTCTTCTGTGCAATCTTCTTGGCGCAACTCTAACTTTGAATGCTTCTGCAAATGTCCACGCCTAAATTCTCATTCTGGTTTTTGACTTCAGTCTTACCAATACTATTTCACATTTCCCACTTCAATTTCCATTCTGACTTAACTACTGTCCCTGCCTTACAGTTATTACAAGTGTTTTCCCAGTTATGTTGTACAAACACTAGATTCATATCAGTAAAAGCTGAATTTAGGATTTTTTTCAGTATGTAAGTCACACTTACATATGACAAAATTCTCTGTGCTGACAAATCTAAAAGCATGTATTTTATTGTTAATTAGAAGAGTGACTGTATAATAGTGATTAAGGAATAATTTTCTTGTGATTCATTAATGAAAGTGGATCATTAAATAAATTGCCACCTTTTGTTAAGTTATCTTTGCGACAAGAACTCTCTTTTAATCATGCACACTACAAACAGTCACAATCACAGAGTAGCTTATCCTTCATCCCAGTACAGACAGAAAATATTGATTTAGTTCAATTGTTAAAGGACAAAGCCAACATTTTTTCAGATATCCTATATAATAACATCATATAAATACTGAAACAAGGAAGCATAGTTCTGATTTTTTTTGTCCAGACAGAGTTCACATTTTATTGTCCAGGTTTAGGCATGAAATGAGCATATGAAAAATATTCTTATTATTCAGTAAGACAAAAACAAAACAGACAAAATTTTGGTGCAGCATGTGATTTGATTTAAAATCAAGAATTTCATTTACCCAAGATCTCTGCTGGGGATCCTGAGGACAAACTCTGCAAAATTTATGCCCCTTATTCCATCTTCTTTTCTTTCACAGCCCTCTAAGGAAGTCCGTCCATAATCAGAGAGCTGCAGTCATCAAACAAGCCTTGTCTGTTTGTTGTCTCAGCTTAGAGATCTGAGTACACCATATCTGTTATGGAAATGAGTCTCAGTCTTCCACATTGAATAATAAAAACTCCTAATAAAGCCCTTAAATTCATTAAAATCCTGGTGATGTTAGAAGGGAAAATAAGATTTTTTTCTTTTAATTTAAAGAGTTGCAATTCAGGTGTAATTATTTAACAACAAAGCATCTACCAAAATATCTCCTCCTGGGTAACCGAGGACTCTGAAATTTCCCAAAATTTGAGTCATAATTGACATTTTCACAGTTTATCTCATAAGAGAAAATAGAAAACCTGTACCAATAAGGCAGGCAATTGTTTCAAGTGGATTTTTTTCTATGAACAATGTCTTCATTGTGCAGACTGAAATCTATCTATAAAAATTAGAAACAGGAGGCAAAGACAAAAAAAAAGGAAATCCATTTAAACTGTTTAAACTAGAGGTTATTTTTTTGTCAATCATATCCAACTTAGTATGGTTTTCATTATCTAGGCAATAAAAGTTTTAGAATAAGGGACTGGTTGTCCTGAATTGGAATAATATGAATCCATGATATTGAGGATTGTGACTATTTTATGATAACCACATATCCTAGAATAACCTTTTTTGCCATTGCAATGAAATAAGTAATCTTTATTGATTAGCCAAGTACGTATTTTCCGTGTTTGTAAAATTTAAACTGGCAGTTCAGAATGTTTAACAGCAGTTCCAGCTGAGACTTGAAGTTCATGTGGAATAAACTGTCCACTCACTCTGGAAATGAAGCAACCAATACAAACTATGCTTTGATATAAGTAGGTTTTTTAGTCTGCTGTAAAGAACCCCACACTGAAATTTGTATGCAGACCTTCAAACTCAAAACTATACTAATTCACTATGCTTTTTGATATGTAGGTATATATATGCATGATGCAAGGGTATACTTGCTCGAGAGGTCAGCAGAACTGCAGGAATGATGGACTCATTCCTCCCCTTCTCCTAAGATTTCTAAATACTTCAAATCCAAAGAAATAATAGTAGCATAAAATTACACTGGAAGAATTCAAATACTGTTCTATAAACCTATGTTCCCCAACTGTATAAATGAAAACTGAATCCCAGCTCTGAAAGTTAAAGTTGCTTGTCTGCTTTAAGACCAAATATTATCTAAAGCTGGCATTTCACTAAACCAATATAATTAAAAAGCTCAACTTTTTGAGCTCTAAAAAGTCTTACTGTCTGTAATTGTGGTAGGGCACGGTTTAACGGCCCTAAATTATTAGTTATGAAAAATCCTTTATAATGATATGAAAAAGTCATAATTTTTAGGGGATACATAAATATAATTATAAGGAGATCAAGTAGCAAGGAATATGAGATCCAAAAGTTAGAGATATCGACAAAACATAAATAATTCAAGGTTTAAAATCTTGATTTAATATTTTTCTATGAAAAAGAGGTTTCACTAAATTTCTTAGCAACTTATCCTTTAATCTTCACTATTTTCTGAGAGACTGTGGTTTTCCGACAAAAACATGTTTCCAAGAGTCAAGGCAAAAAAAGTAGAAGAATGATTATTTTTTTTCTTTTGGTTCCTAATCTCGGATTTGCCTAATTTAGCTAATTTGGCTCATTGTCCAAGGAGTAGAAAGATTTGCTGCATTCACCTTTGAAAAATTTTATTTTAAGCCTGGCATACTTTAAATGTAAAAGTAGAATAAAAAAATGTGCAGTTTTCCTGTAAGTGAAGCAAAATTTTAAACTAGGAAAACTGATATCTGAATTTAAACATTATTAAATTTTCAGGTAATTGATCAGGTAATTCTCAAGGTTCTTAACAAATTCTTCCAGGGAGACTAAGATGATTATAAATATTTTTTTTTTAATTGTATTAATTAAGATTGAGTCTCCTTGTCAAAAACTTCTTATTTGAGTAAGATTTCATTGTCTTACATTTCATTTCTGAAGTTGAATGTTGTTAATTTTCTTTTGTATATATGCATTAGTTCAAGTGGTTTGGAAACTCAGCCAAGGGATGCAAAAACCAAACATAATGAAAAATTTATGAGGAATTTTCATAATTTATGAATTTTCGTAGCATAGAAAAACTCTAATATGTAAACAGCAAAATGGAGAAAAAGTCTCAGAAATGTGTTTAATATCAACCATCAGGTTAGCAGGACAAATTTTTCTTCCCACATTACTGCTAAAAAGCCACAGGTACTTAAGAGTCATCAATTGAATTGCACATTCCCTCTGTAATACTTTAAGTTGCTGTCAAGGCTATGAAAAAACTGTAAGTAAATGCACCTAATTAATATTTTGGGCAACAAGATGTAAATATTCACAGAAATTCTTTACTTGAAAATCAGTGGGGAGATAATAGATCTTTGAAATCTTTAATGTTTGTTAAAGTTGGGTTT
Source organism: Sitta carolinensis (assembly GCA_032173965.1). Lineage (NCBI taxonomy): Eukaryota > Metazoa > Chordata > Aves > Passeriformes > Sittidae > Sitta > Sitta carolinensis. The sequence goes on from CM063313.1 coordinate 73,994,076, forward strand.
TTTTATTTTGGTGTAACAGAAACTGTTTTAAAATCAAAGCACATTTATCTGTCAGACCTTTTTGTCCCACTAATTGGCAGCATGGACATATCATCAATCCAATTTTTCATTAGTGTTTGTGCATAGGCTATACCAGCTGATTAAGTCGCCCTCATGTTTTTGTGTATGCCCCATACTCCTGACATCTGGGGTGATAGATATTCTTGTAAACAGCATAAATAGTGGTTAGAATTTGAGGAACCTCCCATTTGCTGTAAAAGAGTGTAGACCTCTGTGAAATGCTGAGAATGCACATGAAGTTCCATGGAAATTAACTTGCAAATAAATTAAATTGAAAAAAAAAAAAGTCTTTCTGGTCTGGTTCTGAGAGAGAGAGACTAACTGACTAAGGAAATACAAGAGTTCAAAAAGTAATATGTTAATGTTCACCAGAAGTGTAATGGGGAAAGAATTTGAAGGAAATTTAATAGGAAGGAATTTGAGCAAATTCACAGCAATAGCACCTAAAGCCACAGTAATCATGGACAAAGTCCACCAAGTCTAGTTACTTATTACGTGTGAACAGCATTACCACAAGCAAAGAAATTTGTGTTGAAAGACATGCCCAGACTTTATTTCAGCAATATTGCATAGTTATGAATGAAAATTTTCTGCAGAAGTACAGTGAAGGATGATACATATTTTCCATGTAATAATAGAGGTACCATGTGACATACTCATTAACAAAAAAGTGACACAGTTATCTTGTATTTAATCATAAGATAAAACTGAAATAATCTAGTTGTTGTTATATGATTATTGTTGGCAAATATAAACTGCTGCTGGTAAGCCATACAGTCATTAATGTAAACATGAAAACAAATGCACTGGAGGGAACAAGTAAAATACATTATTGTGAATTTGTTTTCTATCCCAGATCAGCTCATAATTTCTTTCAGAAATAAAAACTTTTCAGCCATATGGTAGTCAGTATCATTGCTGTTTTTCAAGTTTTTCCTTTATGGGTTTTCTTTACCTTCTTTATTTATTGGTTTTGCCTTTTTTTCAGTAACTAAGAATTAGAGAAGCCTGTGAAAAGCTCATAATGGCAGACAGTGCTTCAGGGGGATATTGCTTTCTCTGTTTAAGAAATCAGATTGTCCATTTGAAGGTAAAATTACTTAAAATCCATGAAAATTTAAGCAGATAGCAAATGGACTGTAGAAGTTGAAAACATTCATTGCTATGAAGATAAACTCATTTATAACTGTGAACCACTTCACATTAGATACACTAAGCAGTGACTGTAACTTCTTCTTTAATATAAGTGATATTCTCATCCAAAGTGATTTTTAATCAATTGAGTTTTGTTGAGCCAAATAGTTTGGGCTGCATTTTTATTTTATACTATAAAGAAAGAGAAACATTCTATTAAATATGTCCTATAGTTCAAAGAAGACTCCTGTTTATGAAGCTTCAAGTATGTTAATTATCAAGAATGTTAATTATAATTAGTTGGATGTAGTTTTTGTCTCTTATTTCTTGAAACTCCAATTCTGTATACATTAAAAATATTTTTTAAGAAAGTAGTGCTAATGTAAAAGAGAAGTATTGTCCATAGGCTCTCTTATGAGTGAGTTACTATATCCTCTGCAATAAAATGTACTGTGAGTCTGCTCCAGTTTATAAGAGAATAATTCAGTAGCATTTTGTAATGGTTTGGACTGTGTCTAACAGCTTTTTTCAATGAGCTTTCAATAATAAAATAAGCTGTAATGCGTTGGCTTGTGGCAGTATTTCACTAAGTGTATGTTGTGGCAAGTGAACTTATAGCAATGTATTGAAACAGGAAAAGAGTGAATTTTACAGGGTTTGCTTTATTAGTAACAATTTTCATCTAGGTTCACTGGCCACATGGGGTTCCATCTGCTGAAATTAGTCTTTGAAGGGTAAAGCTACAGCTCAGCCTGTCTAGCTGTATTAAGGTAACAGACTACAAAAAGGGCTGGAGCAAGAAATTTCCACTTCAGGGCTGGTGAACAGTAAAAGAATGTGTCTGTTGTTGGCAGTATCAATCCTTCATCTCTTGACATGTCATATAAAGTCTGTACAGCAAAATGAATGTGTCAGTGTAGCACAGCACTGCTGGTTTAGCACAGTGAAGTACTGTGGTGAGATTCTGTGAGTACTGATATTCAGGAAACTAATTCCTACAGGATACCTGGCTCCATATTCAACTTGCAGGTGCATAGTGACACCTTGCTGATTCTTCTTCAATTTAGTTGGTGTTTCTGCTAGCTAGAGAAAGCTGGCAGAAATGTCCTACCTGCACGTTTCTATTGCTAGTAAGGAAATTCTTTTTAAAATTTGTCCCAGGACCCTAAAGGGGCTTGGCTTTGCATAAAGATTTACTTAATCCTGCTTGCAGTTTTCTGAAGCCTCAGAAGTAGTAATGCCTTAAACTTTTGCCTTTGAAAGTAAATTATGTATAACTTAAAATGCACCAAGATTTTAAATGCCAATGAATCTTGTTATTTACAGTGTTCTTGTTTTCTTTTGCAATGGAGAGAAGGGGTCTTACTGTTTCAATGTCATCAATACAAGTAATATAGTCCCTGAAAATGTTGCAAGTCTTTGTTCAGTGTCACAACAGTTATTATGAACTTCATAATGACCCTAATTCTACAGGAAGTACTGGTGACATTGCTTGCAGATCTCCTAGTGTGTCAACGGTATTCTCTGTAGAGCTCCAGTACAATACAAAGGAAAGAGAAATATTGTCAATATAACCAAAACCAGGAGTTAAAACAAACAAAAAACGTAACTGAGAAAATACAAGATAAAAAAGAATCTATGTTCAGAAAATGAATACACTGTATTTTAAGATCTGAACATCCTAGCAAAGGTAGAAAATTCAGACAGGAACTGTGAGCCAAAATCACCATGAAGCTGTGATGAATTCTTTCCAGGTTTTACAACAGCACTCTGTAAAGAACCCTAAAGCAAGAAGAATTAAATATATATATAGATGGAAGAACTCATCCACCCCCACATGAATTCATCTTTAATAATCCACTGAAACTCATAAAACATAAACCACATCAATCCCCCTCAGCACATAACTAGTTATTAAATGCAAACCCCAATATACCATAAAGCTCAAAAGAAAATGGGAAAATGACACCAGCAATGTACTGTGAATGTGAATGTTACAACATATGGAGGACAAGTTTATAAAACAGCAAGACATGCAGATCTAAAATTAACACACTTCAAACTCATGTGGAGATAGTACTGGACTTCAGAAAAGGGATACTAATTATGTTTAAGAGATTCTTATGACTCTTGGGGACATAAATAATAAGCAATATGTTCCTGCAGTGCACTTAGAGGTTCTGATTTTGGTGACACTGCAGTTTAAATTCAGTGGAAAATATCTGCTTTCCCTGCTGTTCCTTTCTCTTTGTGCTTTGCTACTTTGGGAGAAGCTCTTTATTCCCTGTTGAGCAGATGACTCCTTGGGGACATGTTCCCCAGAACAAGAAAACTATTCCTGTAATAGTCAGCTCCTCTGCAACGACTTAACTTATTGTAAAAACCATAAGATTAATATGCTTGTTTATAGAAATTTTTAATCCTTGGTTGGCAGATACTGCTGCTCCCTTGTAGTGGTGAATGGAAAGAACACTTTGTACCATAGTACAAATCATAGCATCTGATTTATAACATACATAATGTTACAGCTCATATTAATTTGAAAATTTAAAAGGTTACAAAAAATTAAAAAATCAAACCAAACCAAACCAAACCCAAACACAAAACCAAACAAAAAAAAAAAAAAAACACCAAAAGAACACCAAAAACAAAACAACCAAAGGGAAAAACCCACATAAAACCAACACAAACATCCTCACAGATGCTCATTCAGGAAATCTAAAACTTCATTTGCAATTTGAATGGTCTTTTGTCACAGTGGCAGCAAGCCCCATTGTAACCTAGGGGATACTCAGAAAATTTGTACACTGAAGTCTGAATTGATATGTCCTTAAATGTTCCTTTTGCTGTTTTCATGCAATTTCTGTTGCTGTGGGCAAACAGTCTTCCCTAAATTATGTAACCAGTTTCATAAAAGTGTATTTAATTTTCATGGCTGTGTGGGGTGTTCCTTGTAAGTTCCACAAAAATTACAGCTCTCACACTCAAACTGGTTTTGAATTCAAAGACGCAGTGTGTTTCACAAGTATTACAGCTGCAGCAAGTAACTATTTACTAGAGGTCGGCTATGTACCTGTTAGAGTGCACACTGTTTCCTTAACCTTAAAATGAAGGTCAGCAGTGTAACAAAACCACCCGATAAATTTAAGCCACAGTCAGTTTGTGCACCTGCCATGCTCCAGTTTCCCCGTATTTTTCTGAACAGAGTGAGTGACCTATTTGGAACAGCACCCAAACACCCTAAATACCTGGTGGTCTAAAGAACTAATCAGAACGGAACATTTTATTCTCGTGTTTGCAGACAGGCAAACAGCAAGAGCACAAGGCCTTGCCACATCTCTTTCCTCACAACAAGATTTGCTCACAGGTGTTGAAGCAAGAACAGTTTCCTTCTTGGTGCGCACAGAGCTTCCCCTGGAACCACAGGCTGGAGTTCACTTGAGTGCTTGCATGCTGCTGCCTCTCTCATAGATGCTTAGTTTAGTTTCTAACAAGTCCCTCAATTGCTGAGCAGCTGTTGTTTACTTTTTGTACTGAAAATTGTACCTTCAGTGCATTTTTGCCAAGGCGAATCAGTACTTCAGTTTTAGGAAATTATCAGTTCAGAAGTTCTTTTTCAGACACTTAAACAAATGAGTCAGATCAGTTTCACAAACCTGTTAGTTTGCACTGGGTGCAAATTACTGAGATATGGAAAGAAACATTGTTTATAAGATTTTTTCCTCTAAAATCAAATGCTCTTGGTTGACCTGACATTTTGAGGGTTATTAGTAAGAGTTAAAGTCTGTGTTATTTGAATCCACTCAACTTGCTTAAACCATTTGCATCACCACTTTATTTGTGTAGGAGAAGGCTGATTACAAACTCAACGTAAGTGAGCATTCCTTGAAAATTTCACAATCCTTTCATTAAATTCACTTGGATTAGAGTAGTCTCCCTGAACTGACTACACATTGATTGATTTAAGAGTGGCATTTCATTTTCTTATTTTTAGAAATGCTCCAAGACAAAAAGAAATGTTTATTTCAACCAAAATTGATTATTTTCTTCAGTAAAAATTTCTCGACAAATTAAATTTGTCTAATCTAAAACTATTTTGTTTCTTCAGCCAGCCAGAAAATCAATGATTCAAACAGAATGTCTTTGATTTAGCTGAAAGGGGCTGAATAGTACCCATTCACCAGAAGTATAAACGATAACTTTTTAGTCCCCTGAATTTTTGTTAATGTCCTGGCATTCATTGTTGAGAGTAAAAGGCAGCTTCTTTGATTCCCCAGTGTGAAATATTATCCTATACATTTTACACTTTTTTTTCCAATATTTCTAATAAAATAAAATTATATGTGAGGAGAATCTGAGCAGAACCACATGGTATAGTCACTATTGTTTTACTGGTGTATTCACTGCTATATCTGAAAATATCTGGTACAGATAATGTTTTAGAGCAGACTTCAATCTTTAATCCACAGTAATGTATTGATAGAATTATATTCTGTTATTAAGTCAGTGTAGCTAAGATGGTCTGTCAAAAGGCTAACTGGAAAACTTAGACTTAAAAGGAAGGAATATCAAAAAACAATGGCAGAATATACAGAAAAAATGCACATACACACACCCCCGCATACCCTTCCAAATCCACAGACAACAGACCAGTATAGGAGGACGTGGAACATGGCTCTTTTGCCAACTACATGTGATCTCACAGCTTCACCGAGATCTTAAAATTCCCAGAAACCAGAACTGTCTCATAATGAACTGGCAGGGGCAGGTGATCGTTTGATACCAGTAAAATCTGATTGTTTCTGAGTTGCAAAACCTCTCTGAGATGCTCCTGAGGAGGAGCAGTTCAGGGTAATTACTTTATCAAGCCAGTGCTACATTCAATTAGAATAATCCATTTTTCTAGAGAATAGAATTTTACTGATCTTTGCACAGCTTCGTACTCCTTTCAATTAGTATATATTTTACTACGTGATCAAAATAGAGCTCAAAAACAGTCTTCTTTTTATTCAAGATATTTTGATCCTGCTTTACTGTCAATAAAATTAAAGCCTAGAAGAGTCCATCCCCAGATAGGAGATTGTAATCCAAATAAATTTTCAGGCTTCTTTCACAAAAGTTAAAAATCACCTTCAGATTATACATACTGATTCATAATGGCAGGAATTGATACTTTGCTGAATCAAGCTTTTCCTTGTAGAGACAGTCATCTATGTTGTATATATGCAGGAAGGGAACTTTAATATGTGGTGAAGTGCTGTAGCAATCATAACCAAGGACATCTCACTTATAAAAGAATCATTTTCATTTGGTAACAAAACAAGGATAAATAATGAAGCCCTAATTCCTTCAACAAAGACATTTATTTTCTTTGTTTAAAGATAAAAGGTCTGATTTCTCATTCACAAGCTCACCATTGAGCCCAAAGTCATGGAATGGATGAAACCCTGCAGACAAACTAAACACATGTGTTCTATTGACTTTTTATTTCTTTTGCCTCACACTCTTGCAAAGAATATACATATGCTTTTTTTTTTTTTTTTTTTTTTTAATTAGAGCAACTTCATCCACACTTAGAGACTGGTCTGACAAGCTGTGCTTTGTTACAAGAAGAAACACTAAGAGTAGAAAGAGGGCATCAGGCATTTCCCTTTGTGTACAACTCCTTGTGATGACAGAACATAAGAGTGGGATTACTGCCAAGGGAGGATTGACACAGGTAACCATAGCAGCTGCATTTTGAGGAGCCATGGAACCATTCATAACTCACACCAACAGAAAAATGGGTAGCCTACCTGGCACCTAGTGTAAAGGGGACACAAGACCTTTCATCCTTCTTTCTTCATTTGCCACAAACCTCTGCTCCCCTCTGTGATGACCCATAGGTTCTGCATGGGAATGCAAAATGGTTTTACAGCAGATGAAACTAATGTGGCCAAGCATCATGGCTTTATGTGATTTGGCCTGGATGCTGCAGTAAGAGGCAGACACGGGGGTTATAATGTGCAATTCTGGAGATGTTTTTTAGGGATGCACTTTGGCAAGTGTCTACAGCATCCTGCAATATGACTAAAGAATTTCTAGCTATGGCATGGCATATAATGCATCATCAGGATTAGATCCTTAGTATTCTCTTCACGACCAAGCAGTTTCTAAGACACTACATAATTTCAAAAGCAAACATTTGCCAAAGTAGTCTACTAGTGATTTCAGCGTTTATACCTCCATGGAGTCTTCAAAGCCCTTATGCCATCCCAAATATTATTTAAGATGATTTATAAGTTTATGCCATTTGAAAAATCTGAGGTGGTTTAGGCAATTATGGCACCAGAGACTTAATGTGCCTTAAAACCATACACTACTCTGAGGATTTTAGGCAATTTAAGCACTTATGCCATCATAAAGCAGTTTAAGTGCTTAGACTATCCTGAGTGTTTAAAATGGTGTATAAGTTCACACTACATCCTTTAGGATGATTTGAATACTAAATCCTTTGTCATAATACTGTTTGAGCATAATCTGCAAATTACTTAGACTTTTTTAAAGTGAAACTTTACCTTATAGCTAGACAATTCTTCACTGAAATTATAAAAATGCTTTTACATTATTGTTATTGCAGATTTAGTTCAATCCAACATTAGCACATTACCACTGCTGATCAGTGCTGTTCTCTAAAAATACAACTCAGGCCTTAATTTTTAAACACAGATTTCTGCAATCAGGAACCTAGCTGGTAGTGAACTTTGTAATTGATAATAGTAACATTTCCATCACTGGTTATAAAAGTCACCAGATAAAACCTCCTAGCTACTTTTGTATATATTAAAATTATAAAGTCTATAATACCTACATCTTCTAAAATATGTCCACCTCTGGTTTGAATGGAAATATTAAATTTTAAGCACACAAAACCAGATTATATTTTAGTGGAAATAATTCGGAAATCATTCATGTCCAGTAATCTGAGTCAGCATGACATGCTATTACATACCAGCCTGTCTCTGTCTCTGCTGCCATCAAAGTAATGAACTTTCATGCAAAACCCCCATTATTAACATAGATAACCTTATTTTCAGGTGATACAGATATAAAAATTGCTATAATTAATATTTTGTCTGTGTATTACTTCTGGATATTAAATGTGATTTCATGGCCTTGTGCATCAGATGTGTAAGGAACCCTGTAAAATCTGAACTGTTTTCTACTCAGGTGTTACTAGGCCAAGAAATTACTTCAAATAAATGCCTAAAATCATCTGTTTGTCTGTGTTATTGCCACATCAAAATCATATACAAAAAATGGCCTTGATGAAGAAAGCAGGTCTTTCTCTCAGTGTCAGTGACTCTATGTGGTAGGAATGGTAAATACTAAAACAGCAAGCTTGCAGTATTTATGCAGTTACCTGAAATCTACCAAGAATACTGGGGGATTGCTTTGCTGTAATGTGCAAACATAGTCAGTCTCCTATTTTACTTACTTGTTTCCAAACTTCCTAAAGTAGGCATTTTCCTTCATCTTTATATTCAGTTTGTTTTGTTTGCTAGAATCTAAATAAAATTCTGACTCATATGATGATACTTGTTCAGGCTCTAGTCTTTATTTGAAGACTAGTGCCTAAAAAATCCCCTCCATCTTGTATGCAAGCTACTAAGACACCTGGGAAAGGTTACCTTCACTAAAGCTCCCACCACAAAAAGGAATCTGATGCTCTTTCCTCACTCATTCACTAATCTTTTCTCACTAGCTCCCACAAATTCTCAGATCCTTGTAACAATAAGGTAAATATATATCACACAACATTGCCTTATTATGTTTTATTTTTTATATATTCTAATGAAACAAAATCACTCTAGCAAAGAGCAGAATATTTACAACTCTCATGACTAAACAATAAATGTGTAAATTTTTGTCATTCAGAATTATGACCAAGATTTGAAGTCATACTGGCAGAAATGCATTCCTGCATACACAGAAAGACCTGACCAGATTAAAAATTCTGTCCCTAGTAAAATAATATGGGAGGTACTCTAAGCAGACCTAATTGGTATTGATATGGGAGAAGAGTATCAGTGTACTGCTACACAATTAATTGGGCAGATCTGTTCAGTCTCCATTAAAGGAGCAGCTCAGTGAATAGCTTCAGGAAGATAAACCTGAAAAGACATTTAGATGGGATTCAGTATTATTCTTTAATTATTTTAAAGACTGTAGTGTAGGAGAAAGAAAAGCAATGCTGAGCTAATCACACTCTTATTCTAGTCTCCTGGGGAGACATCATTTGTGAGCTTCCCAAGAAGGATGGCATAGCTGTCATGGGTTCATAATTCCCACAATGCATTTCTTTTTCTCTTCATTAATCTGTCACTAATTCAATCTGTGAAGGTTGTGTCATAATCATATCTTACATTTCTCCCAATTAGTGTGGAACAAATTACAACATTTTTCGTTTCAGAAAAACTTAACTCTTATTTCTATTGATAACAAGTTTATAAGGTAGAGATCTCAGTCCTTCCAGTCTCCACCCCTAATGTAAACCACCTTCTTGAACACATGGAAAGAAATTATACAGAAAATTCTAGGAGAACTATATTATCCTTCTTCACACCTATTAGAAGGATTCTAATTCTTGATTTTTAGGAAAACTATCTATTCTTTCATGACACTGTTCCTTTCATAGTTGTATTTAAACCTATTTTCTGAAAAAACAAAACAAAACAAAAAGACTATTCATACTGAAAATTAAATCCCGCAAGTGTATATGATCTCAGCTAACAAAAATAAAGATCTTTAACTTGGTGAAGAACTAATATTGTTGAAACTACAATGAAGCCATTTCTGAGACATGATGACTGAAAAGATTAATATCAGACAGTTTAGCACAGGGCAATCTTTTCATATTTATTGGCAGATGTCAAAATTTTTACCGTCTGACTACTGCTTCCCATTTGAATATAATGGTATTGGTGGTCTCAGTTCTCATTTCAGGAGGCCCTGATCAACTTCACAAACTGTAACTGCATTTGACACTGGATGACGAAAGAGTCAATCCTAACTATTTAGACAGCCCAAATATGTTCTCACTCCTAAAAATATCAAATTTAGGCATGTTGTTCATTGCTAGGATGGAGAATCACCCACTATACTAAAGTTTTGCTGTTGTAAAGTCTACTAATCTCTGTGGCCGCTACTTTAAAACAGAAATATTACCTCAAATGCAGCAGTAAACTTATCATAGAGTAATAATATTTATGCCATCTATAAAGTAATGATGCTAACATATTGAATATATTCTTCTGACACTCATTTAGACTTAATTTATTTCTGATTTGTGATCTTCAGACTCATTTTGCAATTACAAGGAGTGAATCTGTCCATCCTGGACATATTACCCTGATACCACAATATTTGGGATATTATTAATGGAAGAAATTTTAACTGTACCTCAATCTGTAGTTCACTTCCTGACTTGTTTGGTTACCTAGAGCTGTCTTGAGTAATCCTGGGGTGCTGTGTTATGCTTACATTACTTCCATGAAATTAAAGGAGATCTGTGTGTTGAAGCAGCTGGTGCCTGCCCCAACAACTACATTATTTACAGCTCAGGGCCTTTCCACAGACACATTTAGTCTGGTCTCCTGGTACAGCACACTGTGTAAGCAATATTGTCCAAAAAACCAGTCAAACCCTCAAATGACAGTGAAACACTGGAACACATCTGGTGCACACCAGGAATGAGGTTTGCAGTTTCAGGGGTTTCTTTAAGAAATTACTTCAGGCACGCCAAAGTTCTGTGAATTGAAACAGTAACGCAGTAACTGGAAATGATTGAGTGATTCACATCAAAATGCACTACTGCTCAAAATAAAATGCTAACTCTGAAGGAACTAACATTGATTTCTTTCATTTTTCCGAAGTGGATACTGATAGATTTAAGTGATACAATAAATGGATTCAGAAAAACAGCAAAACCAAGATACAGTTTCATGCATTCTGAAGTTGTTGCACAAAAAGGAGTTTTTACCATCTTCTTTAAACAGTCAGCTATCAAAAGGGAAATTTCATACATCTGTTCACTATTAACTTGTATAGCTGCTTTATCCCAAAACACTTCCTCACAGGGTATACAACCAATCATTAGCATTTTACTTTCCTTTTGAACAGGACTTAAACGTTCTGAAGAGCTGTTTTTATTATTACTCTAAAATCTTTTACTGTAACAACTCCCCTAGGGTAAATGTCTCCTTTTCCTGTGTTGCTTTTGTTTTCAGTGTGCAAATCTACAGAGGAAGTGGTACCTTCAGCATAGTTTAAAAAAGTCATAGACAAACAATGTCTGCTTTTTATTTGGCATTGCAGCCAGCTGAAGGTTCAAATCTGAGACTGAAACCCTAGAGCTGTAATTCACTGTTAGCAGGTCCTTCTGTCCAGAAGGGTTTTTCTCTGAAAGGTGATTAAGCAAACTATTCTTCTTAAAGATATTTTCTGAACTTGATATGATTCAACCTTGTTAAAACTAGCATGATAACAAGAATATAATTTTTATCCTGATTTATTCATTGCATTTTTTAATTTTAATTTCAAAATAGTGGTCCTCCGCAGCAGAATACTAGCAAAGTCTTATATCCACTGTGCATCATCATCAATATATATTTTTCAAAAAGAGCATTTCATTACTATCGCTGTACTGCAGTGATATTTCACAATAGTTTGTTTCTGACCTGAAAGTTTAGAAAGGTAGCTGTGTTGGATCATATTTTGTATTACTGTGACTTATCTATTCATACAAGGGATAAGTGAATACATATCTCTTGTACCTCTCGACACATTTGTAGCTGCTGGTTAATGTTTTATTGAAGACGGAAATATCGGTATATAAATTAGAGGTACATAAGAAAAACTGGATGTATCTATCCATATCTCCACATCCACAGTCACAATATATAAGCAGACACAGTACAGGAGTCTGTCAGCATGAACAGATGAGAAAAGAACACGGTAAACAAGAATTTTTTATTTTCTAACATCTTTGTTAGAGACCATAGATGACTAATGATAACATCAGCAGTAGAAGACAGTTCCAGAACTTCATATGTTTGTCACATCTGGACCTCCAGTATAGAGGTCTCCATGGAAAAAGAGGCTCTCCATGGGAAAAAGAGGAACTACATTGTAGTCATTGATGAACCCTGCTTTCATAGGCTTTGCTGACATTATCTCAGAGAGCCACCTGGAGTTAGTTTGCCTCCTTCTTTGCCTTTCCTGTTTTACAGATGATCAACATGACCTTCTAAGTCTAGGGAAAAAAAAAAATCCCTCACTTTATTTAAGTTTATTTATTAATTATTTATTTAAGTTTGCTGTATATCTGTCAGTATCAGTATTGCTTTTGTTTACATCTGCCCTTGTCTCAAAAACAAAAACTTCGTTCTTTCCAAAACTTTTTCCTCTGTTTTTCTGGTTTACAAATACATTTTTTTCTAATTTCATGTTTTATTTTTTGTAACTATACTGCTGCTGGCAGCATCTGTAATTTATAGATTAATAATTTGAATTGTGGAAACACTTAGGCAATTTTCACTTCCTTTTATTACACAACTTTCTATGCATTTGATTTTCATTGCACTTAGAGTCATAGAATCACAGAATTGTTTAGGTTGAAGAAATCTTTCCTAATATCCAGTCTAAACCTCTCTGTTATAACCTGACACTATTTTCTCTTGTCCTTTTGCTAACTGCCTGGGAGAAGAGCTCAACCCCCACCTCACTAGAACCTCTGTCCAGGTAGATGTAGAAAGCAGTAAGGCCCCAAGCCTACGTTTTTCCAGGTTGAACACTCCCAGCTCCCTTGCTTCTCCTCAGCCTTGTGCTCCAGCCCCTTCCCAGCTCCGTTGCCTTCTCTGCACACGCTGCAGCCCCTCCATGTCCTTGCTGAGCTGAGGGGCCCAGAGCTGGACACAGCCCCGGAGCTGTGGGCTCTGCAGTGCAGCCCAGGGACGGTCACTGCCCTGCTGCTGCTGCCCCAGTGCTGCTGACACAGCCAGGTGTCCTTGGCCTGCCTGGGCACAGCTGGCTCGGCTTCAGCTGCTGCCAGCCAGCACACCCAGGGCATTTTCCTCCAGGCAGCTCCCCAGACACTGCCCCAGCCTCGGAGCACTGCAGGGATTGTTGTGACCCAGGGGCAGGACCTGGCACGCAGCCTTGTTGAACCTCACTCCTTCGGCCTTAGACCACACATGCAAGTTGTCCACATTCCTCTGTGGAGCCTTCCTGTCCTCCAGCGGATCAACACACCCATCCAGCTTGGTGTCATTTGCAAACTTGCTGAATGTACACTCAATTCCCTTGTCCAGATGACAGATATTAGACAGGGCTAGCCACTCGGCCATTGAGGAACACTAAGCCCTAGGAAACATCACCGGAGGCCAGCCTGCAGCTGAGCGTAACTCCGGTCACTGCCACTCTCTAGGCCTGGCTATCCATCCAGTTCTTTACCTGCAAAATGTACATCTGTTCACACCATGAAACAGTTTCTCCATGAGAATTATGTGGGAAATGGTGTCAAAGACTTCACCAAAGTTGTCAGTAAAAACAACATCCACAGCCTTTCTCTCATCCAGTAAGCAGGTCATTAGTTGGTTGGCCAAGACCTGCCTTTTCTTAACTCAGGCTGGCCAGGCCTAATTCTCCTGGCTGTCCTGCACATGTTGCATGATGGCACTTGAGATAATGTGCTCCATGATGTTCCTTGGCACTAAGGTCAGCTGACAGGCTTGAAGGTCCCCAAAACATCCTTCCAAGTCATTCTTTTATAGATCGGTGTAACATTTATAAACTTCCAAATGCTTGGGACCTCCCTGGTATACCAGGACTACTAGTAAATGAGTGGAAGTGTTGGGTTTTTTATTTAAATAGTGGTGGCTTTTCCAAATAAAGATAAGCACATCACTTTGATCTCCAACACAGACCATCAAGAAAGACTATCCTTCTCCCAGAAAGACCATGTGTTTATGTAAGCATCCTGTCCCTTTAAGTTAGCATACTTACTTAAACTGAAATCTTGATTTAAAACACTAGTGTTCTCAAGACCAAAGTCATTTTTCCATTCTGTTTCGCTACCTCTTTCCTATGGCCTAACAACTGACTCTGAATAGAGGAAAAGTGCAAAGCTTGGAATGCTTTCACTTCCAGATGTAAAGACATCTAGCAGAGGCCTTGCAAAGACCTGACTGGACACCCAAAAAACCAAACTATTCTATGCACCTCTGTGTGGCATCAACAAATAAAGAATCTGCACTGACACAGATTCACATGGGATGATAGACAATGCATCCTATTCTTCCTCTTTGTTATGAACTGGTTTAACACAGAAGACCAAAGGAAGTTAAGCCTCCATGAATAAAATGGATTGGACACAGAAAATTTTGAAATATACGCAACAAACATGGTTAAAACAAAATGAGATTGGTGCAAAATAAATTGATATATTTTATTTAACAGTAAAGAAGGCAAAGAGAAAGAAAGAGAGGGGAAAAAAACAAGAAAAAAGAAAAAAAAGAAAAGAAAAAGAAAAAAGAAAAATTGGTGTGTGGGTGAGGGGGGACAGGGAGACAGTGACATGGGTTAGGTGGAAGCATATCACTCTTCTCAAGATCCCAGAGACATCTCACTGCTCCTCTCTGGAAGGAGAATGCACAACTGACCCCATGACTGGTTCCAAGCATCAGCACTCTATTGCTCTTCTGTACAACTTTTATACCCTTCATCTTTCATGCATTTCAACTGTGTGCCCTCTCTACCCTTCTGTGATTGGTCCGTACACCTCAGTATTCCATATCTCTTTACCTTCAACACTGCTCATCTGTCCTACCCAGTTGCAGCCTATTAGGGATGAGGCTCGGTCACAGTCCCATTCCCAGTCACCACAAACTGTGTGCCTACAACCTCCATCTGCCCTTCTCAATGGTGAGGGTCCACTGCAGCCCGCCACTGCCACCAAAAAATATAGAATCCATAGAATAATACATGTTTGGGCCAGTAGGGAATACCCAGGTGCCTCCAGGGCAGGTTTGACACTGTCTCTTGCAGCACTGTGGACCTGTTGCATCATTTGCAGTGCTCTGGTGCAGGATCTGGGGACCCATTTGGAGGGGCTGCCCTTTGATGGGCCATGACACCCCTCCTCTGTCCTTCATGTGGATGTGGCTTCTCCTGGGTGAAGTGGCCTCACAGCTGAGCTGCTCTGCACAGCAGAGGATGGGTGCTGACTGCTCAGACCAGGGGATTTTTCACTGCACACCCAGAACCTCTCCTCTCCCCATTTTTGGTGGGAGGGTCTGTGCAAGCCTGGCAGTTGATAGCCCTGGGGCTGTGCTCTCCACCCCAAAGGTGCTAAGCTTGATCTCTCTGTGAATGTATTCTCCCCCAGCCCAGACCTGGGGACCACACTGAGCCCAGACCTCACTTTATCTAACTGCCATCATCGAGCAGTTCAGCGCCTCAGTCACAGGGACTATTCAGGGTGTGGTGGTTTCTCTGCAGCTATTGTAATATAGTTTTGCTATAATAGGCAAAGTTCCTTCATGAAGATATTTAAGCCATAAATTACAACATTCAGTCTTGGACACTTTTTACTGGATCACTTGTTCTGTTTCTGCTTTATCACCACTGCACAATACTCCAAAGTACACTCAGTCCTTGCTGCAAACTTGAGTCCACACCAAATAACATTGAACTGACAGGTCATTCATAGCATGAAAGAGAATAAAAATACACGAGGATATTAGATAAAACTCAGCTGTCTTGGGTTTTTTTCCTACAAAACTGCATGAACATTATGATATAAATCTATGACCAGCAAGGGTTCTGGTATGCAATTATGTCAATAATTTTGTTCATTTTCTGTTATGTGTAGTCTGTGGTTACGTACTGTTTTTTGAAACAGGGTGTTCTCAGGGAAATTAATTATGTCGTGATTTTCAAGTGCTGAACCTAGATTTATCAGCCTGCCTCTTGTTCTTTGTTTAACTAGTACTGTAAATGTATTTCCATTCAGAAACTCTTTGCAAGTGGAGCTTGCAAACTCAACTCGAGAACAGGGACAGTAAACTCTTCATTGCTTTTCTCAATGAAATACAATAAGGAGGAATTTTTTCTATTCTGCTAACATAAAAGAATTAAAAATCCTTGCAAGCAAAGACTTGTTATCCCAGTATTAAGAATTCTTGTTTGATGAAAGGATTCTTTGTTCACTGTCTTCTTTTTCCATATGCCACTGTAAAAATTTGTGTTTAAATACTGGTCTGACAGATCTCTTTGTACTGTACAGTAGTTGTCTTTCCAGACATCCTTAAGAGTGACAAAACAATAGGGAAGATTAATTTATTGATCTACAGATGAAAACTTAATAGTGTTTTCTAAGCAATTTCTTTTCAAATACTGAAATATGTTGTATGAAAATGTGTTGGACATCAGAAAGAAATTTTCTCAATTATTTCCATTTTTATCACTATCTGCAAAATTTTATAATGCTCTCCAAAACAAAATACTGAGAAAACAAGATTCATTAACCTAAATTATTAGAATAATAAACAGGTGTGATATTGTTGAATTGGTTCTTTTTATGCTCCGGTGGACATTTACAGGTAATCAATATTCCTGTGGAAAGCTTGAGTAAAAAATGCCTTTGGAATTAAAGCCAGATATATAACATACTGTGTTAGTAGGGACTTCATTTCTTAGAGCAGTCCTCTGAACATTGAACTGTAAAGATAAAAGGTATTTCCTGACTGTTTGCCATTGTAATTACACTATCAGATAGTGTTAGAGAACACACCATGGCTAATTGTCAAAAATTTTATGCATAATCGGCAGCAAATTAATTAGTTATCTAGTGTTTCAATCACAAGGGAAGCAGTGTTCTTCAGGCTACGTTGCTGACATGCTGACCTTGTTATTGTAGTATCACTTTTGGCCATGTTGCTGCGTGTATCAAGACAGGCACACAAGATGACAATTCAATAGATCAGCTTGATATCTTCCTTCTTTGATTAATAAGTAAACCATTCTTTGAGGGGCAAATCTGGGGAGAGAAATAACTTTGGTAGTCTTGTTGTGAGTTTCCCAGCATTAAATTTGTGAACACTTCAAATTCAACTCTCCTAAAATATCAGCTGCAATTTGTAGTAGCACATGGAATTCACATATGACAGGTAAACATAAAAGTGTTTTAAATCTTGTTCTGATAATTAATTCAGTGACAGTGTCTGATATTTCATTGAATAGTATTTACTAATGCTTATAATTACAGTTTTAATAACAGGAAGATAAAATGTTACTTTACCTTCTCTGTAGACCAGTTTTTCCAAACTGTTCCCACCTTTTCAATCCAGTTTGTCTCATGCTAAGTCAGTATAAGAAAAATAATTATTTCAGAAGAGAGAAAATGGATAAGACACCTAGCCAAGTCTTTTTTTTTTTTTTTTTTTTTTTTTTTTTTTTTTTTTTTTTTTTTTTTTATTATTATTACCAATGCTTTGGAAGTTTGAAGGTTTTATTTTGATACAGTTTATTTACTGAGAAGTACTGCCTTCTCTTGTTACTGCTTAAATCTTTACCTCTGATTAGCTTCGAAAAACAGTGATTTCTCAGCTAAGAGATGACTCCAAATTGGACATAACACCATAGGATGAACACTAACCTGTATAAAGCTGCCTTTAATTCTAGTATCTCTATTAATAAAAACCCTGAAAGAAGCAGGCATATATAAGAACTCAGCAACTCAATGAACTTTTGAAAATAGGTCACATTTTGACTGTATTCTGCACCAAAATATTGAACTTAACAGAAGAAAGGAATTGACTTTTCAAAGTGTAACATTCAAGGCAGTTTTTTAAAATCTAAGTAATTATCAGATATATGCAGTTCTAATAATAGTTGTCTTTATTAGAACATGACTGCAGCTTTTCAAGTGCCCTATACTTTTCCTCAGGAAAAATGGATTACAGTGTTACAACTATCCCTGTTATCCCCGCTAAATGGAAAATTAGTTGATATACACTGACAGGTACACTATTAATACCCTTTCTTTTATCAAAGCACTGGAAGGCCTTTTTAAAGTGACCACTCCTAGAGTTTGGAAGAACTGTTTTCTTAGTAATAACTGACTTGTTCTCAGGAGCATATTGTGCTTGGTCCTGGCCAGTCTAGGATGTTGGATGTTAAACACCTACAATTCTAGAATATGAAGCAGGTAATGTTACCAGCAAGGGACAGATACTTTGTCTCTATAGCAATCATACAGATTCCTCTGAGTTGATTTATTTCTTTCTAAGATACATATTGGCCACTCTTGCTCCAAAGTTTTATTCCATCTCTATAGGAGGAACAACCCATAGTGGTTCAGTCTGAGGTTAAATTTTTTCCTACTAGCTTTATAGGTTGTAAGGTTAAGCAGGCATATCACAAGGTCTTCAGCAACTGATATAGAACATGCTGGTTGTGAGTAATTTTCTCCTTGTAAAACAATGTAAGGCAATTTTCAAAACGAATAATGATGCACTCATTTTCACAGATATATATATGCAGAATCACTATCAACTGCTGGTATATATATATACAGAGGCATGATGATTAGCATTAATTCTAGAAAAACAGGTTCAATTCAATGTCTTGGTGTCAGTATTGGTAGAGGATTTTAGGGTAAACATTATACTCAAATGTAGACACTGGTTTATATAAGAAATGGTGTTTGTCTGAAATCTTACCCATTCCCTTTATGTCTTGTGAAGACACGAAGAAAATTTCATGAGCACAGACTGAGGAGAATCAAATTAATTCTTAATATACTGCCAGAAATTTGCACAGTTAGTGTTTTTACATAGTCTCATTGTGATCATAGAGAAAGAAAAAACAATCCAAGAACACACCATCCCTAAATAAGAATTTGCAAAATATAAAAATGTATGGTTCTAGCCTGCACTTTAACTATCAAAGTATTTTGCCTCTCATATTAAGTCTCTTTTTTATTTTCAATTTTAATGGATTGAATCTAAAACCATTGATTGTAAATATTTTTTCCCTCTAGGTCTGCCATTTTGAGACAGAGAGCAGGCTGAACAGGCTGAATCACACAAAAGCTTAATTTTGAAAACCTTCTGCTGTTCGCTCATGTATATGACAACAATTCCACATAAGAGTTTTGGGAATAATTTCATTGCACACAGGAGTCGAATTTGGAGACATTCATAAGCAACTTGCTAAAAATCCAATAAATTAAATATTCTGGTATGTTTTTAACTCAAAGACAAACAAAAATACCAACATTCAGATACAGCAAGATAAGCTTAATTAAATACTGAAACCAAAGAATAAATATAAATATATTTTTTCTTACTTACCCTTCCACCCTTCCACCTTGACTATCCTTTTTTGTTCCTCTCTTTAGCATTGTTTTATGAATATGATAGACACAGTATGTAAGTTGGTGCTGAGTAACTACTAAGTTAGTGTTTGAACACAATGATGAAGCTTCTAACAGGAACATTATTTTCAGAAGGATTTGTTATGATACTCAAGTCCTAAACATCAAATACCTTAATAAGAGTTTTTCATTAACCAAAGAAAGACCTAGAGTGCCATTTTCAAGCAACATGAAGGAAAAACCTTCTGCAAATCTACTATTATTTCAACAGATCCCAGAAAACAGAGGGGATATGAAGAAGTGGTGGAATGATTTCATAAGAAAGCTCTCCAGTTTTGCGACAGATTGGTAAGATGACATAAAAAGATGCATCACTGAAAGAGCAGGATCAGTCTGGATCGAGACATGTTGAGTAGAAACAAAATAAAAAGTTGTTTGTTGTTTGTCTGTAATAGTCATGTGGAGTCCACTTCTCTGTCATGTCCCACATGTCCCTTAAGCAATGACAAGTCACATTTTAGGTAGCAGATACCTGAGATCCGTTATTCTTCCTTGTAGTTCAGTAATCCACTCTGTGGGTTGGCTACAGAGACTGTTATCTTGGAGTGGAACTTTGTTGTCTCTTTAACATCCAATCTCTAGAAGCTGCATCTAAAATACAGTTATAGAAATAGAATTTAGAATTTGCTGGTCTTCTCTACAGCATAAACTAAGGGCATCAAAACACAACAAATACTTACTTGCCTGTGTTGCAAATGGGTCACTGACAGAAAATATTGTAAGCTTGTTTCCTTGGGCAAGTCAAAACACACCAGGTGAGTCTGTATGGCTGGAATCAACTTCCAAAGACCTTTATTTTTTTCTGATGTTTTTCAGCTTCAGTATTTCCTTGGATGTGCCTACAGCACAGTGGCACTGTATCAAGTCAGGGCTGACACAGCTAAATACAAGAACTACATATCTAGAAAAATATACTGCCAGTGCCCAGTGCTAAATCAAGCCCTGGGGACAGTTTAGTTTCAATGTGACAGCACTTCACCTAAAGGTATCTCTCCCAGTTCTGGCATGGAGTGTCAGCTCTGTGCGGCTTCTGCTGTGTAACCAACTCAAGTTGGTTAAAACCAGGCCACTTGTTATACTGGAGACTACAGTGATCATTAGCTGTGATAAATAATGAGCAATACTTCTGCATCAAAATTCATGCTGGTTGTTTTTGAAGATAAGGCTCTTTTTAGATTCTGAGATGATGCTGGGGATGAGAAGCAATTAATTCTGTGATTTTGATGCATATCTGTCATTTCTTTGCTATTGGCTGTCCTGCATTGGAAGGCTTATACAAAAAAATAATATACTTGGATAACCTCATGTTTTATTCTATTCTAGACTAATCAAAGTGAATTCATGCTAATATTAACCTCATCAAATTACAAGGTAAGCAATTTTCCTTCTAATCCTCACATTACAAAAGCCAGCCTTTCTGCATTTGCAAAAAGCTCTATGACATACTGACACTTTATATATGCAACAGAAAGACAGCTAGACCATGATTTCTAGTTTGTCCTTCACATTGAAAGGGTGAATGAACAGTTCTGTCTTAGCTTAGCTAACACAGTAATTTCATTTCTCTGGTAACAGTTATACTTCTATGTCTCCAGTTCCTCTGGATGACAGCACAAGTGCAAATAACATAGGAGGGCAACAGTAAACTTCTAATGAAAACATTAGCTCATTCCAAACAGGAATGATTTACCCTGCACACTATTGCAATACACATTTGTCCTTCATTTTGAAGAAAACAAGAGCAGTGGGAAGAAAGAAATTAGGATCACAGCATCAACATGAGTGTTTGCCACTGAAGAAATTAATCTAACAGTTTACCACATGTAAGGCACTCACTTTTATAAGGTCTCTGCTAAAGAACAAAAACTAAACTGTTCTAATTATTAGTTATGGTTTCGTTTCTAGTAGATATTGTGGTGAGCTCAATGTTTTCTAAGTACATGCAAAATCAAGAAAAATGAATTATCAAATTTTATTTGTTTGCTTTTATTTTCAGGTGTTTAAGAAACTTTGAATCAGCCTTCTATTGCATTGAACATCCAATTTCTTCTGCTTTCATGACATGTTAAATTGTGTTGCCAAAAAGAGCATGGTACTCAGGATCACTCATTGACTTTCAAAATCTGTTTCATCATTACACCACAGAATAAATATAACAAGGAGCAAAAGTGATCAGACGTAAAAACTGAAAAACAAAACAAATGAACTAGAGTAAAGACAAAGAGTAACTACAGTTATTTTGCTAATGCCAAGTTTTAATACAGGTCTTACATCCGCAGTCATATTCAAATTAGTTTACCTACACAAGTGTTGCAGTATGTAATTCCCTAAATAGATTTATCTCTGCATGGGTAAAATCTAGGATAAGCTCAAAAACTCTTAAATGTTACATTGAGTTACAATATTTAAAACCTGGACTGACAATTTTGACATTGAATGTCTCAATTATATTTTTGGTTTACTGTTTTTCATGCATTACGAATACCTGGGCAATAATAATAATATTGACTATCAAATTATCACATAAGCAACTTTTCCACTAGCTGCTTTTAGAGAAATTTTTCAGTTCTGTTATTTTTTTCCTCTCCATGGAACAAAGTCAAGAGCATATGAGCCATACATTTTTAAAAGAAGTGTTCCTTGGTTTATTGCCTATAAAGGCTGAAGGAGAAAAAAAGCCACAGGCAGGGTCATTAGAAAAATGAAATAGCTCAGGACTGCTGCTGCTACTGCTACTGCTATGCAAACTGCATTTCTAACTAGAAGTCTTCATCTTGAATATTAAGAAAAATGATGGGCATTTTGAGTATATGCCTTTTTCTGGAGCAAGTATGTATCTATAAACCTTAATGCAAACAATGAATAAAAACTGGTTCCTCATGAACACCAGGAATTTAAGAGAAGAAAAAACCCTGGAAAGGTCAGCTGAAAGCTTTCTCCATTACAGCAATACTTTTCTTTTTTGCTTAGAATTCAAATTTCCCCTATAGAAGGCTAAAACCTCATAAATGATGTTTTCTCCTTGTTTTACAAAAAAAAAAAAAAAAAAAAAAAAAAAAAAAAAAAAAAAAAAAAAAGAGTTAGATATAAAAATCTTTCCCATACAGTTTCACCAGGCTCAGTTTGACTTATATTCCCCTACATCTTTAGTACTTCATAATCACAGTAAAGTTGAACCAAGTGCAAAAATCTTGCAGAAGTCTTGATTTTAGGCATAAGAAATGTCTAAAAAAGCATATTTTATTGTGACTTCCATTAGGAATCTGTTTTTTATTTGGAAAATGTTGGCTCATCCCTTTAACTACTTTAGCTTAGGGCAACACTTACATGTTTTATAGACAGTGCTAAACATCTGTTGGTACACTCTTCCTTTCACAAAATGATTTCACATTACATTTCTATTAGAATCATCTCTTACTTCTGAGGGGATTATTACCTCTTGTAGTCCTGTTTTGTGAGGGGTTTTTAGCCTTTCTCTTCTTTACTTTTGCCTTCAGCTAGATACAACAAGGACACATTGCATGCTGAAGTCCACTCCCCCTTTCCCATACTTACAAATACAGGAGCCCAGAGCTGCAACATTGTACAATAAATACTCTGTTGGTAAAAGGCACATTAGAGACCAAAAACACAGCAACAAGGAAAATGTACTTTTTCAGGCGTTTATGTGTCTCTAGCTCTTAAACCATTAGATACTGAGTGTGTCATACAGATGGCACATTTGGTCCCTGTGGAGTGATGTTGCTGTCAGAAACACTGTACCAGATGTACAACTAAGGAACACCAGCACTCATGGCTGGAATGAAAATTCTGGGAGGCAGAGAGAAGTAGGAACACACACAAATGTATCAAACTTAATGGTTATTGTGACAGTCCTTCCATAATTATGGTAAACAAATTTAATGAAAATGAGTCTCTGCCATCTAAAATCATAAAGATAAATTTATCAAATGTATGAAAGTCTATGCAAAAAGCAAAGACGACTTACCAGTTTGGTTTGTTTTGGTTTTTTTCTGTGCCAATCAATCTGCTCTTTGCTTAATTAAGCATTGGGCTACAGAAGCTTAATGCTAATATCTTTGGAAAATTTAAGATTTAGATGATTTTCTTAATTTTCCAATAATACATCTATAAATATAATTTCAGCTCACCATAACAAAATCCAAATTACGCTTTTCCCTATTAGAACAACTGATTAGTTTTCCATCAGCATAATTTATATTTCTTGCTAAAAAAGCTTGGTAGCCATCAGTATATGATGATTCACCAGTCAAATAAGTTTGTTGTGCAACTTTCACAGATAATTTTACAAACTTGGTATTATCTATCCATTTTCAAACACTATTTATCTGCATGGATTATTCAGAATTTATTTCCAGTATATCTTTCCTTTTCGTATTCTCTTCTTCCTGACTTTAAGAACACCAAGCATAATATTAGAATATTAATTCACAGACTTTTTAACCTGATATTTTTTAATAGACTAATTTCTGTTTCAAGACAGCACATTTATTTGCAAATATATTTTCTCCTTCTTTTCTCCTTTTTTTCCTGTCTTCCAAGTTACACTTGGAGGAATCTCAACTGTAAAAGGAATTTATTTAGTACTGGAATCACTGCACTGAGGGGTATTTGTGACTTTTCTGACATGAATCCTTAGTGTGCCAATTCTCCTGGGGGATTTTTCTGTAATTTGAAGGCCAGAGACTATATCAAATCAAGATTTACTGATCAAAAGAGTGATTTCTGGAAAAAGATGTCATAGGCAAAATAAATCATAAATAAATGACATAAGGACAAGAAAGTATAAGAAATAAAATGCTAATATTAGCACTGCATAGAATGTTGAGTTTATTTTATTTTGGGAATGTTATTTCAGCATTTCTACACATTTTGATACAGTGTGGGAATACACTTCATTGGACTGTGGAAATACTTGACCTAACTATCAAGTCTAATTAAGAGAACATTTTTGTAAGGCAAAAGTGGCCTTTCTCCAACCTGTAAAACGTGGTTTGAAAGGCAGCAACCTAATGACAGCATTAGTTTCAAATGTAAAAAGGCTAAACAGTCACACATGGAAATGAGCTTTATCCCAATCAGCTTCCTTTGCATTGTATTATCATTGCAGAAAAAATTTCTGATTCATTGAAAACATGTTAGCATTAAAATTATAAATCTTTTTACTTTAAAAACATTGCCCAGAAACATTTTTAATTATCAACAAGCTGTTCTTAAGTGAGTTGGAACTAAACAGCTTTTGAAATTATTTTTCCGTTATAAACTCCTGATTTATGCCCCTGGTTTGACTTTTAAAAGCCTGATCTTTTTTCACCATTGTTTTTTAACTCTTTCCTTTCTCTCTTTTACAGATGACTCCAAATCATACATTTTTTAGAAGAAACCAGTTGTCAAGTAAGGTAATAAAGTTTCACTCTAATATTCTGAGAGTAGGCCACATACTAGCATCAAGAAATACTTTTCTAATAATTATCCTTGAACCTCCAGAGTAGAAATATTATTCCCCAGATATCATTACTGTTTATTGTTGGGGTTTAGGATTCTTTCTTTAATTTCTTTCTCTCAGGGAATTTTCTCCCAAATGTTGCTAAGAGAATATAACAACAGGGTGCTTACGAGAGACAAAAGAAGTGGCCACAGCTCAGGGGAGGAGGGCACTCGGCTGCACTCCTCTTAGCTGAGGGTTTCTCTCAGAGGGACAGAGGTATCCTGAGAACTGGGCTGGGGAAAGGGGGCTGGGGCAGCTCCTTGCTCTCTTGCACTCTCGGCTTTCAGAAGGGAAGGAGGCTGCAGCTGCTGTGGGGAGAATTCGGCACCACTGCAGGGTTCTGTCTCTGGCTGCCTTTCTTCTACCGTGAGTGGAGCTCTGCCCGTGAGAGTGGCCTTTGCACAGAGACCTTATTAACACCTACCTCACCAAACAAAGGAGCCTTCACCATCTGCTGGGGTGCCTCAGGGGAAACCCCAGGATCCCCCAGCCCCTTCCCCTTCCAGTGAGCCTCTCCCTGCTGTGTCTGGGGGCCGGGTGGCTACTGCCAGCCCTCCCCGTGCCTCTGCCACTGCTCCATGGCTTTTTGCTGCACCTCAGCCCTTCAGCTCCTGTCTGCCTGCCCTGGCTCCAGCGACAGCTGCGGAGTATCTGATACATCTTATCTACCGTTCCGGGACTTTGCTCCTCCCTGCTGTCCCAGCTTGCTGCTTCCGAGCTCCCTGCTGCAGCTCCTTTTGCTACCCAGAGGGGCACCAGGAGCAGCTGCCGCTCGGGGTTCCTGAAGGCAGCCCCGCTCCATCCCCTCCGCCGGCCGCGGCCGCCGGCCCCGCGGGAGGGAGACGCGGCCGAGCCGGGCACAGCGCCCCCTGCGGGCGCGGGCAGGCACCGCCCGCTGCCCGCCGGGAGCCAGCAGCGCCCCTGCCGGCCGTGCCCGGAACTGCACCCACGGGAAGCGCTCGGGAGCGCCGCAGGCTCTGCTGGCTCCTGGCTCGTTCTCTCGTTGGTTTGCTGCCGCCACTGCTGCTGCTCTTTGTTTGCCTTGTTATACACACACATACCAGTACAGAACTGTTACTCCTTTTCCCATATCGTCACCTGAAAGCCCCTGAATTTCAAAGTGACTATAATTCAGAGGGAAGGAGTCATATTTTTCATCCCAAGGGAGGTTCCCACCTTCTTAGCAGTCACTGGTCTTTCAAACCAAGACATTTACCTACTTCCTGTTTAAGTTTTGACTTGGTATTGTAAAAGACTACATTTCTCCATACCTGTACCATCTGCTGAACTGAGATAGTGTGCAAATAATTTAAAAAACAAAAACAGCAACAACAACAAAACCATATAATTTTAATTTTCAGACAGAATTTCAGACAGAGAAAGTAAATATTTGTCAACACTTATTCTCTGCTGACTCTCCTTTCTTGAAACAAAATTCAGATAAGGTAAGAGAACTGAAACCCTGCCCCCCAAAAACATATATTTTTGTCCATTCAGAATATGTTTCATTAGTGCAGAGGGGACTATTTTTGATGGGCTGATTGGCCTTATTTCATAAATAGCTATTTTACCTGTATAACAAAAAACTAACACTGCATCAACTTGCCCTTAAAGGAAGAAAGATAATTTTCTTTTTTCTAATGGTGCTGTATTTCTGTAGAAACACCTACAGGAAATTGTATAGCTTAACAAAGATGTTGAATATGGATACAAGATTCAACAACATTTAGTTCAAAATTGTTTGACATTTAACAAATGTCTCCCTGAAAATGAGACATATCTGCAAGCTACTGCTGAACAGATCTTCCTAATTGAATCTCTTAATTAGCAAAAAGGGATTCGATTCCTATAATCTAGCATAACTAATATTTTACCAGCTAATCAAGCTGAGTTGTTTAAACTGGAGAACAACTGCAGAATCCAAATAGTCTTTCTTTGCACACGGATTTCTGTGCAGATTCTTCATTTCTGCACTTTTCTTTCGAATTGGATTTTATGTGCTTTGGGAGTAAGAAATTTTAATTTTAGCATAGATCTTAAAAGATCTGTACAAATAATGATCACTTATCATAATAGACACTCTAAGCAAACAAAAGACTCCTTGTTATATCATTTGCATTTCAGATGGTAGGCAAAGTTTATTATTTGTGTACTGGAGAAATTTCCTCTGGTTTGGAAAGTGTTCTGATTAGGATGATTACTGCATTTTCCCATTAATTTTAAGGACTTCCAGATCATTCAAAAGTGCCATAGATAAAAGGATACTGCATTAGAAATAGTGCCAGCTGTAAACAATGTATATTATAGTATATAATAATGTAACTCTGCTTATTAAAATCATAGAAGAGTGACTGACATGTAACACACGTGCCCAATATAAAATTTACATAATTTATAAAAACTTAATCTTATGATGAAAATATAATGAGTCTTTGAGGATGTAATTGTTTTATCTCTCATGCAGTTCAAATCCCACTGTTGAAATTGACCCTTACCATCCATTCTGGAAAATAGAAGCAAACAATAATTTTGCTGACAATAAAAGTGTCAGCCAGAAAAAAAAAGGACATTTGTGACTGTGTTTGACATCTTAATCCTACAGATCATAGGCCCACTCTAAAAATATATTAAAAATTGAAAATACAGCAGTTAAGAAACATAATCTACTTAGAAAATAGAATACAATGGATTTGTTAGGAGACATCAGGATTTAACCAGTATGAAGTCAAAGGAGGAAATGATGGTCATAGACAGATATGATTGCCATTAACAATAAATGCTATCATCTTCACAAAGAACATTCCCACCAGATTTTCTTTAGTAGGTAAAACTCACCCTAATTCCACCATACTTCTGCACATTTATCATGCCACCTGACTGTAGTAGCCTTCCAAGCCATGCGACTTCATTTAGTTTTTCTGTTGGGAATGTTCCTGCCTTATGCTCTTTCCTGAATCATGCCTAAAAGCTGTTTAATAAAGTGGTTTTTTGTAAATCATATTAATGACTGCTGAAAGTGACCCCATGTCCAGGAACATGCTATGCAACTGCTTAATTTAACAATAGAGGAATGGCCAAAGTCATTACAGTAATAGATTCATTTCTTATAATTTTCTACTAATTAAGGCAACCAGAAGAAAAAAGGTAGAATATGAGGTTCAAATATTTTTTATCAAAAGCAATTGTTAATAGCAAAAAACTGTAAAATCAATATGTCTAGAAGGAAAGTGCTCTGGAACTCTTGGCTTTTTTGAATAGGCAAAGCAGAACATTCCATTAATATTTTAAGCCAGATTCAATGCCTCCTAGTCTCCAGACAGTATAACTCTGGGAGGATTAATGGACTTGTAGTCATCTCCAGCATTCCAACATATATGTCTCTTTGAGATAGGCAATATGAATAAGTCTGAAGACTATTTCAAATTGCATCATCCAGATTAGTGTCTCAAATACTCCGTTATAATTGAGTATTCCAAGTTAGATTTTTACTTTTATTTAACCAATCAGAGCCTTCTTTGCAGTGAAGATTAAAAAAAAAAAAAAAAAAAGAAAGAAAGAAAAAATTAATTATCAACTAGGAATCTATCAATAAATGCACATTTTGCAATTACTAAAACTAGTGGTGAAGGTTGTTTACATCAGTGGCAAGTAGTTGCAACACTTACCCATTGATAAGCCTAGGAAATTTTTGAAGCATTATTAATCTACATTAAAAAAATTCAACAACAAACCTCACAATCTTCAGTACTGCTAGGGAGGGAAATGCACCTAGACTCTACATTTTAAAAATTTCCATTCTATCATGACCTTCAAAATGATAGACAAGTCTGAGGTCTATTTAATTCACCACCATATGACATGCCAAGTCCTTGTTTACTGACAGGAATTCTTCAGCCATCTACGTAGAAGATAAAGTGAATATAAAAGATTATAGAAGCTAATCTTTTCATAGGTAAGCAAACAGATAAAGGGTAAAACACAGACTAAAGCTCTCAGAAGCAGATACAATATCAGTTGCCAAGAATGAAGGATCTCCTGAGATTCCGTATGTTAAGTATTACCTGGACTTGTAGTACTGCTTATAAAGTTACATAATAAACATTAGAAGGCTAAATATATACAAAGAGGATTCATTGGGGAAGTAACATAAATATTGAAACAACTTTTTTTCATCTTTACTTAGACAAAATTTCCAATTACATTAGTGGCAAAGAACATACAGGTATATTTAAAGACAGAGGATAAAGATTATCAGTCCAGATGTCTGGAAAACTTACTTTCAACACAGCTCACATTAAAAGGGAAAGCAATCAGGAAGAAGAGATCTGATTAGAAAAGAAACCTCCTTCATTAAGTCACAACAAAAAGTTGGTAAAGCAAGAGAGTTTGTTAAAATGACATCTAAAAAAAATAAGCCAAAATGAGATAAGAATCTCAGGTAGTTGCAGAAATACATCTATGCTCTTGTATACTCTTCAGCTTCAGATAAGAAAGGAACATAGCTTCTCCCGTGTTAACTTCTGTATAATGATTTGACTGAGAAGTGAGTATTCAAGGTGGAGAAAAAACTACAGGAAAACAAAGTTGCTGGATGAAATATGAGCAGGCAGTGCTCTTAGGTCACATTAACCCAATGGAACATTTAACAAAATTTTGGACAAAAAATGATTTAGTGATTGTCACAAAGTGTACTTACTTAAATCACGCTGTCCTTCAATGTGCTGGAAAGTGATTATTACAAATACAAACTGAGACATACATAACTTGTTGTGTGAATTGACAGCTTGGAGACTCTAAAAATCAAATTACCCAGAACTGAGGATTCTTGTCAACAGAGATGCAGCTCACAAAGCCCATCAGATAGGTGGAAAGAAAATGCCAGTTCTCAATTGCCTAATTGATTCAAAACCCTTTATTGTAATACACTTGATTCATCCATACTGCAATGCTACATGCAACCCTGTCCTGGAATCTTCAAAGAATGGTAAAGGCATGATTTTTGTCAGATCTTAATTTAAAGATTTTATTTTAATGCACTTAGGTTGTTTTCTTTCTTAATTGAATTGTAATACTTACTTCAGAAAGAAAACCTCTCCATTTATTCAAAAAGACTCACAGAATTCTTTGTTAATTGAGAGATTTAATTGATTGGTCATTCTTTGGGTTTGAATAATTAGATGAAATGACTATTTAACACTGTAGGGAACAATCCTTTACTGGTCCCTCAAGGGACAGACTAGGTGACCTAATTGGTCTTTTGCATTTCTCTTTTCTGTGCTTAAGGTAGCTCTGCAAGGCTGCAATATGAAATATATTTGAAATAAACAAATTAAAATTGGTCCTGTAGCCTTTCAATAGGTCACATTATTAAAGGCATATTTCTGTCTTTAATATGCTTGAAAGTATGTTCTTTTTCACTAACCAACATGTAAAAATTAAGACTCTCTTTTCAAACAGTATAAAAATTCAATGTACTGCAGCTCTCTTCATTTCAGTGTACGAGAGAAAGCATAGCAGTGTTTGTCAGAATCTCTTGATGATGTTTATGCATGCTTTATCCCCCCAGCTGAATGTGGAGTAGCCCAGGTAATGAGATAAAAAAGAAAGCTGAAGATCTAAATTTTTAAAAATTGAAAAGTAGTACAAGCTTATTCAGCAACAATATCTCTAATCATTTGTGGTCAGCTTCTTCAGTTATCAGCTCACAGAAGGTCATTTCAAAATTCCAGTGATATAACAGTTCTCAAGAAAAGATAAACTAAAAAATAGAAAATGAAGAGGTAGAAGAGAAGGCTGAGGACATATTTTCATGCCTGTACAAGGAAGTAAGAGCTCAGTGTAAGGTAAAATTTC
This sequence comes from Sitta carolinensis, assembly GCA_032173965.1. NCBI lineage: Eukaryota > Metazoa > Chordata > Aves > Passeriformes > Sittidae > Sitta > Sitta carolinensis. The sequence goes on from CM063313.1 coordinate 74,025,110, forward strand.
CTCAGCCTAGAGCTCTTCTAAATTTCCTCTGACAAAGTCAAATTTTAGTTGTTTATAAACATTGCCAAGTTTCAGTATAAATGGCTTAGTGTGAAAAGAGACATTAACATCTTACATAATGAAAATACTGCATTCTTCTTTAAAAATATAAAATTTCTCTCAAAATTATACGTTGTATTACTCTTCTTAATGTGAGAAATGTCTCTCTAGAAATTTTTCTCTGAATCTGTATTCATTAACCACAAATGGACCTCAGGTTTGCCCTAACATAGAAAACATGGTAAAAAAGACTCCTTTTTTATTATCTCTTTATTGGTATTCACTGCTTGTCTCACTCTGAGCACATTAAACTAATTAGCTATGTTTATTAACATAATAGTTGTAAATCAGGATGCATGTTGAGAAACATTATATATCTTATTTATAGGAATTATTCTTTGTGCACTGCCACAAGGACTCATAAAGTTAAAGCTTCTCAACTTCCCCTTCCATTATTTCAACAGTATGAAAAATGTCATATTTATAAACTGCTATCTGCTTCCCTGGAAGCTTTTAGAACATTTTAGCAGTACTAATAGCATCTGATTCTCCCACTATTTCATTTTAGTAAACAACAGAATAAAGAAAATAGACCTTCTGTAGTGGAGGCATTCTGTCTCAAATTTAGCTTTGAGCTTAATGAAGAAAAGGCAGATGTTTGGGTTTAGCTCTGATTCATATAACAAATAGGGAGGAAGATGAATAGTTACATTCCTAAAGAAACTTCATAATTTTTGCTCTTCCTTTAAGCTCATAAAGAAATTAATTTATTAGTCTTTCATATATAATGCAATTCTACAAAATTAAAGAGCTTTTGCATAGACTTGAAGCTTATTCAGTAAAATTGTTTTAGTTTTCAGGCTACGCTATCCTGATACCTATGGTCCATATAGATGCAAAACCTGTAAAAAGGTATTGGTGAATTTAAGTTATTTAACAGAAATATAGTAATAGTTTTTGAAAAATCTAAATTCAGCATTCTAAAATTTCCCTTGCAGAATGATTACTTTTCACTTTACTTGGAAGAAAGTTATTTTCCATTCATATTTTCAAGCTTTATTAAAAAAAAATTAAATTGCAACAGTTATACCTTAACTATTACCATTCCAAGAAGTAAACTAAGCCATGCATGTCATTGTCACAAATTTACAAACACAAAACCAAACTAAAAAACAAACCCAAAATGGACAAAATATACTGTGAATATAAAGCTATATTCCCTTATATCCATATAGAGTCAACATATGAAATTTTTATAATTGAGTAAAAATGTTGGTGTAACATAGAAAGCAGTAATCTCTCAGAATACATACTTATTTGTGCAATATTTAAGAAAACAGATATTTTTTGTCTTGAAATAGGTTGTAGATCCCCTTCTAAGAATAGGTTTTTGGTTGATGACAGCTTTATTCATCTAAAATACAAAAAATTCAAAAGACTCTCACAGTCTGAAGTAATTTCCCTCTGAAACAATTTGTTTCTAAGAAATCTAGTATCACTTTCCTATTTTTCCTTCAAATCTTGAAATTTCCTTCTGTATCAAAAATTCCTCTCTACTTCTACTACATTTGCAGTAGCAAGATATAAACTGTATATATTGAGTTTGGACTGTAAGTAAGTTTTAAGACAAGATCAGAATTCAATTCTGTCCTATCTAAATGGAGAACTGATAAATTTTTAAAAAATTAAATCAGTGGGGATAATTGCAAAGAGTAAAACAAACTTGTAGCTGTTTTGAATAAAGGATTTTAGATTGGCTGTGAATCACAAGCAAAATTCTTCAGTAAAGTAACTTTTTTGCAAAAAGGGAAATGGATAATGTCTATGTATGGTCATGATGAATTTACAAAGTAGTCTCCCATACATATTTCTGTGCCCTGTCTGAAAAGATGTCTTTAGTGAAAAACAACAATGTAATGGACACCAAGGAAAATTATCAGGATTTCCTTTTTTTGTGATGGAAATCTGAGAATTAAGATTTGTTCATTTTCAGGAAAAAATATTGACATTGGGAATGGACCAGACTAATAGGAAGGAAAAAAAGTTTGTTTTCTATGGTGATGAAGGTATTTTCATAATGAAATTTAGGCTGGCCATTAACAAAACCTTTCTGTCAGCAAGAGCTATAAATTATTTTCTCATATTGCCTAAAAGACAGCAGCCTTCACATTTGTATTTCTTTATAAAAAAGAAGATAAAGATTATGTCTCCTCTCTCCAGCTGACAATATCCATTTTGCTTCAGAAAAGGATAGATTAGGCAGCTAGGCAGCTCTTGAGAGCCCTGACAGCCTATTTTTATGTATCTTCATCATCCCTGAGAGTGTGAGCAGTAGATGGTCCAAGAACTATACACAGCATTCCAAAAGTTTATTATCTTTGTCCCCCTAGATATTTACAAAATCACCTCAGAAAAAAAAAAAAATCTACTTTCATTTATATTATTTTCAAGAAATTGTCATGACTCACTTTCCATTTTATAATGTGTGTATGTGCAGTCATAGGAAGGGGGAATGGTCAAGGGAAGATAACAAGCTGATCCATAACGACATCAACTATTTTCCTTCATGGATCTGAGGAGATTATAACGGCCATTGTGAATTTCTATCAAGCTGGCAGTGCTCTTTCTCCTGCCCCTTTTGCCAGGCACTACTCAGTCACAGACAGGAACTGGATGAGGGATAAACCACTGCAATATAGCTGCTGTTTGCCTATGTCAGCTGGAAAGCATGTTGAGTCCAGATCGTGACAGGGACAGGAGAGTACTCTGACTGCTCCCAGCTTGGAGCCTGCTTCCTCTGCTTAGAAAACAGCCTGCCCAGCAGGAAAACTCTGGCCCTGCAGACAAGCATGCCATCAATAAATACACTGATGCAGATTAGAATGCTGCACAGAGTAACTTGTTCCGTGGCATTAAAAACATTAGGCCACATCCACAGCTGGTGTAGCTCAGTAGTCTCATTGTTTTAAACAGATCAGAGCTGATTTATGTCAGCTGAATGTCCAATTCACACAACATTGGTTCTTTTGATCTTTGGATTTTTGCAGCATTACTAAGGCTGGAGTTCTGAAGCAAAGCTGAGATGTTAAAGCTGTTATCCTCATTCTTTTAACAAAAAGCTTTTCCAGCTCTGAATGCATGTATAAATATGCCAGATTCATAGGTCTAAACTCACACCCTACTGTGTATGTTATCAAACTGTGCAAATGTTTTCTTTAAATTACCTTTTTCATGAGTTTATTTCCCCAAATTTTTGTCTTATTTAAACCTTTCATAATTTAAAATGTAACTGATCTTGCACATTTAAGATACCAACAGGTATCCCAAAGCATCAATTCCATTTTTGTGTGGAATTTATCTGTTTATAATTTGAAGCTATTAATTTAAATTAGATATGAAAGGAGAAAACAATCTGTAAGCAAAATTACTGTGACCAAGAAAAGTTGCAGAAAAGTGTAATCTCTAGTCTAGTCTAATTTTGACAGATATAAAAGTGAAGAGAAAAAAAAATTTCCAACTACTGTTTAAGCACAAACTGCAAGTAATATATATTAGCAAGACAGGCTTTTTCACCCAATGAACTGGAAACTAAATTGCATTGGTGCCTGTGCACAATAGGAAGAATACTGTAACAAACAGAAACGTACTAAAAACACAAACGCTAAACAAAGAGTTTTCTAAATCACAAATATTCTTAGGTGAATGTCAGCTGATATAACTTGATATCAATGAAGAATGAGAGTCTTGCAAAAATCACGAAAGGAGCTGAAAGCAGTAAAAACAGCTTTACACAGATTTCATTCTCAGTTGTGCACAGATGGAGTAACATGGTTCTCTAAAGAGTTCATGAATCTCAATGCACTCTTCTTGCTGTACCAAAATCCTAATTTAGATCTCTTGCAAACTGGTTTTTTTTTGCTATATTTATTTTCAGCTCATTTTAAGTAGTACTTTTACAGTCATCCCAGTGACAAAACTACTGGTTTTATCAGTGTTATGACATGCAAGTTTTCAGAGACTGTTAGAAATGCACCCACATTCTGAAGCCGTAGAGAACAAGAATCCAATAAAAGTCTTTATAAAGCAAATTTCAAGAAAAAATATCAAGTTTTCACAATGTTGAATACCTCTGTCTTTGTAAATGTTGATCTCAAAGGCAAGTGGAAGTACCCCAGGAAGCAAGAGTCATATGCCAGTGACAGCAGTACACAGGGCTGGGGACTGAAACATGGTTTAGGAGCATCAGATCACTCTCTTGAGACCAGAAAAAAAATTTTCTAGGCAGTTAAGATTTCAAAAATGTATCAGTTTCCTGTCATTGTTTAGTTATAAATAGAAAAAGAGTTGGCTACAGTTACTGACGAAAACGGTATGGCTCACTGGTAAAGTCACTTTACTAGGATAGTTCCCTCTCTATTAGTAAGTGTCTGTGCATTCTTGCACCTCAGAGGTTGTCGATACTTTGCACTGATTCTCAAATCTTAAGTGGTTCCCATTTTATCATGAGGCTGATACTTTAAGAAAAAAAATACAAATTCTTACTATCAGATATCAGATAAATGAACAAGTAATGATCAGATGAAACTTTCCAAGTCTGTTTGAAGATGACAGGAAACTACTTTTTTTGTGAATTTTTCATTGTCACTTAAGGCACCAAGAAGAAAGTTAACAACAAATAGTAGCTTGCTTTGGAATGTAGACTTTTCTTTCTCCCAGTTGAAAACAAAACTTTCCAAAGTGTTGAAGGATCATGAACATTATCTACTTACCTTCAATGATGTACTGGGGTAGTTTCTAAAGAAGATTAATTACTCCTATTAGCTTTAAAGGATTATAAAGTTTTATATGTTTCTTATCTAAAACACTGTAATTTCAAAAAAGATTGCATATATTTTGTAGCTCTATCTTATAAACCATACTTGACATTCCCAAAAGGCATGTGGATTTTTCTGCACATGCTAGGAGTGTCTTTTCTACCAGTAGCATAGCTATTTTTAAAATATTTGGGATGCCTCACTCAAAAGATATGACTCATGAACACAACTCTTTTAACACTGTCCATTCTTTTATAGCCGTTTGCAAAATATATGCCCAGTTTGACATCAACAATGACAAGTTATGTACCTGCATTTCTTGGCCCATGGGTATAGATATTAAGTATACACTTTGCATGCTTTTTAACTTCTCTGGTCCATGTGAAATATGGTTTATTACTGGATATTTGGTCCTTGCAACACATACAGAACCCATATCAGTAACTGCTGAGGATGATGAGTTTGCAAGAAGGACTGTAATATTTTATGGTGGTGAAAGATAAGTTAGCTGTGAAGAAGCCTGAAACTTAACAAGTTTTTGAAAATATCAGGTATGCAGATGTGTCTTCTATACTTAGATCTCCACTGCAGTGTAGATACAGTGCAAAAGAAATCAGCAAGAAAAAGTGACTAATACTGCAGAAAATTTGATAGCCTGTGTTATTGAATTATTTAGAAAAAATATGCAGATGTGCATCAAAATGGGACAAATAGAAAGGAACATTAAAAGATGTGCATGAGTTAAAGGACAAATTGTGCACATAGATTCAATCCTGGTCTCAGGTCCTAAGCCTATGTGATATACAAACATTAACTGTTCCTATGTGCTGGATATCCCCCTGTGAAGCTGGGGAGACCACAAAAAAACCCCAACCACATTCTTTTCAAGTGGTTTTGGCACTCTTAAGAGCTTTTTGGAAGGATAAGGAATATGACAATTTTTGCACTGAGGAGGAAGAAAAGGTACTCTAAGTTAACCTGAGCACTTGAAAGGGAAAGGAATATAAGTCTGCTGGCATAGTTTGGATGATACTTCAAAATTCAGTTGCTATGAAATAGAGACAATAGAGTCTATAGAATACCAGTTGGAGGACCACTTTATAACCATGCAAAATCGAAAGACAGCAAAAACAAAGGAAGATTGCTGAAAAGTTTCTTCTGACAAGACTATTGTCAGACAATAGATCAACATTCCTGAATAAATAGAGTTCCACATTCACTTAAATAATTTATTTATTGCTTTTTGAGGTTGTGCTCTATTGTCCTTTATTCACCTAGTTTAGAATCACTAAATTAGAAGAGAACTTCAAGATCATCAAGTCCAACCCATACCATAACACGTCAACTAAGACATGGCGCCAAGTGCCACATCCAATATTTTTTTAAACACATCTAGGGATGGTGACTCCACCACCTCGCTGGGCAGAAAATTCCAGTACTTTATGACTCTTTCCATAAAAAACTTCTTTCTAATACCCAACCTATATTTCCCTTTGTGCAGCTTAAGACCCTGTCCTCTCATTCTGTCAGTTGCTGCCTGGTGAAATAGACCAACCCCCACCTGACTACAGCCACCTTTCAGGAAGTTATAGGGTGATAAGGTCACCTCTGAGTCTCCTTTTCTCCAGGCTAAACACCCTCAGCTCCCTCAGCCATTCCTCACAGGGCTTGTGTTCCAAGCCCCTCTCCAGCCTCGTTGCCTCCTCTGGATGCGCTCAAGCATCTCCACATCCTTCCCAAACTGAGGGGCCCAGAACTGGACACAGCACTCAAGGTACTGCCTCACCAGTGCTGAGAACAGGGGAAGAATGACCTCCCTGCTCCTGCTGGCCACACCATTCCTGATCTAGGCCAGGATGCCAATGGCCTTCTTGGTCACCAGGGCACACTGCCGGCTCACGTTATGTTGGCTGCCGACCAGTGTCCCCAGGGCCCTTTCTGCCTGGGCACTGTCCAGCCACACCGTCCCCAGTCTATAACATTACGGGGGTTATTGTGGCCAAAATGCAGGACCCAGCACTTTGGACTTATTAAACTTCATCCTATTGGACTCTGCCCATCCATCCAACTGTTCCAAATCCCTCTGCAGAGCCCTCCTACCTTCCAACAGATCGATACGCACTCCCAGCTTAGTGTCATCTGCAGATTTACTAATGAAAGACTCAATCCCCTCACCCATGTCATCAATAAAAATACTGAACAGAACTGGCCTCAGCACAGATCACTGAGGGGCACCACTGGTGACTGGCCCCAGCTGGATGCAGGACCAGATGTTCACCACCACTCTCTGGGCCCGGCCATCCAGCCAGTTCCTAACCCAGCAGAGAGTGCTCCTGTCAAAGCCACAGGCTGCCAGCTTTTCAAGGACTATTCTGTGGGAGACAGAGTCAAAGGCCTTGCTGAAGTCCAAACAGACATCCATAGCCTTCTCCACATCCACCAGGCAGGTCGCTCGATCATAAAAGGAGATCAGGTTGGTCAAACATGACCTGCCCCTCCTAAACCCATGCTGGCTGGGTCTGATACAGTAAGTTCTGTGTGATGGCACTCAGTATAAACTGTTCTGTTATCTTATCTGATACTGAGGTCAAGCTAACTGGCCTATAATTACCAGGATCTTCCTTCCTACCCTTTTTGTGGATGGGTGTCACATTGACCAGCTTCCAATCATCTGGAACCTCCCCAGCGAGCCAGGACTGTTGGTAAATGATGGCTCATCTGCCAGCTCCCTCATCACCCTGAGATGGGTCCCATCTGGTCCCATAGATTTTTGACTATCCAATCATCTCAGCAGTTTTCTGCCTCCTCCTGGATAACAAGGGCACCATGCTGCTCCCTGACACCATCTGCCAGCCCAGGAGGACAGTTGTCATGAGAATAAACCATCTTCCCACTAAAGGCTGAGGCAAAGAAGGTGTTAAGCACCTTCACCTTCTCCTCATCCAGAGTTACTAAGTTCCCTCCTGCATCCAGTAGAGAACAAAGTTTGGTCTTCCGCTTCCTTTTGTCGTTAATATATTTTGTAAAAAGATTTTTTATTATCCTTTACAAAAGTTGACAAATTAAATTCAAACTGAGCTTTGGCCTCCCTAATTTTTTTCCTACATGCCCTAGAAACCCCCTTAAGTACTTCCTCCCAAAGATGATACATCTTCTTTATTCCTAAGTTCCTTCAAAACCTCATTGCCCATCCAGATGGGATGTTTGCCTCATCAACTCATCTCTCGGCACACAGGTCCAGTCTGTTCCTGTGTTCTCAAGATCTGTGTTTTGAAGCATGCCCACCCTTCCTGAACTCCTGAATAAGTCTCCTAAATAGGACTAAGTCTGCCCTCTGGAAATCCAATGTAAAACTTTACTGATGCTCCTCCTGATGTCATCAAATATCAAGAACTCTATAACTTCATGATCACTGGGCACCAAGTGGCCTCCAACCACCACATCTCCCACCAGCCCATCTCTGTTTGCAAACAGTAGGTCAAACTCAGTCAATCCCCCCTCCAGTGGGGTGACTTACCAGCTGTGACAAAAAGTTGTTCTCCACGTATTGCTACTGACAGAAGTGCTTTGCAGAAGTTGGAGTTCCTACAGGTCAGCAGTAGCAATGTAGTTTTTACTTACTGCTTTGTTTAACAGGTGTTAATAAATTACATTTAAATGGGAGAAAGATAGTAAGCCAATAGCTCATTCGACACTATTAGTGTAGTAGTGTCTGGTTCTCTGAAAGCAAGCAGTACTGCATAGCTTGCACTCTCATAGGCAGCACTTCAAATGAGCACCACCTGCAATGACACAATTGACTTCCATTATCCTCACCATTTTTATTCATAAATAATCTTATATTTATAAACATGAAAAATATAGATATAGATAAGTAGATCATAGCACCAGCAAAAGGCTGACCATCAAGTGTTTTTCCACATCTCTTCATAGTAATTATGCTTTTAATGGATTTGAAAAGGATTTCTGTTTTTACAGGACTCTCATCCTAAAAGCTCTTTTATTTACGGATTTGCATGAAAACAGATAACCACTAAAACAGGCTACAATCAGCTACCTAAGATCCTTCTGTGTAAACAGTCACTCAGCCCAGCAGAGAAATTATGGCATAAGTGTAGACTTGTTCATGTCCCATCAGTATCTTCTGTGAATGCTGGATTTGCATAATTAGCATATGCTTCAACCTTGTGTCTTGGGCCAGCAGGAGTCCTATATAAAATTTATAAAGTTTATTTAAATTTTCACAGTTAGATTTACATGGAGAAGAAGAAGTACATCCAGAAAGTCTGATAGGGTTGCTTTCACCTGAAGGTCTTGATTCTGCAAAGAGATTAACACATGATTAATTTTAAGTCCCATTGATTTCTACAAGATCAGCTGATTTATGGAGCTGAGTGTCTTCTTTGTTTTTATCATCTTATAACATTTCTTTGAAGCTGTGTAAAAACAAGCATAAAATATTTCTCACTAAAACAATAGTTCTCAACTGAAAATGTAAAATAATTATTCCAAGTACCATTGAACACCAAGCCTTGTTTATCTACAGAATACTATTACATATAGAAAATTAAACTGTAGTACTGTTTTATGTGTTACCAAAGATCCATTTTTTTAAGACAGCTGGATACTTAACATATTATTTCTGTTTCAATAAGAGGTCATACTAATACATTTTGAAAGAAAGCTATATAATATTCTGGGTTCCCAAATATTTTACACTTCTCATTTTCAGCATAATACACTTCAGGACAGAGTAGTACCATTTTTTATATACTGCATTTCCATTTAATGATATTTTTTGGTTGGGGTTTTGTGTACTATTTGTATTCTCTGCTTTTCATCCTACTTGTCACACATCTCATACTGGTATTTCCCTACAGAACTCACTTTATGAGCTAATGACTTCAAATCCATTTCTAGCATAATACTAACATTTAAGATGTCTACTCTCTATTTTACCACACTGGTAAATGTAATTAGGGTAAAAAAGGACAGGAAAGAATTCGAAAAAGAAGAGGACAGAAAATGAGGGAAGGAGAGGGGAGGGAGGAGAGGACAGGGCAAGACAGGACAGAAAAGGGGCTAGAATTCTTAGGATTATATTTCAGCTAATGAAATATCCAAATGAAATCATACATATAGGTGAAAACCTAACTACGACCCAAGTCACAGCCCTCAGTTTACCCATAAAAAAGATCAGTCTGTAATTTCTGCTGTCTGCTTTGCTGCTGCTGCCAGTATTTCAATACTAAATAAATGCATATTGACACCACCTTGGTTCTGTTATCATCCTCTCTCAGCAAGGCAGCAGATATAGGGGATACAGAGCACCAAAACCCTGTTGAATATTTTCCCTGGTCTATGGCATAGTCCGTCTCATATCTAAACTAGATATGGTTCTGTCCTCTTTGTTAAACTTACACATCTTTACTCAGCTCAGCCCATTATTTATGACATCAAAGCGACCCATGACCTACAGCATACCTTGCATACTTCTCATGCCTTTTCATAAGTAAATCACAATAATACCCTGTCGTGTTTCACATACCAGTATGAAAATTCTGTAGTTATAGAAGTCAAAACTGAAATAATGGATAAATCTTGCATTTTATGTCAGTAATGAAAACCTGTTTTTAATTCTTCAGTCTTACAAAAGTAGATCCATTTTTCCAATTTTTGTTACCTTAGGCCTTAGATGAATACAAGCATGAGTATTCTCACCTCATCTCCATTAGTATCAGGGCAACATGCAAATTCCTGAAGTACCATGAGCAAATAAGGTGGAGAATGTGCGGGTTTTGTCATACAATTCTAGTATTTTATTGGCAATGTGAAAAGAGTCTAAAGGACTGGCAAATTTTATCTTCCTTGAAAGAACCAGAATCAAATGAGACTCAGCTGTAAGAAACATTTTGGTTTGATGCTTACTCCCAGGGAAGGTGTCATGACCCTTTGTCCAGCAACAGTCAGTCCAAAACACACTGGATGCTGTATTCCAGCCGCTGCTATGGTTATAGCAAAAAGAGTAAAGACTATACACAGGTACAGCTTTTGAATTACATTCAAAGGAGATTCACAAGCAGAAAAGTAATGCTTGTTAAAAGCTTGTAAAAGAAACACAGAACATTTGATGTTTTCTGGTTTAGGGCCTAAGGCACCAACTGAGAATGCACAAGCACAGGAGAGAAATCCTAAATTACTGAGATGGAGAGTGACCTGGGGTTTGAACATGTGGGAGTGATGGGAGAACAGAACAGTATTAAACTTACTTTCATTTTCTTTAGTATCACCTTAGAGCTCAGTGGAATTTATTGCCTGAATATACCTCTTTTTTCTTCTGTTGTCTTCTTAATTTCCTTACATTTTAAATGGCATTAACTACACTGTTACAGTCTACACTGTTTTCCACTTTCTTTCCACAGCTGCAATAGCAGACCTGGTTTTTCACCCTATTAGGATGGAAATATTTGATAAATTATAAAAATTTTTCCCAGCATTCCAGACTGTCATAGTCTTTGTCCATTTTCAGGAAGTTTTCATATGTGGTGAAAGCAACAGTGAATGTCTAAGGCCAGCTCTGAGTATTTCAACAGTTTTATGAAATCAGATTCCTCCAGTAATCTCTCTTTCCATACACATGCAAGTGAAAAAATACTTCATAAGTGTGCCAAGTGGCAAAGGTTTGCACAGAGCTATCAGTTGCATAATAGTGTGCCTTAACTAGTATGGCTTAGCATACTTTGAAGCCTGTGGAACTACCAGTAATAAAAAAATAAAAGTGTACTTGGAGAACTGCTTTAAATTTTTTATTTATAAGTACCTTCTACCACTTAAAACATCCTGTATGTCTTTATTTTCAATTACATATCCTGAACAGTGAAGCATATAATCTAAGAAGACAGGCGAGGAGAAAAAACTTAAAACTTTGAGCTATTACTGGTATCCATGTATTGTACTTATAAGGAATATATCTTGCAGAGAAGGAATATAATAAATGTTTACTATAATAAATATAATAAAAGTGTTTTAGCTGGAAATAAAATATAAAGAAAACACTCATGGTGTATCAAAGTACCTCTGTTTGGCTACCACTGCCATTAAACACAATTTGCTAAAGATAGTAGCCCCAAGATATACTCTTTCTTCTATAATTATTCTAGAGGACAACCTTGTCTTTCATAAAAAGTAACAAAATTATATTGCAGTCTGGTTGGAAAAGAAAAAGGGAAATTACACTAAGTGACAGCTGGTCTGTTGCTCTAGATTAAGATTCTCAAAGGGAATGGGAAGATGATTCCATCTTGTGAAAGAAAGCCAAATTACATCATACTGACCAATTGTACTGGACAGAAAAGCAGTCTCTGATTGGCCAGGGAACAGTCTGTCACTTGGTCATGGCAAAAAGCCTGTCATTCAGAATATACTTGAAGCACTCATTACATTAATTTGTGTAAATAGATGAAGGGATGTACCTCTAATACATTTCACTTTGAAGACAGGTGTGACGATAGGAAACCTGATTAGGCAAGGGGTATAGCTTTAGAGGACAGCTTCTGAAGAGAGAGGAAAGCATTAACGTAGGCAAAATGGTAATTTGAGAGGCAATCCAATTTTGTGAATGTTATATGACTTGTGAGGCTCCACATGAAATGCTGATGAGTGTCCACAAGACTGAAAGGATGGGAGTGGAGCCTCCCAGTTTCTGTCTGTCTTGTTATTTTAGTCTTGCAAATTCAAAATGCATTCAGTCGTGAAGTGGCACAAGTAAATTGAAATGTAATTTAATGCCTAAAATAATGTTCTATTGCTGTCTTTGTGTTAACATTGTCAGCCTTAATATTTCATTCCCTTACACGCAGCAGTCCAAGCAATCATTGTAGTTAGAATCAAGTTTCTGTATTCTTTCTTGAATATCATAGAATTTTCATGAAGTCAAAGAATGTTTTATTTAAAAAAAAAGAAGAGATGCATGGGATAAGGCAAAAAGATTAGAGTTGGGGGAGTGGAAGGCAGATAAAGGGAAAAAAAATAACAAGAAACCACCCACATTGCAATATATTGTGTGGTAGCCCTGCAAATATATTTTGTGTTGGGGGCAGGGGATGGGGATAGAGAAAATGGTAAGCAAGGGAAGGGCACCACATCACAGAGGAGGAAAACTAATTCTTTGAATTTAACAATTAAGAGTTAAAAAGTGAGGAAATCTATTCTCTCCCATCCCTCTTCCCCCTTAATCACTGTCAAGTTAACATATTATTTTTCACTTTTCTCTGAGTTGTATCTTTGTAAAATTAGTTATATAACTTTATTGTAATTAATTGACTAAAATTTTCTATCTAATCAGTAATAATAGCCTTAAAAAACCCAGGAAAAAATCTTTAATCTTTAACATATCCACTACTGAAGCGAACAGTCTTTTACAAACTTAGTAACGAAAGTGGATCTCAAATACTGCTCATATGCAACTATGGATGTTCAATTAAGGATATATCTGCACATGGAATTAGCTGTTCCTTCAGTCACATCCCACATTTAAACAGTTCTTTATTGTTCAGATTCCAGGGACATCAGTCTGTCAAAACAACCTGATCCTGCTGCTATTAGACTGATCACAAGGTAATTCTAAGCTTAAATGTGCATGTCATTCTCAGACCAGGCACTGAACCTCCTACTGTCTCAACTGCAGGGTCCAGTGGGCCCAGCTCAACCCCTAAAACTCTCCTCTATGGTAAGCAACTTCCCCTCTCTTTTAGCTTCATGATTTTACAGATCCCATGTTTGGAGGCCAGACTTCCCTCATTTTCATAATTCATTTTTAGGGGTAACAAAATCTTGTAGGGACTGACATGCCAAAATCACCCTATGACTTAAATTCCTTTAATACCTGTACATAGTCCTGTCAAGCCCTAGGGAGAAAAAAATCAGTACACAGCTAGTGTAGTTTCCCTATGCCTTAGGATTTGGCTAACTCAAATGCTATGCCTTCATAGAAGACAGCATTCATGTGATACATTTCTTAGTAGAATTGCAGAACCACGTAAGTTAGAAGCAACTTCTGAAAGTTTTCTAGTTAAGTTCTAGTTCAAAAGGTACAGTCAGAGCAGGTTGTTCAGTCAAGTTCTAACAATCTGCAAGAATGGTTTTCCTACAACTCTCTGAGCAGAATCTCAGATTTTCACTATGTTCATGCCAAATTGCTCAAAGTAAAGCAAATAAGCAGAATAATGAGGCTTCTTGTTTGAAAGTATTTTAGCTTCTGTTTACAAAATATGCAAACACCTGTGTTGTACATATTTGTTGACAGTCCTTAACTTAGTACTCCTACTGCTTAGCACCCTACCAGGATAGACTCTTCTACTTACCTCCATGCTGTTTCCAGTGTCGAGCCACACTGTCATCCTATTACACAGTGATGAGTTGGCCTGGATTAGATTTTGTTAAAATGGGCATTTCTGAGTACTAATGCAGTGTGTTTCATCTGATACATGTGGCCATACACTGTCTTATACACTCTTTCCATGCAGTTGATGATTACAAGAAAGAGGGGAAGGTAAACAAATATAAACTGAAAAACAACCAAGCTTGCCTAAACAGTTCAGCTCTGTTTTCCACTTTTTGATACTTATTTTCATACTTTTGCTTCATACTTTCCCTTCTTGTTCTTTCAGAGAGGAATTTATTGGAAAGAGAGCTGTCACAACACTTTTCCTCAACATTTGGGACTCCTGCCATACTGCAAAAACAAGCAGAAGATGCCAGTCATCAGAACCTTCTCCAGAAGCTCTCTTTTTCCTGTCCTTTGTAATGGGAGGTGTCCTGAACTGGACTATTCCTACTTATTTAGCAATAGCTGAATAGGAATTGTTGTGAGGAGTCTTGTAGGGAGCACTTTGTAGTGGAGTTGTTTTCGAAGGCAAGTGGGTGGGAACCTGTTAGCAGACACAGTTGTTAAGTACATTTAGAAGTTTTAGCCCTGTGGTAACGCTCCCATTTCTGTTTCATATTACCTCTCCTATTCTGCATACCAACTGCCTTTACTCCTTAGAAAGCGCAGCAGAGGAACTCTCTCTTGTACAGTAATTAGAATTTACGAAGAAAAATCAGATCCTATATATTTAATAACATAGTATAAAGAACTGAGATACTGTTTCAGTTTGTATAACCATCAGAGTATTTTCATACCTATGAATTTCATACGTACCTGAGGGTCTTTCTCCATCTTTGCTAACAGTTTAGTTCTGTTAACTTTTTATAAAGTACTTTTCAAAACATGTAACACTGCATATATTTCAGATATCTTAAAAGGAAAGACAGAGTAATTTCAACTTATAGGAAATTTCAATTTGTAGGAAACTTTTTAAATTAAATCAACTTAACAAATATGCAGAAATCCAGAAATCCTTGTCAGTCATCAAGACCAAAGAGATGCCATTTTTTATCCCAGATAGCCCAAAGAGTGCTCAGAAAATTCTATCTACTTTGATACAGTTTCTGAGTATATCTCATTTTTATGGCTCAGACACTGGAAGGAAGAAACGGTCGCTGCTCATTCCAAGATCAGTGTTGATGCCTTGTGAGGCATGTAGAATGCCAGCTGGGACCATTCAGCTGAGTAATAACAATGAGCATCCTGCAGGATTCCCTTTAGCCTTTCTAAATATGCATGCTTGTATTGGTGTCAGACAACTTGGAGGGGAAAGGCAGGAGGGCAAGGGCAAGGACAAGGAGAAGGATAAGGGCAAGGGGAAAGAAAAGCTTTTGCTTGATGAATTATTAAATGTTAGATGAAGGTGTCTGTGCTTTTCAGTGCACAACGTGCTTAGCTATATCCACCGTTAGCTGGAGCCAGTTGGAGAGACATCAGATCAGGCACCAAAACCAGCTCTGTTTTATAGGCACAAAATGCAAACCAGGAAAATTTCTTGAGTCTATTTCAGACATTCCAGGAGCTATATGTATAAATCACACACAGTATTGCACATCTTTATTAAGACACATGAGTAGTCTAGGCCAAACACAGCAATTAATAAAATTTCTCAGGGAAGACATAGAGAGGAACATAAGTCTTCAAGCTAAGAAATTTTCCAATACATCCATAGACTTCAATTATCTGTGAGGTTCAAGACTGCAGAAAAACTTGTAGAGCAGTTAGCAGATTTCTTAAAATTACCCAGAAAAACTCCTCCAAGACACACTCTTTCCCCTCTCAGGAAGGACAGCATTGTCAAACACCTCTTACTACAGACTTTAATGACCTTGAAGATCTTATCTACCAAAGATAGATGTTTTAGTAAAGACTTCTAGAAGGAAAAAAATATTCCAGAAGGTGGAACTCTCATCAGTGTAACACACACCAACTAACTAATATTTATCACTTGGCCATGAATTGTTTTGTCATGGCAAGATCTACCTCCCAGAGCCTCCCAGTTGTAACTTCTGTGAAAAATCTAAAAACAGCTCTTTCCCACAAGAAAAAATGTTTTGAAAAAAAAAAAAAATTAAAAAAATAACTTTGAAATTGAAAAAACTTTTGAAATACATTCTTTTAATGGGCTAATATTGTTTTCACAATTGTTCTATTTCTCTAAGTATGATTAACATTTTATATTAAAATAAATAAAATAGGGTAGTTGAAGCTGATAATTTGGAATATTGCTTTTCAAATTATTGTTTTCATTACTTTACAAACTGTCTCATTACTGCCACTCGTATTCAGGGTTACTCTTACTTCAATTACTAAGACTTTTTGGGTTATCTTATTTGTATTTTAATGAAAACAATTATTCTAATCAACTGTGATAAACAGCACTCATAGGTTACATCTTTCATGATTAATCCAGCAATAATAATATATCCATATTCCATGTGATATAAGTATGGCAGTCCCTAGAAATCACATTTTCAACAAGAAAAATTGTGGAAAGGATAATTAAATTTTACTTTAGTAATAGTAGTGTAAGAAATCACACTTCTAGTTTTCACATCAGATCATGGAATATTTTTTTTTAATTCCAGGCAGTATGTAAAAATATTACATATAGCACAAAGAAAATTATATGTCCACTGAACTTTGGCTGTGAAATTAAAAATAATAATAGTTCCATCTTTATCTGCCCACAACAGCTGATCTATAATCCACTGAAATGGAAAGTGGTAGACATCACAAGACAACAGGTTAGGACTTTCAAGCTAATGTGTTCTTTTGCACCAGAACAATGTGAAAATCCTCAAAAAATATTTCATTAACCATTTCAAAATATTGTACATATTTCTGCTTCGTTTCTGCCTTTTGCCCTGTTCAATGCTTGTTTTGTAAGCCCATAAACATTGTCGCACCAAGAAAAACCAATCCAAGAAACCAATTTAAGCAGTTGGTCAGCATCCTTCTCATTCTTCTCATTGTCCTCACATTGCATCTGTAGGCATTTATATACTGGTGGTCTTGCCAAAACCTTTGAAAAAGCTGCTTAGTGGTTAGTTGTTGGCTTGAAAAACTGAGACTGATTGTCAGCAAAATGTCAAATGTGACTCCGCAAGCTGCAGTTGCTTTGAAACTACCACCATCACTGCATTGACCTTGAAAATGATGAAGGCTAACTGATAAGAGTTAGATCACAGAGATTTATGTTCCCCAGGGCTTTTAGATTTACATCTGCTTCTGCCCAGTTTTGGGGGGAAAGTAGTACACAAGCATCACTGAAGGTATAACATGAAAGAAATAAGTGAAAAAAAGATATTCCTTACACACTGGCTTCATAGATACAGTGACATTGCAGCAGCATATCATCAACCAGTATTAAGCTCAGCATCAATTAGATATGCCAAATATAACCAAGGCCTAAATGTTTCAAGGACTGTAACACACATTTTTTAATTACTTTCTTTATCATTTCCATGTACTTGGTGCTTTTACACACCTTTCAAACCACCAGAATGTTTCGGACTCATAAGTAAAAGTGACCCCAAGTCTAAAACACATTCTTACATCACAATTTGGCTCTTAGGTTCATATTTCCTTCAAACCCTTCTTTATCCACCTCCCAAAACACATTCTAGTTCAAATCCCATTATAACTAACTACCAGCATACTTACAATTGTGTCTTAAGCCTTATGCATATAACAGAGCAGATTTGATCAAGGCTTGACCAAGAAATAAAATTTCTATTAAAGTCAATATATTAATCATAAATATTCTTTGTTATTCTTTGTCAGCTCTGAGAGAAGCCAATATTCTAGCTAAGCTAAACACTGTTCCATGAAGCAATAGCATCACACTAAATTAAAATCTGTTAGAATATGCCTGCTAGAAGGAATTGCCATTCCCTATCAATAAGATTTTGCATTTAATAGGTTTCTAGTTTATCTTTAGTCTAAATACTTAGAGGCTCTTCCCTTTAATTTAATGGGTAAATTGATTCTACTCTGTCTCACCACACCTAATGAGCATATTTGGTTCTTTGTCAATAGAAGGTAATGATTAAATGAAGAATGGTAATCAGATTTAAATAAAGATAAGAGATATTTCTTTTATCCCAGACTGGAATACACTATTGTCAATGCCTTTGTCTGTGAAAGAAAAGTTAGATCCAGTCTCTTGTATCTTGTTTAATACCAACAGGCAAGGCCTTCAGGCAAGTGTTTCTTCAAAGGCAATGCAAAGGTATTCACAGATGTACTATTCAATTTGTGAGACAAGACAATGGTTTTACTGTGTGTAAAAATGCTCATCGTACTTCAAGGAAAGCAATCACATCCTGTCCCTCTTTCTGCAAATGATAACTATTTTTCGTGCTGAAAGTCCTTGAGAAATACACTGCAGCAGAACAGAAGGAGCTTTACCCGCTCTAACAGAGCTTTAATGTATATCTTCAAAAACTATGGAAAGTATGGAAACATAAATTTATTTGGAATGTGCGTTTGAAAACACAGAGACTTTGGATGTCTTCACTAGGGAATATTCAAGCAAACTAAAAGAAAGCAGAAACAGAAATCATTACTCTTTTTTCCCCTCTTTATGACTGACAAATTTCTATAGCAGATATTAACAAAATTCCACATTGAATCACACTGAAGACTGTGATTGGAGTATGGCTCATAATTTTTGGTACGAAGTGAGCTCCTCTGTGATCTAATGCATCTTAACTAAAACCAAAAAAATGTCATGCATCTTTCATTAGCATGGAACAATCATAAAAGAAATAGAGTATGTTCATACATTAGACAGAAAGAGAATTTTTTTTTTTTTAAACAAAGTGTTTTTATTATTATACTGTGCTTTCAACCCAGCTCTCAATATAAACTATTTGTATAGTGGAAGAAATACATATTCATTATAAATGGTGTAGACAAAATTTATAGAAACAAATCTCTGTATTTTTATCCCTCTCATTTCAGAGCTAAGTGACTATTGTACCCTTACTCTTAAGCACAATGAAAATTTGTTGAATTATTAGTGGTTTGGATTGTGTATTGGTTTAGTGGAAATCATTCATTACATAATAAAATCAAAACTATGTGAAAGAAAATTGCGTAGAAGAAGGAATTCAATCACTGTGACAGTTAAACTTGTAAGAGATGGGGTGCAAAATGTGCTTGTACTGCTTTTCAGTAAATCTCAGGTGGTAATTTTTTTAAAAATTCAGTCCTGTTTGTTTACTTAAAAAAAAAAAAAAATCAAGCATAATCTGCAGACACAAATTTTTTCATCCCCTCTGATGATCTCTGCCTACATTTTGGGCTGAAAGTCTATGTCTGCAGTGACACAACAAATATGCAAGCCTTGGAATTATCTTGGTAATATCCTCAGGTTCAAACTAACTATCACTTTTTGGATCCATTTCTTCTGTAAACCGACCAGACTCATAACTAGCACTCACATATTCCAATATCACAAAATAAAACATCAATTTTTTCTTGACTCCCTAGTGATGTGCCCCCTGTAGTGCAGAACCTCATTCTCAGGATACCAAAATGAGAAATCTTCAGACAAGATATACCGCTTAATACTTTTTTTTTTCTAATAAAAAATGCTGAAATTTGTAACAGGATTTGTGAAGTACTCCTACAAGTGGTAACAATATTGCCAGCAACCTTATCTTTTCCCAAATGAGTGCTGTCTCTGCTTTTAGCCAAGACAGTGATATCCATGAAAATAAATAATGTGTTTTTATCTTAAACTTATCAGACCCTGGTCAGCACTGCCATGCTACCCATACTCTTACCTTATTTCTTGAGTGGCCCTCTTTAAAATGGAAGAGACTCAAGTGTGAATGATTTCACTATTTCAATGAAAAACAATCACATTTGTGACTAGCCCATTTGGAATTCAATCTGGCTACGGACATTAAGAATAAAAAGAAAGGCCTCTTCAAATATATCAATAAAAAGGAATATATTGGGGAAAATGTGGGCCCAACACTGAATGGAACAGGCACCCTTGCAACAGAGGTTTCAGAGATGACTAAGATATTGAATGCCTTCCTTGATTCAGTCTTTGCTACAAAGGCTGGCCTCAGGAATGCCAGACCCAGGAGAACAGGAAGAAGGTCTGAAGAAAGAAATACTCTCCTTGAGGAAGATTGGGTTAGAAACTGCCCTAGTTTGACCAGCCCAAGGAAGTGAGCTGGCTGGGTTTGAGATTGGCATTTTATTGGATCAATTGGAAAGCTCGGCCCGGCTGGGATTCTCTGCTCCTGGAGGGGCGGGAGCGGCTGCCGAGCCCTCCCCGAGGAACCCACCGGGCCCGGCCCGGCAGGGGCAAAGGAGCCGGCAGAGCCTGCAGAGCTTTTGTGCCACTAGAACCAGGCTGGCCTGAGGCTGTGTCGGCATCGGGAGCGGCTGTGCATGGGCAGCACCTGTACGGGCACCAAAGGAGCTGAGCATGGGGACAGCACCTGTACGGGCACCAAAGGAGCTGAGCATGGGGACAGCACCTGTACGGGCACCAAAGGAGCTGAGCATGGGGACAGCACCTGTACGGGCACCAAAGGAGCTGAGCATGGGGACAGCACCTGTACGGGCACCAAAGGAGCTGAGCATGGGGACAGCACCTGTACGGGCACCAAAGGAGCTGTGCATGGCACCAGCACCAGTGCCCCCCATGGTTCGTGCTAAAGGAGGCCTTGAAGCCAGGAGCAGCCCTGAGCCCCGTTCCAGACTGAGAGCAGCCGGCACAGCTCACATGGAGTCGGCAGAAAGTGCACGTGGCCAGCAGAAAGACGCAGAGAGAGCTTGTTCCTGATACAAGACTTGGACGAAGCTGACTTTTTTTTTTTTTTCTCAGCGTTACAAAACTTCATACTCGAAAAACACTAATTCTCTCTTAGGCTAAGGAAAAAAGGGAGGTGAAACTTTGTAAGAACAGCTACATAAAATTTAAGTCAGTATGAAAAGAGTTAGATTTTAGATTGACAGGATTTTGAAAAGTTTATCTAAAGCTTAGGCTGTAAAACTCTTTTGTAAAGCTATGGTACAGATATACTTGATATATCAGACCAAATTTGGGTTTTCCCCAGTAAGTTCATGGAATGCTTTGGGGGGTGGTAGAGTTCTAGCCACAATCATGAGCAGAGGCACCAGTGTTAGAAGTCTGATGAGAAACCTCGGCCCCAGGGATAAAAGGAGAAGACCTCTATTCCCAAAGATGAGTGAAAGGATGCTAGAAGGGCTCATCCTTAAAAAAAGCACCCCAATAAACTAATATGGACTGAGAACACAGTTGTGAAGAAAAACTGTGACAGATGGGAAAGAGTTCACAAAGGCAGATCTCAGGCACCTGCTGCTTGTGAGAAAAATGAAGCCACAAGA
Organism: Sitta carolinensis; assembly: GCA_032173965.1. Classification (NCBI taxonomy): domain Eukaryota; kingdom Metazoa; phylum Chordata; class Aves; order Passeriformes; family Sittidae; genus Sitta; species Sitta carolinensis. Next base: position 74,046,770 of record CM063313.1, read on the forward strand.
GTTCTTTTCTTGTGGGGAGTTTTCCATAGCATTAGCAAAGAATACTTTTCTCTCTAAATGAACCAAAAAAATACTATTTGTAGAAGTAAAAAACTGACTGAGATTTCTGAGTGTTGTTGTCTTTACATTGTTGGTTAAGAGGAAGAAAAGGGTTGCGGGGAGGGAGGAAAAGTGTTTTGAAAGTTCCATCCTCATTCTTGTTGTTTTTCTTTCTTTTAGTGTTAGTTAATAAAGTCTTATTACTTTTAAGCTTAAGCCTGCTTTGCTCTTGGTTAGAACCTTTGAAATTGGCAAAATTAAACCAAAACAAAAATTGGTGTTTCTACCCAGTTTTGAATTGAAACCATGACAGAAACCATTTATTCAAGCTTAACAACCACAAGTCTGTGGGCCAAGAAGGGATGCACCCACGAATGCTGAGGGAACTGATGGATATAATTGCTATTCCACTCTCAATCACCTTTGAGAGGGCATGGCAGTCAGGCAAGATTCCTGAGGATTGGAAGAAAGAAAATGTCACAAATATCTTCAAAAATATTATCATTCACAAAAATTAATTTAGTCTTTAATAAAAATATCATAATTAATTGTTTTCCATATTTACATTAATTTTCCCAGTTTCATTAGTTAATTATTAATGTAGTTATTATAATAATATATATTATGGTTTTTTAATTATTATTAGACTTTATTTTATTAGTTTAAGGCCACTCAGAATTAAAAGTAGCATCTCTTTACATCCCTCCTTAGGTGATTCTTCATTTCTTTATTTACTCCATGAATGTTTGCTCATGGCTTGGACATGTGCACTCTTTGCTGGGTGTAAATCTGGCAGGATGGCCGGGCCCTGAGTCACTACCCAGTGGTAGTGACTGGTCACACACCCCGCCAGTCACCAGCGGGGCTCCCCAGGGTCAGTGCTGGGGTTAGTCCTTCTTGTCCTTTCTGGATGAGGGGATCAAGTACACCCTCAAACACTTTGCAGATGACACCAAGTTGGATGGAAGTATTGATCTGTCTGAGGGTGCAAAGGCTCTGCAGAGGGATCTTGACAGGATGGATCAATGTTCCAAGGCCAGCTGAATGAGACTGCCCAAGACCAAATGTCAGGTCCTGCCCTTGAATCACAACAACCCCTCAGAGCACTACAGACTTGGGGCAGGAAGGATGCCACTGCTTGACAGCAGCTGAACATGAGCCATCTGTGCCATGGTGGCCAAGGAATCGTGGCCTGCATGAGGAGCAGTGTGGCCAACAGGACCAGGGCAGTGACCTTCCCCATTCTCAGAACTGGTGAGTCTGCACCTCCAGTGTCCAGCTCTGGGCCCCTCAGCTCAGGAAGGACATGGAGGGGCTGCAGCGTGTCCAGAGAAGGGAAGGGGCTGGAGCACAAGGCTGAGGAGGAGAAGCAGCTGAGGGGCTGGGGGTGCTCAGCCTAGAGCCCACTCAGGAGGACTTTGTCACTGTCCAAAGCCACTTGACAGGAGGTTGTAACCAGGTGGGGATTGATCTCTTCTCCCAGTCAGAAAATGACAGGGCAAGAGGACTCAGTGTCAAGTTGTTCCACAGGAGGTTTAGATTAGATATTAGGAAAAAATTTCTTCAACAAAAGGCTCATGAAGTGCTGCAACAGGCTTCCCAGGGAAGTGGTTGCATCACCATCCCAGGAAGAATTTAAAGGCATGTAATGTAATATTTATGGGCATGGTTTAGTGGTGGACTTGGCAGCACTGGATGAATGTTTGTACTTGATGATCTTATGGATTTTTCTAACCTAAATGAACCTCTGTGATTCATGATTCTGACATACATTTGTTACCAAAAATATTCTTGTTAAATATGCATCATCATCTGGGTTACAATTCAAGTAATTTTAAGTTCTCTAATTGACATGATTCCAGTGTGACAGAATGACAGCTACCAATAACAGAAATTCTTTCATATTGTCTAATGTAAAATAAGGAAAGGAAAATTCCAGGGTTTCTTAAATATCTCTCTAGATAAAAGCAGTTTTCCTTAGTGTCACAAATGAGGACATTTGAAATATATTAAGTATGAAGCCTCCAAATATTTGTGTAAGACTGCCACCTCTTACTCATAATGTGGCTAGACTATGACTACTAGATATATAAAAGCATATGTGAACATCTTGAAGCACAAAAAATAATAAAAATGTATGGAAAAACTGTAAGCATATCTTTGATATATTTGCAGTACATATTAGATGCATTACATATAAGAATAAAAAATACAGATGGGTTGACCATATGGTTACATGAGGGCCAACATACACAAGTAAAAATCTAAAACTTAGATGTCTTTCTGAAAACATTATTTTAATACAGATAAAAATACTTAGGGGTGAGGGGGCATTGCAGGTATACAGGGGTATTTCTACAGTGTTATACAGAGGATACCAGCTGTAAAACCAATGATCTCATTGGTGTAACTGTAGGAGAGGATTTGTCCTACATGTTCATAAACGCATAATATCATAGCACACTGTCGTAGTTTGGAAAAAAATGAGTTTTTTCTGAACTTTAGTGGTCAAACCAATGAGTGCTCAGGTTTAAAGACTGGCACCTGGTGTGGCTACTAAGGACAAGGATCCGCCTCTGAGAACACAAGGGGTTAAAAGCAGAGGGCTCCCCGGAAAGCTCTCTCTTGGTTCCGGTCCCTGAGGACGGAGAGATCTCCCCTGCCCAGCGGCTGGCTGGGCGGGGCAGGGGAAGCCATGCGGCCTGGGCGAGGTAGGCTGGAACCTCGGGCACAGAGGGGGAGAGGAAAATCCTGTAGGATGGAAGGGTGGCAGACAGCCTTCTTTTCCCTTTCCCTCCCCCCTTCCCCCCCCCGGAGGGAGACTGAGAAACCGTGTGTGGTGATCTTCGTCACCTTGAAATTTGATATCAACAACTAGACAGCACGGCCGAAGGAGTATGGGGGGGGTGGCGCGAGAAGAGTGCCCAGCAGCAAAGATACCGTGAGAGTTCTGGGGAAACAAAGCCCAAGATTTTAACCCTTTTCGTAAATGATGGAAACTTTATAAATGCTAATCCTCCTGAATTTGAAGAAGAAAGATAGGAAGAATTAAGCAAAGATGATGGAGTAGGAATGCTGAAAAGAATCCTAGGTGGGAGGAGATGATGGAGTGGCTTTGGCTGGACTCTTTTGTATAGCCATGGACGGACTCATTTTTTTCCTATAACATAGAAGCTGTATCTGGGGAGAGGCATTGGCTTGGAGCCAAGAGTGGACAGTAGTGTGAACAGAGATGAGAAGTGTCCCCAAAATTTGAGAAGCTGTCGTTTCTTGGAACTAACCAAAGCATCTTTAAAAAGAGAAACCCTAGAAGCAGCTCTGGTCCATGCACAGTGGTGAGAGCACTGGACATGGAGGAAGAGGCCACGATGTGGTGCAAGAAGGACTCCTATCTCTCCTCAACGAGCTGAGTACTGATTATCGGAAGGGTGGTAATAGACTGAAGATTAATTATCTAAAAGGTGGTAACGTGATGGGGAATTTCCAGTTTGTTTTGTTAAGTTGAGAACTGGGGGGGGGGGAGGAAGAGTGTTTTTTTAAAGTTTCCATGTTCTTCTGTATGTGTCTTCTTTGCCTATTATAAGTAATAAAGTTTTTTTTCCTTTTGCTTTCTAAATTAGACACTGTTTTGCTCTGTTTTTGGTCACATCTCACAAAAGATACCAGGGACAGTATATCGTTATAGGGGCACTGGCCTTGTGCCAACGTCAAACCTTTGACACACACATAATAAAAAAAAAGTAAATTATTTCTCATCCATGGCTAAATATCAGTCTGGAACCAAGACAGCAGAGACAGCACAAAATAATCCCAAAATTTAACTGCAGAGTACAACTCAGTATGACTGGCAAATCCCTGAAATAATGCATGATTTCAGCAAATCCCATCATCCAAAATAAACATTTGAATATGGCATCAATTTGTGACCAACAGATCAGGGGTTTTGCAATACAGCCAATCCAATCTTCCGAACCTATAAAAAAATAAATAAAAAGACTCACAAGACTGGCAAGAGTTAGTGAGAAATGGTCAGTGAGATAAGAAAAGAATCAATCAAGGCAAATATCTCTGACCAACAGAAGCCCCATGAGTCATAGATACATTATTAGATAAGAGAATTTTTCTCAGTTTGTAATATTATTTCCTGCATTTGGAGATTTAGTCACATGCATTGCTTTATGACTTTTTTTATATAAAGATAAAACGTGAGAGTCCTGCATGAAGAGCAGTCTGGCAAACTGTATTTTATAGTGGAAGGTACGGAGAGGATAGAAAAGGAGATCTCAAAGGTCAGTGCTTTAACAAATATTTTTATTGGTCAATAAAAAAAATTGGTCATATTTTCTTTAATACTTTTTGCTTATTTCTTTAAATTTTTGCCTACATTTTGTCCTATATATTGACAGCAACCAAGTAGTTTTGTCCTGTTTCTCATTCAGGTCAGCTGGGCAATACTCTGGCATGTTTAAATCAGCTCACCCTTTATGGGCAAAGCAAAGCTTCTGCTGACATATGAGAGACAGAAAATGAACATAGCCTTTTATAAATAACTTTTTATATGCAAGTTAGTTTTATTTCATAACATCTATAGCCAGTGTTTAAAATATTATGGTCTTTATTCAATACGTCATAAAGGCAATTGCCAAATTTTAAAAATTAGTGTAAACCTTCATTATTTTAATTTTATGTTTGTGTTTTGTTTCATTAAGGGAACAGAACAAAATAAAGAGACTTGCTTTCTGTTGAATGTTACCAATTCTGCGTGTTAATCAGGTCTGTGTGTGCAAATCTAGGTACATGGTCAGATGCTAACATAGGCAAAAAATGTGCTGATCTATTTTTTTTCTCTGGAGTAAGTACCTTTTTATTACAATAACCTATTTCAAGAGCAAATTCTTTGGGGAATAAAACAGACTTTAGGAGGTTTTACTTGATTTTCTAGTTTGTAGCAAAATCAGAATATTTATACTTCCAAGCGTGAGTTTTCATTTCAACTGAACAAACCCTGTAATGCTCAGGAATTAACAAAAGTCACAGTATTTGCAATGGGAACAAGGGAAAAAAACAAAAGTTCCCCTTGAAGCTTTTGAAATTAGAGAAACTGTCAGAGAAACAGTGGAAGTAGTTTTAACATTACAAACAGTTCGTTTTAGTTGACCTTTCTATTGCTGATGACATGAAAACATTAATTGAGTTTAGCAGCTGACTGACATGTTTTATACAAGATGTTTGGGATATACTGGAATTGCTGATGAAGACCCAGTTTAAGCTTCTGAAAAGATATTCTAACCTTTACATCTTTTCTCCACAGGCAACAGTTAATACGAACAATAATAACTGTTTCCTGTGGAGAGTTGTAATAGCAATAATGTTCTGCCAAAGCCTGGCAACAATGAAGATGAGAAGTGTTTGGAAAATATTTTCATCTATTAAAGAATTTCTTCTCAAAATCTGTGAGAGTAGTTGGTGTTGGGTGACACAAAATCACAAAGAAGTTGAGTTGATACTGTGAGCAAAATTTACTTGGAACAGTAAAAAAACAAGGAATCTGTTTATTCAGCCAGGTTCCGGAAATTCAAGCAAACGAGGCATGAGATAGTGATACGATACTTCAGATTTCAAACCCACTAAATAATATTTGTGTTTGTGCTAAAAATATTGAAATCACCTATGGTCTGGTGTTAAAACAACCAATGCAGGCATCATATTGCATAGCTGGCTCCACTGACTCTAAGGTAGTCCCTCGAAGTCACATAGTTTAGTCACATAGTAGTTTAGGAACAAATTCAGCAAATAATTGCCAATTTCTTACTTCCAATATTGACATTTGTTCAGAATGTAATTTGCCAATAATTCTCAAAGCATTTTATAAAAATGAAGATAATCTTCACAGTATTGTTATTAATAACTCAAAGAATTATTTGTACTCTTCATTCAAAAAACACTAGGCATATGCCCTTGCCTGATCATGTATCTACTCTTTTAGATTTGCATTCTTGCACTCGAATGCAAATGTTAGAAAATGAATAGGTGTTTCTGCTGAGACTCACTTGTTTCTTATTCTATATATTTAAATTGGTTTTAATCATCAACACTTCATATATAACACATCCTTTATCCCTCCCTGCTGCACACACGGTCTAAATTTAATTAAAATAACTGAAATGGAACTACAGATAATTTGTTTTTTAAATAGACTGCCACATGCTCCATTTACATAAAACCCATTAGTTTGCATTAAATACAAATTAGCTGCTGATATGAGTTAAATCACATATAAATAGTTCAGAATAGCCTCAAACCCACATGTTTTAATTAATATAACAGTTAACCAGATTTATCTGTAAGGTAATCAAGACTCTCACTCATTCATTCTTCAGCACAATAGGCCAGAGAATGAAGGGCTGTCCTGTAACACTGTTATTTTACTAACCAAATAAGGGCACAGAGAAGGTAGGAGAAATGCACAGATGCATGCATTTAGAAAAATATACTGTTTTAAAATTATTCTTTACCTGCTATACTAAAGGCAATGAGAATAAAATCTACATTGTGGGTAGAAAATGAAGGTGCTGAAAAACCTTTAAATCTTGAACATTTAGCTGTTGCAGAAAATTGGGGATATCATAAAAGAACTGTGAATACACTCTTTTTTCTACTCTTTCTGGATATAATATGACAAAAGAAGGATTTAAGACACTTTTTAAGAAATTGTCATGATGAAATCAGTCATTCAAAACACCAGACTCTGACATTTCCCTCCAATGTCTAGAAATACCAGAAAAATAGTGTCATTCCTTGTTAATAATTTCCTCATCTTTCAAAATGGTTACAACAAAACTTTATTTACGTGTGAGTTCTGCAATTAGTGAGCTTGCTGAAACAGAGCAAAACAATGCCAAAAGCTCTTCTTAAGGGCACCCTTCTAGTAAATTTTTTGTCAAGTTTGTACCTACACAGGTCCATAAATGACTTTTTGGCATACACTTCAGGAACTTTAAAAATGCAACATATTTTGGGAAAGCATATATGTAAAGGCAACAGAAATTGTATGCCTGAGATCTTTATAGAAGCTCAAAATTCACAAGGTTACAAGGATTTTTAAACACTGATGTTTAATAAATCAAAGAAACAGCATCCCTGGAAAGCCAAACACAAAGAATTCAGTACCACTGTAATGAAAGAAAAAGCTAGGCATCAAGAAAACAACAACAACAAAAAATGGTACTTAAGTAGTCAGGCTATATAAATTCTTTGGCAGAATGGAGAGCAGTTGAAGTCGCACTAATGCAGGAATTGTAGAGCCGTTGCAGGCTTTGGACAAGGCAGACTATCAGATGTCACAAATGATTCACGTAGTTTCACTGCTAGGGTTACACAAAGGCAAAGACAGTCTTGAAAGACTGGACATCCACTTTAACATCAAGTGGAAGAAGCTGAGCCACATCATCACTCATGACAAAACCCAGGTCTGAGAGATGCACCATCTTGCAAGGTCAAGCCCTATTTGTGCAAAAGTTGAGCTGAAATTTGTCTCCAATCCAGAGAGTAGAAAAGTTCATTCCTGAATGAATGTGGTAGTATTAAATCTCCCCTTTGAGTTGCTTAATGTTTGTAGGATATGGTCCTTAACTTTCATCTTTTTAAAAGGAAAAGTAATTTTTTCTCAATTCCAAACAAAGGTGTATCCAATACAGAGGATTTTGACAGAAACATCAGAACTAAAATGCCCTAACTGATTGTAGAATTCAACAAGGTATATAAGTATTTATATTTAACAGAAGGAGAATTTGATCTGATGTTTCTAATTTGCCATGCATATACACTCAAAGTAATTCTATTCTGTTCAGTCAGGAAGAATAAAGCATAATTAGCAAAGAATTAGTCATCCTAGTCATCCTGATTCATCTTAGCAGTGTTTTACATAAAGTATTAATATACGGTGCATAATATGCTCTGTGTCTTAATTTTTAAATGATTTAGGAATTTTAAATACAAGTAAGGTTCTCTAATGTATTACGATTGACACTAATATTTCAAAGAAATGCACAAAGATTACAATCAAACACATTTCAGAGACATTTAAATAAAAATGAGGAAAATATGCTACAAGATAGCATCTTTGAAAAGAAAGAGGAACATTCATTATTCATATTAAAACAAAAATATATTTAATAACCACATGTGTTTAACATGGATATTCACTCATACATTTTGCTACCCATGGTAATGGAGCAGTCTTAATTCCATTTGCATTCCTCCAGAGAGGTAACTACCCTTAAAGACTGAGTAATTTTATCCAATGAATATCAGTGAAATAAACAGTGCCGAAACAGCTATTTTGCTTCTTAAAAAACAGCTTTTGCATTAAATTATTCAATGTAAGAAGCAGTGTTTTATTGTATCTGTTCCAAGGTACAACAGACTGTAACGGGTGTGATGTATCACAACAAAAGGTGAAGAATGAACAGACAAGTAACTGCAAAAACACCCAAATATTTTCAATAGGCCCAGTAACTCAACGTAGGAACATAAATGAAGAAAAATCTAACCTTTTTTAAAACTGCAATCACTAACAAAAGATCCAAGCCTTGAAATCTTCTAAGTACAACTAGTCAGAGAAGATTTGTGAATATATCATTACTCAAGACTAGGATCAAGTTAATTGAAAAACATTTTCAACTGTTTTTCTGTATTTCAGCAAATAAATGTTATCCCTCCAACTCTAAAATTTCAACAAAAATTATTATATGCTGTGACAGGATGCTTGCATAGAATTGTTTCAGATTGAATATTTGCTATTAATTAATTAAGCTTGCGAAAATCCTTAAAAGCAGATATTTCCTATAAGGCTATATAGTCCTGTAATCAAGTTATAAGTATTCTGACTTCAATTTTAAAAATTTGATTTAGGGTAAATTCTTAGCACTCCATATTAGCTTCTGAAATTCAGAGGTTTTGACAAAACAGAACTTCTAACAGTTATTTCTTTTCCTCACCCATCCTAAGAACCCTTTTTTGTTATTTCATTGATTTTCCTAGAATATAGTAAGACTGACTTCTCAAAGACAATGAAAAGAGACACAGAAGTTGCTTCACACTGGCACTGTCTCAAGGCCATTCTATTCATACAGGCAGTGTTGAAGTTACATTTTAGTCAAATCTAGTTTCCTTAACTGACATTGTAGATACAGTTTGCTCAGTTTTGAACAGCAGTCTAATTAGTACCACTTAATGGAATAATGTAACTGAGGGGCATATTGTTATTAATCAAATTCCAGTATCAAGCTGGCTTGCTGTAATAATGGAGTGATTATTGACTGATGAACTGAAAACTGACCCTAAATGAATCCCATCTTTCCAAAAAGGAGCAGACAGGCAGAGACCTCAAAATAACTTGTTTCTAGCACTTCCATGACATAGAGTACAAAATGTGAGGCATTACATTTTCAAATAAAGAACAAAAGAATGCAGGAATTTCAGGACCTGAAAATAAAAGTCAATATAAAAGTCTTCTTTAAACCAAAAATGCAAGATTTACCTTCTCATAGTCATGAAACTTTGTGGTAAACATTGAGAACTTACCCAAGGTGTGTGGGTAACTCCTACCAATGTAAAAATATTTAGGTCTTCTATTTAGAATCTAAAGAGAATCATGAATTATAGGTTTACACAGGTACCCATGGAGAGGTTAAAGCTGACTAAAAATTCATGTGATTCTCACAATACTGAGGTGAATATCTGCCCAGCAGTTGATGGCCTTTGTGCCATGTACATAGTACTATTATCTCCTCTCAATTCTGGAAGCAAAACAAAGGAAAGCAACAACAACAAAGAGAGGAGAGGATGATAGGTATTCTCCCACCTGGATTTCCTAAAAAAACGATGTTACATGCTTGTTGACTTTGAATAGCTTCCCTCCCAAGACTTTCACTCTGAACTGGCAGTTTTCTGTATTGCTTCTGAGTTGATCAGGGAAGGATCTAAAAACCATATTCAAGCAGAAATTCAGTCTGTCACCTAAATCTCATGGCTGCTGCAGCAGACCAGAAATGCTACAGAAGTGACAGCTCCTTCACAAGTTCCTGGGATACAGGCAGCACTTCAAGAGAGCAGAGTACAGGAAGAGCTTTGTAGTAATAAGCACTACCAAGTAACGGAAAAAGTCAAACGCAATAAGAACAACATGATTATGTTATGAAAAATATTGCCATTATTAAACCTGCTGCTACAGGAAAGTATCCCTCCCCTTCTACTACTGTGAATAAGTATTTTCAATCCAAGTGTCGTTTGACAATGAAATATCCCATTCTATCTTAATAATTAGGATTATTGTTTAAGCAAATTTGGGTACTCAAGTAAATAAAGTCTGCAGTGATATTATTAACAATATTGGTGCTTAGATTATGATTATTAGATGCCTGTTTTTAATTCCCACCAAGATTCATCTGTTAAATCCTTGTTACTAGTACTCATGCTGATTTGTACAAACATGATATAATAGTTTTATTTTGAATTATTTCTATTCTTTTTCTTCCAACCCCAAAATAAAGGGCAAGAATATGTTTTTTTTTTAAAAAAAAAGCTAAAGAATACATTCCAGCATAAAATTCTCTGGCAGAAGATTAATAAATGGTAAACTCATTATCTAAACTTGTGGTTTCGTGGTCAACTGAGATCTATCTAAATTTATGGTCTCCATTTATGCCTGCCCACAGCTCACTAGAGGTTTCAGGATGTTCGTTGCATCATTATGTAGGATTCGTGATGTTGATTCGTGGCTGGATTAGAAGGATTAAGGGGAGATTTTTTATTTTTTTTTTTTAACAAATAAGGAATTACTGGGGTTGACAGGGATTATCTCTAAGGGTTTCTTTGCTAATAGGAAAACAGAACTCTGGACTATTGTCAAGAAACTAAAATAATATTTTCATGCAGAAAAGTTTTAGGTTAGATAGTCTCTCTGTTACAAATATGAAATTATATGACATTCAGATATATAATCTACAGAATTATACTTTCCTCTGATTAAATATTCTGATTGCAAATTGCAGCTACATTTAGACTCATTAAAGTGGTTTGGCAGATTTTGCACATATTCATATAGACTGTTGGTTCCTACATTAAACTTGGGATGAAAACATAAATTAAAAGTTGACAATGAGGCTATTTATTCTTATGGATTTAATGACTTTATGTAAAATAGAACCAATCGAGGAGAAAGAGATCCCAAAGGAGACAGTATCCAAGAGATCTTTCAGGATTTCACAGCAGAAGCAGTTCATGTAGATTTTTGTTTCATTTAATTTCCTTTCACAATATACAAAATTCTATGTTCAGGTTTTTAAAAAAGACCTCTGTATTTACACTACATTATTTGATGAAGGTCTGTTTTTTCCCTTGGGCTCTTTTGCAAACCACTTTTACATTCCTCTGCGATAAGAATCAGAATGGATAGTGGTTATTGGAAATATAATTTGCATTCGTACCTTTTTCAGATGTTTTGAAACTTATCTAATAACATTTATTGGCTTGGAAAATTTGAACATTTCCTTTAATAGGGACTATGAATGAATGACTTCTCCCTGCAAAGCAGTCTAGGGGATTATGTTAGCAATTTTGGTTTGTCAGGAATTCACCTTGAATTTCCATATATTCCTATAAAATTCACTCCTAAAATACTAAACACATCACCAAGCTATCAGATTGGACAAAACCAGTAAACTATGGCCTGAAGAAAATGCACAGCTACCTTACCTGTCCAGAGTCCAGTGCACCTTGCCCAGGAGAGGCTGTAAACCACTGAATTCAGCTGGAGCTTCCTACATAAAAGCCATCCTAAAAACCTTGGAAAATTATCTTCGTGTTTGGGTCAAAGCTAACCCTGCAGGAACATTGTCCTGTTACAATCCTGCTATCAATCAGCAAATGAAAAAGGAACTGAAATTTCTTCCTTATTTAAATAACTGAATTCTCATTAACTGGTTGACACAAATTTTATCTAAAGCAGTTTGCAGGGAAAGCAGCTATTCCCTTTATGTTCCTCCTTTTATAAAACCACATATTCAGCCCATATACTTTATGAAACACATACAGCATTTTGCATGGTCAGGCAATTAGGTGTTCTTAGCTCCACTGTTCTCTTCTGCAATATGGACCAGGTGAGTGGAGTAGTGAAGGCTGTTTGTTTAAAGAGCTTAATTGAACCAACTGAAATTTTTAAGCATTGTACAAGATAATAAGCTTGGAACATTGAAAAGAAATGCAGAGTATATATTTAAATATTTTTAAAAAGAGGGATAATCAACAAATTACCTTTAAAAATCAAGAACTTTAAAGAAAGCCTATTGAATGGACTCACTGAACAATGTGGAATGTTTTCCTCCCTCTATCTATAAATTTCAGTAGTTAATTATTATATCATAGGAACCAAGAAATTAACTCTTCTGTGAGTTTCTCAGTGAAGTCAGATGGATATGTCCTTTAACTACTAAACTTACATGGGAACAGGATTTCACTCTATCCTTAATAGGTTAGATAAACATAATTATATTCTAAATTAATTCTGCTGCTACTCAGTAATTGTTACATCAGAGAAATAAATTTGAAGACTTCTGACTAGAATACTGCCATGCAGTCCCTTAAAATACAAATTCAGATTGTTCCTTAACTGCAGTTTTAATCAGCAGTGCACATTATTATACAACCTCTGTCATGAGAAACACCAAAAGAAAGTACTCTAGGTGACAGTTAATTAGAAATGTGCCTCCTTAAGTATAGCAATAATTCCATTTCTGATGCAGTCTTTGGTCTTGTTAAAGGCTTTTATATTTAACTAAAGATAATGCTAAAGCCTTTTCTCCTTTTAATTTTTTTTCTGAAGTTACTTGGAATTCATAAAGATAATAACTACTTTTTCATTATATTTTAAAAATTGCCTTTTGCACTCTACTTGAAGCTCTTTTTAAATCTGCATTTCTCATCTATTTTTTTAGTGAAACAGTTTATAGAATATCCAACTTGTAAAGTGATGCGAACTTCAGAAAATTAATCTTCTTTAGGTTTTTTCACCTCTTCAAGAGAAACTATAGAACACAATTACATCAGTCTCATATGGCATTGCACACAGGAGTAAATTTCACTGGGTTTAGTTTTTCAGATCACAACACAGATTTTTGTGAAGAAATAAGATGCTGCTCAAATAGAGGCACACAAAATCTGATACTTACTTTATGCTACTGTAAATGAGGAAGGAACAGCCAAAAGCCCAACAAAAGTGTTGTGGTAGAATAAATTTTACAATCTTTGTCTCCTTTGTTATCTGTCTATCAATATTCATATTCTTGTTTGACACATTCTATTCTGATCAGTCTCATTCACATTATAACAGTATTGAGGCACAGAAATTATCTTCTTTACCAGAATAAACATTTATCAAAACTTTAAAAATGGACCATAAATTCAGGAGATAAATAGATGTGTACCAAAAAAAAAAAAAAAAATTATGCGTAACTGAATAGAAAATATTTGCTTATAAAAGTATTTCAGCATTTTCTTACCACAAATAAGGAATGAAAGGCTTAAAATAAGGAGTGTCTCCTTGAGAGAGAAGCTATATGATTTAGAATTAGTGTCCTCTACTGTCCTTTAAATTAAAAATATGTATAATATGTATTTGCTGGATAGGGTTCAAAAATATGCCACAATCTTAAAATTGTACCTTCATCTTGCCCACTCCTTTCTAAATTCCCATATTTTCCATACTAGCAAGATAAACCTTAACTAAAATTGCACCTTCACAGAATGAATAGAAATATTCTGTATTCATCCAGGTCTTAGAATTTTCCTTACAATGTGCATTTTTATGCAGCAGCTCTAGTTACGACATTATTTCTCTAATGCACAAGCCTGAAGCACACAAATTTATGTTTGGGATTGTCTTTTCAATTCACACTCTTTTGAGTACATATTATCTCTACCTCCATGTTTAGGCTTTGATTTCAACAGCTCAAATTCTTTCTTTTAACCCATTCAACAGAATAAATACGCAAGTTCCAGAGCCAAAAGCATTCCCAGGTGTTGTTTAACAGTGTACACAGAACCACAATGTCTGAAATAGTCCACTAATAAGTAACTTGTAAATACTTCTATGATCCAGAATCATGTACATACCAATATCTCTTATCCATTTCACACACAACTGTTTCTTTGCATTTGGTCAAATACTATTGATGAGGAAAGCTATTGCAATTTACCACTATGTTCCTGCACAACTACTTTCAGATTATGTTTTGGTGAATAAAATGTATTTTGTTTTGAAGAAAGTTGCTTGGGTTTTGTCATTTATATTTTGCTGAACACTTTATGTAATCTTATATGTTCCTTACAAAATTATTTATGTTCAAAATTCCCAATTTTTTTGTGTACAGCTAAAGCTGTAAACAATTTTTGTCTGTTTCAGGTATTTGCATTAATGGAGTTGATATCTAATTTAAATGGGGTTAAACTGGATTTTTCTTTATGTTGTCATATTTTGAAAAATATTTGACATGGCCACATTTAGATAAAGAAACTGCCCCATCTTTCCCATCTCAAGTAAGGAGACAGACAATTGTAGTTTCTTACTTGCATGAGTCTACTAATGGTATTCTTCATCATATTTTTTTAAAAAATTTCTCTGGTACAGCATATAGACTTGATGAAGTGTTCCTTTTCCTAAATTTTGCAGGAACTCATTCAGGTTTCTGAGTGGTTTTCTAAGACAATGTGTTTGTTCCTTTTTTCCCATGCTGACAGCTCTGTTAGAACATACCCTGATTTCATAGATTTTAATGGAAATAAATGTGATTATTTTACAATTTTTAACTAAGTATCATAAGACAGCAGTTTGTTCCTCTTCCTTCTAAAATCTTGTCCTAAATCCTCTTCTACTGACACTGTATGAAATCCTTTCCGACTCATGTCCTGTAATGAAATGCTGCAGCATTGGAAATCCTAAATCTCCTTCAAACTAATGGGTGAAACAAAGAATTCTCTTAACTTTAAGGGAAAAAATTTAATTGGTCATATATAATTTCCATATTCTTTGGCAATATTTCTTGACCCCACTGTGTTAAAAAGGATTTCATCACCAGTTTTTGTGGTTTACCAAGTTGCACAAAAAACCTTTTTAACTAACTTTATGCCTAAACATAGTTTAACATTTGACTTGCCAAATTGTATGCCCTTTTTCCTCTGAAAATTACTACCACTTTTTAAAGATTTTTAATAGTTTTTTACTATATTACTAAATCATGATTGCTTTGAGGTAGAATTTTTTTTTAATATATATAATCCTTATTGCCTGTAAACTGCAATATACAATTTTAGCACTTCCAAGTAATTAACTGGGTTTTGCTGTGTGTTTTAATTTATTTTAACATTTTTTTCAAGGAGCTCTCTTTTTCACAGCTCAACATTATTCCATGTGTCTTCTTAATTTTTTTCACTAATGCACATTGAATTTGATTATGTGTTCTTCAAGGTCTTCATAAATGATTTAGACACAGGAGTTGAAAGTATAATGTTTGCTGATGATACTAAATTGGGAAGAGCTGATGAGTCTCTCAAAGGTAATGAGACCCTGTAGAAAGACCTCAAAAAATTAAAGGACTGGATAATTACCAAATGTATGAAGTTTTAACAACTCACAAGGGGCAGGCACCGACGTCTTCTCTCTGGTTACTAACAACAGGACCCAAGGGCATGGCATGAAGCCTTGTCAGGGGAAGTTTAGGCAGGATATCATGAACAGCTTCTTCACCCAGAGGGTGGCTGGGCACTGGAACAGCTCCCCAGTGGTCACAGCACCAAGCCTGACAGACTTCAAATCTGGACAATGGTCTCAGGTACATGGTGGGATTCATGGAGTGTCCTGTGCAGGACCAGGAATCAGACTAAATTACCCTTGTGTGCCCTTTCCAGCTCAGAATATTATAAGACTCTATGATTGCAGGTATTTGGAGCAGTTCTAGAACAGTCCTTCTGTAACATTTTGAGGTGAGCCATGTATATTCCTCACAACTGGTGGACTAAGTCAAAAGCAGCTTCTTCCATCTGTGCTTACTATTTTATTACTAGACTCTGCTAATTTGTTTACTTGTGATAACTGGGACATTTTACTACATCTGTAGGGTAGGCTTCACCTTTTTATTTTATCTTACACTGTAAATTTTTTCTGACAACTATTTGCTGCCTTCCACATATGCATATCTATAAACTTCCCATTCTATTCTGTGCAGTAAAATCAAAGTGCTAGTCCTGCCTTTGACTTTGTTCTTTTTGCTTGTTGTACTTGCCTTTCTTTGTCTCTCCTGATTCCTACTTATTTTTAAATTCAAAACAAGATGAATGAAAGAAGGCACAGGTCTATTTGTGCTTCTTTTGTCTTCTCTTTGTAAGAAAAACACAACACTTTTCCTCTGGGATTCTTTCATTTTAGGACAAATAATTAGAACCGAATGACTAAAATATGCATAAAATTTTACAAGTTTGCCATTTCAAATGTGAGTTAACGTCTTTGAATTACACAGTTACATTTTCCTATAGCAATTATCCTATTAAGGACTTTTTGCTGACAGTTAACATGGCTCAGAATATAGCCAAGGCCATCTTACTCAGAATAACTTCTGAACTTTTTCACCACTTGCTGAGTGACAAATTTCAGATCCTGTTGACTAAAAGATGCAGTGTATTATTTTTTAAACCCTAAGTATTTAAGAATATAACAGTTATCTCAGAGTACAAATATTTTTATGTTAAACAAAGACTCTCATCCTCATGCAAAAGATCAGTGATTTTACTCTGCATTTTCATTTTTTCCTAATTTTTTTGAAGGAGCCCACCATCAATAAAGATTTTGTAGCATTTTTCACTCCTTCTTTTTTTGAGGAAATAGTCCCTGTGATAACAAAAGAAATGAGAACTCAATTTACTTTACTCTAATGAACAGCCACAGCATAAACAATCTTCTTTGATGTATCAAAACATAAGATAGAAAGGAAAGTCACAATATTTTTGTTTTTTATAAACATGGAAAGAATAATGAAGACAAAACTGAAGTATTTCTAATTCAGGACTTTCTTGTAACAACATTGACTGACCCCGTTATATATTTCACCCTTATTCGTACTGTTCTTCCACTGCAATATTAAAAGAACAGAAAGAGCTCGTTTGTTCATTTGACCAATTATTTTTGTATACTTGTGTCTAAAGCCATTCTGTGCTTCTATATCAACCCGAGTTGCAGAGATTAGTGCCGCAGCTTAACAACAGAGAAGATGATCTGTATTGTTAGTGGATTTTTTCACATACTTGTACAAATAAGATTAGATGCAGTATGAAGAGCAAGCTGCAAGTACATGACATTTTCCCAATAAGTGTTTTTCATTATATTGAGGTATACATAAAACTCCTGCCACATCGAATTTTGTAACTCTGTTCCATGTGTCATTTAGGATTTGAATTCTGACAGTACCCCACTTTCCTGACAAGACCATAACTTCTGCTACAAAATATGTTGGTTTTGTATACTGATCTATTTAACCATGAAAAATACCCAAGTTTAAATATATCATGTTGGAAAAAAAAATCCTTTGAACCTGTGTGTGTTCATAAAAAAAATCTTTCACTGATTTCTGTGTCCTTGAACAAGAAGAGGTAGATTGGGTCAGATATGATCAGGTATTTGTTTTCACACCTGTAGACGCTTCGCATTCAGTCCTTTGATCACACTTGGGGGTTTTAAAATAAAGTAGGAAGTGCTGCTATAAAGACCTAAAAATTATTTAAAATTATGAAAACAGAAGCATATATAAATCAATTACAATCTTAACATCAATTTTGTCCTAATAACAATTTTAACTGAGATGTAAGTAAAAATTAAGAACTTTGCCAGGATAAATGCACAAGTATTCGTCCAGGTAGAAAGTATCTTTCCTTAACTTGGAAAAGGTATTTTCATTTCAATATAAGGATATCTTGATGAGAAGCTGTTTCAAGGTAACTACCACAGTACTGTTATATTAATATGATTTAATATATTTCCGTGGAAACAGTTCCTAAGGCACTTTCTTATTATAAATGAAACTTCATAGAATAATTGCTTATTTTATCTTTTTGGTTTTTTCTTTCTAAAGGTATCCAAAATATTGCTTTATGTTATATATATATATATATATATATATATAAAACCTTAATGCCAGGAAATTATATCAGTATGATTAAAATAATCCAGGATGCACTATTTCACATGTGTACCACTCGCAACAAAATATATTCCCCAGGCAAGCAACTCGAAATGATTCAGAAGGTTAAACGCCTGTAGATTTATTAATGACCAAAAAACCTACATTTATTTTAGATACACTTCAAATAAAAATTATTTCTATTGTAATAAACTTATTTCTGCTTTGAAATTTCTAGTACTTTTTTAAGCCAAGGTATTTGACCACACAGGCAAATTTTTTGATCCAACATGATCTGATATATTGTTTTGTAGATTTGTGCATGTTATATAATTACCATGCTATGTCTCCTCCCTTTTGAATCACTAAAGAAATTTACCCAGGGATGTTAACAAAAGTAGTTAACTGTGAAATATTTAAGCAATAGATATGAAATTTCAAAAAATTCAGTAATTTTTCTAGTTACCTCTCTGTTTGCTCTTAACTGTATAGAAGTTAAACAGTTTTAAGATAAAAACTAACAGGGAGTTCCGAGGTTTATAATGTTATTCTAGATGTTTGTAGAATTGCAAAAGTAAATGCAGCTTTTCTGCACTTGTTATTCATATATCAATGCAGAATATAAAGCTCACTTTATTTTCCAGGATGAAGGACTATGTTCATTCATTTGGGAAAATAGAAAGCCATTGCAAAACAATCTGGTTTGCATTTCTAGTTACACAGGAAATAAAAGACTCTTTCTGGTTTTGGTGTATTCTTTCTTTCATTGGCAACAGACTATAATAATATCATAATTTCATTTTATGATGGACCCAGCAGTTTCTCTCCCTAATAGTTGTCTTATGCTTTCAGTATCATTTTAATGATTGCAAGACATTAATGCCTCCTGCAGTGTTTAAAGTGTTTTCAGTGTATAGCATAACACATTTTATAAGCAACTGACACTTCCTTGTGTTGTCTGTTCTCCAAAGTAATTTCAAATGCATATTACAAGTTCAAGTAAATGTGTCAGCTGGCAAGACTACAGTACTGCAAAATGAGATTGTATTTTTTTGAGATTCTTTGTTAAAATTTTGTTGCATCTCATTGCAGTG
This sequence comes from Sitta carolinensis, assembly GCA_032173965.1. Taxonomy (NCBI): domain Eukaryota; kingdom Metazoa; phylum Chordata; class Aves; order Passeriformes; family Sittidae; genus Sitta; species Sitta carolinensis. The sequence continues at coordinate 74,066,127 of CM063313.1, forward strand.
TTTAAAGAAACTAATAAAAGGTAATAAGATGCAAAAGAGTGTATGAGAAAATTTCAGATGTTGAAGCCATCTAAATTTTTTTAAAGGAATGTTTGTTTTCCACTTACAGACAGCTTCATGTTTCTAATCTTGAGGTTCTGTTATCAAAATCCCAGTCCCTTTCTTGATAGAGCATTTGTAAATCACTGATGTCTAATTTATGGTTTGTTTCTGAATTCCGGTTGTGTCTATTTGTGACAATAGAAGCTGCAGTTAAGTTTCCCAAGTTGATAGATGTTCAGTCCTTTCAAATGAAGAAAAAAATAATGGGGTGCAAATGGCCTGTTTTCAAGCATCCACTTTATCTAGCTGTCTACTGCTTGTGTGAGAATATGCAGTCCACCATCAGTTCCTGGGAGTCCATATTTTATGGATTCCAACGAAAAACAGAAGAGAAAAATATCAAGCTCTCACAATCTGATATCTTAAACAAGTGTCAGTTTGGGGGGAATTCTACTGCAAATAGTAGTTGAATTTGTGAGTCAGACTACTAATGTTTCATGACATACCTAAAAAGAAATCAAATCTAGCTTTCTTTTTACCTTGAAATACAATGTAGGCAAGTTTCATCCAAAGAATCTTTCTGAAATGGGGAAAGGGGAAGGGGAAGGGGAAAGGGGAAGGGGAAGAGGAAGGGGAAGGGGAAGGGGAAGGGGGAAAGGGGAAGGGGAAGGAAGCTTTTGCACGATGCTAACTTCCAAGCTGTGGAGTTCTGCTTCATTTTTCTGCGTTTAAAAGATTTCAGTCAAATTTACCATGGTGTTACAGGACAACACCTACTAATAACTATTCTAAACTTAAAATTATATCAGTTACTCAGGACTCAGTGGTGCACAGTCTCTGTTTGACAAGTGCTAACTCATTTGTCAGTTAAGTCTCTGAATGCTTCAATTCAGTCACTGCTACCATTATTGCTACTCAGTAATGATATATCTGTTGTATAATAGTTACTGTGCTGAAGCTGATTACTGTGCTTCATATATCATATATTCCAAACAAACAGCATGAAACTTTCAGATGTTTCAACTACGTGCTTTCAGAGATTTTAAATGTCAGATACTTAATTTAGAATTCTGCTTTTATATCAAAAGGAATTATTACTTGAAGAGAAAGCAAGGTCAAAAAGTTAAATAATGTGACAGAGAAGAAAATAGCTATATTGCAGTAGACACCTGAATGAAGTCTTTTAGAACTTGAAGGCTGTAAGAGAAGAGTGAAGCACAGTAAGGTAGATAAAGTGAAAGAAAATGACAAAGGTGTGCATTAAGCTGCAGTCATCCTGCACTGGTCTGATGATTTATGTCTATTCCCATTGTCTGAGATGAAGTATCATTAGCTGATAAACTGAACACAAACATAGAAGAAACTAAATATGCTCCATCTGTAAGAATATGGCCATCAAGTACACATGTAGTGACTTTTAATTGTCCTTACTTAACAGCTCTCTCTTTAGGGGGTTGTAAGTGAGGAATGGAGAACTAAGCACTCAGGAGGAACAAATAAGGCAGTTTTAAGTCCAAAATGCCATAGACAGTAAATGTTAATAATCTCTAAGTAATGGTAAAAGCAATGAACAACATTTTAGACTGTCTTCTGCAGGCCACCAAATGAGGAAATATTAATTATTAATTAATTTAAAAGTAGAGGCCTGATAACTATGAAAAAGATTGGAAGTATACCAAATGGTTTTAATAACGGTAATTATTTACATATTTGTTGGGAAACACAGATGTGAACAGGCCAGCAGCATTTTTGTATGTGTTCTCTGGAGCAAAAGAAAAATGGAGAAAAAGATTGAGGGAAGACTTTCTCCAAGTGTGATTTTTCCCAGCAGTTATCACGTCAAAAGCAAGAAATTAGTCTAGATTGACTAATTAAAATTAGACCTTAAAACAGGAGAAACTCTAGGAAGGAGTTTCAAGAGACATGAATCTAACAGGAAAAGGGAAAAAAAAGGAATAAGAAAAAAAAAGAATAAGAAAAAAAAGGAATAAGAAAAAAGAGGTTGGCAGGTGTTTACAAAAAGTCTCTATATTTGGTATTAACTGTAAATTTTCCTGAGGCAAAAGAAGACAGAAAGTGTAGCAAATTTCCCTGTAAGCTGTTCAATGTCTTCACACTCAAGTAGGAAGCACCGAGAGAGTAGCAAAACCAGTAAATATTTAAGGACAGGCAGAAAAAAAAAAAAAAAAAAAAAAAAAAAAACCAGAAGAACATAGGCCCAAAATTAGAAAGGTCAAACCTCAAAATGAGATACAACTAGCAGGGAACATAAAGGGCAAGAACAAACCATATTACAATTAGATTAGGAGGAAACCCAAGCAAAGAATCAGTCCATGCCATACAGATACTGGAGGCTAATGACAAACAATGTCAAGAAGTCTGACATGTTTAATGCCCTCTTTTGTTTCAGTATTCACTGGAAAGGCTAACTTTAATCAGACAATTAATTATCAATGACAAAAGGCAGGAAGAAGGAAAACAGAACTAGAAAGATTTTCACTGTGTTCCACCTACCTGTGTCTGATGAAATTCTCCCCAAATTATGTGGAATAGTGCCTGTGGCAACTTCTGATTACCTTTGAGGCTGGCTAGGAACCTGGAAGCAGGGAAAAGGCAATAAAGTAAAAAAAAAAAAAAAAAAAAAAAAAAAAAAAAAAAAAAAAAAAAAAAAAAAATTAAGGATAATAAGGGGGGGAAAAGAATGTTCACTCATAAATTAAGTTCAGTTACCTAACTCAGATGGTCCAAGTTTTCTGCCTCTCCACTAATAAGACAAGAAGCTAGTTCTGCCCAAACATACCTCATTTATAACATAGATTAAATTAATAGTGCATATCTAAAGAAAAATACCAAAGTGGATTATGAATTATAGATTACTGACCTTAATTTTTTATAGTCTCACATGATTTTCTGTAAGATGAGAAAGAATATTCTAGAGTAGGATACAAAACTCTAGGGTTACAGTTGTTTATGTAACTGAAATTACAATTTCAATGTAAATGAAGAGGGACTAAGAAAGTTTCTGCAACAGTCAAGTGCAAAGTCTAGCATTTTTCTAGGGTTTCAATAGTAACTATGATGACAAAATATAAACTACAGTGTAAGGTAAGTGAAGAACTAGATTCAAAAAACCTATAATGTATAGTTTTTGTGGGTTTTTTTAAATGCAAGGATAAATAGAGTAAGGATTCACTAGGGATAGGTTCTCAATCCAGGCCTATCTAAATATTTTTATAACAAAATGGGCAACAAAGTATGGTATTCCTGTATTATATTTTCAGACGTACTATGCTGGATATAACTACTTGCAGAAAAAAACTTGTTTTATAATCACCTTGAAATTTTTTTTTAAAAATAGTCTGAAATAACTACAGTTACGTAGTTATATGTGCACTAACAAAATTAATTGAACTGCAACCAGCTAACATGACTCGGACTCAGTTCTACAAAAGCTAACCTGACAATTAGAGAGCATCACAGCCCAAGCAGTAACAATGTGGGCTTTGTTATTTAATGGAGAAAAAATTTTAAAACACTTTAATATATAATTTTCATATGAAAGCTGAAAAAACATGCATGAATCTTATGAAGTACCATTTGGATTCTATGGCAACTGAGTGCAGAGAGAGCTCATTTGATATGTACATCTTGATTTTGGCATTACACTTCAGGATGGGTATAAGCCAGTCAGAAGGACATGAGTAAGAACTAGAAATACAAACACAACCACAAATTTACATATTCTATATAAAGTAATTTGGGAGAAAGAAGGCCAGGACATCCTAGGAAGTTATAGAGAAAGTGAAAACTGAAAAATGACTTGCATACCTCCACTTGTGTTTTCCATGTTAATGTAGAAATGAGTCTCAGCAATTCAATCAGCTTCATTTTGGGTTTTGCACTCTAGACACATGAGAGCTCTAAACACATGAAGTCCTGAAGAAGAGTATTTAAAACTTCTGCAATAACTAGAAAATATCTGACTGAAGAACTTTGCTGTGATAGTTAGAAGAAAAATTCCAAAACAGAAAAATATTTTTAAAAAATAGATAAAAATGTATAGAAAAAAATTCCAAAATAGAATAGGATTCTATAATATCTCTCCCAGAATTATTACCTGAGGTAAGAATGTTCTTTGTCTTTTTCTTGGGTAAAATGGGGCCATCCTGTCACTAATATTATTGCCAGGTAGAATTTTCTATCTTCTATATTATACATAACATGACAAGAGTTTTTGCTAATTATAGCACAGTGAGAGCAAGATGGCAAGGATTTTTTTACCTAAGTAAAGTACAAGTGTTTCTGTGAATATCTTAGTTTGCCTCTTGAAATACTTTGGGTTATTAGCACAAAGAGGCAGAAAATTCTAGATAGCCAACTCCTTGAGAAATTTTTGGTTTTATTCACAATGTGATTCCATGGGTAACTTCCTGACTTCCACAGCAAATGTAAGGTTTAAGAGTCGAGGGAAGGGATGCCAACCAGAGCACCTGGATAGGCTTGAGAGGGGGGTGTGAACTTCACGAAGTTCAACAAGTTCAAGTGCAAGATCCTGCAGTTGGGTCATGGCAATCCCAGAAATGAGCACAGAGCAGGAGAAGAAGACCTTTAAAACAACCTGCAGAGAAGGACTTAGGGTTTCTTGGGGGTGAAAAGCAGGATGTGAGCTGTCTGTGGGTATTCCCAGCCTGGAAAACTGAGCGTGTCCTGGGCTACGCCCAAGGCACCATGAGTAGCAGTTGAGGGAGGGGATTCTGCCCCTCTGCTTGGCCCTCATGAGACTCCTCCTGGACTATTGTGTTCAGTTCTGCATTTTTCAAGCACAAAAAAAATGTAGACCTGTTAGGGCAGGTCTAGTGGAGGGCCATGAAGCTGTTGAGAGGGATGGAACACATCTCATATGATGAGAGGCTGAGAGAGTTGGGCCTGTTCAGCCTGGCAAAAGAAGGTTTTGGGGAAATCCCATTCTGACCTTAAGGAAGGATTATAAAAGAGAGGGGAAACAATTTTTTTTAATGGACAGATAGTGATAGGACAAAGAGAAATGGTTGTAAACTGGAAGGTGAGATGTTTAGATTAGATATTAGAGTGAAATTCTTTACTGTGAAAATGGTGAGGCATGTAACATATTGCCCAGAGAGACTGTGACAGTCCCAAGTCTTAAAGACCTGGTCAGATGGGGCATTGCACAACCAAGTCTGCTGGAAGTCTCCTGCCCATGCAAGGGGTCATTGGACCTAACTGATCTTTGATGTCCATTTCAACAAAAGCCTTTCAATATTCTGTAATTTTATGATCCACAGTAAGAGAGAGGTCATGCAAGGCAACCTGAGAGTGGAAGAGGAGCCACAATTGTCACACTTTTTAAAAAATATGTTTTTAAATTGTTTAGAAATAGTTAAATTGACACCAGAATATCTGAGCACAGTAATTTCATTAATCTGTGCAGATAATAAATACTTCATAATAAAATATATTTTGCCCTCGAAGTAAACAAAGAATTACCTTTAAGTTGCTTCAACTTAATTACATCATGAAGAATTAGAATTGCATTTTGAAAGATTAGTTTCCATTTTTCTGAAAACACTAGATATATTCCCTGACCTTTTGGGTAATCTATCATAGCCCCAAATAAATATAACACAAGAAGCAATATCTTGGGTTTGTCCTATTACATGAGTCATTTCACATTTAATTTTTCTTTCTTTTTGTCTGTTGTTTACAGGAGAACTGTACAGAGTGTGCTTCTGCATATAGTCCAAAATCAGTCCATGAGAACTCTGTGACATAGACTATGTTTCAGATTTTTGCTGTTTGGAAGTTCCTCCACTGAAGTGAACAAACCCTCTATCAAATGGAGATTTGATGCATGTTCTTCTTCAAAAAGTGTCAGTAGCTGAGTTTTCAATATAAATTTTGTGCAGCTCCATCTGGGATATCATGTCTTCTATGACACCAGGAAATATATCAAGTTGGTATAATTTAATGACAAAAATGCATCAACTAATTTTCCATATGGTGCCTCCCCCAGTAGAATTAACATGAATAATATACAAGATATATACATATGCACATAGCCTACAGAAATCCATTTGTTTGTAATTTATGAAAGAAAAAGAGAATTTAAAAAGTAAACAGGGAGACCTCTTTGTCTTGATGCCTATTTGTCCGTATTTCACTCAGAATGCTTTGTTAACACAAAACAAACTTTAATATTTGCAAATATTTTTCTTTCCAGGCTTCTGCAGTCAAATGATATCAAATCATTAGTGAACTCAAAGACTGTGTTTCAAAGCTCTGTAAGAATGTTGGCTCCTAGAGAAAATGTCTGGCAGATGCTCAAGACTAATCATATGCTCCCCACTACAATTAAATTCTAACATCCTCACAACTAAAAATGGGCACAAAATTATATTTTAATGGGTGCCAGCTACAGAAATAGCTCAAACAACTTAACAGATGCAAAGCATTTTGTATGTTTTGGCTTTTGAGTTTAAAACATCTTATAAATAATTTGATACCAGACTGCAACTTACATTTCTTGATTTAGGAACATGTAGGTTCTAATGACTTTGCCCAATCAAAATGGTGATCTCAAAACCCTATGAACTTCTTGTTGCATTGTTCTTCAAAAATGAAGAAAATGTGAACAAAAGTATTGAAGAAACATAACACAAGATCAAAAAGTTTTCCAGTATAAGAAAGCAGAAGGAAGAACTTCTACCAAAACTCTTTAACTGAATTCTGTCATGAAATCTTATCTACAGTCACAACCCAAGCAATACAAGTAGATCATCCAGTATTTCATCCTGGAATATGCCCATTGCTGCCATGAAGCATTGGGATTAAGTCAAAGCCAATAAAGAAAGATAAGAGAAGATTGCTTAGAATAGATATAGAAGGCATTTTGTTGTGTATTTTCCATATATTAATCACCTAATATGGCTATCAAATAGAAAATAATAAAAATTTTTATAATCCATTTAGACCCAGGTCCACTCTAATGGCATTCCTCAGCTACAGCTTCTTTACACACAAATGCAGTCTCATTTATGCTTATCCCCAGTGAAACAGCCTTCATTTTTTAACAAATATGCCAGGTTTTCTGCATCTTTGACAGTCTCAGCAAAGTCACTGAGATAAGCTTGACAACAATTAGAATTGTTGATGCTGAGCTCATCCCGGGTACATTTTCCATGCACCAGTGAAAATGCGGACCTAGCTTTTCTGTGCCCATTTTAGCCTGCCACATTTTAGATCTGACCTGTGGTCTCAGCCAGATACAAACTTGTAATACGTTACTGGACTTGAAAGCTGAGTCATACTTCATTTGAAAAAGGAACGATTTCAGGCTATGCAATTTTGAATCAACCTATAACCTTCATGTCACCATAATTTCCCAATGTAAATGTACGACTGGACTGTTTTCAACTACACTTGTAGCATTAATTTTTAGAACACCTTAAAAAACCTGTAGCAATGGATGTCAAAGTTTTTTTGTGTATTTTTAGATTTATTTGGTAATAGACTGCAAATAAAAACTAAATATAAAACCAAAATTATCTTCCTATATCTGATTAATAATTTAAAATTATACAGATTTTGTCTGAGTTAACTTTTCTCTCATATATATGCAGTTATATAGAAAACACATTTACAGTAGGCCACTTTAGGTATGTGAAGTTACTTTTATAGAGAAAGAAATAATTATTGAAAACTATTTTTAGTTTTTTCCTCAACAGTTTTTACACTAAAAATAGGGCAAGATGCAAATAATTTCCCTACTAGAATACTATAATATCTATAGTAGTAATTTGCTGACATAGTTATGCACGTTGATATCAGAATAAAAGTTAAACTATAGAAGCTAATGCATGCAGCAATCAAGTATTTGAGGAAAAACAAGTATTTCCTTCTATTCAAATAAAATTATTTAATGAAGGGATATATAAAATGCAAGGTGAATTGTTCTGATACTTATTCCTACTACCCACAAAGAGAGCAGAACTTGTAGTTCAATGTGTCTTGTGTGTCTGCAGTAGCATATTCATGGGCTTGTGAGAGTTGAAAATGTATAAAATAATCCTTATTCATTAGCATACTCCAGTCACCTGTAAAATACACTGGTAAATTGTAGAAAGATAAGCTAATTCCTTGCTTCTTCTCTGGGGAAATCGGAAGGGAAGTGGAGAAGCAAAGAAAAAAACCCAAAACAAATAAATATAGAATCCAACATAGCTTATCTATTACCCCTGCAAGTCTCCTCACTCTCACACCAAACTAGAGCAAAATACCCAAGAACAAAGCTATGCAATCCCATGAAAAACATACCTGTTTTGAGTAGACCTAGGAGTCAATGAGCAGAATGATGATGCAACTTTTGTTCCTGATTGCATAAGGACAGCACAGGTAGAAGACCACAGTATGTACCGCTTCCCACACCAACTAAGCAACATATTGTGAGGGTTTGTAATATTTCCTGAGTAAAAACAATGAAAACAATATTGATAAATAGTAAGATAAAAATTCGTGCAAGTGTCATGCTGATCTTTTGATAAAGAATGCCTAAAGAAATTAATGAATGTTTGCAGGAAGAGTTAATGGTGCATGTTTTAAATAGTATAAATAAGCAGAATATTGTCAATTTGAATTAGACAGTTTACTTGAATCACAGAAATGGCAGTATTAAATCATTAAAGAAATCAAATACAGTATACTGAAATTCATAATTTAAATAATATTCATTATTGGGAGAAATATTTTGATGCTGCCATTCAGAGCAAAGCTTGACCTCTTGAGACATAAATAACCTTGGTTAAGACAACAAAAATATAAAATGAAACTATTTAAAATCTATTAAAGTATTCAGTTATTTAGAATATCTAGGTCAAGTAAGTTGAGAACATATGGTAATAAGGTGGGTTTTTTGATTAAACAGTTCCACAAGGATTTGAAGAGAGATTGCCTACACAGCCTGTAAAGACTTAAAAAATACATGCTCGCAGACATATATTACCTTTTGCTTCAAGCTTGCATAAATTATTTTTCTCTCCAGTGAAACACTTTCTTCCTCCCACTTGTTGAGGTTTTATATTTATGCCATCATACAATTTCATTCTCACTTTCACTCTCTTCATAGGACAAAAAGTTCACAACTATGAGAATAGTTGGTCTTCAACCTGTGGCCATGGCAAGATTCACTTCAGGCAATATGAAACTCAAAAATAAAGTTTTCAACTTAGTGATCTAATTTTGAATGGAATCCAGAAATCTAATCTACAGTGATTAGATTTTCCACCTAAATGACCAAAAGTGAGAAGCTGACACTATAATTAAACACTTCATCTCCAAAACAATATCAGAAATTATTATGATGCCCAAATTTTAACAAAATTCTATCTTAAGTATTGCAATGGATTGAGTCCAGATGGTATCCAATCATTCTTTCTTTCACTTATGTCCCCTCTCCCCAGGGGATTGGCGGGGGGGAGTGTCAGAAATAGAAAGAAAACAAAAAAAACCCATCAGTCAAAATAATGACAGTTTGATAAGGAGGGTAAAAGCCATGCATGCAAGTAGACCCAAACAAAGAAATTAATTCACTACTCTCCATTGACAGGCAGATGTTCACCCACTTCCAGGAGGGCAGCACCTCAGCACATGAAATAGCACACAAAAACACCACAACTACCAATATCCCACTTCCTTCACCTTTATTGCTTGGGCACGATGCAAAATGGTATGGAACACTTGTTTGGTCAGCTTGTGTCAGCTGTTCTGACTGTGCCCTGTCTCAACCCCTTCTCACATCCAGCCTGTTCCTGTTTGGGCTGAACAGAGGAAAGAAAGCCCTGACATTAAGCTCTCTGCCATCAGCCAAATACTGGCATACAATCACCACTGCTTCAGCCACAAATGCAAAGCACAGCACCTTACAGCTTCCAGGAAGAAAGTTAACTTTGCATTCGCATCCCAGACAGACCTGGTACAAATATTAAAGCCAAAAAAATGAGAAACAAAAATCTTCTACCAATAAAAACTGCTTAGCATTGGAAATCCCTACCATATCCAGATCAATTCAACCCTTCTTTTTGTTCTATTCTGTCTGTTTTACCAGTTCAGGTACTAAAAAATGCTGTCAGACCCTCTTCTTTGAAGTCCTTCCTCTAGGAAATATTTACAAAGCATTCTGGTTGGAAGAGCATAGATTACCACAGAATTTGCAGGCACTGAATTCAGTCTAACACAGGCAAGTGCTAGTCTATCACAAAGCATCGATATCATGTCATATTACTCCTCTTGGAAATCTATTCCAAAAGATCTGCTTTACCATGACAAAACTGAAGATTAACAGTGGAATTTGTATCCCTTTCTTTAGAGAAGTGCATTTTCATGTGGCTGAAATAAGGAACTTGAGTGGAATTTTAAGTGTCCCTTTGTAATCAGCAATGTTTATATGTGAGCTTCGAGTGGGATAAAGAACTTGCTAAGATGCTTCTCAGGTGAGTCCAACTTTACACCTATGTTTCCTTGTTCCCAAGGGTTGATTCTCTTTTATGCAGTTAAACCAGCATGCAAAGCCTGAAAAAAGCAGGGACAGAAGAAAATTTTTTAGCTGAATAGGACTTAGTGGTACTACCAACAATAACAATAGTCACAAACATTAACTTAAAGTCAAGTGTTGCAGGTCAAATGTTTGAGCTGCAGTTTTGTACTTGAGACATCCATCTTACTATTTTGAAAACAGATATTTATTGTATTGATTCAGATAGAAGTTGCTATGGAACGAACAAGGTATGTGAAACAAAATTGAGACACTAGAAGCCTTAATTAACTGATGATGAAAAAAGAATCTAGAAAAGAGCTGAAAATGCCCCAGAGATCTATTACTCAGCTTTGGAAACAGTCCTGGAAGAAAACAGATAGAGAGGATAAAACTACAGAAAATTATTTGAAAAATAAACACTGAGATGTAGAAAAAAACAAAAATAAGGGAAAAAAAATAGTCCAGGAAACACATGTGTACCCTTCTTCTATGATTACCTGAGCAGCTTTCTCTGGAATCCAGAACAAGTACACAAATCACAATGACATTCCTCAAAAATTTTCAGAGCTGCAAAAACTTCAAGTGAAGTCACTGGGAACAGTGTGTTAAATACCTGGAGTGCTGAGTAGTACTGGATGACAATTCTTAGGGAAGGAAAAACAAACCAACCAACCAACCAACAAAGCCAACAACCCTTTCAATTTTCCAAATGTTCTAAAATTAGAAGATAACATTTTTCTTAATGTTTCTGTGTCTCTGCTCCTCATTCATAAATGGAAAGACCTTTCAGAAGAAATATAAGCCAAAGTGCACAAACATACTTGTGAAGACTTCTCTTATTTTAATTATTAGCACAGTAGAAAAGAGCAAGGTAAAAACTGTGTCGACAAAACAGAATCTGGAGAACAGGTAGTTTTTCATCACCCTTGTGGATAAAATTTAAAGAGCTGACCATTGAGTGACATCATACCAATTGCACAGAAAAAGTTGTGGGTCCTACAGCAGTATTTACCATAAGAAACTGTTCCATTGTGTACATGTATTATCATGATATTATGATAATATCATTTTCATGCTTTTCCTAGTTTTTCAGTGTTTGACTTTGAAACTTTAACAATCTTCTTTTAATATGATTTTTTTTCATGGAGAAATATGTTTCTGCCAAGTCATTTTATCAAAGTAGTTATAACCAAAGAAATACATCTCAGCCTCCCTATACACTCTATCTACATTGACTTCGTTTAATCTCCCTGAGAGCTAAGTTTCAAATATGTATTACAAACCTGCTTTCATGAATGGATGTGTTAATAATAATACAGCCATTTGTATTCAAACTCCAGTTATCTTACCTTTGGGGACCCTTTGTCTCAGAGACTTGATTCATTATTAGTATAGCTAACAAGGTTCCAGTCTCTCAATATCAGCCTTCTATTTAGTTCTAATTTGTAGTATCACAACTTTTGCTTAACCTCCACTGCAGAGAAGTCTTCCTGATTCTATTCTAGACAGTAAAGTTGCATTAATTCCTCAATGAAGATTTAGATCAATGAAAATATGGTGTTAAAAAGTCTTTTTCATGCAGAGTTTTATTTTTTATTTTTTTTTATTACAAGCACTTCAGTATGTCTCCAGAATTTAAAAAAAATACAAAAAACCAAACCAGTCCTATATCTCTGTTGCACGTAAAACAATGCTTATATTTGAAAGATTTTGTCAGTATAACTGTATCATGAACATATCTATCTTATTCCTTCAGCAAACGTACTGATAATAGCTGAGAAAGAAAAGGGGCTATCTCATGCTTAGGATGTACCCTATAATTTCAATAAAATAAAATGCTGTTTTTCCAATCACATTTATCTTATTGTACCATTATAGAACATTGACTTATTTTGTTAGAGCAATTTATGATGACACGCAAGACCATGAAAACAACCTATTTCTAAGAGTCATTCAGGTGGTAATTCTGGTACTGAATAATTTACAGGACCAAACAGTCATGAATTTTCAACTGTGATTAGATGTAAGAAAGATTTTTTTTGTCTAGATGTAATAGAAGAAATTTTATTTTTTTTTTTTTTTACATTGGACAATAGAAAGAATCAGAAAAATTTAGATTATATGCATTGATCACCATCACTTCTCAGTATTCAGAGGTACTTAAATTTGTGAGCCAAATATCGTGTGAATTCCTTGTCTCTCTATTAATAAATACTTCACCAGACCTACTCTTTTTAGATAGCATAGACTCATGTTAACCTGCAAAAACATAAAAAATCCTTGGTTCACATATTAAAGTTGGGTACTTAATGATCATGCTATGTGAAAGAAGCCTATTAATGAAATACTCTACAGCATTTTCCCCAGCAAAAAGCTGGGACTACTTCTTGGTTGCTTTAATGTTTCAAAAGAATTACAGAGTAACTGTGTCTTCCTGTCTTACATTTGGCCTAGGTGGTTTCAAAATCACTTTCTTAGTGGCAAAGTGAAAAATTTTTATGCATTTAGTTGACATATAAATGGTAAGCATAAAAATTTAGTCAACTTCCATCTATTCTCTTACAGAAAAACCTAAGAAGGAAAAGGAAATTCTGTTCTTTGGTGCTGAAACTCCAAGCTCACAGGCTGAACTGACATGTGAGGCATCTCTCCTGTACCAAGATGAACACTGATCAGCTTTAGGATTCACAGCAGATCATTCAGAAAAAATGCCAGAGAGAATCCTCCAGTTAGAGAACAAATTCAGTGTCACAAGATGGAGTTATCAAACATATCTGCCCATTTCTTTATGTGGCACTAAACGTCCTATTTCAGGAAGAAATGCATTTTTAATACTACAGGACTCTAGATGGATATTTTGGCCTCTGATTGAAGTCAATGTCTTCAACAGAGTGAGAGTTTAGAGGCAGGAATTAGCGTTGAGCTGGAAGATCTTTGAGTATTAGCTTCATTTCAGGGCTGACACATTGGAGTATTTCAGACATATTTATATAAAGATGACTGCTGAATTTTTTAACAGTCATCTTGATCAAGGATACTCTTAGAAAGTTTCCCTTCTTACTTTCCATGTTACACTAAAAAATCCATGAGAGCTATTTTCAATGCTTAAAGGACACCTCAATTAGATTCCATTTGTTCACATTATGTGACAAAAGAATCTTAATGTGAAAAGAAATTATTCCTTAGACTATTTTTGAACCATCAACATATTTTTCCTTAAATATACTGTTACAATCATTAGGAAAAAATATAGAAAAAACCCACATCTAATTTCTTCAAGCAATCACATATTAATTTATCCTATAAAATCTCCTTTAAGTGAAATTAAAAGAACATGACTACACTTTGAGCAATTTTTCTTAAATATGTGATTTTTCTTCTCCAGAAATTCCATTTTTTTCTCCAGGTTTTCAACTTCTTATTTTTGTATGGGCACTTTCAAATTATCTGTGTTGCCTACTATCAAAGATTTTCTATCACCAACATTCCAGCCATCCATAGATACTAATTGTTTCTATTTACCTCCCTCCAAGCACTTACCTAATCTACCTGGACTGCTCAATGCTAGAAAGAAATAAGAAGCTGAAAATTAAATACATACATAAGAGCCTATTATACAATCCATTCTTGTTTGAATAGTAAATTTACTCTGTGCTCTGCTGAATAAATAATGACCAGTTTATGGATCAATAAATTGTTAACACAATCTTAATACTGTTAAATTAACAGAGTATCTCCATGCTTTTCTCCCAATAATATAGGGTGGAAAAGCAATGCTTTGGAAGAAAAATCAAAGTGGATGGATTTTTTCCTGTAATTTGAAGCAGATTGTGGTAGGTTGACTTATAAACTGGAAAGCTTCTATCAATTCTTGGAGGTTTCACTTCACCTTTCTTAGCTCCTTCAAAATTCTAGGTTTGACTGCTTTTTTTCTTCTAAAAATGCAGAAAAATATTTTTCAAGTGTCTTACAAACAGTCTAGATGTAAGAATTTGCATCTTTATTTTCTGTGAAATATTACTGGTTTTATAGTCTTCAATGTCTATGGGACGCATAGTGAAAATCACAATTAAAATTATTTCATTAAATATCTCCAGCCCATTAAGTTGTTCAATTTTGCATTAAAATCATTAATATCTGAAATGTAGCAAAAAAACAAGGTACAGCTGTAAATATAAAATAGACATATGGAATTTTTTTACCAAAATAAATATCCACATGTACATACTGAATATGCAAATTTGTACATGTAAAACAACTCCTTTACCTTATATGTCTCCCTCTCACTATATATTCACCTAAGTTTCCAACTTTCTTTATGTAAAATTATTGCAGCAGATTACCTTTAATAGTTGCATCTTTTCACTATAGTGTTAACACAGCTTGAGGTTTGGCCTAGGTCTAGTAACTTACCCTTCCAAAGTTACACAAAATTAATCATACTAGATCAGCTATGACCTGTTTTGGCTCCAGTTTGAATCTGCCTACACCTAAGAACTGTTACTTGTGACTCTGAGAGGATCTAAACATAGAAATATGAAATTATAGGATGGCCTGAATTGGAAGGGGACCATAAAGATCATTCAGTTCCAACCCCACTGCTGTGGGTAGGGATGCCATTCACAGACCAGGTTGCTCAAAGCTGCATCCAGCCTTGCCTTGAACACATCCTCAGCTTCTCTGGCCAACCTGTGCCAGTGTCTCACCACCCACACAGCAAAGAACTTCTTCCTAATATCTGACCTGAACCTACTCTCGGTTTTAAGCCTTTCCCCCTTGCCCTGTCTCTGCATGTTCCTATCAATAGTCTCTTTCCATCTTTCTTGTGCTTTCTGGGCTGGCAGTGCCCATGGCTGGCTCATGGCCAGCTCTCAGCCCAGCACCCCCAGGGCCCTCTGGGCAGGGCTGCTCTCCATCTGTCCATCCCCAGCCCGGGCTGGCACCCAGGGGCAGCACCAGCACTTGGCCTTGCTAAGAGGTCTTGGTCTTTGCAATTTCTACTGCTGGTAGCTGCCAAACAACCTCAACTGTAATCCAAAATCTGATTGTTTTGTGTATTTTTCAAGCACGTAACAAAAACTTGCCTCAAACATACTAAAATTATCATTTGAAATACATTATTTGCCGAATAAAATGAATATGTGATCTGTAAAAAATGTCTTTCTACCATGAAAAATTGTACAAAGAATGAACTGGCTATAAACAGGACTGGAAACATAAATTGTTCTCCTGTGACCTCTCTAAATTCCCTGACCAAACTGCAAAATTACATTGCAAATAATTAATTTCTATATTAATTTAGTCAATCGAGTCCTGTAGAGAATTAGAAAGAAAAAGCTATTGGTCAAATTATCAGTGTTCTCACTGAGCAACAGTCCAACTTATTCCATTATTTCAGTGAAACAACACCACACAAAGTTTGGCTTCAGAATGATGCCCAGAACGTATGAACACTAATAGAAATTGTACTAAGAAATTTTTCTATTTATATTATAAACTCTTTAGAAATGATGCAGTGCTTGTTTCCTCAAGTAATTATTTCAGCAGATATGTACTTTGGTCCTTTTCTACCTCCAGAAACAATTCACAACTTTGACACTGGATTAACACCTTGGTCCAATAGTGTCAGAGGAATTCTTCACAGCAAGTGAGGCTGGTTAGTTTACAGACACAGAAAGAAGCCAAATGTCATTTTTGTTTGT
This sequence comes from Sitta carolinensis, assembly GCA_032173965.1. Classification (NCBI taxonomy): domain Eukaryota; kingdom Metazoa; phylum Chordata; class Aves; order Passeriformes; family Sittidae; genus Sitta; species Sitta carolinensis. Next base: position 74,082,417 of record CM063313.1, read on the forward strand.
TTATTACTTCTCATAAAAATGAAGAAGTATACAGTAGTTGAAATTAAAAGTAAAGGATTGAATCTTCTTTTCTCCAAAGAAAAATACCATTAAGGAAACTGCTTAAAGGGGTGCAAATGCAGGATCTGTACAAATATTTTTAAAAGAGAATGAATACCAGCTGGATTGTCTACATAGTGAGGAGAGTGTGTGTGCATACAGTCCAACTAGGAAATCAGGGGCAAACGTTTGTACCTAGGGATGAAATCACTTTGTTTAAAAAAGGTCAGCATATCATAGAAAGAACTTTAAGAGGTCACTTTTTCCCCCTTTGCTCTCAGGCATTATACCTAGATGATCCTGACAGACTCTCATCTATCATACCATCATATTTCCTTGAACAAAGAAGAATATGCATTATTCATTACACAGTAATATAATAAGGTACCATACTCCAGCCAGTGGATTCTCACAAAACTGTTTCTCTTTATTCAGCACTTCTTCAAGGCAACCCATTAGCTGTCTGCCTGTTTTGAAACACTGATGGTTTTTGTGCTGATAGAATACTCTCATGACCCAATTTTTAACTTAGAAACTCACTTTCTCTATTTAGACTTGTTAAATACAAGTAACAAAGTCTGGTTTTAATGGAACTCATTATTAATGAATCTCAAATAACCTGTAGTATATCAATGGGACATTGCTTCAGCTGTTGCCTCAATAGCCTTCCTCCTCTGGCAAGTAGAGCTGCAAGCTCTTTCTCAGCAGACCAATGACTTTTTCTTCTAAACATAAACATGGATGGAGTTTGTCAAAAAATTTCAGCAAGCTATTAAAACTGTCTCAAAAACAAGCACACACAAAAACCTCATGGAAAAAAATAGTAAAATATTCTGACGGGGGGACAGTTCTGAAAATAAAATTAATATATCAGAGCTAGATACACAAAGGAAAAGCAGAGAATTCTGTATTCCTTTCCATGGAGTATGGATGATCATTTTAGTTGTCACCTCTAACGGATTATTCAGGCACAGAAGAGAATACTCAAACAAGATAAGTTTTCATTTGCTGGGTTTTTTTTGGTTTTTTTTTTTTTTTTTTTTTGCCAAAGCAGTTTTTATTGCTCATAAAAGGCAAAGGTAAGTGAAGATTGATTAATAGTCTGGTCTAGGACTGTTTGTTCTGTAAAATGGAGTGCTCAAGAGTTAGTGGCTCTGCAGATTGTTGACATGTTTATACAAAGTAGATCAATGTCTGCATGGTATTTCCTGTCCCCCAAGAGTCTGTTGGTAAAGCTAATGTCGCTGAAGTGGAATATATGTTCAAAAATTCAGCAAACTAGGAAAGCAATCAAATACAGGTTTCTGATATCTGAGGTAAATGCTGAACTAATCCATATAGGACCACATCATCCCTTATTTTTCCTAACTTTGACTAAAATTTTATGAATCTGTAATCAGACTAAATAAAATTTATTGTGTTGGAAGAAAAGTAAGTGTATTCAAATTACAAAAATTAAGGAAAAGGAAGGAAAGTGAAAAGAAAAAAGAAGAAATTAAGAAAGGAAGAAGAGAAAGATGAGTCTGTTTATGTATCTCCTGAAAAAATACACAGCTGAAATATTGGACACCACTCAACTGGGAAAAAAGAGGGGGAGAAAATCCCAAAAAAACAGAACTTTTGAGAATTGTATATAGAAACTTCTCTCTCTCTTTTTTTTTTTTTTTTAGACAAACAAGGACATATAAAATGAAAATACAAACTGGGAATAGCATCAGTGACAGGATACCAACAGAAAAACAACATGCACTTAAAAACTAGATTGAGAAATTGACAATTGGCTAAACTGCCCATGGGAGTCTCAGTTTCATCATCTCAATATAAATATTTTTATGAAGTTGCTGCTGCAAAGCTGCCAGATAGAACAGCTCTTCAGAAAGTAATGTGAGATCATGTCACTAAGGGTTCCTGTACGCTTTTCAGTATCACAATTGCTGTTGCTGGGAATACCCAGCCTTCCTGCATTTCATTGCCACTAAAGAAACAATTGTACTCCTTATTTCTCACTGACAGAAAAATCAGTTTGCAGAAAATTAAAAAGGAAAAAAAATCCCACAGAGATCTCTGATGTAAAAACATCTGTGAGATGAGCAACATTACAAGCCGGAGAGATTTGGTAACAAAATGTCACCAGGCAAATCAGCAATAGATGAGATTGTTTTCCTAATTTGAATCTGTCTGGTGCCAGTTTATAAAGTAGATACACGATGGGGGATAGAGAGAGAATATTCTGAATTTTTCAGTACACTGTTAACAATTTTTTTGAAAACTGGTGCTTTGTAATCTTTAAAGTGAGAGATTGGACATAGATAATAAAGGTGTTTCTTATGTGAAATGGTTTTCAATCATTTTGCTGTAAATATTTTTCAACATCTAAAGAACATATAATGTCTTATGATTAAAATGTTTAACACCTTCATGAGCCAAATGATACTACTTGTTACAGCATTTTACAGGTCCTACATGCATTATCTAGTTCATGTAATTCTGAAGTGAAACTAATTATGATGAGAATACCATACCTCCTCTGTTTAGGAAGTCAAACAATATTTGATATGGCTTATAGAGCATGAGCTGTGAGTGGAGAGAACAGACAGAAAAATTACTACCTGAAGTTAGTATTTCTATAAGAAACATATTTTTCACATGCCTTCATATGCCCTACTTTTTTCACCTTATTGATGGAAAACAATCCCAAAGCAGAATTTTCCTACTGTTTACTATCCATCCCCAAGAAGCAGGTGTATTTTGATAATTCTGAGCATTCTCTGACCACAGCTCATCTGAGGGCATGGCTTCCCCTCAGTGACTTTATACAAGGCAAGAATTGGCTGCACCTTTCAGCTGATGGCTGGGCTGTAAGGCTGAAAATTCATAATGCCATTGCTGGTCTTCCCATCTCAGTCAAGGTTTCCCAGAACGATTTATGCCCCTGAAGTGGATTTGAACTAGATAACACTGAAATGCAGACCAGACTTTGCAATGGTTAGTTGGCATAGGCCTCAATAAAGTCAAAAGCCAGTTTACATTTGCTGAATCTGACTTCAATATAACACTATATGTAACAAAATTTTTAATTAAATTTAAAAGCAGATGTCTTTGCATGACCCTCAATGTTTCTTCAGTGTTCATCCTTCATTGTTTGCTTCCACTTTTTGTGTTAACCTTTCAATTTAAAGTTGCATCACACAGGACTATTCTATATTGGAGGGTGGTACTAAGTTATTTCTTTGTATTCAGGAAGCATTTCTTCCTGCAATTTTCTCTTTCCGAGAAGAAAAATGAAAAGGGCACCAAAACAAAGTGATTAAATCTTTTTTACGATCCATATCAGGGCATAGAGTGTTTTGGAACACTTTCACGTTTTGTTATTGTTTCCATCATGGAAAACCTTTCTATCATTTCCCACAATTAACGACAAGATGCTTTAATCACATATGATCCCAATCATGTTGCTCTTCCAATCCTCTTTATCTTGCTATGTCATTCTGATGTCTCCCTTTTCCTGGGGGTATGATGTGTGACCTATTATTAGCTCATTAGGTCTTCTAGCCTCTGGCTCAGTGAAGAATGATTCACTATATTTCTTAGCCATTGACAGTTTCAATTCCTTAACCTCTAAATTTCCCTTGATATATGTGTTGCCCCATCTTATTTCAGCCTTCCAGAATATCCCTTGGCACTAAATTCTGAAGTCAGACCTATCATCCCATATATAGCAAAACTAACAAAGGATAATTATCCTCTGCCAGTCAAGCTTTTAATTCCACCGATTTGTTCTTTGTTCATTATAAAGTCAACTAACTGACTGAATTGCTTATTAAATACTTCCTCATACAATGAATAGGTTCATTTCTGATAGTTCTGTTTCTATTTTTCAGTTTGGATTTTTGCATTTAGAGACACCACTCCTTTTTGAGAGCTTATTAACAGTTTTAAAAAGGGGACCTAGGAAAATATTGACTTCCCTACCTAGGTAAATGTCTTCTAATTTGCTGCTAACTGCTTAAGATCTCAAATGTTAAAGCTTCCTTATGAATTTAAAACATTTTTTCGATTATGACTAAAATTTATTCACTACAAAATGAAAAGCCTAATTCCCCCTAATTCAACTGGAAGACTATATTTAACTCTAGTGTTAGAAAGCCCAAGATTATTTGCTGTCTTTTTCTTTAAGATGCTTGATAATATTGTTCACACCATACCTCTCTTGTTGCCATAGAAATGAACCCTTATGTGAAAGATCTTCTGGTTACTTTTGGCTCCAATAACTGAACTGTTAAAGCATATTCTAGCTCCACAAGACAAATTCAGAAAAGTCTACTTTCTCATTCTCAAAGTTATGTGCAAAAAGAAAATTATATTTTTATTTTAAAATTATATTTTCTCAGATATTTCAGAAGTAGACTTCTTTTTCTTTATACTCTGTTCACCTGTAGGAGGCTGTATGTGAAATGTTGGCTACTGGGTTCAAGCTGGCCATTTGGCCTCTCTGCGCAAAGTATAAGCACTTGGAAAACACCCTATGGTGCAAGGGCAGATTTTTGACCATTCTATTCTGGAAACTGGGTTCCCAAGGCCTCACATCTGCCAGCTGCCAAATAAAACTGATGAGATTCTAGGCAATCTATAGTTAGTAGCAGCATAGATTTTCAGCATATATTCATTTCAAGCCAGAACCTAGCATTTAAGTTTTTCTGCACAGAAGTTAAAAATGTCAGCCTAGTTATGTGTGTCTGTACAGACACATATACCGTAATACTCCTTAGAGACAACATTTCTCTTACATTCATCCTATTTTAGATAGAACCACTGCGATCACAAGTGTGCTTTTCTCCCCCTTTCTCAAACCATCTTTGTAGCACTGTTCCTATGAGTACAGTGGAGACCTTTCACAAAAGCAGTGTGCCAGTTTCTCTAAACAGCATAGAAGGCAGGCTAGCAGGAAGGAATTTTTTCAATACACCTTTAAGGAGATTTTACCTAGAAAAAGACTAAATCTAGGTTGTTAATAATTAAAGCAATTACAGTAACACTAAAGTTGTTGTGTATTTCAACAATGAACTTTTACAGAGGGAATGAAAAGGTTTTTATACCAGTAAAGAGGGATTTTTCTTTTTAATCTTTATTTTAGTTCTGAACAGAAAGTGTTTAATTTTTTTGGTGGGAAAAGGGCAAAATGAGCTTCTCCTGTGGAGAATTTTTAATGCTTCCTAAGACTTCCAGAAAGTTTATTGGAAAAATAAATGGGAAAACCTGTTGTTATATTAAAAAGTTCGGTTTATGAGTAGGAATTACTTATCCCTGTTTAGGTCCATACACTTTTGGAGCCACAAGAAAATCAATCTACCTGATGTCCTTCCAAACAAAAGACACAAAAATATATCTGGTAATTTTTACCATCAAGTCTTAACTTCCTGTTATATGTGAGCATTTTTTCATTCACTGGAAGGGACCACTATATTTTCAGGTAAGTCGTTCCACTTGTTGATTGCTTTTTTTTGGCAAGGTGAAATAGTTTTCCATTATCAGATATGTATTCTCTAGTTGCCTGTAGGATATTAATTTCTCAATTAAGCCAAATAGTTCATGACTGACACTTCTTCCAGAATTTGGCATCAGGAATGGACATAGAGTTTTATTCATATTTTTTGAAGTGTCATATTCAGATGTACTGCTCTTTCTCACTAAATACTCCATTTTTACATTTTCACTTCTCTGAACTTTATATTAGGACTCAGTAACTCAACCTGTCTTTAATTCTGCTTCTGTTTCATGGTCACAGCAGTCCAGGTTAGTCTCTCATGCTTTGCAATACAACCCAAATCTTTCTTTGAAAGCACATTTAGCTTTTGTGCAATGACTTCTGTATAAGAAAACTTCTGTTGCCATGCAACTCTACCCTTGTTTTTTTTTTTTTGAATATTAATACCTTACTCCACTTCCCTATAACTTTCTCTGTGTTGCCTATAAATCCATTGCCACAACTCAGAATATTTAGTGTTCCTCCTCAGAATCTTTTATCAATTTTCTGCTCAAATTGTATGGTTTTGCTATTGCAGAGTATTCAATAAATCCTCATAATGTTTAAATGTGGGAAAAGTCCTTTTCACAGAGAGATTATGTAGAAACATTATATTCTTCAAACATGAACCAGTAATTTTAGGCTGACTCTACATCCAGACAAACAATTTTATATAGTTTCTGGTCCTATGCTGGTAACAGGATGAGAGAGGAAGAGATGAAAGAATGAGTGTATAATTTCTGTGGAGCTTGGTGTCATTAGATAGCCCAGAGAATTTTCCCACCACTAAGTATGCTATTCCCAGGCAAAATTCCAACACTCTATTCTATTCGATTGGATATAATGGTCTTTGGATCCATTCAAACACTTCCCTAGAATTTCCATATTAGCCATTAAATTGGTCTGCGAACAAACCAAACTAGGGAAAACAAAATGTCTAAATTCACCACTCCTATAACTCCTCTCAGTAGCACTGAGAAGCATTAAAAGATATACAGCTCTCTTTTGTTTTTCTTTTTGATCCTTCAGAATCAATAAACTACCTTTGATTAGCAGTCCCAAAGTTGATTGATCCCTTACGACCTACTGCTTAAGGCATAATATTACATTTTTTTAGATGTTCATTCGAAAAAGAAACCTATAAAGTGCTAGATAAGATAAGATTCCTTTAAGTATATACAAGAAGAAAGGAAACATATCTTTTTTTTCTGTTAAACATAATTTCTGATTTATTTTATAGTTCAACATAACCTAGCACCTTGCAGTTTATCTTAACTCTGTAAACCCTACACTTCACTACAAAGCTTTCATAAAAGCTACTTTCCCTCAAATACTTTGCCAACCTACTTAGCATCTTAAGAAATAGAAAAGTTACTTTTGCTTCAATATTTTACTGGTATCAGTTTACATATGGCCTTCGAAGAGAGCCACCAGGTGAATTACACACATTAATCTCACAGATTGTCTCACTTCATAGATCTCAAATCTTCCAATAGAAGAAGTTATTATAAAGTTTATCTTGAAACTTCTTCACAGACAACTATCTTCACTTTTTAGCTTGCGTATTATTGTATCCTCTTTCTAATACTAGTTTGTGAGAATAGTCAGAGAGATAATTCACAAGCTTTTCTGTCAGATTTCTATTATTCCCTTAGTTAAAGGAATCCAAATGTACTAAGTCATATTTTTCCTAAGACATCAAGTTGCTGATCACAACAGATGAAGTAGCAATGACTATGTGGAGCTGTGGTTATTGACAATATATGATAAATAGGTAACCACATAGTTACCTATTTATCATATACTGTCAGTTTGTTACTAATTATAACAAAATAATAACAATTCAAAGTGCCTGGAAGTTAGAATTTGTATGTGATTAATGAATTAAAATTCCACTGGAAAGTACTGTCCCTCTTAAAACAGAGGGATCAGGTGCTTCTTAAATGAGATACATTGCAAGGTTTATGCACTCCTCATAATGCATGATTATTGAAAAATTATCAGGCATTGTACCATAATCATCTGATTTTCAGAGAAAGAGTTAGTTCTAAAGGCAGAATAATTTTGCTTTTAGCATGAATGCATTTAACTTGCAACAAAGAATGAGACATATGTCCCAGATGAGAAGGTTCATGCACAGCAGCACTGAGTATGTATCAGACAACAGTTAACCTACATTTACATTTTGAAATCAGTCTTTGCTTGTTGCATCCATCAGAAACTTTTAAACTTAGAAACTTCTTTCTTCCATGGATGAAAGATGATGGTCAGAAAAAAACAAAACAAATTCCCTGGAGCTGTAAAGTGAATGCTTCTGCTAAATTCAAATTTACATCTTTGTGGTGAAGGTCTCTTTTATGACTCAGATGTGCTCTCTTGTTACATCTTGTTACATCAATATCTAAAGGATTTTACATGTGCAAAAATAGATGGCCTCCCTCTGAGGTATTTGCCAATGTAGTGTTACTGCTCTGTGTGCTATATTAGTGATTATCTTGTTAGTAGGAGAGGGAAAGTAAAATTGAGAAAAGCACAATTAGTACAAGGTTTTCTGTACTGTTTTGTATGGTGTGAAATTTTATTTTTCTCATTTCTGAGTTTTCACATTTCTGAGTTAGCAATGAGAAATGTGCACATTATACAACAGAGTCTTTATGGTCTACTAAGAGTGTAGTAGAGCATTTTCCAAAAATTAAAAATCTTAAAAATGTTGAGGTGAAAACTTGTAGAGGCAGAACTAGTAAATAAAATTATTGTACAAAGAAATAAATCCACTCAGATCTGTGAAATTAATAAGTAGCATAATATGTTTTTTAGCAAATATTTATAAAAAATTAAGCCTTTCCATGTGTTTTGTACCCTTGAACTTTTAGTATTTTTTTTCAGTATGCTAAAGAACACTGGAGCTATCTCAAACAGTAATATTCATTACTTTGGCAGCTCAGTCAGAACAAGTCACAAAAAGCTTGTTATCTAAAGAAAAATCTAGGACTGAAGATGGCTTCAAAGAGAGTTCTGGGGAGAAAGCTCTTAAGGACCCACAGAAATCATTACAGTATGGATTTAGATTTACTGGTTATATTATTAAAATGCATCATTCTATTAATATCACAAAACAAATTTTGTGAACACAGGTAAATCAAGGAACCTTTTAGTTGTAAATAAGGACCTCCATATACAACTTCAGAAGGAATGTAAAGTGCAGTGTATACGTAACCTTAATTATATCACTCAGAACCTGTAACAGCTACCATTGAGGGCTGTATAGGTCAAAAATAACAGCTTTGATAGGAAAGTGATCAACATCTACAGAGTGTCTTTGCTCCCTAAGATGATACTGTTAGATTTAGATAATTTTTGGTAGATCTTTGATGTAACATACACTGATATAAATATAAAAATCTCACCTGGAATACTTTCTCCAAAAATTTTTTAACCAATTAGCTATATCCTTTCCTTTTAGTGCATTAGGCCAGTCAATATTATTTCCCCTCTTCACTCTGTCTGCATCCTGTTGATAGGGGATGATTTTAGCAGTATTAATGGTGTATCTTAAGTTACTATGATGAACCTTTACTATTTTCTATTTAATTTAAGTAACTAATAAGTAATTAAGTTACTTTAATTAAAGACTTACAAGTGGTCCATCTTTACCCAATATATGCTGCATTCACTTAAGAAGAATAGCTGCTAAATTTGTTCCTGGCAGTCAAAAGTGTGGTTATCCTGTTGGTTCTAGAGCAAGATTTTAAAGAAAAACTTTATATTCTAACTGCAATAAATTTCTGCAGTATATTTGTATATGTTTGTTCTCCAGTTGTTTCAAGATACTCCATAAGAATCCACTGCTGAAACGACTGTATACATCGATCATGCCTTCAGCAATTGCTTGTAAGGTTAGATGCTGTTTAACATGAAAAGTATGAAGGTTATTCTACACAGTTTAAGGTGGTTGTACAGAAGATAAAAATTCAGCTTATCCTTTATCTTAAGGGGGTTGTAAAGATTAATTAAATAAGGCTTACAAGGTACTCTGAGCTACTGAACTCATGAGCTGAGTTTAGGCAAGATTTCTTTCTATTTTAACATTAAAGACAACAGGCCTAGTTATATTTAGCATGTACAGGTAAAAGTGGACAGAAGCCTAACTTCTGGTCTGACCCTTTTTTTTACAGGTTTCTGAGACAAAGAGCTAAGTCTACTAGTTTAATATTCTTGAATAGAATCCCACAGTAATTTTCTCAAAAATCTGCATGTCATATAAGTTCTGACATAAAATTAAGTTATTTTTGATTTGGAGAGTTTTGGTCATTGTTGTGAATTAACAAAATTATTATAATATAATGGTTTCTGGCATTCAAACATTTAATGAGAAATTTAGAATTTAGACTTTTCAGTCTGACTAAACAACTCCTCATGTGATGCAGGTAACATGGGGGTTCATTGGCTATATCATACATAGGTAAGGATATATCACTATCACTTTTTTCACTGAAGATGTGCACATTGAAACTCTCGATCTTCACAAAATTGCAAAAGTGAATTACCTGAGGCCAGTGAGTGGCCTCTAGTTACCATCTCTCCCATTACCACCAGCTACTTTGACTCACACATGTGTATCAAGGAGAGTGGTCACAGCAGTGCTCCCACCCAAGGGACTGCTTGTTCAGAACAGATCTTCCTCTACATTTTTGCTAAAGCCTGTGCTTAGAGACCTCAGAATATACATAACAACAGATTCGAACAGCAAGTGCCTACAAATGGATTGTTGTTGCCCAAAATCAGGCTGTAAAAGCAAGCCTGCTTAAAGAAAATGCAAAGTCACCCTGCCCAAAACTGTTTTTCAATAGATTTTCATTTCTGGCATACTCACTGGCAAAGGTGGAACACCTCCACTACTACAGGATTAAACAAATGAAAATTAAGGCTGCTTTCTTGTCAGCAGCAAATACTCAGCTGAGCGGTTCCCATTGTCAGGGGCAGGACAGGGCAACTTGCAAGAAATGCAAATGGTGTGATCATGCCCAGGTCAGAAGTGACAACAGACAAGATAAGCCTTTTCCATATTGCGATCATCTAACAGAAAATATTGTGGTCACAAAAAAGACTTTTACTACAGAAAGAATAAATTTGAATTTAGCAGAACCATTCACTCAACAAACTCTAGGGAATTAAACTACTGCTAGTAGACCAAATAAATGCAGAAAGAAAATTTCTTTATAATCTGAATAACATAGATTTCATTATCTTATAACTGTTTTTATTCTTTCCTTTTGTTGACTGATCTTCTAATTTCCTGATTAAAAGCCCAATAATAGACCTTCATTTGTATTGACTTCTAAAGAACATTTATACCAACATCTTTACATAAAAGTGCAGTCAGACTGGCAGCTCAATGCAGCAGTGATTCTCTTCTGGTCTAGCAAGTGAGACATTTTCCAACAAAGCCTATGGGATTTGGGTAAAAATAATGTTGTGTAAATACAGCAGCAACAAATGGAAGGGATGCATTTTTGAAGGAGCAGAAATTCAGTGTACCTAAATACCCTGAAGATTACAGGCAGCACAAACAGAAAATACAGAGACCTATTGAGACAGGATGCACTTGAATGGTGAATTGGCTTGAATGAGCAGAGTTCATTTCAAAATTTGGAAATACTTTCCTATTAGAAGTCTTCTGCACTCCACTTTGGAGTCTAAACATATTTCAAAGAGAAACAAAAAAGTGGTAGAAAGTTCTCTGATTCTTTATAATATACCAACACAGCAATCACATGCAAGTCTTGAGATTTTTCTTACAGCTGATGTTTCTCATGGATACTTTTCAGTGTAATTTGGTACCAATGTGCGTATTTTGCCAAATATCAGATTGATGCCCCCTCAGTAATTGGTACCAACAGAATTTTATATTCATTAAAGCAATAAACCCCGAATATTTGAATGAGGAACAACAACCCTTTCATTGTTGTAGAAGTTCATAGCACCACATTAGCCATAACACATTTCCTGGGAGACCACAATTTCATCAGCTGAGAAGATAAAGTCCAGCTTGCAAATCCATTCAGAAAAAGGAAAAAGAAACATTCAGTGAATACATCCTGTACCCACAGATCTGATGACTGATCACACATTTCACACCGAGCCAAGCCTACAATATAAACAGCTGTCTTGGCAGAACACACAGTCTGCCCTCTAGCACATACTGCTGGCATGCATATCCCAATTAAGTGTACATTAGCCTATCATAAAGCTTCCATCTACTTTAAAGCAAAAGGACCTCACCAAACACTTTTAAGGATACTCAACTTCCCCTAAAAGTGCAGCTGTAAAATGGAGGGCTCAGATGTGGCTTTATCGTAATTCATTTCAAGAATCTCTGTTGTCATTAAATTCAAGAGATTGTTATTGGAAATTTTCTTCACATTCTCTCTCTGAGGTGTTGACCTCAATTTAATTCAGACAATGAAGTACAGCTAGCAAGAAAACAACTGGTGCTGCCTTTGTTTGGTGTGCTGTTCCTTTACTATCTAATTTGCAGAACAGGCATCAATGTGACAGAAATTGCACTGATGACATCCGAAACCCCACCACATAGCTACAGTTGCATAATGCCCCTCATCACAGCCACAGTCCCTCGAGAACAAACTATCCTAGTCTTGCAGTAAAACCTCTGACTTTGTGCTTCCGTTCATCTATCATGCCTGCAACAACACTCATGGGGCTGAGAGTTACTGGAAACAATTTCTGCTCATACACTGTGTGTACTGTGGCTCCTTTGATGGGAAAGTTAACCAAGTGTGCTCAGGAAAAGATACAAGCTGCAAAAAGAGTGCCCTTCTCACCTAGAGGAAGAAAAAGTCAACCCAAAGGCAGAGGGAGATCAAGAAGTGGCTCAGAGTCCCTAGGAACAGCTGAAAACAGGATTGAGCCAACTACACAGGTTAAGGGAAAATGTACTGATTGAGGGGATGAAAGTGCAGCTACTGCACAAAACCATCATCAGTAAGTAATGACACTGCTCTGGCCAAGACTGGGAAATATTTTAATCCTGTAATGAGGCTCAGACTTTGGGAGCTGCACTGTATTTTGTGTTTGCATAAAATGAAGGCTTTCCTGATACTCCGGAGATGATTTTAACAGGGTGCAGTTAAAGAGAGAGATACTCATGAAACAGAACAATGTGTCATTTGGGACAACAAAAAACATTAAGCACTTACAGAGATATTCTTTCTTAATGATACTCAGGTTTATTCTGACTTGCTAACAAGAAATATACAATAAAGAGATTATGAGATTCCCCTAAGTATGCAGATTTAAGGAATTATCAACCATGTCACTTAGAATTCAAAGTTTTGCTCATTTCTGGGTTTGTTTCAGCATGTTTATTTATAAATTTACTGGCTTTTTAGTCAACATGAGAAAAGAGGCCTATCTGAACAGCTCTCTCATCCTGTACAGAGATCCATGAACACCACCATGGCATCTTTCTCACTGACAAATTTCTTTAGGAAAAAGTTTTGGTTATAGCAGCAGCTAAAACCTTAGTGATTATTGTAAATAATTTTTAAAGTGCATTTATATGTAATTGTCATGTTCACTATATGAAGTGCACAATAACATCAGCAGCTCTCTAAAATTCAGTATACTTTGGAAATATTATCTGCTGTATGTTTTCATGACCAAGTTTCAAGTTCTTCTTATCTGTTCCATATTTCCTTACCTTAGCTTGCTTAAACACTGTTTTTTATTGCTGGTTGGGCACTCCAGGTAATAAGACACCTTTTGTACTTAGCCAAACAGTAGGTTATCACTTCAGATGTTTTCAATTTCAGATTCTAAGATTTATCTATTTAATCTAAAATTGAATAGACTTGTGAGATCCATGTCTAAAACATGATTTTGATGGAACCCAAAACACAGTAAGAAATTAGCCATGACAAAATGCTTAGACCCTACTTAAAAACACAGGTACATCTTGAAGAGGAGTGAAGTACAAATAAAGGGAAAAATCAGGGCACAACTTTTCAAAAGGATAAAAATACAAAAATACTGTGTGCTATTGTAATATGAAGCTTTAGTGATCCAATGTAATAAGCAGAGTTGAAGGAGTTTCTTTTTATTATGAAGAATGTTTATGTGAAGAGCAAAATACAAAAGAGAAAGCAACAACTAAAGAATACTTGGCATTTTAATCTTCTATCAATATGCAAATTTTGTGCTTTAGGACTCCAGTAAAAGATAAGTTTTTTTCATAGGTAATTTGAAAAATATCTTACTTTCCCAGAGCTGCTTCTTGTATGAATCCAAGTGAAACACTGTGTTTATGGTAATTCCCCAGATACTCCTCCATGCACCATTTTCTTTTTGAAATTATATGGAGTTTACTGAACCACATTTGTAAAACATTCCACAGCTGATTTCATTCTAAAGATCTCCCGTGTTGATCTGTGTCATGTGAGGATGAAGAGAAAATCATCTTCATCTTCAAAAGGGAAGAAATTTAAAAGTCTGTATGAAAATTTGAATAAGAATTTCTGATCAAAAAAATTTAAATTTTATTTTCACAATCAACATTAGTCATATGTGTTCCTGGAAATATGCAAAAATATTTTCCTTATTCTATGTCTCTCTTCAGAAATAAAGTAATTTTACTGCTGGAATAACACCTTTATTAGTACGTATTCAAAAGTGCATTCCCTGATTTCCTTTATATGTAATCATAAGCACTACTTGCATGGTGAAAACTGAAAAATAAAAAAAAATTCTTACCTGTTGCAAGGGAAATTAGGGGGTTTTTGTTTGTTTTGGATTTGATTTTGGTTTTCTTTGCCATGAAGTTAATCATGTTCTCTATTTTTCATTATAAATGACAGAGCAGGACAGTGAGTTGAAGTCTTTTTCTCTTACAAGAATTCCTCACCTTCTGTGGTTTTATTCATGACTAAGGAAACCAGGTTAAGCTCTAAAAATTGTGCATGGAATTCAGAATTAACATGAAATCCAAACATTTTTGTCTTATTATTTGAAAGGCTGTAATGATTTGATATCACTTTTCACTGTGAATCCTCTTTGATCCCACACAAACGCCTTCTTACTCAGATCCCTTGTGGAATGCTGGCTTTAGCTGTGAGTTTCTTTTGACTTTTATGAATTTGGGGGTAGCTCCATCACTGTCAAATGTAATGTTTCTGTACAGCTATAAAACTGTTGAGGGAGGGAGACTTATGCACTGGAATCCCATTATGAAATAGGATTCTATTACCTTTTCGCTGGAACAATATGGAAAATAAAACAGGTCTCCAAAACATGACCAACCAAGAAAAAATACAGTCTTTCATATGACTACAGAAAAAGTGTTAGAGGTAAATTTATTTGGTTTTAATATATTCCTCTAATATTTGCTGATTGTTACCATAGAGAAGGCATAAATTGTATACCTCTAATTAAGCTGACAGTTTTGAATCAGTCACAGTTATGTTATGCAATGTCTATGGCAAGTAACAAAGAGAAAAAAGTCAACAAAAACACATGAATGTGCTGGAGGAAGTGACTAAGTGTTTCTCAAGAGCACGTATGTAATGTGAAATGTTGAATCCAGGACCAGGTACTGCAACATTCATTTGTTGTGAAATCTTCCCAGAGTTCTTCCTGTTTCAGCTGCCCAGGGTGGAACTTGACACAATTATAGACACCATTCTGCCTTTGAAGAAAAGTAGTGTCAGGCTTTTGGCAAAAAGCAAAAAGATGAGGCAGGATAGGCAGTGCAAATGCAGGATTATATAAGCAAAGAACCACAGATGCTGGAGAAGGGTAGTTTTAACAGTGACAGTAACTCCTAGGATTTTTTTTTTTTTTTTTGCCTAAAGTCACAGTGTTAACTAAACAAACAAACAAACAAAAAAGAGAGAGAAAAGAACAAATATGTGGCCACAATCAAATGGTTTAGTTGGCATTATTTTTTTAATCAATTTAATCTGACTAGACGTTAACAAACACAGTGCATACAATACCCTGAAGGGGAGGATTTAAATAGAAAGCACAGAAGTGGATGAGAAGAGGGGATATGGTGGACCAAGTGATCACAGACAATAACTGCACTAACAGCATATAATCTACTGCCAGCTCCATTCATTTATGAGCCCACTTTGGTTAACATCCAGAGGTTGCATCAGAAAAGCTTGGTATGCCTTGCAACCTCACATTCATGTGTTGCAATTTTTCTCACCAGTTAGTCCTCCCCACTGACACTCAAACTTGAAAAAATATTTCCAATGCTCAAACTGTTACAGTGGGGAAAGTGGTCCCCAGCTGGATAGAGACTGAAGTGGCCTTTTGTGTGAGAACAAGCCTACCTTGGCTTTTTTCCTGGTCCCTTACCAACATTCCTTAATGAATAATTAATTCAATCATGCACACATGCAACTTAGTGGCCACATTCAGCCACAGTGCCAATCACTTTCCACCCAAAAGCTTCCTGTTTCCAAAGCAGAAGGAGCTAAACTGTACAAGGTCCATGCCTTAAGTGATTACTCTGAGTATTTGTTGCATTTAACTAATTTGGGCTCAGTCTCTGACAGAGATTACAGTGGTTAGTAAAGTGTAGCACTTAGAGATTGCTTGCAAGGGAAAAACTGTGGAGAAATTAACAGGACAGACTGTGAAGTTAGGTGACAAAAGTTGGGTCTACATAGCATCAAGTAGCACAGAAGGACTGGCAGGAGTGGATCTCTAGCAGTGTCCTGCCAGGTTAATCCCAGGCACATCTGCAAGAAATTCATCTGTCTCTTACTGTTGGCACAGGCCCAGAGGAGTGCAGAGACACAGAGACAATTGACAATCCCAAGTTTCCAATAGGAAGGATGGGCACTCCAGCCACATTCCTCCCACGATTGTTCCAGGAGAAAAGACCACCCCTGTGTGGACAAGAGGAGTCCTGAGCACCTTGGGGCAAGGCAGTGAGTAAGGCAATCTTGCATTGTAAAAGAGTGTATCGGTTTTGCTTGTCCTGGTTTTGGTAGCAGGGGCTCCACAGAGGTGGTTTCTGTGAGAAGCTTCCAGAGGCCTCCAGCGTGTCCAGCAGAGCCGATCCCCGATGGCTCTGAAGATGGACACAGTGCTGGCCAAGGCCGGGCCAGTTAGAGAGGCTGCTAACGCCTCTGGATAACTTATTTAGAGAAGAAGATCAAAGCAAAGTGGGGCACAGTGTTAATTTCAGCCAGAGAAGAGAGGGAGGTGCGAACCTGTGAGGGAAACAACGCGGAGACAGCCAGGTGAGAGAAGGAGGGGCAGGAGGCGCTCCGGGCCCCGGAGCCGAGGTTCCTCTGCAGGCCGAGGGGAGACCATGGCGGAGCAGCTGCGCCCCCGCAGCGCCGGGGGTGCCCGGGGCTGCCGAGATGCCCGCAGCGCCGGGAGGGGCCCGTGCCGGAGCCGCGGTGCCCAGGGCCGTGGCCCAGCGCAGCCCCGGGGCAGAGCGGGCCCCGCTGCCCGGCTCAGCAGCCTGTCCCCGGCAGAGCCCCCGGCAGAGCCCCCGGCCGCAGCGGCTCCGCAGCTCTGCGGGCCCGGGGCAGCTCCCGCCGCAGCGGGGCCGCTTCGGCCGCTGCCGGGAGAGCGGCCCCGGGCCAGGGCAGGGCACGGAGCTGTCTGCCGGGGGAGGGACCCCCGGCCTCCCGGGGCAGGACTCCTCTCCCGGAGCAGCGGGAGAGAATCCCGGGGTGAGCTGCCCGAACCGCCCTGCCCTGGCTGCCTGCGCTGGCGGCGGAACGGCGGAGCGGCTGGGGGGGCAAAAGGTGTTTGGTTTACTTCTCATTATCCTCCCCTGATTCTGTTAGTAGTAAATTCACTTTGTAACTTTCAGTCTGTTTTGCCCTTGGAGTGTTTTCTTCTGTTCCTTATCTCACTCATGAACCCTACTGTATTTTATTTTTTTTCCTCCTCTTCCCAGCTTTGGCAGGAGAGGGTGAGCTAGCGACTTTTGTGGGTGGCTGGCATTGAGACGATGTCAAACCACAACAGAGAGGACCTGTGGCCTCAGTGTCCTCTACGCCCAGGCGGGAGCAGCTGGGAAGACTGGGATCCAGGGTCAGCTAGTGGAAGGATCCACACTGTCTCCATGTATACTCTCGCCACCCTCTTCAGCCAGAAAGGGGAGCAGGATGAGGGCCCTGGTGCTGTTTGAGTTCATGTGAGTGCTAGGTGTGTACACCCATGACATGTGTGGCCAGGCATGTGTACCTGTATATGTGTAGTGTGCACAACTGTTCTGTATGGATGCACCAGACAGGAGGACATTTTCAGCCTCCCTGCTGGCTGAAGCAGGGCTCGCAGGTCAGAGGTAGCCTCACCTTCTCTGAGCTGTTGGATCAGGCTCCATAATTTCACCTCTTATAGAAAAAGCAAAATGATTCTTCCACTCCAAAGGGCTAAATAGGACATACCACTGCACCACCAGGCAAACCCAGAGAAAGAAAACAAACCTGTCTTTGTTAAAGCAGAGTTAGAGATAACAGAACATGACAACCATACAATTTCACAGGTATTGCAAGCAGGCTATGTTGGCCTGTCTTGTGGACAACTGCAATAACACTGCCACACTCGTTTCTGTATCCAAAATGGCCAGTCCTATCTGGACTGCCTCTAGGTGCAGAGAGATCATGACTGATTCCTCTTCCTCAGCACCTTTTTCAGCGCATGTCGTACAAGAAGGGGAAGGCTTTCAGGACCAAAAACAGTACAGAGAGATGCTGTGCTTCCCACCAGCTTTTTTGGACTTGTTACTCATAAGCAACAGGTGAGGAGAAGTAACTCATACTTCTTTATGTTACAGTAATAAGACACTGTGAAAAGTCTGTTCAGTGAAGCACATGAAGATGATGTATTGTGTGTAAACAAAGAAATTAAGGTTCACCAGCTTGAAAACCAAGCTCTTTATTGCTCTGGTTAAGCAATATCCACAAGCAGCTCATTCACAGACAGTTCAGCTAGGTCAGCATCTTTAAACAGAAGAAAAACATGCAGTGATATGAACAAGATGGTAGTAAATCAAGTTTCAGAAATGGGAGATGAAAAAAACTAGGAAAAAATTCAGTAGAATGTCAAGGAGACTATAAATTCTGAAGATCATCTTGTGAAATTATCAGCATCTGAATTAGCCAAAAAGTTTCCTAGCTAGGAGTGTGCAAGGCAGTGTGTGTGTATGTCTGTGTGTTTGTTTTAAACTGAAAAATAAAATAAATTATCTTTATAGCATAAACTGAGCTGTGGCAAAGATTAAATGACCTTCAAGTTCTCAAAAAGGCAGCCTGTACAAAGTCAGTTGTTCAAAATGACAAAAATGTTACCCCATAAACAGTTGGCAGAAACAATTAACAAGAAAATCTAAATTATGCAAAGCCCCAGTCAGGCAGACACTTCTGGATTTTTCTCTCCATTAATGTAAATTAAGTTAGTAATTTCTAACAAATTGAAGGCAGTTAAAACTCCATCAATGCCTACCCCCTTCCTCTGTGTGTGTGTATATGTGAATAGATCAGTTTGGAAAGAAGTTCGCTGACAAAACCATGCTATTTTAGTTAGTTAGATATGCACCAACTTTGTTATGTATTCATCTTCTGGGTAGTAATCAATTTTTAAAATAGTCCTCTCCAACCCAGCTCATTGTGTTCCCTGTCTAACAGTCACGGTAAAAATATATGGACCAGGAGAAAAATCCATATGCCACTCCAAATGTTGGGGGTGTGTGCCTAACTCTCAATAGGTTTCAGTTAACTGCAAATAACTGAGAATTAAATTACCATACAATGGAAATATAAAACAGCAACACATGGTATTCCTACCTTAACTCAGTCTGCAAAAAAAATGAGTAACCACAGAGTAAAAAGGTGCAGCAGAAGATAAGAATGCTTTAACATAATGAGTGGTTTTATGCTACTTATGTTTGTTCTTATTGTGAAACTAAGTACCCCACAGAACCAGGAATATTATTTGCCTTTATAACGCAGGCTGTGATACAGATCTTCAGCTTCCAATCAAACACAAGGGTGCCATTTCTCCAGCCATAGTGACAGACATGCCTGACTAATATGATATTTTGTTACTACACGTTTTGCTCTAGAAATCTCCTATTCTGCATCTCTCCTCTGTGGAGTCCAGTGGCAGGAAAGGGTTACAATCTTGTTTCACTAGATTAAGGAGTGCATTTGATCAAGACCCCTCAGATATTATGTGAATATTTATAAGGACTGAGCTGGGGTAATGAGCAGATGTAATCTTTGCAAAATGCAAGGAATAAAGAATTGGATGACAAAGCATCTAATTTCCCAATTATTCCTGACAATTGCAATTATCAGTATAATTGCAAGGTATTTAAACACGCATTTTTATATCTTCTAAGTGGACAAAACAACTTGAGACACATGGAGCTTTGCAGACTCCTTAAATTTATTATGAGTGTGATTTCCCACATCACAGATGAAGTAATATTACATCAGAGGACTCCTAGTCTCCCATTGCTGGCAGGAAATTGTCTAATATTGTTCAAAATGATGTCACAACAAGGGAAAAATTTATACTCTATTGTTTTATAACTGATAGAATTGCTTTACTATGACTTCCTGAGGCCTGTGCATACAGCTAATTTCTCCATATATGTGGGACATCATTGGTGAAAATAGTTCTTTCACTTTATCCATGTTTGCCTTCTCTGTGATGGCTTTCCAGCAAGTGCAAAAGATGTGAGATTAATCAATATCAGATTAATCTTCACTATAACAAGGACATTTTAATACATCTAACCACTTCTTCTAAGAGCACTTCTAAGAAAATCTGCTGTGCTAATGGTTGAACAAGACATTTACTCTTCAAAATAAAATGAGACTCAGTGATGCACTAAATATTCAGTCAAACTGTCCCTTGAAAAGAGTGTGAGGGGCTATGGGAATGAATTAATCTCTTGGGTCATCAACTCCACTCCCCCATCATCACCTAATCCCTTTCATAGACTTACTGAACCTCCTCTCAGAACTCACCCATTGCCCTAGCTATTTTTATCAGAAGGCCATTCAGGGAGCTGAATCCTTTAAATTATGGATCTCTTCTATATATTTCCAGCCTAAACTTATATAGGGCCAGTGTTCCCCTTTCTGTGTCAATGCCACTTACCAGCACAGCCACTGTAGCTTCCATTGCAGTTGTCCCATCTTTCACTATCCAATATTTTTCTTTCTCTTTCATTTGCCTTTTCCAATTCTCATTTCACTGGTCCACACACTACCACTGCACCTGAAAATCGTGATTCACCTGATTTGTTCTTGTGAAGTAGACTTTCCAGATAGCATTGTAACTAATGGAAAGCAAGTCATAGCAGCTGCAAGCATTCCTTTCTGCTATTCTTGAAGGAGACACAAGTTTGTTGCAGTGGCCTAAATAAGAGAATGGGTGTTGGAAAAATCTAGAGATCACGAAAGGTAAGCAAAGAAAACCAGAAAAATGTCAGTGCCCTCAGAACCAGCATTTCCCCACATCTCTACCCATGTCTGCATTGATGGCATAATTTCCATAGCATTATTCATCTGTAGTATATATGAATACAGCAGAGAACTATTCCAGCCTGACTAGCAGTGTATGAAAGGAAATACTTTGAGAAGATCATATTCACAGACACCTGCCCTTATATTTTTGGTGGTACTGTCATCATCAGAATAACTGCATTTAGCCTAAGGAAATGTAGCTAAGTTCTACCCAAATGACTACACAACCCTTTACCTTTGTTTTTAACAGCCCCACTGATTCCACAGAGGGTGCAAAACTGAACAGCAAGAATAATTCCTAAGTATATTCTTTGCAAATATTAGTTGATGGAGTGGAAAAGGGTGAGGGAAAACCAAACTGTTAGGAGTTTTGCAACAGTTTTGCTGAGGTTTGAAGTTTTTTATTGAAATTCTATTTTATTATAAATACCTTCTCTACACAGGTAGTACTATACATTTCTGTGTGAGCCTTTTGCATTTACCCAGTGATGATGCATTTTTTAGAATTACCCTCATTTGGAGAAAGCTATGTAAACATTTTCCATTTTAGTGATGTCTCAGAAAGCTGTAATGTAAGAAAGTCTCTATCCTCATTGCTTCAGATTTCTAAGTCTGCTGTGAGTTATAATACTCATGGGGTTTGTTACTTTATAAAGTAACTTACATTAAAAATATTGTCAAATATTGTCAACATAAGGAGAAAAGTCACCATTTTATTCCTTTGCTCTGCACTGCCTGAGGAAATTGTGCTTTGGGCATGCTCTGAACCTCAGGATACTTTAGAAGACTGGCATAAAACACCAAAATAAACCCAAACCTTGGTATGAGTATGTCAATTTTTCGCTCTTAAAATATTCAACACTGCACTAAAAAGACTGTTTTTAAGAATGCCCAGCTCCATAAAATATTTGCATATGCCATTGTAATTTCTTATTTTAAAGAAAAATTTCAATATCACTTAACTATCTACCATATTTTTGTAATGTAAATATTTCAGATTATAATAATCGTAATAATAATACTTTCAAAATTATGAATTTCAAAGTGCTTTGAGAAGACAAAGCAAGGCTGTAGAGTGAGTCTTTTCTCTAGAATTTGTATATTGCTTCTGATGGACAAAATATATAGAAAAAAGCTGGTCCTTCTAGCTAGGTAATGGCTTTTATATTTATTTAGGTTTTTTTCACTTGTAATAATAGAATGCCTCAAATAGTCAGATCTGAGGCATTGGTCTATCACAACAAGACTAACTTGAATAATCTCAACCTGAAACAAAAAAAAAAAAAAGCTTTTTTTGTTTACTGTTTATCTCTGTCTGCTGTTCTAGACCTGCAAGTGTAATCATCATGTGACTATTCTGAAACCTCCAGGCAGAGATGGATTTATGAGCACCTCAATGTTTATATGATACTGCCCTTACAGAAATTATCTTCTCATAAAGTCAAGTTCAATTTTGATAGCAGGAGTATATGTTTTTAGCATGAGAAAATAAAGGTTTTGTAATAAGATATTAATTCCCATATTTTTTATTATTTGCAATACATGGTACCTTATACCCTGCCCAGTGAAACAATAATGACACTAGTTCTAAAGGTCTAAAAAACCCAGTTCTTACTGAAGATTACCAGATAAATAAATGTGCATGATTATAGAGAGAAGAGGAATTCTTCTAATCTTAAAGAGCTCCCCTACTTTCCCATTTAATTTTTAAGATCCCATTTCTATTTATATAGTTCTTAATTAACACACTCAAAAAAACCCAAAAACCACAGAAACATGGACTAAGATTTTATTTAAATTATTAATATTACAAATACGCTCTTTTTTCTTCTTTTAAAGAGCACAAAAAGTTCACTGCACTTCAATACCTTTTGCTGGTTTTATCAAACTGCAATGGTAAGAATGGAGAGATATCAGCAGGTAAAAGAGCTAGGGACACTGTCCTTTGGTTCCACCGTACCCAAGATGACATTCTCCGGTGTTATGTCCTAAAAATCGAAACCTGACTATTTTCTGTTCAAAGACTGAAAGCCCAGACTCATTATCTGCCTTCTGACCCTCATGAACTGGCATTCCAAGGTGCAACAAAAATATCATTGCTGTGAAGGGTAAAAGGCACAGTGATGCTGTCTGCTTTTTATAGAGCTGCTCAAAAGTTCTGCAACAAGGGGCAACACGGGTCCTTCAGGGTGTATAACCTGCTCTGCTGCTCACACAGAACCTGTCTCTGCCACATCCACCATGCAGCCCTGGCACAATCACAGGAATCACAGCCAGTTATGTTTCTTCAGAATTTCCAGGGTTTCAGTCAAGTTTTTAGTCTGTTTAGCTGGCAGCCCCTAGGAAATCCATGTATCCATCACAGCCTCTGCTCCTTTGAAGGACCACGTAACTTCTGATTTTCACATACATAAATGAATATTATAGGAGTTCCTGCTATTCTCAGCTGTCACAGGCAGCACCTAAACATCTCTGACTGATACTTGAATCAATCTGCAGAAGTTTAAAAGTCTAGATAAAATAAACATGAGTGCTTGTTTGCTCATTATTAATAACACATCATTTCATCACAAGCACTAGAAATGCCTAAAGCAGAAAAATATTTTAATACTGCATCAGACTTGGGAATTTAATTCCCTTTTTTTTTTTTTTTTTTTTTTTTTTTTTTTTTTTTTTTTTTTTTTTCCACAGCTTTATCAATGAGTTTAGCAGTGGAGCCAATTTTCAGTAAGTCAAGCTTCCCCATTTTCTGACCATAGCAGAGGTCTCATCTCATTTTTTCTGCATGAAACAAGATGAGAAGAATGAAGACATTAGTGATCTATTAACAACAGGTTAATGAAAATACTAAGTTTGAGAATCACTCTTGAAGGATAGTGTAATTTCCTTCCTGATAGCATTCTATCCTAGAAAAACATGCTTTTACAAAAATTTAATAATAGTAAATAGCTTCTATTTACAACTTTCTTTCATTCAAAAATCAAAGTAATTTAGTAGAACACGTAAAAAAAATTAACTATTGCATTTTTAGTAAACAAATTTAATCTACACCAGAAGGTGAAGTTGTCATGCCTATAAACATTTTGACTCATCTAATATTAATCAAGAATACTTGAATGTGTTATGCAAAGAGTAGGAAAAGGGAAAGAGCATATTAAAAAAAATGTATAAGACAAGGCAAAGTCAAGATCCAAAGCAAGTCCCAGAAGGCACCCACAGCATGGATTAGTCAAGATATAATGTCACTAGTAAAGAAAACAAAATTTATTTAATTATTTAATTAGCTGCAACAAAGGCAGGAGGATGGGACCACAACAAAAACAACCCCCCACCAAAGTTTGTAGAGCATAAAAATACTGACACAGATTCTTGCTATTGAGTGTGTGTTCTGTTTGCTATGTATGGTAAGAAAAACCCAACAGGAGAGAAAAGATATAACTAAGACATATGGGAAGTAACACAAATTCAGGAAAGTTTGGTTGCTTGTTTTTGTTCAGTCATCAGTTT
Source organism: Sitta carolinensis (assembly GCA_032173965.1). Classification (NCBI taxonomy): domain Eukaryota; kingdom Metazoa; phylum Chordata; class Aves; order Passeriformes; family Sittidae; genus Sitta; species Sitta carolinensis. The sequence goes on from CM063313.1 coordinate 74,107,011, forward strand.
AAGGATGTAATGCATTTTTCATGCTTCTTTGGATAAATTAACAGCCATTTGCAAAGACCTAGCATAGCTCTAACACTGGAACTTCTAATACAGTCACAAATGCTTTAGGTGGCAATTTCTTCTCTTGTATGCTTTCAAGGATTGATACATATGCAACAATAAAAGATTGTTATAAACAATAAAAAGTTTATCTTCACCCAGATGAGAATAAGATAAAGATTAGAGGGAATTCAGAGGTACTTAATTAAAGCAGTTTCCCTGAAAACATTATATATTAGTATATATATTAGTATACATTACAGTACAATACAGTAGCTAGCTTCTTATAGCTATCCATTTGTCTAGACATGCTCTGTTTCTATGGACTCATGCTCATTTTCAAAACTACATTTATAAATCTTTCTCACATGCAGTCCTGGATCCTTGCATAATTCCTTTGATTTCAGTGGAATTAACACCAGATGGAGATCTGGGCCAAAGATTCAAAAGTCTAAAAGCCTCTTGGCACTAGCTGAGAGATTTCTCTCAACTTTGTCCTTGGAGTGTCTCAGCCTGTACCCCTAGCCCCTTAAGGTCTTCTGTAGTTTGCTGAAAATCTGGGAAGTAAAAGTTGCTCTCACTAGTTCCTTCCTTGCTCCTTCCTCTGCTGTCTTAAGCCTTGCCTGCAAACACCTAATTTCACACTGACTTTTTGGACTCTTTCTCCAGCATTAACCTCCTCTTCAAAGAGGAAGTCACACCTGGCTTAACTCAAAAAAAAAAAAAAAAACCCAAAAAAACAAATGTAAATAACATTTTATGTCCAGCTGTGGAAGTAGAGAAGGAGAGCTGGTTTAGGGTTTTCCAAATATTTAATTCCTCCTGTATGTTCCAGACACATACAAGTACCCAAAATATCTCTTGAAGGACAGAAACCAGCTCTGCACAGACAAAGGAATATTTCCCTTCCAGATCACCAGCCTTGTAAATTGATGGATATACAAAGCTGGAAGTGTTCATGCAAGTACAACTCCAACTATTGACAGCAAGCCACTATTTGTAACAAGTATTTTCAGTGGTTTTAAACAAGTCAATGATACTATTCTCTAGGCCAGCTCAGTTTTCTGCTTCAGACCTGGTACTAAGAGCTTCGTATCCAGGAAGAATTTTGAGGACATTGTTGTGAGGAGTACACATGATAGGGTATTGAAAACTCTTTCTGACATAAGGAATAAGCTTTATAAATTTTCCAAACAGGAAGAAGACTTGGGATAAGAATTCTCTATTGTTGAAACATTTACAGTGTTTTTTAGGTAGCTTTTCAAGTTAGCATCTCATATTCTCCATAGATTTTGGTAAGTAATAAGACCCAGTAATTTGTCATGCATTTTATAGTAATTTCTCTCTCTACAGTTGAACCTTGTATGTCTCTATTATAATAATATGGCATAAAGGAACTAAAGTTTTTTAATTAAAGTGAAAAAGATGCTTGTTTGATTGAACTACTGACAATATGCTATTAGTCTAAAAAAATTTTTAAATACTTTTGCACTACAAAAGGCAAGAAATATTAGCTCACTACTACCTCTCCCATGTTTATAAAATAATTATGCAGTGGCAAATTCAAGTTCTCAGGCAGAAGGATATAACAAATTACAAAAGAGTTGTGATTTTTCCCCCAACTTTGTTCTTTCCAGTTACAATAGATTGTAATGCATTAGTTTTGCCAAAGTTTCTGTGAATCTTTTTTTTTCATCATATTACTAGAGAAGCTAGTAGAGTAAACGTTCCACCCAAATACTACTGGGCTAGATAGACTGTCACAGTTTCATTAGCCATTTCTCTATGTAACTATTTTTTTTTCTCTTGCCAAGCAAGAGAAAACTTAGAAAAGAACAGCAATCCTGGTGCTTGTACTTTTCTAAAATATTTGTCATCTGGCTATTTAAACAGCTATTTCTAACAAAAAAAAAAAAACAAAAATTACTTTTTCCTGGATATTATAGATCATTCTGCCTGCATTTCCCATAATAAGAGTTCATGGTTTAAACTGTTAGCCCCAGGGAGTCAATAAGATGCCAAGTTCTGTACAGAGCTTTAATAAACTTAGAGGGCAGAGGGATTCAGGAGTCATGAGTTCCAGCCATGTCCCTTGTTATATAAGGCAAAAACTAATATTGCTTCTTGCTTATAGCTCAGAAATACTGCGCCCAAAATTAATGAAATAAAATAAAAAAAGGTTTAAGAATATTAATGCTGAAATAATTAAATAATTTGCACAAAAAATACGTGGTCTGGCTGCAAGTGTATGAGTGTCTTAGTCATTATATTAACAAGAATAAATCCAAGCAGCACCTCCAGAGCTCACTTTCATTCATGTATGTTTTTCTAACTTTTACCCTACCCATCATGCTGCAATTACTTTGATCCTCCAGCCAAGAGGAGTCCAAACCTTTTGGATGGAAAGGGCATTTAAAAAATAATAATTTTGCCTTCTACAGTGGAATCAATGATTTTCTATATCCTTTTCCTCTAAAAACAGTTTGCACAGCATGAAACATTTTATAAACACATTGAATTCAAGTTGCACTAGTAAAAAAAATAAAATAAAATCACACCATTTTGATGTTTTGACTGTTTCTAAAGTAACCTACCTATTTGCTAAGAAAAAGAAAAAAAAATCAAAAACACAAACAAACCCAACAAACAAACAAACAGAAAAAAAATACCTGCAATAAGAAAACCCACTCACAACCCAAAGACTAAGAGGACTACAAATTTCTGAGTTAAGAACCAGGTCTTCAAAGTGAGAATAAAGTAGACCCAAGAAATAGAAGGGCAGACTTCAAACAGTACTGTTCTCCAATAAAGTTTCACTTAAAAAAAAGTCTTCATTGTAAGCATCGACATATCTTTGTAACATGTCCTTCTTCCTTTTCAGTGTCCATTTGCTTCTTTCAGTGCCTGAACTGACTATTTCACTTCAATAAAAGCAAGAACATGTTGGAAGTGAGAAAATATATAAAAATTGGTCAGGTGGGTCACTGTCTCTTGACACAGACTATCTTGCTACTCCTTACTAAACCTTCTCTGTACTGCTCACTTTCTTACTACAGACATCAAATAGCAGAAAATATTAGGCATCAATCCTGAGTCTTATCTCTCTGTCTCTCAATAGGTAAGCACTATGTTCCTCAGTATTTCCTTTTCTAGCTGGTGTACTCACTTTCAGATAAATTCTGCTGGGGAGGTGGACTAAATCTGCAACAGGTTTTACTTAGTCTCAAACTTCATTCTATCTAAGAATTACTTTTTTTTTTTTTATTTTTAGTTTTTTTAATAAAACGCAGCTCCAAACTAATCTTAGCAAGCAAACCCCAAGACAATTCAGATATGAAATTTTGTGACTACTTATGTCATCACAGTTCTTCAAACCTCAGAAAATGTCATTTCTCAGGTAGCTGGAGAGGAAGGATTTGTCTAGTAAGTTTCAATATACCTCCCTACTTTTCTATATTTACTTTGTTTCTTATTATATTCATACTTTAGTGCCTTCCAAGCTTCTAGCCTTTTTTCGCTGTTGCCAAAAGAGATGCAGAGTCTTTATACCTTCTTCCAATTCAAGAAATTTGAATATATTCAAGGAATTCCCTTCCTAAATGGGTTTAATTTCATTTTAAAGCTGATCCCTACTAGAATCTCAGCAGAAATTTGGGCAACTAGTGTATCTATTTGATGTAGATTTTGAAAAAAGCCACAAGAAAAAGTTTTCTCATTTTACGTTTCAGACCTCGCAGTGGGTAATGCGAATTTCACCTGCATGTCATACTATCAGTTGCATCTTGTCTAGTTTACCTCATAGGTTCCTCCACACAAAAATCAAATGTTGTCATCTCCCTTTGACATATGCTATTATAGCACTATGCTACTTTGGCAACATTAACTTTCCTTAAATACAGTACACTTGAAATGCCATAGTACAGCATTTTTGGTAGTCACTGGTTTGTGACAAGTTTGGTACCTTGAGTTCAAACAGCTCTGATTCTAAAAAAATCTACACAATCTCGTGGCCAGAAATAACCATTATTCCCTAGCACAAGTACTTTCTAATTTACTTCATGTAACCCAAAGACCCAACAGGCCAGATCCTTCATTCTAATTCCAAGGTAGAAGCCCTTGGCCTCAATTAAAAATCATTTAGAGGTCGTTTAGGTAACTCAACTATCAGGTCATTTCATTTCAACCATTTGCTTTTCAAGGGTCTATTTCAGTTGCAATTGATGGCTTCATAACTCTTTTGGGTCCTTTTGTCCACCTTAAGAAAGTTTTATTACTGTAAAGATGTTTTAAAAGGCAGTTTTTTGACCAAGTTCTGGGTTAGGTATTTATTTCTTCTGAAAACCTGATTAATTTACTGTCCATTTTCTCTGTTTCTATGACTTGTCACTTGTACTGACTACACAGAGTTAAAACACTTCTCTCCATTCTAAGAAACTTCCTTATGTTCTTGTTAATGGGAAAATTCATCATCAGGTTCCCCACAATAAAAATAGAAAAACCTTTTCTAGTAAGTATTAAACTACATCAGCAACAAAAAGAACAGTAGCAGATCATTTTCTGTTCAAAAGTATCAGGTTGCATTAAACACCACTTCAAACAGGTTTCAATTTCATATCAGAGTCTCTAGGTCAATATCTGCAGTAGCTTAATGCAGATATTTGTGAGAAAATTTCCTACTTGCTTTTCGAAATAATTTTACAAATTTCTGTGCCCTGGGGACAAAACCAAACCAAACAAAAACAATCCGGAAAATAAAAACAAACAAACAAACAAAATTGCCACTGACATAACTCCAAATACCCTTTTGTGCACTGTAGCAGGCCTAATTCCTATTACAAAGACATTTTCCTATTTTTATCAAGCTTGTACAATCTTTTTTGGACCTCATGAAATAACATCAATACTTCAACTTTTTCTCAGCTACTACTACTTAGAACTCTCACTTTTTGAATGAAAAAAAAAAATCACAGTTAATCTGTAATGCCTCACATAGCCCATATTTGGATCAAACTAGAAATAGGAAAACAACCATTTTCTTTCCTTAAGCATAAAGGATCCTAAGAGCAGAAGGACAAATGAGATGTGCAAGTAAAACTTTTGGGGAAAAGGCAAGACAAAGATTTGAAGAGAAGGCAATGCGCAGAATCAAGAGAATGTATGAGAAATGATGACAGGATCACAGTTACTAGTATGAGAAAATTAACTGGTGCAACAGGACATCCTCTATCTTATATATTTTTAAACTCTTTATTCTTAGTGGATTGAGTTGCTTTGGAGGAAACAAAGGAGATGGCATGGCAGAGGAAATAACAGTTCTACCAAGGCTAGGCAGTTAGGTGAACTTAACATCTGACTCCTAACTAAATGCTGGACACTCTAAATCTACACTTTGTATTGATTGGAAGAGAATTTCTTCCTGAAGACTGCAAAAATAGTTTTCTCTCTGAAGAATAAAAGGGCAAGAAAAGAAGAATGAGAAAGTGAATGAAAATAGAAAGAAACAAAAGGTTATCATACAGAGGAGACAAATAATTTTTAAAATATTCTTAGGATTATTAAATTATAGGGTTCTTGAAGATGTGGTAATCAACTCAACAGAAAACAGAAGAAAATCTCTGCTCCACTAAAATTATCCATCAAACAAAAAATTCATTCTTTGCTTGGGAAGAAAGAACAAGTTGCAGAAGAATTTTCACAGTCTTCTTCCAATCATACCAATATTTGTCTCTCTATCATTTCCCTTATTTTATGTATGAAGTAGAGCAAAAGGCAAAGTATGTGCCAAAACTAAGAAAAACTTAACTAGACTTAAGAGGAGAATTGAAGATAATCTTAATCCTTTATTATGTAACTGAATTAGACTTAAGGGTTAATTTACCTCCAATGAAAACACAGGTGCTGAAGTGTCTGAAAATTGCTGCCCCAACAGAAAAATAGAGCATCTTTCCCATTTCTTCTTATGCTGCCCAGAGTGCCGGCATAGTTCCTGTCTATGGTATAGGTATGTAGTTCCTGTTCTGTCTGGTACTTTAAAAATCTAGGTAACAATGAACCACAGGGGAGATACAAATCTAGTGGGAATGGCAGGAAGGTTACTACTGTCATTGTCTTGCTATTGTAGACCTAATTCTGGGAGGGGAGAAGTCATATCCTGTGACAGGCAGTAGGATGTAGCTAAAGGCTGCAAAGATGACAACGCTTGCAGTTCCCAGCTCTGCTTTATTCCACATTCCTTATTATAGAGTCAAGGGAATAATAGGGAGAATCTGCAAAATTCATGTGTGGAAACAGAAGACGCAAGCACTGCAGAATACCTTGTGATTTCCTCTGACCCCTGATAAGTTGGTGTGGTATAACATGATTTTTTATTCTTCTGCTGAGTCAGTTAGGCACTAAAAATATTTGGAGACATTACCTTTATAAATTCATCAAACTGTTCTGAGCGAAAAAAGAGATCATGGAAACAAGCACCCTGAGAAAAAGCAGTACTACCTCATCAACACAGAAGTAGAGTGGTTTAGATCTTTGCTGCTGAGACACTACCAAAATTGATTCCTTCCACTGACCTGTGGTGACATGATCCAAGCTTCCTACTGTGCTGAAAGATGCCTGAGCTGCTGGAGTAATGCTCAGCTCTTCTCTCCACTTCCTGAAATGACTGTCCTCAGGACACAAATTAGCACTGAGAGAACATCTCTTTCAGTCACTCCTCTCCTCCTGCTTTTCCAGTGGGAAAAAATATCACTTCAGAGAGGATTGCTGGTATCTCATGGGTTTATTATTTATGCCAAAGAGAAAATCAACAAGAGATGGAGAGCACTCTTGGCATAGACAATGCAATGGCCTGGCTGCTAGGGCATTCTTTGGGGAGTTAAAATCTGCTCAGACAGAAAGAACTTGGCTCTCCAACAATCTGGCTAACAACCCTAAAGATATGTCTTCCAGAAGAAATGATCCTGAATTTTCTAAAAGTATTTTAAAATTACTCTTTCATTTCTTTTCTTTCCAAATGTCTACAAATGAAGTGTTTGCTTTCATATTGAATATAACATTTTGACGAGATAAACCCAAATAATTTTGTTTTAATTCTTGGTTGGTTTGCCAAAATGCCAAAAAATTTCATTACTTTCACAGACTTACAATTCAGAAAAAACCATTTACAGGTACTTCATTAATTTCAACTAGATATGTTACTTCTTTTCTTGTATCATTTTGTTAATGGAAGCAAAAGTTTGACAGTCTCACAGAAGGATTGGTGAGGTTTTTTCCCAGGCTTTTCAAATTAGTCATGGCAGCATACTGGAAGATTCAACATGCTTCATCAACAAAGAAAGTGATTCTCTTAATAAGATTATAAGCAGAAACCTGGCAAAATTAAGCATTTTTTCCATGCAGGCATGTTGATGTATTCAGTTTGATTATGCTTCTGCCTTTTACAAACTATAGTGAAATAAAAATTTCCAAACATGTAGTGTCTTGCCCAGCCTTGTCTGCTATTGAGTGGCTATCTACACTATCCCTTTTTTTTTCTGTTAAATCTGATCCATTGTTATTTTTGTTTCCTTACCTAGGAAAAAAGATCAGAGTCTACATTGTGTTACTGCCAATTGACATTTATTTCTTGACTTCTTTCATCACTTTCTGAGAAACCCAAACTTCTGGGTGGGTAATGCTACCATTTTAGCAATTTAAAGTGCTTAAGATGGGAAAACCACAAGATGAGCAAAAAATTATTGGACTTTATTCTTAAATGCTGAAATCTGACACAGTTTTATTTTGTCCTTTTCCAAGCTCTATTCCAGAAGAAAAACAATGGGAAAATGATTATTCAGCAAATTATGACCTATGTCATTCACTGCATGAGAGAATCTTGTGTCATGTGATGCAACATAATTGCACATATTGTGTACCACTCATACTATCATGTATATTTATGTCAATTGGAAATGGTTCATCCCTCCCTAGAAATTACTGGTCATTATTAATTATCATCACATAGGACTAAATCACAAGGGATGAACGATACAGAGTCGTCTGTGCTAAGCCAACCAGCTGAAGTCAAATTAAATCTTAGCAGCTCTAATAGCAACAACCTGAACAAGTTTTACCTGACTCACAATTCTATGGATCAAGTAACACCAAACTGCAAAACTACTTCAAAGCAATCTGAAAATAAAATGCATTAAATTAATTACAGCAGGACCTAGTTTCTTTGACAATATTCACAAAATGGCTTTTCATGGGGCACAGAGCTGAGGAAAATGTGTATATAGATATAATCTCCAGTTATATACCTCAAAAAGTCAAATAGGTCTATTTTCAGACAGCAGCACAAACTATTCATCCAAGTACTGTAATTCAAGACAGGAATTGATTCAGCTGCCCGTGAATTACGAAATGGAAAATGCCTGTTATGGTAAGTAAGTAGTTCAGTGTATTTACTGTGTCTGTGAACTTACTAAGCACTAACTCTCTTGTACCTACAAGGTTAAAAAAAAAAAAAAAAAAACAACAAATCGAGTTTCATGTTAAAGTACTTAATTTCTTTCCAGGATTAGTTCTCTTCTGGAATATAATGCCAGATAGTTATCCATGTAATACTTTCATTATAATGGAATGGAGAATAACTGCATTAGGTGCAAAAGAGACACGAACTGGAAAGGTCGCTTTTCAGATAACAGGATTCTTCATCAAGGAGTCTGAGAAGGTACTGGGCAAAAATCATGATGAGCATCAATTTCTTTCCTTCACTTAAACAATTTTTGGTGGAAAGAAGAAAGTGAGACTCAAAAATTCAAAAGAGGTTTTCAGCTGTCGAAGTGAATTTGCTCCATCACTGTATTCTTTGGATAGGCTTTCAGTACAGCCATGAATAGGAGATGATAACCAGCAAGGTCTGAATGATGAAAGAAAACTGCCAGATTCTTTTTATTTCTACTAATACATACTCAATTCATTATTTTTAGAAGGAAAATCAAGTTCTTCACTTCTTTACACAAGTTTCATTTCCATTAACAACATGGGTATAATATCTCCCCTGTATTTTACTTTATACGACTTCTTTCATCTCAGAACTTTTTAAACAGTTATTATTTGCATTTTATAAATGATGAAATTGAAATACAGGAAGGATAAGGAACTTCTGTGGCGATTTCTTTGGCATGTGCAAGCCTGAACCATCCCAGAGATGCAAAAATTTTGGTTGAAACAAGATTATTCTCAGATCATCAATGCTGGTTTCTTTGCAAACCAATGAACCTAGGGGAATAGGAAAATCCACCAATTTTACAGTTTCTTATTTTGTTCAAAATGAACCTGCATGACACTGTTCTCTTTTGACATTGAGAACTGCAGACACAATAGTCAACTCTCCTTTGAATCATACCCACATAATAATTTCTCCTTCTGCCAATACAAAGTCCTAGCCTTGCTCAAAATGAGCTGAGTTTTCATCTGAAACAGGGATTTTTACTGAGAACTAGGCAGAAAATCTCATCATTTGTATTCATTTGATTTGTCCACTACCAGTCAAACTGAGAAGTCTGGAACACACTAGCAGTATTCCCTTAGGGTCCCAGCTGGCCTGGTTTTCCACTTCTGTTCTGTATCTCAGCAGATCTTTGTTGGGTAGTAGTTGACATTGTCACTTTGCCTAGTCCTACACTATGTAGCATTTTAGCACAGTTTTCAATATGCTAGAGAGGCATAAGAGTCCCTTCTCTTTTTGGTGAATGTATTGAGAGAGATAAACTCTGTCATCACTATTTTACTTAATTATTAATACTATAAAAGATGTTTTTCCAGAACTACCAGGTACATCCTGCAGGCACCTGAGAAAAGAAACCGTTCAATGCACCACTTTTAACAGGAAAAGGGGGAGTCCATTTTAGGATTCTTCTGTTCCTTATGGCAGGCAGAAGAGTAGCCAAGAACTTTTAATAGCACTAATCAAGCTCACAGGCTTGATTACATAATGAAAGCAAAGCCTTGAACAACCCATAAAAAATGTATTCTAAAAGGTGTTATTATTGCACAGTAATCCTTACCCATTCCTTCTCAGAAGAACAAACTTTCTCTGGTGTTATTATGCCCGTTATATTGTGAGGCCAATAATTTACGATCTTGACACAAATACAAAAATATATTAAAGGAGTTCTTACATGTTTCTAAGCACATGGTCCAGAACTAGCAAAGATCACATATAATGAAATTCAGAAGTAATGACAGAAGATTCTTCCTTAAAATATATCTATTCTCATCTATTTCTATTTGCCAAAGATAATTTTCAAACAACTAGAAACCTGACTTAGCCACCAAATCATAATAGTATATTAGTATTAACTTTTTTCTTTAATGCACAGCTAAATACTGCAAGGCAAATGAAATTGCTTTAGAGACACCTGAGACCAAATGCTGAGCAATTTTATGGACACATGCTGTTAAAATATCTTTGGCTTATAGGCCAAGAATTCAGCTGCTCTCGATTCTGAAACAGAATGGACCAAGGACCTGGCTCACGTTTTTATTTCTGCACAAAGTGTTTCCTAACATGACATAACAAAATGAGAGCTTGTGGCATTTCATGTTAATGCTAATCGCCAGTTAACAATTTTACATGAACCTCAAAGAGAAAAGAGTTGCTGGTGTTCATGAGAATTGCACTCTGACTATCGCCTGGCAGCATATGCAGGCTAGTCACACTGACATTTGGAGAAGGCTTTTGCACAAGTCAAAATTATTTACTTTTTAAGAATCTTCAATGTATAGTCATATATTCATGAAACAGTACTGATGGCTAGCTCACGGAGAGCTGGTGCTGCAGTCAAATATTTCAAATTAGTATGAAAAGTTTAAAATTTTTCTAAACTCTGCAACCAAAACAAAACCCAAATAATCTTTCATTTCTACGAAGTATTGGTGTGGGATTTTTCACTAATTCAATCTGTTGTTGGTGTTGGGGTGGTAGGACTCACTTTAGATTTAATTTCTCTTCAGGCAAAAGCTAATATAGTATTTGAATGCTTTGGTGTATTCAGAATAGCTTTGTTATGGACTGAAATCCACCTGGATTCTGCTTGAAATGGATAGTCAACTTAGTGGATTAGTTGAAAAGGGAATGAAAGCCTTTATAAATCAGCAGTCAGTAGACTATCTAACAGATCAGAGGAGCTTTTTGATCCATCTCTAATTCATTAAAGCTACAGTAAATCCCTCCGAACTCTGCTACAGTTAGCTTTATGTAAACTCTAGTGAATTAGAGAAAAGTAGCAAAAAAAGTTTCCAGAAAGAGATATCTACAAAATGCTAATGTGTTTTGTTTCTGCATTTTCCTAGAATCGACAAGAGATGGAGGGGAAAAGTCCTTTCACTTACCTGAACAGTGTGCTTAAGCATAGGCAGCTATTATGAAGACTGATATTTGAAAATAAGTTGGTAAACAAATTTGGCTGAGTATTTTCTACTATATAAAACATGTATGACTATTTCTAAATACAGCCTGGACCCTATTAGAACCAAAATCCATGGTCCAAAAACCCATTAAAATCAAAGGAATGACTCCCATTAATATCGACAGCTATTAGATAAGGCCACAAGCAGGGAAAATCCCCACAGAAAACAGTGGGAGTTCTGCCTGCATAAACTCCCGTTGGAAGCTGCTAGTCCTTTTTCTTCTTTCATTTCTTCATAAATATTTTATAAATGAAACTCACCGAACTTAGAACTTTTACATTTAACATTATGCAACACTTTTGTTAGGATCCTGCTGGTCTTAGCAGACCATTTTTTTTACATATTTCTATGTCACTTCAAGAGCAATCTGAAGATAGAATCTCATTTTGGAAGCAAATGCTGCAGTTTATCTTGACAATGTCACTATACAGAAGGTATGGTGGACTAGAAAGAGCTGTTAATTTAAGTTAATTTATCCATTAAGATGTCAATCTAAGTACATTTTTACCCTTTTTCTGACAGAAGAAAGTAGCCTTTCTTTTCAGAGTTCACTAAAATGAAACACTTTTTTCTTGTTTTCACACACAAAAGACATAATACACTAAGCATGCATTTTAGCCAAGTTTAGTAAGTGTACTAGGAGATTCTGTTAAATGTAATTTGAAATGTCTGCCTCAGAATGAGAATGGTTTTCCAGGGCTAATATTGCAGCCTCCCACCAAACACTGTGCAATTAATGGCGCACAGAAGTAAACTGATAAACAGGCCTTCTGTCATCTGAATGCATTTTTTCATGCCAAATGCTATTTTTTGGGTAAAGAGATATTTTAAATTTCCTTATGAATTGTGGATTTATAAAATATCACCAGAAAGCATAAAGCTCCTTCAGATGCACTTATTAGAACATACATATGGGAATGTTTATGTTTATATTGAGAGACTTAGCAAAAAAAATTTTTAGACACTGCCTAGTTAATTGTCAGTGATTCCCATGTAACCATTTCCTCTATCTACACCATTAGAGCTTTCTGAAAATAGTTTGAAATATTATTTTCACTGTTATGAAAGTCCACAGCTCTTTTTTGTAAAATTTTTCCATCCACTTCTGAGAAATACAATCTTTTACAAACACAAGAAATAGTCACACACCAAAAAATTTTAAAAAATTGGAAATCATGTAAAAAAGCTGAAAATATGTTAATTGAGCAATAAATAAATGCAATGGAAAGCTGTACAGTGACAAGGAAAAATAAATGCATAATATCCAGACTTTTAGTAGGCCTTTTTCTTCCTCCCAGGTCAAGTCCTGGCACTGACAACTTATTGTGAGCAAGACAAAGTGGAAAGGGGAAAATCTTCAGCATATGATGCTGTAACTATTTCAAATCTATTGACAATCCCCAGAAATCAGATTAGTGATCATGCAAGGGGCATTTATAGGCAGTATTTTTTGACAAAACACCTCACAAAACTTAACTGTGTCTGAGACAGAGAGAAGAGCAAGAGATGAAGAAAATATGAAAAACAAATTACAAATGAATGATAGAGGAAAACAGTGAGCAACAGCATATGGACTTCTTTACTTCTTTCCATCCCTAAGGCAAATATTTATATTTCTGCTTTCTACTGCATTAATGCCTAGGATGATCTAATGGTAGAGCTGAGCTTAACTTTTTTATACTTGTCATGCATAAGCAAAAATTACACTCTAAATATGAAAAATCAGCTTGAAAATTTACAGTACTGCTCTGTGCATATTTCCCATCAGATTTTTTTCACCTGTGTAAATATATGAATATGCTACAATTATGCACAGTGACAAACTTTTTTTTTCCTTTTCCTTCATGATTGTTTTCATTTTAGAAAAGAGCTTGAAAATGTGATCTATTCATATTGATTGAAAATGGAGGTGAATACTCAATGAGAATAGAATTATGTTCTAAACTGTTTGCAACCCTCTATAGAAGAGAGGGATAGAAAATTATGGTCTCAGCCCTTCTGAGCATGAACATCTTACTTGCGAGCCTTTTTGATATCTCCCACTTAGGACAAGATAGATTACATACAAAGCTTGATGGCAACAGGCATGAAAGCTATGCCAAATTTGTCCAGGTTTCAGGAACACTAATTCCCCTTTTTCTGCTGTTTTTTTTTTTACCCAAGTAAGATTTCCAGGAGGAAAAGGAAATGACATGCCTAGGGTAAATTTGATATACAGCAGTTTTAATTACACCAGCAATATTTGGTCGCACTGAGGAATACAATTTTCAATCGTACTTCTGTCCCTCTTTGTTGTACCAAGTTAATGGATGAAGGTGTCATAACAAGAGTGTAACTTTTCACACAGCCTATGTAAACTGAAGTCCCAGACTTCAGATGCATCACCAGTGTAACTACTCTGAAGTGTCCTGACCTTTTAAAACAGAACAGGAATATAGTTGTAAAGTGAATTGCAGATAAGTTAGTGCCATTTGCTTTGGGGGAAAGTGAGGAAATCTGGACCCACAAGATAAAGAATGAAATTTATAAGCAACCATATTCACTCAGATAGGTCAGTCACAAAGCTGATTAAACAAAGTTCATTGTCAAAGCATGAGGGATCACTCAATTCCTATGAATATTGCTACTACCAACATCTTTGGGTACCTGGACATCATTTACAAATACTGTGACTAATTTATAGAGACAGGATGAATATTCACTGTGAACTCTGAATATTCCTCATTGTTCACTTTGTGCTTGGTAGCATACATCTTGACACACACAAATATAGACTCTACACAATAAGCAAAGCAGCCATGCTTATTGTCAGGGGAATAAGCCTTATACTCTAGCTCTTGGGTTATTATAAAAAGTGTCAGAAAGGTTAATCCAATTCCACGCTATAGGGTTCCCCCAAGACTCAAAAGCAGAACTTAAAAATGTATAATCTGGTCTCCTGTGTCTGTTAATCCTTTGCACCAATGATTAGTTCCTGTTTGGGTTAGCAAATAAAAAAAAAGATTAAATGAAGGTTAAAGGTTCCCTAAGCCTGTTTCTTTTATTATTATTATTATTATTATTAATAAATCATTATGCTAACAAAACTTAAGTAGGGTTTTAGAGCAACAACTGAAAATCTTCTTATGATGAAATAATGTGTTCCTTGGATACATAAAATGCATTAGGCACAGTTTCAAATAAAATCAAAGCTGGTGGGTTACAAAGGTCAAACAAATTAAGCTTTCCTTTAGATTTGCATCACCATCTGAGCCCAATAACATGCTTCTTAATTGAATAGTAAGCACTGTCAGTCAACCTCAGCCAAAGCAGCTCTGATTATGTAATGGCTTTCAATTGTGATTATTTCAGTGTAACATATGGAATATGTCACATCACACGTTGCTAGCTTTGCTACTGCTGACATCTTAATCTGAAGTGGAAGCTGTTTAAAGTCCTCTGATATCTCAATTGTTCTAAAATATGAGCTATTTAAATACGTATTTCCCAGCAATTAATGCCTATCAGTAGCAATGGCCAATTGTTTTTTCACCATCTGTAAGTTTACAGAAGAGTAGATCTGCTGAAAATTTGAGGTCTGAAAATCCACTCCTATTTTGTTTTCCATCTTTTAGGGCTATATATCCATAAATATATACTATATTTCTGGTTCAATAAATGAACAACTTTTGTTCTGAACATTTTGGAGTGTAAGGCATTCTTCTCTCAAAGCTCTGAAGAGCTATCTACAGGAATAGGAAAAACTATATTCTTGTTATATGTATTGATCTGCGCACCTATCCTATCCTATCCTATCCTATCCTATCCTATCCTATCCTATCCTATCCTATCCTATCCTATCCTATCCTATCCTATCCTATCCTATCCTATCCTATCCTATCCTATCCTATCCTATCCTATCCTATCCTATCCTATCCTATCCTATCCTATCCTATCCTATCCTATCCACTATCCTATCCTATCCATCTATCCTATCCTATCCTATCCTATCCTATCCTATCCTATCCTATCCTATCCTATCCTATCCTATCCTATCCTATCCTATCCTATCCTATCCTATCCTATCCTATCCTATCCTATCCTATCCTATCCTATCCTTCCTAGTCCTGTCCTGTCCTGTCCTGTCCTGTCCTGTCCTGTCCTGTCCTGTCCTGTCCTGTCCTTCTACATAAATACAGAGTCAAAGCTACATGAAAACATATGCATAAATTGACAAGATGTAAAATTACTGTGTCATTACAGGGAAGTTTTCCTTTTAATTATCTATATAAAGTGTTCATATTTTGACTGGGTGGAAAAGTACCTTTATGTTGCACAGTACCTGATACATTGTGAGCACTACCAGCAAATCAAATAGAGATTAAAGTAGTAATTCTAGTAGAAATTACAGTAGCAATTCTGCGAGTTCTGCTGCATCAGTGCATTATAATTCCCAGAAGGAGCAAAAGGATAATTTCTTTCCCTATGAAAAAAAGGAGAAATCCTGGCATAGACTACAAGCCAAGCCAAGGACTGTTTTAATATTTTGATATTTGCATTTCATTTGACCGATACCTGATGTATGATGGCATCTACAAATCCTCCATGAAGGGGAATATGTAAAATTGCACTTTAAATTATACAAACCATACATTTCTATTCATGCATGATTCTTTATTTTAGGAATATCTTATCACTTCAGTGCAGTGGTTTGGGTTTTTTGTTTTTTATTTAATGATGATAGGCAATGTATGTGACAGAGAATGAAGCATTTGACACTCCACATAAAGGATTACTGAAATGATGTGCATATCTCTTCTTAGAGATCTTTATAAAAGCCAAACACTCCTACATTTTTATTTTCTATGGCTCCATTTAAAAAATGTGCACAGCAGCAGGGAAATAGTCCAAAAGCTCAACTGCACTGGAATGCTTTTGATGTAAACTCTGCCATCGAAATGCATGGACTCACAAGGAACTGTGAGCTGATGAAAACAGGAACCACAATATATGAATGGTTTCATTTACCTGTGTAGTCTGTGGAGCTGGAAGCTGGTCTACTGCTCTTTCTAAGAGGGAAAAACAATATCATTCTCTCTGTAATTTCCTCCCCTTAACTCATTCTAGCAGAGACTTTAAAGAAAAGCAATCTGTTAAGGCATAATGTTCACAAATCAAACAAAAAAAAAAATCAGATCCTAGTCTCATTTCATTCAACAAACGTTTTGCCAATGGCAGCAGCTGAAGTCAAAGATTGTAAAATGTTAATCTGGCATGCAGTCTGCTCCATCTTACAAAGAAACTGCAGCATCCAAAAGGAATACAAAGAACATATGACCATCAACTCAGTTTGCAAACAATGTTCATTTGTGTATGCCATTGAAAAAAGTGCAACTTCTTCCCTTCTTACATATGCAGATGAGCAAGATAAAACCAAGAATCTAAACCAAAATGCTGAACTTGCTTGTAAATTTCCTGATTTTTTCACTAAAAAATGTAGTCTTAGGTTTCTAATTAAAAAGAAAATCTCTGATTTGTTAACAAGCAGTAATGTGCAACATAGCAGATTTCTTCCTGATCTACTGCTGAATATGCTCAGAGTCCTAACAGACTCTTTTTTAACCTTAATGGTCCACCAGAATTCCAAGTAGCATGAAATTCCAGTCTTTTAATCACTTTTCACTGAAAATAATATTTTTAATTAGATTAATTGTCTTTCCCCATATTACGGCTGAATTCCGATACTTTGTCCTTCCTCTGTAAAAGCTGCAAAGTGCATCATCCTTTGCAGCTGAGGTTTTTCTTAGAGTTGCTTCATGCCTCTTCAGTATTTCAGCACAATCTGTCTCTACTCTGTGAAAGAGCTTGCACTTACACAGAGATGCCTACATACGATTTGAAAAAAATCTCATCTGTTCACTCCTAAGAAAGCAATTTTCTTTATCCATGAGCAAACATATTTCATCAGTTTTGGAGGGAGGGTTGATCATTGTTATTAATTCAAGGCAAATGTCAAACAATGATACTTATACTCCAGGGCCAGCACATTTCAGTGCAAACTTTGTGTATTATTGTGTGGGGTGCAGGTGCAGTGACTGCAGAGGCACCTTTAGGAGAGAGGTGGGGCTGCCCTGAGCTGGACCCAACTAATTCCAGCAGCTCCGGCTGACTCACCACAGGACACGGCTGAGCCTCACAACCAAGGGATGCTGTCGCTGGGAAACTGCATTTAGGAGAGAGAAAAAAAATGCACATAGGGGGAGACCAAACAAGAAAACCGGTGTGAGGAGCAGCACTGCAGACACTAAGGTCAGATAAAAACGGAGGAGAGGAAGTGCTTCAGGCAGAGATTTCCCCACAGTCCATGGAGAGGACCCACGTTGCAGCAGAGAAACAGTGTGAGGTAAAGAAGACTAGAGATGATCCGTTATGGATGGACTACAGCCCCCCTTCCCCACATCCTATTCCCTATCCCCATTTTATTTATTTATTTATTACCATTTAAATATCTTTTAATCAGTGATAAATTAATTTTCTCCAAGTGTAGCCTAGTTTGCCCATGACAGTAACTGGTGAATGGCCTCCTTGTCTTCACACACAAATTTTCCATCTTACTGTCTCTCCCCTGTCCCACTGAGGAGGGGGAGAAAACAAACAGCTGGGTGAGGGCATCTGGTAGCCAGCCAAAATCAATTCACCACTATTATACATTAATAAAACTGGATGAGACACAAACTTAGGCACCCAACCTGATCTTCAATTTTATTTTAATATCTTTGTTAATTTTGTCCATGTTCAGAAAAAGAAAATGAAATTATCTCGGTATCTGCCAGTTAAGGACAATTACAAATTGAAATGGAAATTTCATCAACTTCATTCTTTTTCCTGAAAAAAAAATTGTAAAAGCAAAAATTATGCAATTATCAGTTTTCCAACTCACTTTCCTCTTTTCCAAAGCTAAGTGAAGACAGCCATGCATCTGTGACCTGATATTAAACCCAAACTGTTTCAGTGCAAGGATGGAGGGCATTAGGCAGCACTGGGACACTAATGGAGCTCTGCCTACCACCTCTTGTCACTTGTGCTAGTGGACATTCAGCAGCACTCTCTGATTATTGCAAATGTATCAAGAAAGGCAATTTAGGCACAGACCCTCCAAGCCATCTGCTGGCAGCACAGGTATTTTGTGTCCTCTGTGGATTTCTCCTCTTCGTGAGGGCCTGGCCACCTTTCATTTTCCAAATCAAGTAAAGCTGCAGGTCATGATGAGCTGAGAGACAATCTAGCAACTATTACTTTCATGTTTTTTCCTAGATGAGCAAGTGTCAGCTCAGTGTCGACGACTAAGCTTAGAGTTTTGGCTGCAAGGCGATTACATTAGACCTCATGGCATTTAAAAGCCTTACTGAACCATACCTATCACCTATTCTTACAAATAAAATTGCTTGGATGCACTTGAAAATAGATTTGCCTACCTACAGCAATGGTGTTAAGAGCAATAGAGTGTTTTCATGTTGAATCAAATAAAGTTCATAGCCCAGAAAACATTAATGGACAGTGTTACCTGAATGTATTGCATTTTATACTGCCATGTACTTAATTTTTAGGCACATTTTCCCAATCACTCATTTTGCAGACAAGATTTTGTTATCAACTTGCATCCAATTGCTTATGTAAGACTTAACAATCATATCTTCCTAACTCTGCAAGAGGGGAAACCCACATTAACAAACCCTGCTCTGCATCGAGCATTCTGATATTCAATCAGATGAATTAGTAGTTCAAAAAAGTTCACAAGAAGACAGATGGCAGTGAGTTAAGATCGTCTTATCACATTACAGCCTACACATCTGTCTGTTGCATTCTGTCAATGTATGGCTAACTGCTGGATTTTCAGTGGAACTCTCTTTTCAGAAAAAAACCTCTTTCTGAATCTTTAGTAGCAGATTTTCTATCATATGTGAAAATACATAGCAGAACGTTCATTTCTCTCTTTGTTTTTAATCACTTGTCCATTTCCTAACTCTTTTCTTCATGCTTTTAGTTAGACAGAAGAAATCCTGGCTGCTTTTTAATCTAAGAAAATCAGGTGAGTGGAGGTAATTCCAGAATAAAGTGGAGAAAAATGTAAAGAAGTGAAAGGATAATCGAGATATGTTTCTTTTATTCTACCTGAAGATGAGAAATTAGTTAACTAATTATTTCAGCTGTTCATTAGTATTTCCCCTCTTCTTTTTTTTTTTCAACACACAGCATTCAAGCCATTTCCTGTTTTCCCAAATCATTGTTCAGTATGATTCTCCACTCAATGAGTTGAATGTGACTACTAAACATGCTTGAGATCAAGCAGATATTGTCAGATTCTCAGCCAGACAACTGTAGACAAGAGGTTAGATAATGACTAGAGCTGAATTCAGTGTTTTTTGAATTCAATCACAGTATTAAAATATGCTGAGGTTTGATGGGCTTGACAGGGTTTGGGTCATTTCTTTTGTTGAGGGTTTGGGATTTTTTTGTTTTGTTGGGTTTTTTTAGCTGAAATCATAATGGAAATTAAGAGAAGAAAAATATTTGGGGGGGAAGGTCTATGTTTTAGAGAGATTTATTATTTTTATACTATAAGTTTCTCTCTTTATCCCTTTAAGCAATAAAATCACCAGCAGTGGCTCCCCAAAGGGCACCTAACATATTGTCAGCAGCTGTGTTGGAGAGCACATTTACAGGAAGAGAAAGACAGAGAAAGAAAAGGAAAAAAGAAAAAACAAACAAAACAAAACAAGACAAAAAAAAAAAAAAAAAAAAAAGAGAAAAAAAAAAAAAAAAAAAAAAAGGGAAAAAAGGGGTGAGAGAGAGAAGTAATGAGATGCTTTTCTATTAGTACAAGGCTAGGAAAGCCATGCTATTTTATGAAGTGTTTATGACTAGTAAGTGAGCAGAAAGTTTTGAATGTTTGATATACTTACACTATTAAGTTCATCATCTGGGAGCATCTCAACAAAAGACTAAACAGACTGGGTTAAAGCAGAACATATATGCACACTCTTTAATTTTTTTTTAAGGAATTTAATATCCTTCTCGCTTTCCAAAAGGAAGTTTTCTTATTCGTTGTTTCACAGACTTTTCCTCATACATGTCAATAGCTTCCCAGTTTATCTTTCCATGTAGGTGGATATCGTTTTTATTGTTAAAACATTTAAATTTCCCTATTACAGATATTAACTTGTGCTTACATAAACATGTAATGTGTGGAGACTACTATTTACATGTCTGCATACATGTGTGTGTATGCACACACGTGCAGACACAAACAAAAGCAGAGAGCATCAACACTGAATGAGAGAGAGACACAGAGAGACCCAAACTCATGGACAGAGGAAGATACACTATCATCTTGACATTTATCATGATTGTACCCAATTACACTGGAGTTAAACAGCTGAAAACCTCACAGATGTAATTTTCAATCTACATCTAAACTACAGCTTGAGTAACCTGTGATACAGAGAGAAGGGACTTTACCCAATAGGGACAGCACGGGAAGCATGATATCTGCATCCAATAGAAAATTGCAGCCTTAAGGAAAATAAATTCACTCTGATGTAGGGTTTGCTTGTTGTCTGGAGTTTTTGTTTGTTAGAGTTTTTAATGTGGATTTTCTTGGGGTTTGGCAGTGTATGGGGTTTTTTTTATTCATGAGGAACAAATGGACTGCAAATACAAAGATTTTGTCCAATGCTGTCACATCATTCTCTTTGATGGTGCAGGAGAAATGGGATAGAGATTTATGACTTCATGAACAGCACGTTCTTGTATTACATGTCACATAGTAATTTATTATTTGTTGTACTCAATTGTGAAATATTTTGTAATACACCTATATATATATGTGTGTGAACATGTGTTTTCTGTGTCTGCATTTTTATACAAATGGACATACACAAAAACATGAGTTTAAAATCTATGTGTCATTATTAATAAAGGGAGTAGCAATGCCTCATTATTTTCAAAATCATACTATTCCTGTAACTATACAGTGTTTCTCTGATTTATATATTTCTGAATAAGTTGACTCTTCAGGGAACCAGGAGGTTCTTGCAGAGACATTTTTCTTTTCTTCACACATAAATTTATGAGTTTTACAGAGGAACATCTCTATATTTTTTCAATGAAAAAAAAAAAAAAACTGAATGTATTTATGCATATTGAATAGGAAAACTGTCTTTACACTGTGCTGAAAATATCTGGTAAAAAGAACAACAATATGAGCTTCCATTAAAAACAAGACAGACAAAAATAGAAAAGAGAAAAAAAAACAAAACAAAGTCTCACACAATCAGATGTCATAATTGCCATATATTCCATGCTATTGATAATCTACCAATTTTTTCTTTTTTTAGAAGAGAAGCTTTCTTTGTAATTTTTTTTTTCTAATTTTCATCTTCTAGTATAAATACCTCCCTGGCGTACAGGATCTTGTACTCTCAACTAACAAGAAAACAGCCATCCAAAAACAGAGGGAACTTAACCAACATGGTAAGTAAAATGATCTAGTAAAATATAGTATTGCATTCAGTCCTAGTGTAAACTTACAAAGGAAATACCTTAGCAGGGTTTTCTATTACATATTAATTTTCTAATGAAAATATGTTTTTTTGAAGTATGTAATCTGATTTTAAAAGGGCTAAAATGCAGTAAGTTTTTTTAAAGAGCAAATGCCCATTTTTTGGAAAAAAACAATTGAGAAATTTAATTTAATATGCATTTGACATGGAAAACTGATAATTTCTTGATTAGGAATTGTCCCACTCTTTTGGTTATTACTTAGTCATCTACTATGCATAAAAGAACTGTGAGCTTTTATTTCACAAGCATGTAATGCTGTATTTGCAGCGTGCTGCTGTCTGCCCTCAGACAGTGATCAGAATTCCCATGTCTATGATCCATAGCACAGACTATGGATCTCTGCCTCCTGAGGAAGCAGGAGAGGGAAACAAAAAAACAAGAGCTATAGGTGGGTACTCTCTGGTGAGGCTAATAAATCTACACGGGGCAAGGATTATGTAGCCATAAAATTCATGACTCTATAATTCCTTCACTTGCCCACCCTCTGCATCCTCATGCACTCACACCCCTTCTATGCCATGGCTTCACAGTTTTTATAGGATAAAAACTTCTATAGTTTTTATAGAAGGTAACAATTCCCTTCCCAAACTGCCTTTGACAGGCATGTGGGATTCTTGGAGGTGTGTAGTACAGCTCCAAGGAGGATATCAAACAACCACAGACATCAGGTCTTCAAAGACCCTTCTCCATCTTTTTAAATTGTCCACCAAAGGCAGCTCAGTGCTGCTGCTCCGTGCGTGTCTTCACCCCTTTTTGGGGGTTGGGTTCTCTTGTAGAATTTTTTCCCATAAGTTGCCAGGGAACTGATCTCTGGGTACTTATGGATAGTTAAGAAAGACAAAAGAAGTGGCTGAGGTGGAGGGAGGGGAGAAGCATGTGGACTTCACTTTTTAATTTTTTTTTTTTTTTTCTGGGGGGGTGTGCTTGTCGGAAGAAGAAACAGCAGGCTGTGGTTTTCAGACTTCAGGGGGAGATTTTTCTTTCACGGGCACCACTGGAGCAGAGTTCGGGGTTTCCTGCCACGGTCTCCTCGTGTGTGCCCCTGTAAGAAGGAAAAAGAGTCAAGAGTTATTGTTAACCATGTTTGTAGTTGCCAAGTTAATGTTTGTTGTAACAACTGTTATGACTGTTAAATAATGTTAAAAATCACCTACCTTGTACCCCTACTGTAGCCCTATCCCAAGTTCCTGTATCCTGTTCCTTGTTCCTGTTTCTGTCAGGCTCTGCCTCCACTGCTCCCCTATTCTTCCCCATGACAAGCAGTGGCTCCAGCCGGTGTGTAAACCATGTGAACTCCCAGAGATCCAAGGGACCACCAGAGTGAGACCACCGCATACAAACCGCTGAAGTTTGGAAGCTGATGGACAGGTGTCTTGCCAAACCACCCTAGAAGATTGGGAAGAACAGCAGCTATCTGGAGAACTGTTTGATCATCTCACTGTAACCACAATAAGACTTACTCAGAGTCACCCCTGGACCTCAAATGAGCCAAAAGAGACAAAGTCTTATGTAGTATTCCTGTGAGGTCGGAGACCCCAGCTCTGTCATTAAGGCAAAGCTGCTTGCACCTCCTCCTCCTCTTCGTTGTCCACAGGGAGCAGTGGCGGTGAGCGCAACCCCTCGAGCCCCACCCAGGCTGGTCACAATAAAGGCTTTAAAAGGGAGCAGAAGGTCTCCTGGCCCGTTCATTTATACTACCCAGCAATCCTGCCCCTGCCCCTGTGTGCCTGGCCGGGAGCCGCTGCAGTTCCTGCCCCCCTCGCTGTTCCTTCGCTCCTGCTCCGAGTGTTCTCCACGCCTCAGCCCGCACCCCCTGCCCTGCCGGGACTCGTGCTGCAGCTCCAGCCACCACCGGGAGCTGCTGATCCATCTCCAGCATCCCGGGACTCTGCACCACAGCTGCCTGTGTCGGAACTGCACCAACGGGGAAGGGGGGCCAGCGGCAGAGAAAACTGGGACTGTTTCCCTGGGTCTGTCTGCTGTTCATCTCATAGTTATTGTTGTTCTGTTTTGCCTTGCTAAACACAAAAACTGTTATCCATATCCTCACATCTTCTCTTGAGAGCCCCTTAATTCTAAAATTATAACAATTTGGACAGAGGAGCTTTTTTGCATTCTCCATTTCAGGAGAGGGTCCTGTTTGTCCTTAGCGATACCTGTCTTCCAAACGAAGACACCCCTGAGCTTGCAAGTCATCATGCTGCAGAGCCTGTGCCCAGGAGTGGAGTAACAAATTAAGGGTCTCTCCACAGTTAATGAAATGGCAGTAATTGCCAGAGAAATGAAAGGCAACAGAGGCTACAAAATCAGGGGCACTGTCTCTACATGCCTGAAATGTAAAATCCAGCAAGAATAGTATGTATAAATAAGAACCAATTATCTCTCAATACATCTTTCTTTTAACACAGCAACCCTGCATGTGCATGAATGATGCTCCATCAAAAGATTACAACTGAACATTTTCATGGGTGTACTCTCATAAGCTGCTTTTGCAATTTTCCTATTTTAAAAGAAGATATACCAACAGTGTGACAGATAGCCTGAAGTGATGGGTAGCTGAGAGTAACAAATAACACGTGAAAGACAACAAAATACTTTTTAAATTTTCAAGTTCTGAGATTCCGATATTTAATTTGTACTGCAAAAGGCATGTGGGGGGTGTCTGAAGAGGGAAATTGCTTTCAACCTAAATTCCATTTTTTGGTAGCAATGTTTGGCACAGCTTTGCAGTGTTGCATTAGATTAAAAAAAAAAATCATAACCTCAGTACACTATTCTTCTCCTGTGTTTTTCTTACCCACAACTCTGGTTCCTCCTTGGCAAAAATCTGGAGCTAAAGACAAAAGTCTTCATGTGCCACCGAGATTTTATACCAAAAAAAATGTTTTCCATTAACAAAACATAAGATTAAAATAAGGCAAAAATAGATCCCTTTTGATCAACCTGATAAGTTTTTAATTTGTTTCTGAACTAGATTTTCTTCTTTTACACATTTCTTTTCAAGTAAAAAAGTGTGTTTTCTTTTACCGAAGGGGTGGGAGTCACCATATGAAGAGACTAACCCCAACTTATGAACTGCTTTTTTGAAACTATTCCATTTAAACTACAGTCAAAGTTAGTTCACAAAAAAGGTAACAAAAACCTTCCAAATTTTGTTCATGTTGTTAGCTGAACTAAATTAAATTCTAAATGTATTTTGGCCATCTAGCTTCTTTTGAGAATGTCACAAATGGACATATGTAGGCATATGTCTCCATCTGGACTAATATTTCTTGCCTGATACACATAAAATAAATTGGAGCACTGCCTGAAGGGCGATAAATTTCTGTATCAAAAAAGAAAAAACAAGCAAACAAACAAACAAAAAAAAAAACAAAAAGAAAAACAAAACCAAAACAAAACAAGACAAAAAAACACAATAAAAATTAAACATAAAAAATGTGTATCACCTTATTTAACCTATCTATTTATAACTGCTAAAGGATGAAGTATTCTTTCAGTATTAGTGTTACATGCCACTTAAAAGGATTGATTTACATGTATGATTAGCAGAATTTGCTAAAAACAGTGCTGCAGGTATTAATGAAGATTGGGAACTGCAGTTTTGACTTTTTTCTTTGCAGTAAAACACCAAATCTTTAACAGAAAAAGTCAACTAGCAGAGAAGAAACCCTTTTTTGAACTAAAGACATCCATCTGTTTTCAAAGATTGCCTCAGATGGAATTTCAAAGTGGGTATGGAAATAATGCTTTGGGCAGAAAGGTCTGCTTAGGTTGTCTCCAGTAAAAATGATGCCTAGGAAGGGTGAACTGAAACAGAGACTAGACAGCTACGAGTCACGAGTTTTCACACTTTTATAAGTTTTGGTTCATCTCTATATTGGGGTTAATTGTCCAACCACAGCTCCAGGTCATAAAGTCTCAGGCCCCTGGCTTGCCCCTTTCGCTATGAAGTTGTTTATGCTTTTTTTGATAACAGTTGTCCTTAATTCTGTGGCTGGGAAGGGATTGTTTTGTCCAACTACCCTGTGAAGAGAACTTACTAACTCCTAATATAAAGTCTCAGAGTTACGTATCAATCAGCAGAGAATCTGAAAATATAATATATATATATATATATATTTGTATATTTATTACAACATATATAAATATTTATTCATATTTATAATATAGAAAATATAAAAGCTAAAACCCAAAAAATTTGGTGAATTGAAACACCTACTGCCATTGCCCTTTCATGACCTTTGGGTGAGCTGACTGACTGTGCAGGGCTGCTCAGTCCCTGGGCACAGGGCTCCAACCACTGCCCACCCTCCACCTGCCTCTCTGGCCCAGCTGCTTCCACCTCTGAGTCTGCCCCATGAACCCATTTCCCTCCCTTGCCAAGGGGAAAATGTGTTGCTGGGAACTTCTGCATCTTTATGCTACCTCCTGGTGCACAGTGAAGTGCAACGCTGCAGGCCACAAGGCTGAAATTCACTTCTTTATCGGCTGTGCTTAAAATCTCCACTACAGCTTGAATGGAAAAGGTGAGAACAGATAATTTTTTTCCTCCTGTGATATCAACAGACTTTCATTATTGTCACATTCCCTGGACATGTTTTACCTTAAGTACAGATAAAGCAAAGTAGAAAATCATGGAGTGAGCATGTCAGGAATTTATTTGGAAATATTATAATACAAATGCTGGAAAAAACAGGCCCTCAAGGTATCTTCCTAATCTGTCTGGAACACAGCATCAAAACTATTGAAATAAGATAGCAATTTTTCACAAAGGAATTTGGAGGTTCAGTAGATCAATAATGCTGATATAAAAGGTCTTTCTCGATAATGCTATATACACAGTGTGAAAATCTTTATTCATATGAATAAAGCCTACATAACAGGAACCATATCTGATACACAGGATTTTTTGTAGAATTTGGACCCCTTCTCATTCAAACTCTATTGGTGCACAGTACAACTTGTAATCAGATATACTTGCAAAAGGCAGCTGACAACACAATCAAAAGCAAAATATCTCCCATCAGGCATCCTCAAATGCAGATGGAAAAATAGTATCTATATATATTCTCAGGAGAATATTTCAAAGAACTCCCAGCGAGAAATTCTAATGGTTTTGCATCGTTCCTTGAAAGAATTTTAAATATTAAGGGGAATATTAAATGAACAAATTCAACTCATTTCATTTACTGAATATTTCTTAAATATCAGAATAAAAATTAATTTGGAGAAAAGGTTTTTTCCAAGGCTTTGCTATGCACTTGAGTGAGACAGTTTTCAGACACTCAGTGAAGACACTGGAGTGTGGTGAATGATCCCATTTGGAGACACCTACATGGACACATCTTTCTATTAAGTCTCTGCACAGGAATAGATTCAGTGTAACTAATATAAACAAAAAAATAAGAAGTGTGATTAAATTAAGTGGGGTTTTGTTGCATTTGAAGTTCCAATTAGCGTAAATTCTGAGCATCCAACAGACATGGTGGATGCTTCCTGTATAATTATTGCCCAGAGAAAGCCTTAAAAATTTTGCTGTAGATATATGACTATCATATTTCTAACTCTAAGATTTGAGTTACCTCATTTGTAAATGTATATCCTCACATTCAGATGAATCTTCATTGATGTCTACCTTATTACTATCTGCCTTTTCCCCTGAAGATAGGCCATGTTTTGTGACAATCTTATGTAAAATGCTGCCTGACATGAATTCTGCTAGCTTTAGAAAGGCAGTACAATAATATTCCTCCAAATTTGTCTAGACATTAAACTCTCATTTTTTCAGATCCCCAAAGTTGTTCCAATATGCATGAATTTTGAACTGTACAATTTATTTTTATGTGAGTCTGTAGAAGAGTAGAATCAAGATAAAAATTTAAAGAAAACACTGCAACTTCAAAATAGGATATTTCTTTCTAGGTGAGGAAGTTAAAAGGCAAAGAAGTAGTTGAAAGGTCAGCTATCAAATTTCCAATCTGTGTTCTAGGTCCCAGCACAAGTCTATTTATACATTTTAACCTACCTAGCTCTACACAGTACAGCATGAAATCTGGAGTGCTCAGGCAAACACAGAATTTTTCCTAGATTTTGAAAAGTTCTGCTTTGCAGCAACATATTGTCTTCAAATGAATGAATCATGACATGAGCCTGGGCACTTAGCTATGACATCTGTTATGTAGTAAATTACATTGCATGCCACATGCATAATGAAGGGAAAAGAGGGATTTTAGCTCCTAAAGCATGCTTCATTATGTGATGGTGCACAAACAGACAGCGACACCCAGGACATATGGAAAGGCTGCAGTGTCATAAAATGTACAAATAATGTTGTTGTTTCTATCATTGAGAAAATGGAGATGTTAACTATCTTGAGGATAAAAAAAAGACAGCTCTACACTGAATAAATAGTAAGAGGTGGAAGACACAATGATAATGAAGATCTCTCTTAAAAGTTGCTTGCATGAATCCACTTGTGAGAAGGTTTTCATAAGGAATACATTTTGTTTCTTTAATTCTCTCATTCCTTTCTAGGTAGCTTTCATTTCAAAAGCAGTGCACATGTTATAAACAATCATAAATCATTCAAATGTTGAAAACTCCACTGCAAGATGATTTAGAAGACCAAAATCTGTTTTCCAGACATGCAGACATTTTCCTATCATTATACAGTCTATTAGAGTCATTAAACACAAATTAAACTGCACAAAAACAAATTTGCAGGTGAAATTTTGAAACTCCAACCACCTCCATTGCTAAGACAAATATGGTACATACATAATGCTAGCATGGCCCACTTAATTACTACTGACTTCTGAATGACCTACAAGGACAAGTCCACAGTAGTGTAATTTTTGAACTTAAAATGCAGCTGCCTGTGTTTAGACATTTGGGCTGAGACTCAATATTTAAACAACTGCTCTGAGCACATAGACCAATATGCCTAATGGAAGACTCAGGCTTGAAAAATGTGGCCTAAATCATGTGAGGAAAGAGTTATAGCACTCATTGTAAACAGTAAGTGATAAAGTGGGGGAGTCTGTTAAGAAAATATTTGGATAAGGTTAGGAATGTCTAACTAAGCTGTTTTTTATTGCTTGGGGATCAAGATGGATAGAATAGGACTAGGATATTTATGGTATTCCAAGAAAGGAAACAAGTGAAAGGAAATTCTTAATTTAACACACCAATATGGCAATTTCCAGGCTAGGCTTAAGTTGAAAACATAAAACAGATATAAGGAAGTGATTATAAAGCAGATTAATGTACATAATAGTTGCAAAAAATCAAGATATAGGAAGTTTTTCTAGTAAATCTTCAATATTGCAGCAACAGAGAATGGAAAAAAATACATTCCTCGAGATAGTTTTAAAAAACTGTAATTTAAATCATAACATCAGAACAAAAAATTTCCTTCTTTCTTATTCATGTATTGGCAAGAAATTAGAAATGTCCATAAATGAAACAGGAACATTTTTCTTCTGAACAGAAAAAAAAAAAAGATATTTCAATTCAAGCAAGTAATATTACTATTTAACTGAAAACTATTTAGGAAATACTAAATTCCATTAATAAAAAACTTAAGATTCTAATGTATTTCTATGTTAAAAATTCTATCGCAACCAACTTTAATTATTTCCTTTCTCATTGTAGAAATATTCTTGGAAATTCTGCAAAGAATTAATAGATTTGAAAATCATTTAAGAGATAATTTTTCTCTTATTTTATCTGTGTAATTTTTACAGTCAAAAAAGCATAGCCTAAACAAGGTATTTTTAAAAATTTAAGCAGAATGATACTGCTTTCTGCCTTTGTACTATATTGACAGATATTTATTGCTGCAAGGTAATTACATTTTAAAATCATTGAAGGAAGCCATATACCTCTAATCTGTTTTCCCTATATTTATGTGAGAAATCAGAAGAAATTTTGTGATATTTTGCATGAAAGATGGTAGATTCAGATATGGCACAGATCTGAGAACTGGAAGTTACTTTTAGCCCCCTTTCCCAACATTGCAAATGTTTGGAGATATACCTGGAGAGAACAACAAATAAAACTGAGTTATTCGGTCTATTCCTCAGTTCCAGCTTGTGTCTTAGAGCATAAATGTAAGTGTAGTCTCCTAACTGACTATAAATAGCATAACATGAAAGAAACTTAGAGGCATCTTTCTTTTATTTTCCCCACGCTGATGATTTACTTCAAATAAGAGCAGAAGTACAGCATTACAAGAAGAAAATTATCCTTTTCCTTTATTCAAGGAGACTTTAAAAAAAAAGTCAAATTAATTAGCCCAAACTCCTCTCAGTATGTTTATTGTAATTTTAAAATACAAACTACATATATTCTCTTGGTCCTATATAAGCACAAAGAGTAGTAGTACATATTAATGGTAGTCAGTTTTGTCACATTTTTATCCATTTGCTTTTCCCTCAGGTGGTACAGACAGGCAGACATGGCCTCACATGCCTGGATTTGCACCAGGTGCTCTATTTATGTGGCAGATGCAGAGCAGTGGTGCTGGCAGCAGCCAGGCATGTCCTGTGTGTGCCCCTGTTCCCTGCCCTGGCATCCTCCTCCTACCCAGGCAGTGCAGGTGGGTCTGACAGCAGCCTTTCTGGGAGGTGGGAGGCGATCTGGAGCTTCCAACATCCTTCCTTTTGGGCCAGGAATGCCAGGTTTCCAAGAGACAGGATTAAATACATACAATTATTTCATTTTGGAGACAATTGCATAGCAACCAGCATGGCAGCTGAGAAGTGGAAGGACTGCAAGATTGCAATTAATGAGGTAGCACGACTGCATTTGAATGGTTTTAAACAACTGCTGCTGCTGTTGGATATTTCTGTAATGTCTGTTTTGTTTAGGAGCCTGTCTGAATTTGCAGACATGAGATGCCCCCATAGCAAAGAACATGAACGTGACAGCAAGCATTAATGACACCTAAACACACCTAAAGAGAAGGAAACAAGGATACAAATAGACTTGTACTTACAGAAGACTGTATTTGCTGATTACAATTATCCCAAGAGTACAGACAGAGCAGGAATGCAAAATGATTTTGCCTGTAAGACTGACAACAGGAGAAGAATACAGAAAAAGAAATACTTTAATAACTCTATGGGAAACTATTATGAGAAAACAACAATAGCTATAAGAAATAATATTAAAACAGGTGGTAAAAGTGTTTCATAACTCAGAACATGTCTGCAGGAAAATACCAACCTGCTTTACTATCTGACAACAGGGAACACAAAAAATGGTAGGTACTGTAAAAAATAAATATGTCTGTCTATAAGCAAAAAAAACTTTACTATTCATGTATAATTTCTCTTTCCTAAACAGCTGATATTTACTCTGAAGATGAAGTTGTTGACACAAATGCAACAAAATTAAAAATAATATTTCCCAATTATAATGGCAGCTAAACTTTTCACAGAAAGTGTAGAAACAGAAGGATAGAAACAAGAACGTATTTTTTGCAGCCTGTAATTTTCTCATAATGTCATCTCTTACAGCAGTAGGTCTCACAAAATTCTATAGAAACCACTATTTATCACTACCTGGAAGCCAGGAATGCCTCCAGCAACCCTTGTGTTGGCAGACCTGACATCCATTGATTGTTTATGTTTTTGTTCTCTGTAGCACCCGGGCCCAGATGATGCTCTGGAAATGTTCCCAAACCTGAAAATGCAAACATGAAAGCCAGCCTCAAAAAGCCAGTTAAATTCTGTATTATTGGCCAGCACGATCAATGACCAATATATGGTATTAGCTCATCATTACCACAAACTGAAAAATACGAAGTTTGTGTAAGAGGGGAAAGGATTGCAGCTTCTCTCATCTTCTTCTCTGCCAGATAGATCTTTAAAGAAGTGAGATATAACAGCAGCAGGAGACTACAAGATGGAGAGCATTTGAGATTAACAATGATCATTTTATTTTTGTGGAAATTTTCCATCTTTCCATTTTTCTCCATTTATTTATTTTTATTTTTCATTTAAAATAAAAGCAATCTAGACTGAAAGTACATGTTTTCCCACTGGTGTACAAAAATGAGAAGTACAGGCTTCATCACCTGACTAATTCCTAGATGAGAAACCAAACTGTAATAAGCAGTTTTACAATAAATATGGATCTTCTGTATCTTTAAGAAAGCAACATTCTGGTAAACTGTTATTTTTAATGTATGAACAGATCAATCTATGCCAAACCTTCGTAAGTTCTTACGGGGATATTTTGACACTTTTCTGTATATGCTTTACATTAATTCCTTCCCAGTCCTTCTAATATCTGAATGTGTATCAGCATCACACCAAGACTTTACAGGTTTAAAGCACTACAGAGAAAATCTTGTACAATCTTTAATAAACCAGCCTTTTTTCTTGAAATACATTACCGTTTGTAATTCAGAAATCTTTTATTAAAATTAATATCATGGTCCTGTGGTTGTCTGCTGAGTGCTTCAGTGTCATCCTTCTCAAGAAGATGAACACGTACTTATGAATCATTTATCTAAAAAAAAAAAAAGCTTATTTTCTTAGCACCTGCAGCTTAACCAATTCTTTGGTCATGTAAAAAAAAAAAATATTATGAAAATTAGGGGGTTTTAAAAATTGTCCTCTCTTCTAGTTTTTGGATTAGATTTTACTTTAAAATTTAGCTTGCAAAAACTTATTATATCAAAAGCAACCATATGTTCAATTTGAAGCATGAATCTTAATGCCAGAAGATATTACATTAATCAGTTGGCAAGAGGTAAACAGTTTTCAACTTTTTTTAAATCAGAAGTCCCACAGCTCTTATCTTTCAGGAAACCCATGAAATTGCAGCAAAGATTACCAGCAAAACCAACAACAGAACTAAAACATCTTCACAGGTAAGGAATTGGACAGTGGTAAGTAGATGGACATTTAGACACATTGGATGGACATTTACTGCAAAATGTCAGACTGCATTTCATGAATTTTTGTTAAATTTTAATTCATATTTTGCTGATATGCTCAAGACAACAGGACATTCCTCAATAAGAAGAGAATGACATTAGTTAACATCAGAAAGACAGTATAATTAAAGACAGTGTGTAAGTTCTGCTGCAGGAAATTAAGATTTTGAATGAGTACAATATACTCAAGCATGACCTTGCTGCAAACTGCAGCCTTAGGAATATACTTCCTGTCTCTTTAAAGAACGTTTTTGAAACCTTTGGATCTTCAAAACTTGTCTTTACTGTACTGGAGTCTAACTTAAAACATTCTTATGTATTTAAAACATATTCTTATGTATTTAAAACATATTCAAGTGCTTCATACTTCTCTGCTCCAGAGGAAAAAGTGTGAATATTGTCTGTTTTGCAAACTCCTAACAGTAGCATAAAGAATACTTACCTAGAAAATATCCTATAGTCACATAAACTTCAAATTCAAAAAATCAGGCCAGGGAAAAGATTAAAAAAAAATAAAAAATAAAACAACTAGATAACCTTTGTCTATTTCCAGCCTAAACTAAAAAGATGGTATATTTCAGGTGCTCTTTTCCCAGAGGACCATCATATGAAGAATTAGTTTCTATTAGAATTCTTTTTCTCTTCTTTTCTTTTCTTTTCTTTTTTTCTTTTCTTTTCTTTTCTTTTCTTTTCTTTTCTTTTCTTTTTTCTTTTCTTTTCTTTTCTTTTCTTTTCTTTTCTTTTCTTTTCTTCTTTTCTTTTTTTCTTTTCTTTTCTTTTCTTTTCCTTTTCTTTCTGTATTAATTCCCTGTGTTAACAAATAGAATCTAGTTGAGAGAATTTTATACAGAAATCTGAAGAACTCCTCTTGCTGGTTTCCCTATTTCTCCATTCACCAGCTGTTTTAGCTATTGAGGGGATCTGTGTGTCTGAAGAAAAATTAAAAATGTAAAAAGCAACAAAGTGAGAGGTAACAGAAATTAAAAACAAACAAACAAACACAAAAAAAACCCACAAAAAAAACCCCCAACAAACCAAACCAAAACAAAACAAAAAAACAAACAAGATTCCCCATGAAGTACCAGTGCTTTGAGAATTAAAGAGGGTGAAGAAATCAGTCAAAAGCTTTTCAAGAGCATTTCAACCTGTGAAAATTTGAAGCAGAAAATGTTGCCAAAGGCAGAATCTGCAATCTGTCATATAAGCAGCATTTAGGAATATACAGCTGCCTAGAAACATCTTCAAGTTGCTCACTTGACTTTTGTGGGGGAAGAAAGTTTCATTCATAAATTTAACCTTTTGGGTGTCTTTTGAAATTTTTAATTTCCTTTAAAAGTCATCCAGAAAAAAAGAAACTCACAGAAAATTGGGTAGAATGTTTATTCTAAATAAATTATTCCGTGAATGAAGTTGAACATTTCTATGATACATTTCGTTAATTTGGTCTTCAGAGTTCCAAAAACTATGCACACAGGAGGTGTGCAGCAATAAATTGTATCTAGCCAATGCATACATTTAGCATAAATACAATTTTTCATGACATAATTTTTTTTGAGTCTCATAGAATCAGAATCTATGTGCCATGTGTTATAATGCAGTAGGTATGTAATATAATTCATTTCAGTAAACCACCAGATGCAGTTTTGCATAAAACATCATTATAGATCAAAAACCATTATATATCAAAATCAGTAAAAGTCTGAAGTGGTAACAAATTTCTCTTTATCTAATTAAAGTGAGATAAACTCTTGTAGAGCAAATCAATTCTGATATGCTGCATTACGATCACTTGCTCAGTACAATAATCCAATTTGAAGCAATTGATCCAAGAAGATCAGATCAGATTTGCTATCAAAGGATTTTAATTTAGATTTAGAACCAAAATGCCTTTGCTGAAGTTTTGTCAGAACTCAATACTAACCTACTAATAATATGTCAGATCTTCAAAGAGGAAGCCATCTGCTGTAAACATTGCTGAATTATACAAAGATTTCAAAGATTTCCTCATGCCAGTCTCATTAGCAGGAAGATTAAATTGAAATTGTTAAAAATTCTTAATCTGTGAAAGCTCTAAAAGGCTTGTCAGTGACGCAAAGAAAACTATCAGAAAAACATATCTTGGTAAAAATGACACTCATGAACTCCCACCTCCAGAAATTATCCTATTTGGGCTGGGGGGAAGGCAAAGCACTTCAAAGGAGGTCATCAGGTTTGCCCTAGAAATGTGAAAGCTGGTTACTTTCTCATTAAATTACACTGCTATATCTATTATTAGTAGTCAAAAAATTATTCCTCCATTTTGTTAATCCAGCCAGTAGCTTGTTTGTTTTGTTAAACTCCTGTAAGAAAATGAATGCTGGTTGGAATAATCGATGTAAGTACAAATAATTTGTTTTATTGTTGTTACTATCAGAAAGAGCAGCAAAGTAAGTCAGAGCAGTGGGACTCTGGGAGTTATCTACTAAACTGTAGCACTCTTTGGCTGTTGGCATTTAGATAAACTTTCACAGCAAAAATGAATGGATTTACATCCAATTCACAGCGAGAAGGTGTTGGTTTAAGAACCGGATCTGTGCTTCTTTACATGGCCGTTTAAAGGGAACAAGGATTAAATTAAAATTAATGACATAAATCCTTTGATTTAGCTATATGGTGTCACAGCAGGAGCCTTGAGGGCTGAACAGCTCTGGCGTCATCTTCCACAGAGTCTTGGACAGAGCTGGAGCCTGTGCCTGCCCCTGCCCCAGCTGCTGCACTAGAGCACATCCCTGTCACAGCACATCTGTTTTACAGGGTCAGCTCTTACCAGGAATGCTTGGAGAGGCACAAGTCCAAAGCTGTGGGATTTCGGGACTGATCCAACCAAACAGATGCTTGGTACTGCTGCTAGTACGCAGAGAACGAAAAGGTTTCAAAAGGTTTCCTCTAATGCTTTGCACCCTCTGTTACCAGATACTGTGAGTACTGCACAAGGAATAATTAAAGCTCACAGGAATTAAATATTATGTTGCTCTTCAAGTATATTTATTTCAAAGTTGTTAAGGCTGAAGCACATGATATATTTAGAAATATCCTCTATCTCCTCTCTCCTCCCAAAATAAAAGGCATTAAGACCATGTAATCAGAGAGAATGGAGCAATAGATAATACATTAAATGTAGGTGAGGGTGTGCAAAGGAACACTGAAATTATATTCAGCCTGAAAAAAAATGTGCTTTCTGTGCTCCTGCCAATTTTTACTGGTAAGAAGCAAGTCATTGAACATGTTTTAAAGAAAAGCATTAAAAGAGGAGACGAAGGCAATTTGAATGCTTACAGGCAGCTTTTTCTAATCATGAGGGATACTGGGACAAGTAAATGTAGAGAATGAAAGCTGGCATCGCATCCAGGCTGGAATTTAGAGTCAATATTTTGACAATGAACTGATGTGTAGTAAAGCTAGGTCAGAGAAGTTTTGAATGTTAAAGCAGACAGCTTGGGTTGAGTAGAGCATATAACAAGGAGCCAGATGGTATTCAAGACAGTGTGCATATACAGAGAGTATTATGGTCAAAATGACAGACTGAAGTGATGACACAAAAATGGTCATTTTGTAAGCATTCAGGGGGGATAAAAAGCAGGAGAGCGTTGTGTTTCTTGAATCTAGAGAAAAGCATTTAGCAGGGATGAGAGCTTTGATGAGACTTTCAGCTTTGTGGGTAGCTAAGGAGCTGTTTCTTGATGCCATTAAGCAGAAAGAATCAATAAGATGTAGAAATAGCTCAGAGAGGATGCTTTAGAATGTAAAATGTGCGATTTAACCATAAGAAATGACAGATTACCAAATGTTTAGATTAGATTCTAGATTTCTAAAAGAGATAGACCATGGCAATAATTTCAAATGGCATGAAAGCTCATCTCAGCAAAACAACAATAATATTAACATTTCATATAACAAAGAATTTAATTGAAATCTTTATATTCTCTTTCACTATTAAAGATGATACCACAATTCCAGATGATATTGATCTGGCTCTTTTTTAATATGTTGGAAAAGTGTTACAATAAAGTTTCCATCCTCTAGTTTGTACTTACAAATTGAGACACTTGACTTTTTTCTGCTGGAATGAAACAATGTGTATATGTGTTTGGAAGGGAAAGGAAGTTCAGGGAAGAGAAGTTCAGGGAAGGGAAGTCCAGGGACGTTCAGGGAAGGGGAGGGGAGGGGAAGGTGTGGTAAGGTGTGGGAAGGTGTGGGAAGGGAAGGTATGGGAAGGTGTGGGAAGGTGTGGGAAGGTGAGGGAAGGTGTGGGAAGGTGTGGGAAGGTGTGGGAAGGTGTGGGAAGGGAGGGGAAGGGAAGGGAAGGGAAGGGAAGGAGGGAAGGGAAGGGAAGGGAAGGGAAGGGAAGGAGGGAAGGGAAGGGAAGGGAAGGGAAGGGAAGGGAAGGGAAGGGAAGGGAAGGGAAGGGAAGGGAAGGAAGGAAGGGAAGGGAAGGGGAAGGGAAGGGAAGGGAAGGAGGAAGGGAAGGAGGGAGGGAAGGGAGAAAAGTAAAAAATTTACAAATTTAAAGTTGCATTCAGAATTACTGGTCTTCTATTCTTTGGGAACTGTTTTTCTCTTCTGTTTAAAAAAAAAAAAAAAAAAAAAAAAAAAAAAAAAAAAAAAAAAAAAAAAAAACAACTCCCCAGCTCCTGAAGACATATGAGGGATAATATCAACTCCTATTTTTAAGACATTGTAGCACAAATTGCCTGGAAAATGTTATTGGGGTACATCCAAACCCTGAAGCCAGTAGCCAAATAAAACATTCCCAAAAAAGTCTTTATTATTTTAACAGCAGTAAAATAATTTTTCAGATAGTAAAGTGCAGATACAAGTAAAGTACTGATTTGGATGTTTTAATACTTGAAATCATCAAATCTGGCCCTTGAACTACTACTATTAACTCTTCTCAGCACAGATTTACTGAGTAAGACATGGGTGTAGAAGTGTAATTGGTTTTGCATGGTTATAGGGTCTTCATTTTCCAAATATTCAGCCAATTTCAACAACAAATTCATGTGTTTTGGGCTGCAATGGCCCCATTTATGAGGCTGCAGAGCAGGGATACAGGGTCTCCCCGTCATTCAGGGTGAGTGCTGGTCTCTCCATGTATCTCAGTGGGGCCACCCAGCTGAGGATGGCTCTGCAAGCTTCATCCTCACCACAGGCAACCCTCTCCTCCTGGGTTTTCACAGCAGTGCCTCCCTTCTCCTCATATCAACTGGTGCCCAATTGTACCTTCATGTCTTTATCCAGGAATCCTTTAGCATGCAGTGAAGCATCCACAATGCTTCACAGACTCTTAGCAATCAAAAAAAGTAATGCAGCTTAGTGGAAAGTTCTTCCAGAACTGCAGATAAATCACACTGCCTTGCAACTGGAGTGAGCTCAAAACATCTGCACAGGCAGTTAATAGCAGTTACCATGGCACCGCTGATGCACAGAAACGTATTAATACTCTACAGCTCAGTTGTGTGCCTGAGCTGTAGATCTCCATTGTAAGTAAATTGACACACTTTACAGCTATAATGATGCCAGCATTACAAGGAAACACAAATGCGGTGATCAGGCATAATAACAAGCTTTTGCCTGTTTTAATGAGAATTGCAGGCTGTTACTTCTCTGAAAAGCAGTGTATCAGAGTGAAATCAGAAATTACTGAGAACTAGAGCAAGGCATTACTTCAATTCTGCCATATCACTTGTGTAGACTTCACTCCCTGTCCTTTGCAAGCACTTAGACCCTTCACTTTATTCTTTGATTGACACTGCTAGGTAAAAAACATGAGGTCCATGACTGCCATAATCTGATAGCTTCAGTATAATTCATTCATAGCTTTGATATATGTGACTTTAATATTGCTTTCTCCTATTCTATGCACAGATGAAATGACCTGTGAGAATACTGCATGACTTCTGCTTTGAGGTGGCTACAGAAGAGCTGAGAAAGGACTAAGATGCCGTCTACAAAATTTAGAGGAAGAACAGAAAAAGCAAAGAACAGAGCATAAAACCTCCTATTGTCCATAAAATTCACTCCATTCAGATAAAATCAAGTCATGCATCCTTACAAATAATGTTAGGTGAATTTATGTCCCACACTTATCTGTGTTCTTTTATACAATATCAGACACATTTCTCTCATTCCTTGACTATACAGTTAGTCCTAGAAAATAATGAAATGAAAAAAAAACATTTTTTTTTCTTTAAACATCTTTTTTCTTTAAAGTACATACTTGTTCTACAATACAAAGTAATCCAAAGTTATAAAATGCACTCTTTTAATTACATAGTGTGACACAGACAACAATTTCAGAACAGATTACAATTTTAAATCAGGATTCCATTAAGGAGTCTAAAATTTTAACCTTGTGACACCCCATGTTATTACCACACAACATCTAGGCATGTTGCTGGGAAATGCAGATCATAATATCTCTAGCTGGATCTTCTACACACCAGAGTTAGATATCTTTCAATTGATTTCACTGGGATTTGGATCAGACTGAATATACCATTTTTTATTAAACAAATAATTACCTGCAGTCAGCTTAATGTGCTCAAAACATTCAGACTGCTATTCACATTCAACTTTCAAAAAATATTGTCTCAATTTTTTTAAAGAAAGCATGCTACAGAAATTCTTCCCATGGTGCTCAGTTCATCCATAACACAAACATTCTTTATTTATACCAAGTGAGACTGGTGCATTTTGCCATGCAACTCAGACAACCTAAACACGTCTAGGGATATATTTTTATGTGTATTAGCACTAAGAGGACAATTTTCCCTTCCTACTTGGGTTAAATCTGAGTTTTAATAAGGGCAGGTAATCTATTTCAACCTCACTAAAAAGACCTGGAAGTTATGGGGCTCCCACAAGGCCAAAAGATGATTAGTTAATAATAGAAAACTACCAGTTACTGGGATGAGCTATAATCAGAATTACAGTGAGACACAATAATGGAATCCAAGTGAGTGGCTAAAATGATATTGAGGCCTGATGAAGGAAAGACTGCAGATCACCTAGCAAGAATACAAAATATTCTCACGCTCTGAAGCCCATGATGGGGCAGGATCCTGGCAGGGACCTATAGATTTGTGGAGAAAAGGATTGTTTGCAGGATTTGTGACCCCACTGGGGATCCACACCAGAGCAGCCACTTTCTGAAAGATTGCACACAGTGGAGAGGTAGACAAACTACTGTAGTATTGGAAGACTGTAGCCCAAGGGAAGGACTTATTCTTGAGAAATTTGTGGAGGATTGTCTCCCATTGGATAGCAGGGGGGAAGTGTGAGAAGGAAGGAGTGGCAGAGATAATGCGTGATGCACATGCCACAGCCTCCATTCCCTATCTACCTGAGCCACTGGCACAGAGGAGGCAAAAGAATCAGGAGTGAAGTTGAGCCTGGAAGGAAGTGAAGGGTTCGTCAAAAGTTCTTTAAAGTTTGGCTTTATTTCTTTTCTACTTTGACGTGATTATTAATAAATTTATTTCTGACTTGAGTAGTTTTGACACTAATGGATGAGTATCCCTGCCCTTATCTCAACAGATGAGCTTTCCAAGACTGATTCTCTCCCCTCCCCAGGTGAAAAGTGGGAGTCATAGAGTGGCTTAGTAAGCATATGACATCCAAATAAATACATCCATCACACCAACTAAAAATTAAATACTACTTATTGATGGATTACAGCAGTCTAGCTATTTTATACCACAATATAAAAGAAAAAACTCAGAAAAAAAAAAGAATTTACTAATACACATGGAGATCCCAAAGAATATTTGTTTCCAAGCAGTAGTGGTATTTGCTATGCAACAGTCATTTTCACATACTAATCCTGAGGTGTGTTGAGAGCATTTAATATCTGTTGCTAAGGTGAACTGGTCTCATCATACATGTATATACATATATATACATATATAGCTTTTCAACCACCGAAACCCATCAACTCAGGCAGTGCATTTGAGCAGGCAGTGCTCTTCCATTCCAAGTTTCAGAAAATTAATATGGTTAAAGAACCACAAATACATCACTTAACCTCATGGCTTCATCACATCACAATTGTGAAAAAGACTAATTGTAAAGGCAAATGGTAAAAAAAAAAAATGTTAGGCCACCCCACAAGCGATATGTCCAGAGACAAGCAAATTTGGGTCCTGGAAAAATATAGTTGGTGTAAAAGTCCAGTGGGCTGGGTCTGCTGTTTCACTGCTTTGCTGAGTCTGCAAACTGCCAGCACGGGTTCTTGTTTAGAGTGTCATCCTCTATGGCTCTATGGCTCCCACTTGGATTTTGAGAAAGCCCTGGATGATGTAGAAAAGTAGAGAGCTGGAAAAATCTCTTACATGCTTGCTCTCCAGGCTGATAGGCAGCACAATAAATAAAATTAATCCTTTGGGACTAATTCAAGGGAAAATATTCATGTTGGAGAATGGGAAGTGCTTAAAGATCCTGGATTTTAAAGGATGGTGCTCCTTTTTTACAATCTTGAAATGTAATTCAGATCAAATTTCTGCCTTTAAACACAGATTGTACTGGACAATATTAATATTTCATAGGCAAAACCAAGGATATTGAAACTCATTTGGGAGAAAAGACAAAAGTTACATCAAGTCAGAAAAACATTCCATAACATTGGAGTCTGGATAATAGGCTCCAGCAAGTCCATAAATCCTATTTGCTTTCATTGACCTGATGGAGTTACTTTGGCTCATCGACAAGGGATGTCTGTGCAGAAAGCGGTTTGTTTCATTTATTTCCAAAAGCATATACATATACAGAGCCCCTAATGGGCCTAAAGCCCGAACTTAAACTCACTGCATGCCTGCAGTGTGTCATATTCCATCAGGAGCCAACGTACAAATAACATATTTCCATTTTTAAAGTCTGAAAAATGTCACAAAAAGCTTTTGCCATTTACATGACTCAGACAATCGCACTTACACCCTCTAATTCTCTCCACAGATAATTTCT
This sequence comes from Sitta carolinensis, assembly GCA_032173965.1. NCBI lineage: Eukaryota > Metazoa > Chordata > Aves > Passeriformes > Sittidae > Sitta > Sitta carolinensis. The sequence continues at coordinate 74,149,051 of CM063313.1, forward strand.
AATGTTCACTATATAGCCACAGCATGAAATCAGTAAAAACTATTAAAATAAAAAAGTTCTGCAGGATAGCCATTAAAGTATACCAAACCAGAAAAAGAGAGAGTATTTTAAATACTATTAACAGTTACTTCTTAAAAAAGGGATATAAAAATGTAATGCACTTAAACAAAAAAATGGTTTTAAAGAACCTTCAACAGATTGATTTACCAAAATTCAGCCCTGCAACTTGATATAAACTAATAAATTTACTTAATAACTTTATTCGAAGAGATGTGATAGTCTGTGTTTTTAAAAGAAGCAACTTAGCAATACACAGGTTTCAAACCTGGACCTGATATGCAGGCAGCACAGTACCCATACCTGCTCCATAAATCATGTTTTGTATATCCCACATTTTTGTGGGAGCCACCCGTATGAACTCACAGTAACAAGGCAAAACAAGACCCCAAAAGCCTGAAATCTGTCCTGATAACAGAAAGGAAGCATAAAAGATATTTGTCAGTAGCAGAAGGAAGAATGAGAGAAGAGGAACTGCAAGAGATATTTACTTCTTACAGGGCTGTGATTCCAGGATGGGATGGGAAAACACAAAATGAAACCTGGTCACTCAGTTTGTGAAGAATTTGTAGGTTACAGTGTTCTCACACTTTCCCTCCAAGAAAAGACAGAACTGGAAACCAAGGAAATGGTTGAAATGGGATTGCAAAATGTGGGATGGTAACATTCATGGTTTGGTGTGTAATTGCATGTACACATATATGAAACCGGGCATATGACAGAAGGATGAGTAGAAAATCACAGCTGCATTGCTATTATCACCAGTCACCAAGCAAAACATAACAGGCACACTTCAGACAAAGCAAAACTTCAGTTTTCCATTCCTCAACCTGCCTCACAGATCCTCAACAACTGTGCAATATCTTTCTGCTGTCACTCATTATTTTTACTATAAATAGGATAAGGTTTATAAATTGTAAGACTCACATTACTGTTCTGGAATTTTTTGTGATACATTAAAGAAGGGTGATTTTACTTTGCAACGGGAAAGGACTTGAGAGAATTTTGGAAACCTAAAACTCAGTTTAGATGCCTGGCAAGCAGAAAATCTGTTTCTATCTGAAAAGGAACAGCTCAGACTTTTAGGTGAAGTGTACTTTAGATATGTACAAGAGACACAAGGCATCAATTAACTTTTTAAAGGCTGAACAGTGCAGAAGAAGCAGTAGAAGCATCAGGAAAATTTAATTCCTTGAGTGCTTATTCAGATCATTTACTTTTATGATTATGTGTTGACTAGCAACATACCTATTGTTAGCTAGTGGCAGCTAAATCTACATACAAAATAGAAAACCAACCTGGTTATTCAACTTCTGTGGGAATGAGCACCATCATCCTCAAAATGGAGGCGTGAGAGAAAAGCTAGGATAAAGTTTTCAAGTGTTCAAGTGTCAAAATAGTAAATTAACATCTCTGAGTTATTTATCAGCCATTCTTTAACATTCCCCAGAGAGACTGGATTTCTACTTTCCTTTTGCACTTGGAGGGCTTAAATTAAAATTTTAAAAATCCAGTTTTTGCAGTTACAGAGCAAATACCATAAAATCTAACCTTTCTATAGTTTATGTTTTCTGTATGGTTGCTGAAAATGCAGAAAAGTTGGCACATTTGTGACTAGGAGATATACCTCAAAAAATAGCACAGGATAAGGCAAGGATCTTTTTAGGTATATAAGGCTATAGCTATGATAGCTATCTCATGAAAACATTGATAATTCTGAAAGAAGCAAGAGACTTGAAAGGCTTTAGAAACTAGGTTAAAAATACCAGGCTGCAGGGTCCCATCTTATTCTTGCAAAAATGTACTATGTCGCCAGTGTCATGAAGACTTTCTAGTCTCCACATCTACCACCTAAAGCACACTTGTTTTTATTCCTAGGAGACAAAAATTAAAAAGAAAATAGGTATTTTGTAACACAAAATGAAAATAATGAATTCAGCCTGTGAGATAGCTAATTATGTGTGGCTTCTTGAGTATCAAAAAAGCTATGTATAAAAATATGTCAGTTTCCAAGACAGCATAAAATCACAAATTACTAAATGCCAAGAGGAGAAAAAGACACAGAAATTGACACTATCCTGCAAACTATAGAAAATTTGCAACTATGCAATAACAAGCATAAAGGTGTGAAAGGATGTGTGATTACTTCAGAGAAGAAAATAATGGCTTTGATGTAGTTCTTGCATTACCTAACTGTGCAACACCTATAACAGACTCTCTTCATAACATGTCAAATTTTTGAAATATTACCAAACACAAATTCAGAAACAACAATAGAGTAAAAGGACTATATAAAGTTTATCGTAATTGTGACAAGAATGGATTAAATTAATTTTTGTTTACAAGTGCACTACTCAAAATATAGCATAACCCCAGATACTTGGGGATGTTAAGCCAGAAATACAAAACTGTTTTGGTTTTGTTTTTTTTCCCTTCACAGTGATGAGTTACAGAACTCTTCTCTCATATAGAATAATTCGAATACTTATATTATATAGTTATACTTCTTCTAAGTAACATAAAGCCCTGAAATAGCACAGCTCAGAAGTCTAAACTGATAATTCATCCACACTGATTCATAGCCAAGCAGGTAGACATTTAAATAGAGCAAAACAAATCAGTTGGCCTACAGTGTTGAAGGAAATAGTAGCATGAATTTCAGAAAGTAGAACAAACTCAGAGGACTTAAGGGTTGCATGAATTATATGAAATTTTGCGGGCTGATCCTATAAAAACTAAAATAACATCCTAATTTTACACAGGTGAATATTTCTAGCCAGATGATGTGCACATTTGAGTCAGAAGAGTCGAACAGATGATCCAGGATGTTCGGAGCAGGTTTCCAAGGTTTCTGTACATACTAGAGAGGAGATGAAGAAGTAAAGTTTGTAATACTCTGTCATAAAGCTACTACTTTTTCAACATTATTTCCTTAGGTGGTCATAAGGATGATATCTCTCTGTTTGCCACCCACTAACTTTAGAGTGCAAACTCATCCAAACCCATTCCAGTCAGTAAAAAGTAGAAAGATAAATGGTCCTAAAGTCATACAGAATGGAACACTCTGCTAGAGAAGAATGAAGGATTCGTGTTCCAGCAACCACAGTAATATCGTGGCAAGGACTGAGCCATCCTCCCACCCTGAAGTGTGCTTATCCAGAAAACATATTTATATGACTCTAGATATCCTAAGGTTATATCCCCCGAGGTGGGGAGGGAGGTGATCAGCAACAACACTAGAATAGTGTTCAATAGTGTTTCAGTAGAAGCAGTTTCAACACATACCCATGTAAAATCAGATACAATTCTATCCAACATACATGGAAGACCTGTCAAACAAAGTATATATACCTACTCTTTCCTTCAAATGAGAACAAGCTGTTCGAATTTGGACAGATTAGCAGACTCAGATATTTACCATTAACAGAAGAGACTACCTCTAAATATTAGTGACAAGGTCAGGGCTAGGTCAAGAATGAATCATTACTAATGAAATGCTCAGAGTCACTGTCTTTGGCATTTTTTGTTTGGTTCTTATTTCTTTTAAACAAGCAACAGGGTTATATGACAAAGTCACTGTTGACTGCAGGTTTTAAAATGTGCCTTATCAAAGCAAAAACAATTTATTATGTTTCTGACATTATTTCATATGGGAAAAATGATAATTAGCTGTACCAAATTATCACCTGTCTCAGGGTACCAATTTCAGCTGTTGAGTGCTTGTCTCAGTTGGCCTTCCTTTCCCACATTCTGTGAGTGTCAGGTTTTAAATTAATAGCAAATTTATATCATACATAAAAGACAACTGAAAAAATAAAAATCACACAAACATGTTTCTGGCTGAAGAGTTTGGCCATACTCTCATTCAAAATAAGAGAAGTGTACAGCTACTACATCCTAAGGGTCTCAAGAAATTCACCATTTCTTGCTCCTCAAAATGAACAACAATAATTCACAGCTTAAAGAAAGACCACTTGGCTTTCTCACACAGTCTTTGGCACAATGTCCTAAAGTACTGGGTTTGTCTATTTTTACTGTCAGCTTGCTGAAGAATAAAGTTCTTTTCATGATACAAAATTTAAGAGCTGGCAATATACTTCATTTGCTCAACTTTGATGTCTTCAGCCTCTGCTACACTTTTAATTTATTATAAGTTTGAAGGCGCTACATTTTAACACTGAGTACCATAAGTGAACACAATACATGGAAGCATGCCAACTCTAATTCATTTCAAATTAAGTGAGACATATTTTTCCTTATATTTTTCTGGTATAAAGATGCATGTATCTTCCAAAACAAAATATCTCAAGATTTTTGTGATTTGTAAGCAAGGTTTTAATGAGCAGATATTTTTTGTCCAATGGGCATCAGGCAGGGGTGGACTGAAATAGGGCAACATCAGGTTTAGTGCAAAGTTTAAAGGAATTTGCATAAAGCTTGCAGTCACTATGGTGAAAACCATTTAAAACAGAAAGCTAAGGAAAGAAAAGAAATGACAAGGCAAATAAAACAAACTGAAAGTAGATTGGAAACTTCCTAAGATAATCTGAATCTCTTTGCAAAAACAGCTGTGGAATCTCCCACTTGGAGCTAGTTATTTGTAGAGATTTTTGGTTTTTTTGCTTTCTGGGGGTTATTTTTTTTTGCTCTTTAGGAGAGGAATGCTGGGTGCAGATATGCTGAACGAAAAGTCCTGATGCGACTGTGCTGCCTTCTTCAGCCACTAAAACATTAAACATTTTTTTCCTGTTTCCTTTCATTTTTCCCAGTGTGGACAGCCACATTCTACACAAAACTGAAATTGTACATTGGCTGGTAGTGATTACAAAAATGTGCTGAGAAGAAAAATGTCATTTATTCTGCTGCGATAAAGGAAGTTTGATTATCTAGCCAGAAAGACAGTTTAGAGTAACACAATGGCAGCAGTCCTGGTATAAAGAGTGTGATGTCAAAATACTTTCAGTGGATGTACTTTGACTCCACCCATTGTGCCTAACAAGTGCTGGCCTAAGGGGAGCCACTTCAGCCACTTTCTCCACTACACAATAGGAAATTTTATACAAACATCAATCAGCATTTTTATTTTAGCTCCTTTGTGACACAAAGGGCACATATGTGATGCATATTTGTTGTGCAAATTATTCTCCAGACAATACCAGTATGGGTCATACAGTTTGCCTGAGCAAAACTGTAACCAGGTTGTCCCTGTTTATCACAGATGAAGGCATATCAGGAGTGCTCTGCAGAGTTCTGCACTCTCCAGCCCGAGATGTTTATTGACTTACTGGAGCAAAGACAACCAAACTCCATGAAGCTGCTTAAGGAGCAGGACTCCCTGCTGTAGGAAGGAGAGCTGAAAGGAGTGGGGTTTTTAGCTTGGAGAGGAGGAATCTAAAGGGCAGACGGAGCTACCCAATGGGAGGACATTGAGAAGAAAAGAGGCACCTCTTGGAAATGCACATTGAAAGGACAGGAAGGACAGTCACAGCTGCAAAAATTTAAATTCTGATTAGATAATAGAAGTAGGACTAATTAACTGTAATAACAATAAGGCTGATCAAACACTGAAGCAGGGGCTGAAAGAATCTGTGAAATTTTAGTGCCAGGAGATATCAAATTTGACTCAGTCCTGACTTGAACAAGAGGTTGAACTAGGTGATTTTTGGGTACACCTTCCAACAAAATATAATCTGCATATATAAGCTGCCTAGGGGCAATCAGCAAATGAAAGAAGTTTTGTCAATCAATATAATCATATATAAATATTTGCACATTTGTGTGACAACCTCCCAGTCTAATCTCACCCTAAATGAGTTTCAAGATGTGAATTCTAAATCAAATCAAGACTTGGAATCACTTCTGTCTTGCCCCACATTAAGTATATAGTGCTGTGTTATCCATCAGACTGCCAAAGCTTGTAAATCACATCAAGTCTACGCATGATTAAACATGCAGCTTATGCATGATCTCATCGAACACCATACACTGGGCCTAATAATTAAGATATATTAATCAATTTGGAAAATGAAGATCTCGTTCACTTGTCTTATGTTTTCTAGGCACCATGAGTTCCCATTGTGAATTGTGTTATTTTAAACATAAAGCCATCTTCTTAACAGACCGAAATAATGACATGTCTGTTCCAGTCCTATGAAAGCAGATCCTTTAGCATTGAGACTGAAATATTTAATTAACAATAAATGTGCTACCATCATAGGCCTTTGAAAGAGAGTCTTGTTTCCTGTTTCATTTCCCAGTTAGATGGGCAGGGTTCTTTTTGTTTGCCTGGAAGTTCAGCAAACCGTCTTCATCCTAAACTTGTTCTTCACATTTTATGTCTACCACTATCCATCCATTCCTATTATAATTATTGCCTAGGCTTTTATGGATGACTCACACAGAAGGAACATCAAGCATATGCATTCATTTGTGCTGTTTTATGAAGAACCACTTTGTTGGATGTTGACATAAAATATTTGTGACAACCTGTTAGAAAATGAAATTTGCCCAACAAAGTTCACAGAGAAGAGTCTATCAAAAAAGCCATTAACATGGATGAAAAGCAAAACAAAACCCTTATGGGATTCTTTCATATATTTCAAGGGATAGGAAACTCTTTCAAGTCTGTAGGTCAAAGGCTACATATAGGGAGCAGCATGTCAGTCAGGCAAAGGAAATGGTGCAAAGATTCAGGGAAAGCTTCATATTTCCCCTCCCCTCAGTGTTGATCTTTGGTTGCCTTTTTTGACAAAAGGATGTAATGGGACACAGCTTTAACTGACATGTAGGGGGAAGCCACAGCAACAAAGGATGTGAAACAGGACCTTGTGGAATAGAAGAAAACAAAGGAAATGTTTCCCTCCACCTCAGTAACCCAGCTGGGACCATACTGCAACAGTGCTTCAGATACAACAGGTGGTTTTGTGGTTTCACACAACTTTCTATTCTTCCTCATAAAATCACAGAGGCCAAGCCTAAATTATAGATGTGTACAGTTGCTGAACAAGCCTGAGGATTCTTTGACTAGTGTAACCACAGAACACCTCTCACTGCACTGCAGTACCCAAGATACATAAGAAAGAGAAAGATGTAGGCCCCTTGAACCACATTAATTCTTGGGGGAAAATGGAATTTTAAGTATTTATTATGTACAGTGCAGTCTTTTTTACCACTTTCCTCTCCTTCTGTTCTTTATGACTTTTTTCAATTTTTTTCTTGCCTTTTTCCTTTTATTAATCAGAGCAATACACAGATTTAGAGGGATAATGAGCACTCAGAGCAGTAGAAACTAAACTCACATGCTGTCAACTGCAAAAATGTTTCTTTATATTTCCTCTGGTTTAATTCACACTTAAGATGAGCTTTCATGGTCACTTACATTCACTTTCATGTCTGATAAAGGCAGAGCTTTAAAAAGTCATTATACTCCAAAGTTTTCTAACAGATCCCCACCAAAGTCAATGAATATTAGACAAATGAAGTAATAGCCCTTTCTGTATCAGTCCAGAAAAAAAAAGTTGCATGTCATTTTTAGGATATTTTCTTGCTAGCAGATTTAGCCAAACTTAATATTCATAAGAAGGGGCAAAATACGAGATTTTTCCTTTACATAGCTTCATGGAACATGCAAGCGTATAACAACTTGATAACACATCTTTTATTCTGGTATTTGCTTTGACAGTTGATAAAAAGCATAGAATGTATTTATTTGCTTTCACATATAGTTCAGAAAAATATAATTGCCTTCCTGATATAGTCCTGATCTGGATCTACCAAGCTTCAGACAATCCACAAATCTAATCATGCTGCAGGTCAGTAGTTAGAAGATGCTACAGACCACTGCTGTAGTGTTGCATCAATACCAATATAAAAAAGCTGTAAGCTTGTATCAATATAGATATAGATTTTTGTTCTGAAACCACACAGATTACACTACACTAAGTCAAATAAATTGTATTTCATATTGTCTGAGTTAACTCCAACATCGCAACCCTACCAGTAATGAATGCTGTTCTACAAATTTATTGAAATCAAAGTTGAGAACCTGGTTTTAACACATCATAAAACTGTCACTCATTTTTGTCTATTTGCTAATCATTTTTTCAAGAGATCACACATCAAATATGCAAAAAATTTGAAAGTTCTCAGAGTGTCTGACAGTGGACCGCATAATGTAGCCTCATATCAGTCATAGGGCATACCTAAGCTGAAAGAATTTTTTTAATTTCCTTACTAAATTGCATGAGCAAATAACTCATAGAGTGAAAGGAAAGGGAAGTCTAAAATGTGAGATTTAGGTCACCACTTCTGAAATGTCATCAATGTACACAGTGACACTTTAAAATCTATGCAAATGTATGTTCATCAAACAACAGGAAAGTATCAAGTAACACAACATGAAAGTAAAAGGTTAATTTTTCCTCTAATTTCTGACATTCATTAAACTTTGGCAAAAAACCCTACAAAATTCAAAGAAACAATGTAAAATTGTTATGAAGCTATGAATGGCCTTTCTCTTCACAGAATCACGAATGAGCTTGAATATCTACATCATCGTAACTAAACTCTTGATGAAGGGTTTTTGTTTTTTTCTACTTCATGAACCAAAATTTACGTTGGATTATATGGTGATTTGATTGGTATCCACAAGTCCCCTATATTCTTGTGTTACCACTGTGTTTTCCCAGTGCATTCCCAAACTTCTGAAATCTACTGCTAGGAAAAGAATGCATTTGGCAGAAGGCAGATTGGTTTTAAAATTTCCAAGGGAGAACTACAAAAAGAGATTCTAAAGTAAATTCAGTAGCCTGGTATCACATGAAATGTATGCTACTTGCTGAATCTCTGAGGGAGGACTTTTAATATCTTGTTTTAGCCCAAGAAATCTCTATCTTGTATGCATTTTAGGACATACAGGTGAATAAAGAAACATGCACCTATATATAAAATATATTCCAAGGATATACATGGCTACTTCTGCTCTGGCACAGAAGTGAACTGAAGGGCTTTAGAAAGTTAGTAAATGGAAAACACCCCAAATGCAATATTTCCCACATACTTTTAAAAACAAAAGAAGCCAATATAAATTATGCAGCTTTGTGATTCATACAGCTTGAGTTTATGGTAACCAAATCAAATATTAGAACTTCCAAAACTCACAGGGTAGGCCTGCAAATTAGTGAGCAGTACACTGCCATTTAGTACAATTAAATCACTTGTGAGAAAAAAAAAAAAGAAAAAAAAAAAAAAAAAAAAAAAAAGAAAAAAAAAAAGAAAAAAGAAAGAAAAGAAAGAGAAAAAGGTGAAAGTAAAATTGCCCTAAATGTTTTAATGGGCTTGGTATAAATTTCTTTGCAAGTCAGTAATGCTAAAATGAAATTTTTGAGCTGTTAAATTACATAAAGAAAACAACAGTGTATTTCTCCACCTTTTCCAATAATCAGCATCTAAGCAACCAAAATATTACAAGAATAGAAGGCACTTTTAAAATCTGTTTACCATATAGTTCATTTCTATTTTGATCTTAAGAAGTAAAATCAAACATTACATGCCTGTTGATAGGGTGGCAGACATTTGCAGATAAATGGTAAGAGAGGTTTTAGAAATCCAATTATCAAAAAAGTTAGCTAAATGTTTATTCACCTCAAACACTGAAGTGAGCTGGACCAGAAAAGTTCTGCTGTATCTGCCTTGTCAGCTAATTATTCCAAGGTGTCGAGGCTTCTTCTGATCCACATATAAGGATTATGCAGATTCAAAGTAAGCATGACATAACTATTCCTCAGAACACAGATGGTCTCACTACACTAATGAAAAGCAAAGTCTGTGCTTATGAGATAATGTAAAATATTAATATGGGGCAATAATTTCAAGAAAAAAAATATATCGAGAAATTCCCTTTATAAGGAGAGGTTAGTGAACTTCAAAAAATTTGCAGTTCCCATATTTGTTTGCATTGAGATTAGTCCCCAGATTTCAAATTTATGATATAGCAAAAAAAAAAAATTCCAGTTTGTGCTGGTTTGTTGCATACTATGTGAGCAAGGATGCATGCACAATCTCAGTGCATCACTTTTGCTGTACAGCTGAGAGTTACAGGCTAGTCTTCCAGCATGCTCTGGTCATCCATCTTTTGCTTAATCATGCAGAGACTGCCCTTCTTCCTCAAGAGACATGATATTCACTCTTGGGGCTGCATAAAATATATGGATTAAGATGTTAGGACAGGGTGATCTTGGGTATAGCTTCATTTGCATCACACTCAGTGAAAGTCGAGGAAATCATCATCACCAGCACAATGATAATGTAGTACAAGGGAGTCAAGAGGAGGTACTGCTCCTGGTTTTGGCTTCAGACAAGGGATTTCACACAAAAAGCAGAGGACTGGGCTGAAATATATCCAATAGCAGTTAGCCTATTTTAAGAGCTAGGGAATGAATTAAAATGCTTTGTTCATCAAATCCTTAAGGACCTACTAATAAAATACAGCTGGGAACATTACAAAGGTAATTTTGTGCAGTTTTAATTATATATTCACTGCTATGATTAGCAGAAATAATAAGATTTTTCCCTTCTTAAAGATATACCTGGGCCCTATTACATTAGAGGAGAAGGTAAAGGATTTCTTTTATTTTTTTCTGAGGAACATTAACGGCTAAATTTTAAAACACTCTTGAGAGACTTTTTGGGAAGAAAAACTGATGGAAGAGGAACAAGTCCAGCAAGAATGTCTCACTGAAACATCTCTATTGATGCATCTCTATGAAGCAACAGGTTTATCTATGCAAAAAAATTATTCCCACTTTTCCAGCCTTTAAAAACCCATGATTTCAGACACCATGAACTCTTGCAGCTCTTAATTTGTTAGTTTCATCATTAAGAAAAAAAAATTAGACCAAACCATGTTTCCTAATTTATGAAAATGATCCCACTGTTAGGACCCACCAGGTCTGATTTTTACAATACATATGTGAAAGGAGACCAAAAAAACTGTTGCTGTTTTCCTACTGCAGTGTTTGTTGCTTTATCACTTCCTTTACCAAAGTGAATGGGAATCTCTAGGCAATGCAGAGACAAGAATTATTTCATTATTTCACAGTTTTCTGCAACAGATAGTTTTTTTCAGAAATTCCTACCAGGAAATTCTCTTCATTCTCCAGGGTATGAACAGGTATTTAGCTATTCTAAGAAACTACAACAAACTTCAAGGGATTAAAAAATTTTAACTAATTTTAAGTATATAGATATTCAAATATTCAAATATCAGTACTAGAAGGATACAATGAATGACCATTATTTTTGACCCACATGAATAGAGGGGAACAATTATGTTTCATCTCCAGGTCATGTAGACTTGGGGAAATGATGGAGCAGTGATTTTAAGTCTTACATTTGTATATACCAAGTACAGATTCACTAGCTGTGACAATTTCTCTGTAACAATTTTTTTTATTATAATTTTTTCTTCTGTTTTTCCATACAGTAGAGCTAAATAAATGAGATCTATAACATCCAGTACCTGAGGTGCAGGATTTATACAGCAAAATAATATAAACAATAAAAATAATATGAAGAATTATATACGCTGTTTTGCTGGAGTAGAGATTCTGACAGTGAATGAGAAATTTTATTGTCCTATTCTCTGGATAAACACAGAGGGAAAAACACTCTCTATCCCAAACAGCTCACAGAAAAGGGCAAGTAGATAACATCAAGCAGATTCAGCAGAGTACAGATAATACAGATAATAGAAACCTTTCCAAAACACATTTTAAATGTTTTAAGAAGAGATGTGAGAATTCAGTGACCTTACCAGTTGCGATCACACAAAAGAGTGTCAAAAGATTAATCCAACAGAATCTTTGCCTTTTTATTAAAGACATATTGAATTTTTCCTTCACTTCTGATCCTGTTTCCCTATCACACTTACACTTAAGCGGCCTTACACTTCTGATAAAGTGACTATTTTCCTGATGGATCTTCATTTTTAATGGAAAATGGTTAATGATCTCAGTAAGTAACAGGCAAGTCTTCATTTATATTACATGTTTGCACTTGTAAGGGTATATAAAACATGTGTGCCTACAGTGTAGACTGTGGCAGATGCTGAAAGCCCAACTTCTTCACCTGAAACAGTGTAAGGAACTCTAGAAATATCTCTGCACAGTTTCACAGGGACTGAAAGGCGTGCATTGGAAGACAGTCCCAGTTAGTGTCCCAGTGCTTTTAAGTTTGCCAGGAGATGTCGTTTTGTCTGCCACCTGGGCCTTAGAGGAGGGACTTTGCAGGAGCAGCTCTGCTTTGGCTTAAGAAGGACCTGCCAATCAGGGCTTAATATTAGATGACAGGAACCCCCATGCTGCCAAATATCTTTTGTGAATGTCACTGTCCAGCCTGTTTTCCCATAGGCATGTCTTAAAGCACAAATCTTTCAATTTGCATTCTTTTTTTCTGTGAGTCATAACTTCCTTTGCCAAACAAATGGAATTTAATTCCTCATATTTAAATATAGCTTGATATGGTTAGAGTGAAGGTCAGATCGCCTGCCCTCAGCAGAAATTTCCATTTATCTCACAGTGAATTATACTAGGTCTGACACCTTAGTCTACCATGTCACTGACTCCTATCACTACCACATCACCAGAAAGAATGGATGATTATTGATAATTCTTCTGTTTCTGCTTATTATAAATACACATCTTTCATTTCATTTTCATTTCATTTCATTTCATTTCATTTCATTTCATTTCATTTTTTCAATTTCAATATCTTCTTTCTTCCACAAGGCTATACAGTATTTTTTCCAAGAACATCATTGTGTAGTCACTTTCATGATACTGCAACTTTCTAGTGAATCTACACTAATGAACAATAGCTTAAAGATTATACAATATGAAAGACAATTTTTAAATTGTGCTTTGCGTCATTATAACTGTCAAGCTGCTTTTGTCTTACTATTTTCCCCCTTTCTTTACTTCTTAGCTTCCTTTCCATTTTTCTTTTCAATGTAAAATGTTCTAAATAAATATTACAGCTGAATCCCACTGAAACAGTGGGATTTTTTGAGAACAAAAAATACATTTATAGATTTAATACTTTGCCCTCCATGTTGCAAATCTGCTAAGTTAGAATACCAGTGTCATTAACGTTTAATCTAGAAATTTCTCTAAAATATAAAACTAAAATTAATGCAGCTGAGATCGGGGAGACACACAAAATTCAGATGTGCAGGAAGTGAATCTGTTCAATATCATTATCTATGATCTGAATGTGGGGATTGAGTGGCCCTCAGTCACTTGATGACAACAGGTTTGGTGGAAGTATTGATCTGCTGCAGGGCAGGAGGGCTCTGCAGAGGCACCTGGACAGGCTGAATTGATGAGCTGACCATAACTGTGTGATGTTCTGTAAGGTGAAGTGCTGCATCCTGCCCCTGGGTCACAGCAACCCCTGCAGTGCTCCGAGGCTGGGGCAGTGTCTGGGGAGCTGCCTGGAGGAAAATGCCCTGGGTGTGCTGGCTGGCAGCAGCTGAAGCCGAGCCAGCTGTGCCCAGGCAGGCCAAGGACACCTGGCTGTGTCAGCAGCACTGGGGCAGCAGCAGCAGGGCAGTGACCGTCCCTGGGCTGCACTGCAGAGCCCACAGCTCCGGGGCTGTGTCCAGCTCTGGGCCCCTCAGCTCAGCAAGGACATGGAGGGGCTGCAGCGTGTGCAGAGAAGGCAACGGAGCTGGGAAGGGGCTGGAGCACAAGGCTGAGGAGGAGAAGCAGCTGAGGGAGCTGCGGGTGCTCAGAATGGAGGAAAGGAGGCTCAAGGGAGACCTTGTCACCCTCTACAACTACCTGAAAGGAGGCTGGAGTGATGTGAGGATTGACCTCTTTTCTCGTAGTAATAAGTGACAGAACAAGAGGAAACAGCCCCAGACTATTCCAGGGCTGGTTTGGGCTGGACACCAGAAAGAATTTTTCACGAAAAAGGGTTGTTAAGCATTGGAATGGCCAGCCCAGAGAGGTGGTCGAGTCACCATCGTTAGAGGTGTTCAAGAAAACGGAGGTGGTTAACAAGGTGATCATTAGTCGAAGGTTGGAGTTGATGATCTCAAGGGATCTTTTCCAGCCTAAACCATTCTACAGTTCTTTGGTTCCAAGCTCTCTGCAGCTGCCTATTCTGTGGCAGCTAGTGACAGAATACCATCCTCCAGACACCCCTGCTCCTGCCTCAAGTTAGTTCAACATGTTTGTGATAGAGGAATTGCCAGGCTGTCCGTCAACAGAGAGGATCCTATACAGCATGTTTCAGGTAGGGGTTGATTTCTCTTAAAGGAAGAAAGAAAGAGTTTAATCCTTGCTTGTAGTGCATTAGAACTCATAATAAGTGGGAATATGTTTTCATTTCTCCGTATCACACAGATATGGACAGAATTTCTCCATATCACACAGAAAACTACGACAACCTATAGCACAGCACTCTTCATTTTCTTCCATCTAGCCTTTGTGTTGCTGTCTGAATATAGTCTTTGGGATGCCCAGAGCCAAAAAGCATACTTATAAATGCTTTTAAAATCACAAAACACAGACACATTACTCATACTAAAAGCAGTAGCAGTTATGATATGTTAGACAAGTTGATTTGATCTTTTGGAAATGGTTTAGTATCTAAAATTTTGTATGCCATATATGAAGAAATAGTGCCAGCAGGATGCTGAAAACCACAGAGAGCTCTGTAGGAAACATTAGGAAAGAACAGGGAAACTAAATGAATAGCCAGGGAAAATAGATACTATAAAATTGGATCCCTGCTGCATCTACCTTTGTGGATGATATTGCCAATTTGGAGAACAGTGTATTTCAGGGGGTTTGGTAACCAGAAGTTATATGGGATATTGCTTAGGTCTCTATTTTTCATTGGAAACTACAACACTTTCAAGTATTATAGAAATAACTCTATCTTCCTAGAATCCAACAAAATTGTTGTCTCAAACTACATTATCTATTTGGATTCACAGTAAAATGTTAAAAGATGAAGCAGTGCAGAAACCATCTGTCAGCTGAGACTGAGGATTAATTGACACAATTTTCTTAACGTATTTTACACTTACACCTCAAGTGATAAAACAGCGCATCTGTTGCACTTATTTCCTGAGAGAATAATTAAAAGGGAATAAACACCACATAAATATAAATTAAGAGTGAGTTGTATGGCAAATATAACTTCCTAGTTTTAATTCTTTAGTTTCTTTATGTTCAACTCAATGTACTAAATAACATACCATGATTGCTGTAAACTTAACTTTGACAAGTTTTCTGTACTCTTAACCCAAAACTTTAAAATTTAAAATGCTGAAATCATAAGCAATTCTTCCAGAGTTTATTTTGCTAATCTTCCTGATGAAATTCTCTTTGTTAAGGAATTTTTGAAAATGGTAACTGGCAAAAGCTTGAAGTTGGAAAAGCAACTTTCTACATGTTAGTTTCAAATTCAAAGAAAAGTACAAGTATCTAGAATGAACTTTTTGCCCCTATCTTTTATTTAGAAAGCCAGTTAAGGAAAATAATGTCATATCACCCCTTTGCTTCCTAGGCACCTGTAATTCTAGGAAAAGCAGCCATTTAATTTTGCAGAAGGTTTCTTTTTGATTTCAGAAATCTGCTGCATTGCACTGATTGATTTGCTCTCAAATGTAATTGCTCTGAAAAACAATGAAACATAGACTCTTACAAGACACAGGAAAAAAGCAGTTTCCAAAACATATTTACTTGACATAAGACAGCCCTGAAATTCTACGTAAAAGTATCATTTGCACAAATGTAAACAGCAAGGATACATTTACCACGGTCAGAAAACTTGGGAGCTATTCGATCTGGATTAATGATGTACAAAAAATTAGTTGCACTTAAAGCAGCTATGTTGTCAAAACATTGCTCTTTTAATCCCTCATAAATTATGGAGCTTATGAAAGAAGATTTTTGCAGATAAATGAAGATTTTTTAAACATATGTGTAAAGCAGATTAAGAGTGAATCCAGTGCTGTTAAACTATACATCTGTCATGAGCCTTTGTACTTCACCATTTCATAAATCTGCATCTGGTTGACTATATATTTTTACTATAATCCAATTTTATTTTATGTCTAGACTTTTCACATTAAAAACTTCCATGTATTTACTCACCTTTAAGGTCCTTTTAGTGCAACAGATCAGAATGCATTAGGTTTTAAAACAAAACAAATAACTCCCAGATTGGATGATCTATTTTCACCCTCTCCACCTGCTGCAAATGGAAAGTACAGGAAGAGCTTTCCTTAAAGATGTTTACATAGGTCCTTTGTTAGCATGGTTGTGTCTTATTTAAAGTTGAGTGGTATGTCTTCCTGAATTATAGAAAAAAACAACTGTCTTACCAACAACTTACTACCTTTCTCAAATTTATCTTCAAGTTACAAGAACACACAACTTTATCATGATTTATTTTTAAAAAAACAGGTATTATTTCTGTCTTCTTTTTCTGTGCTGGGTGAATGTCTTTTTCTAGTTGATTGATAGTTTCATGGCATGAGGTCAACAGCAATGAGCTCCATCTCCAGGCATTTTTAAAAAAGATTTCTGAATTTTTATTATGTTAAATAAAGCTGTATTAATAATTAAAGCTGCAATTTAATAGTAAGCGTGTTCTTTGGCTAGCTCTCCTCCTACTGCCTTCCCTTCCACCTGCATATGCAGTCTATTTTCTCAGAAAGAACACCACAGAACTTGTGATCCAGTAACTTTTACTTGGAGCAGCAGCAGCTGCCAGGCAGGTGCTTACCAGCTTGAAAAGTTGTCCACTGAGCACACCCAGCAGTGTGGCTCCATCCCCATTTAACCAGAGCCAGCCAGAGTCATGGGTAGGGTGAAATCAAAAGAGGGAATGTGGAGTCTGCAATTAGCAACGCCCAAGGAAACCATCAGCAGTAATCCCAGCTCAGCAAAAGCAACATAAGGCTGAAGAATTAAAGGATTATGTACAGGGCCAGCTACAAAATGACATGCAGTGGCCATTTGTAAACTCAAACATAGTAACTTCATATAACATTTGAGATTTTTGCAAACCAACACATGCAGGGCAAAGCCCTTCTTCTTGTGTTTCCATATCACTTCCCTGCCAAAAGTAGTGTTAATGATTCTTTACTCTTTGCTGTCAGTAGTTTTCTAATAAAGTGAACAAAACAGACAGATCAACTTCATAAATCTAATGAGAGTAAAGAAAATACTCCAAACATGATTTTTTCAGGAGCTCTGAAACAAAGAGGTTTGTCTTAAAAGAAAAATATTCTCTTCTTGGCATCTCTCCGTGTCAGCTCTGTGAACTTTGCCAGCTGCAGTGCCCAGTTTGTTGCCTTCATTGCCAGATCAGCACTGTATGAATTTACTGTATGCCAAGGAGTAAAAGCAGAATGGATGTGAAGATAAAAAGCCATGTGTCTGCATCTAATCAGCAATGATAAAATTGTGGGCTATATGGAGGGGGTAATTGGCAGATCCAATCCCCTTATTAAACAGAATATATGATAAAGGAGATGTGTTTTTACTGCTCTATGAAAGTAGAGAATGCAGGTACTATTCAGTGACCTGGCCAAAATATCTCATGGTGAGTTGCAAACCAGACACAGTACTACATAGGTAGGGAAACCAAAATAGTCCATCTCTTTCCTACTGGGAGCTGGTTTTGTTTTTGAAGTAGTTTTAGGCAATGAGACATTTCCTTCAAAATTTCAAAGTTGGTTTTGCACTGAATATCCTTTTTTTCACTTTATAAGTCTTCATTTGGAATCCCTAGAGGGAAAAAAAATTAGATCTGGGTAATAACCACTTCTATTTCAGAAAAGAGATGGTGTAATATTCTTTATGAATAAAAGGCGGATTGATTCACTGATTGATAAAACTGAAGTTTCAATCATTACATTTCCATCATATTACTGCATTTTGCATTTGCAGATCTCACCTTTGGGATACTTAGTAAAAGAAAGACCACAGTTGTGATCCATATTCTCTGTAGAGCAGTCTAAATAATTTATCATTATGTGGTGATGGAGTTACACCCCATAAACTCTTCAGACATACAGAAGTCTTCACGTACTTTATGGTAGTATTTCCCTTGCATTTACATTTATAATCCCAGTCCACTGTTACCATAATTGGGAGAACACTTCAAAAATACAGAAATATTCACTAAGGGAAAATAAGTCAAGCATGCTTCCTTGTATTTATACATTGGTGCTAACTTACTACAAATACTAAAACTCTCTGACAAAGTGTTGTAAATTTTGAACACTTTTAAATCAGCAGCTCAACATGCTGCTGCATATGTGAACCATAACTTCCAGATTTTATCAATTTTCCAAAACCTGAGCAGTACCTAGTTTGATTGTCCATTAGTGACTCCCAGCATTTGAAACAAACACTTTCTTAGATTTAATTGAATCCCTTGTGCTTAGCAGACATTCCTGAGATCCTCTCAACAGAACCATCCTAGGGCAGCTAGTTCCCCCAGTTTAGAAGGGAAATGCA
Organism: Sitta carolinensis; assembly: GCA_032173965.1. Classification (NCBI taxonomy): domain Eukaryota; kingdom Metazoa; phylum Chordata; class Aves; order Passeriformes; family Sittidae; genus Sitta; species Sitta carolinensis. Next base: position 74,167,650 of record CM063313.1, read on the forward strand.
AATCTGCAGCAGTAGCAGAGCAGATGGGGAGAGGAGGCAGAGCAGTAGGAACTGTTGAACTGGGCTGTGATGGGCCTGTGGGAAATTTTTACAAGATGTTTGTCTTTTCTATCCTCTTAAGGTCTTCTTTTTCCCCTGGGCTGCTACTTTTTTCACCATACTTTCCACTTCTTACCTTTGTTCTTCAGGTACATGGGAGGATTTCACCATTTTTCTCACATTCTTACCTATTTCTAATAGAAATAATGCAATTTTAGTGGGATTTGCACTTCCTTTAAATTATAAAATCTTCTTCATTCTAACATAACTGCATCTACATTAGGATGTCTGCACTGACGTAACCTACTTGTCTAGCAAGATTGGTCCCTCACTTTTTCAGACAGGCAGGAAAGCCAAAAAAGCCAGGTTATAAAATGTAATTCCTGGAGTATGTGAGATTTTGAATATTGTGTCCACAGAGATATTATTAGATTGTATTTATATATTCTTTTTGTACCTGGGGTGAAGCAATTAATTAAGTAATTATTAAGTAGCTGGAGAAACTTCTGTATCAGTAAATGATATATACGAGGAAACATAAGGACAGAGTGGTAATGCACTCAAAGAACATAAGAAGCCTGATGTAGATGAGTTTTCTGAGACTGTAGGTTCACAAATCAGCAGTCTTTTCACAATGATGTTTTACTCAGACCTTATTCAAAAGCAACATCAAAAAGGGTTCTTCCTCTGTAAAATAAAACTGAGCTTGTTTTTCCCAGATTAAAAAAACTCAGGAGCCTTGTTTGATATAGCAATGAAATTATGACAGTAGGTAATGGGTCATTGTGCTAAGATAAACCAGAAATTCTGCCCTATAGTTAGTCAGTTTACTTACTCCAACTGAAGCTTCCTAAGTTTGACAGATTTTCTACTTTTCAACAAACTGTATTCGCAGTGCAAGAAAATCTTTTTTCCAATATATTAACTTGAATTACTTCTGCAAAGTTGTGTAGTTTAAGCAGTTAGTTATTTTTTAATTTCAATGCTCAGATGTTTGTTAGAATGAATGTTTTTTTCTTTTTTGAAAGTAATAAATTCTTCTTGCATGCTTTTATCCTATCAGGGATTCTGAGCATCCTAAATTTAACTAAACAATTTGGAATTTCTTCCTCACTGCCTAGATGGTCCCTTGGAAGATTCAGGGCATGGCAGGGGAGAATGGCATCCTTCTGTCAGTATGTGCTCCTAATGAAGAAGATTCTAAGCATTGCAAAAACAATTTCTTTGTTCCCAGCTCGTACATGATCCAATAAGACAGGTAGAAAGTAAGGACAAAGAAGCTGGGGCAGGAGGAAAAATGAATATTAGGCTTTCATTGGCAAATACCTACCTTCTGCCCTTCCTTGCCTCAGGTGCCTCTTACAATGGTTGCAGCTCAGCCTTCCACAGGTTCTCATCTTCTGTGCCCCACTCTCCAATGAGCCCTTCATTCATATAAAGTTAATGACACTTTCCCTCTGGTCCCACTATGAACATTCACTCATCAGTGCATGTATACTCCATCAGCAGTAGAAACAGCCACTCTATTCATCTGCAGCAAATTGTTTTGTCTTTTGGTGGGGATGCCACAAATAATTTTTCTTGATTGACTCCTCTCTCACTTCTTATCTTCTGAATCTCCTCCAGCCACCCTGAGAAATGGATAGGGTACAACTCTTGAAAGTGCACTCTTGCTGTGATTTCTCCCCATGGGCCAAGGATATCTCAGATCTGTGCCTAACCCAGCAGGACCAGGGAGTCTCCTGGACATTGTTTTCAGTGTTCTTAACAACAATACAAGTTCTGTGTGTATAGCAAATAGAGATTCTTTAAAAATTTGGAATGCTACAGATATTAAGATCAAATATGTCTTGTTCCTTTGTTTTTCCCTTTCCTGATACCCTTCTTTCATCTTCTCTTCTCTTTTCACAGTCTGAGTCAGGAAGGACAGGTTTTGAAGGGACATATTAGCATAGTATTAGCATAGTATTAGCAAAGTCATCAGCTCTGTCTCCAGTTACTTAATTTTATTTTTTTTTAGTAAGCCATATTTCATGCCAACAAGATGATCATAAAGTCAAATAATTCGACTTTTTAAAGTACAGTTATATTTTGTAGCATAAAACTTTAAAAAATTATCAATATATCAGAATAAAGGAAGGTTGGTTCTGTACAGTTTTTGTCTCGCCTTTACTTGGGCTTATGCTTTTCAGCAGGGAAGAAAGACTTGGCTGACTGGGCTCCTGAGATTTTCTGAAAATAAACACAGGAAAAAAGTGGGTAATCATAGATACAGTTGTGTCTCAGACATTTCCAAAAATGGTACTATGACTTGGTACAAGAGATTTCACTTTCTAGCAGAGAGACTGATCAGAAATGCATTATGGTTTCTTGGTTGGGATATGTCTATGTAACAAATTGCAGTGCCAGTTCAGGTTACTCCTGCCTGCTCTAAGGTTGCTCTCTAGAGGCTGGCAGGGGTCCAGCCACATTATCTGGGGTTTTTGAGGGTTCATGAGCTCTCAGGGTTGGGATCTACATCCCAGGGCACGGCACTGCACAAATGCCAGGCTGCCAGACTCCCGGCCAGCTCATTCAAGATGTTGTTGTCAGGTACTGCTCTGCACTACATTGACATGATTAAATGGTTCTGCAACTTGGTCTCCTCTTGCTTGGAAGGGAAAATAATACATGAAAGGCAGTGTACATCCAATGTACCATGAACTATAATGGGCTGGCCACTCTAACGACCAGTGCAGTCCCATGCTCCCCCTGCATGCTGTGACAGAGGCGCAACTTAAAAAGCACAAGTGCACCACTACCACAGAGGCATCAGCATTTTACAATTTCAACACACTGTAAGGGTTTTGGTTATATGCATTTCTGCAAACAGAATAATCCAGTGATTAAAAGTCATGCTTGAATCTTTACTGTCTTTCCTTCACAGAGAGGCAATTTGTTTACAAGCATTAAATAGAAATAGACACATGTTCAAGTATATTGAAGTAATTACAAACCCCTGCAACTGTATAAAGAAAAAAAAGGTAATAGAGGCCCAGTCTGCCTTGAACTTACATAAGTAATGCTGACACATTAATCCTATCACTCAGAGAGAATGAATAAAGAAGACTATAAAATTTTTAGGGACCTATTCAACCAATAGAAAAAAAGACAATAGAAAAAGAGAGGCTAAAAGGTAAAACATAATTGACAGATGGAAAGTATTAATCAGTGTGTGAGCTATGACTCATCTACTCTGTTATATGAAATTATATTTCTAAGACTTTGAAGAATCACCAGAATTTTGAATACCTTAATCTGAAATTTTAAATGGCATTTTTTTACTTCATTTTTGTCCTTTGTTAAATCTACTTTTTTTTTCCCCATAGGAATTAACAATTTTAATTCATTATTTTTGGCTCAAATACACATAAAAACTAAATTCAAATATACTAATGTAAGTCACCATCAGTATACTGTTTGGAATTAAGAAGCACTTTTACTCATCTGATTCACTCATCATATATATATATATATATATAAATTTTAAAATCTCATATTTGCAACTAATCTGCAACTGTATCATGGAACACAAATGAAGCATGGATTAAGAACACACAGAAAAATCATTATTCAGATGTTCCTGCACCTCAGTTACCTTCAGTTTTGATGCAGACCCCCACACATGAAGGCTTCACTAGAAGAAGTAATGAATTTATGTGAACCTTAGTTAAAATCAGATCTGAATTTGTTATAAAATAATAAGCCAAGGGAGCGTGTATTTCTTACTTTTTATAAGTTTAGGAAGATCTGGAGTTCTTATCCAACTGTTACACGGGTGTGAATCTTTGTCATTCATAAAGAACTATAACTATGATATGGCCCAGATAAATGTCTCAGTGAAGTACTTCTGTAAGTTAGCCAGTGTAAGTGATTCATACAAATAAGTTTACTGAGGCAAAACTAGTTGGGGTTAACTGTCATCTTTTTGCAATGTTCAGAAAGCAACAAGCTTTCCCATTATATTATTTTTATCATTCTATCTGCAGTACAGTTGTGTCTATAAGTGCTTTCTGAAAGGTGCTGTAATCTAAATAAAGATCAAAGGTCTCACATTTGTTATTTTTGCTGCTAATGCATCAAATTAAACCCCCAAAAGACCAAATATACTTAAGGGAATTATGTGAGATGTGGAAAACAATGCCAGCACCCAACCACTTTATCCAAAACTGTGTCTCACTTTTTAAACACAGGCAGATCATAAACATGACATAAGTATGAATAATTGTCAGCTGGGGAGAAGGGTGCTATAAATCACATCCAGGTACTCTCTACATACCTCTGTCTCTAGTTCTGATCCATCAGAGTTGGGAGACCTTCACTTAGTTCCAGAGACATTTTGCCACCTCACTGTACTTGAGGCTGTCTAGGAAGATCCTCATTTACGCTGGAGCAGCGTAACAGCAGAAAATCCTACAAAAGGTGTTAAGAAATACTGCCCCTAAGTTTCCTTGTCATCTTACAGAACTATTTTTGAACATGCAAATACATATGCTTTATTATATACATTTTACTTTTTATCTCAGCACAAGCTACAAGGCTTAAGAAAGATTTACATAAAGTTCTTGAATTACTGTTAATTTGCAGATGGGTTCAATTGCTTTTAGCAGTGAAGACGAAAAGAAGTATCAAGGACACCATCGTTCCCTCTCTAAAAATCATGAAATCTTCGTAGACAGAAAAATTCTGCAGCTTAACCTTTCCTGTGCAAGGAGTTCCATTAGAACAACAAGCTTATAGCATCTGGTTCTCATTTAAATGAGTCATCCAATCATCCCACAAACACCAAGGAGCAGAATAGAGAGTTGAGGATAGTCTTGGCCATTGGATATGCTCTAAAATATCTAAAATCTTAAGAACTGTCAACAGAGAAAAGAGATTTATTATCATGTTCAGAAGTGCATAACACCACTGCCTTTATTTGCAGCTATGAAAAGTCAGCCCATGCTCCAGTTTCTGAACTGGATATGGCAACATTCATTCCAAACACAGGCAAAGAGGATGGAAGGGAATACACTTTGCTCTTTATGTCCTGCATTACGCAGTAAGTTTCATACATTTTCACAGTAAACACACTCACAAGTAAAATGAAAAGAAGACTGAAAAGCAACACAATTGAATTAACTATTTCCCACATGAAAACATAAGTCTTTCACAACTAAGGACTACAGATCTGGGTATCTGTAGTCTGCAGCACTGCTCATATTAGAGCAAATGAGCGCAGTGTCACTGTGAGAACCAAAGGACTGGAACACAAAAAGAAAATTAAAAAAAAAAAAAAAAAAAGGAAAAAGCTCACCACACTTTCATGCTATTTTGAATTCACAAAGTACAATCTTACTTCTACTATTTGAGGCTCATGAGGAACAATAGGCAAATGCAAGATCTTGAAAGCTGAGCACAAAAAAGACTAAAAAGTTTTGCATCAGTTTTGAATCAAACAACCATCCAGTTTAGAAGATTTCTATGCCTCCAGCTACTCAGAGCATGTGAAGATGGCACTTGGATAATCACCATTTTTCTAACCTGACAGCCAAGGAAGGAGAAACTCCCTGTGATTGACTTACACTTAGCCATGTCATGAAGACTCGTTTGATTACAATCTGTATGTTGGCCATGAGAAAAATAAAATAAAAAAACAAAAATCTGATTCTGGCTGCAAATGACATGTAATTCCTGCATTTAACACTTCAGTTTAGTAGACTTTGCATCAACATTTGTATTAAGAAAGAGCAACTGTATTACTTATGGTAATCTTGTTTCACCACTTTAAGTGACATTAGTTTGTGTGGGTGCTTACAGCTCTGCATACATGTATGCAAACAAATGGAAGAAAAAACTGAATGCCTGCCAAACTGAAAAGGAAATAAACAGCAGGGAATTAAATGGGTTTTTTCAGACTTCTAAGAAACAATTATGAAGAAGAAAAAAAACCAAAAGCACAAGAAAGAACTTAGCAGTAGCTGATACTTCTTGGGACCTGGATCATGCTAAAGGATCTGTAAAGGTGTGTCCAACCTTAGTGTATTATTATAAATTCATAGATTTTTAAAGCCCAGAGGGATCAGTAGTTATCATCAGTTATGATTTACCACAGCTATAAAGAATTTCTGCCAATGAGGTCTGAATAAAATCTGACACCTCATGAAGTGGGAGAACATCTTTTAGGGCACAGACAGTTTTCGCATAAAACCTTTAGTCCTGCCCAGCTGTGTAGGCTCTCATGGACATTTAAACTATATTCACCACAGGATCATAAGGAGAAATTCTCTCCCATGCAGAGTACCTGAAGAGAAACAGGAAGCTTGGATGGGATGTGAGCAGTGGTCAGGATCTCTTCAATGGCATTAATTTTATTCAATTTCAATGCATATTGCCATTTAAAAAAGTAATCCACAAGGAAGCCAGCAAAGCATTTCACTAGCCATTGATGGGCTTTATTCACATACAAAGGTAAGAAAACAAAACAAAATAAAATGAAACAAAAATGCTTAACATGAAAGAGGAGAAACAAATAATGTGCCATGTCATGGATGGGAAAAGCTAGTAAATGGAGAAAAACTGTGTAATGAGCAGGCCAGCTGAGACTGTAGCACAATTTGCTTCTGTTGCTGGGTCAGATATTCTTCTACCCACAGGTCTTTTTTCTCTGCATGTCCTTTCTGGGTTCTCTGGTCTGGATTCTCAGCAAATTTGAAAACCATTGCCTTGTACACCAGCCTCCTCTTGCATCAGCAGAAATCCAAAAGGGGATTACCACTGTACTGCTGGTCCAGTTTGTGTGTTGTGCATATGTATAACAAATGACTCTATTATAATACCATGAATCACTGGTGAACTAGAATCCAGAGATGTGGGAAATTTTATTTAGCTTGAATTAACAAGTCTCAACATTTTGCTTCCTTATTTCAACACCGAACCCCTCCTTTCTTGGCAACAGAGCCTTTCTTAAATCTCCTTTAATTCAGAGAATAACAATCACAGCTATAACCGTAACCTGTGATTCATCTGTAATGTGTGACAGCTACAGAAGAGCTCAGGGTAGACTGATGAAATATACAATAGACAAAGAATGAAGTTTGCTCATAAGAAGGGATAGAATTTTAAAAGATCATGTCTACTGAGTCCTGCTTTCTTCCTGACTGAGCAGAGGAGCAGTAACTGGTATCACTCCAGCAAGAGGGTACAGTAATCCCTCTGAGGGCTGCATAGCAGTTATTTCAGGAATTTGCATTTTACCTCAAAACTCCACACGGGGGTCTACCTCACGTTGACAGTAAGCACTCTGACTTTCTCCTCAAGGAAAAGTGTTTGACCTGGGAATACCAACCCCCTACATGAATAGGTTTTGTATACATGTAATACAGACCAAATTTCTGTGTCAGACCTGAGAACAGATGATATCCCACTGTGACTAGAGGCAAAAAATGAGAAAAAAAGAAAGAAAAAGTGACAAGAAGCCACAATAATTTTCCCCTAAACTGTGAAGGTTATTCTTCCACCTTTGCAAATAGCTTGCACTTTTGCTAGCCTACTGTTATTACTCTGTGCTCTGCATGTATCACACAAGGATTTTAAATATCCAGTACTGTATTTTTAAAATGTTTTGAATTACATGAATATTTTTACTGAAAAGCATATCGAAAAACTGAGCTACTTCTGAAGCTACTTTTGAAAGACTTCAAAAAGCATTTATTCTGGAAGTGAAAATAATAATAATAAAAAAATTGGAAAAGAAACTACAAGCAACTAAACCCCAAATGCTTCTGTTTCTGTTTTTATCATGTATTTCATTATTGCTTTTCTTTCTTTATGTCAATGTTGCCTTGAAGTTCTTTCCTGGCTATTCCTAGAAAAGACTCATCCTAATTTCCACATGCAAAGGCATATCAGGCCTATACCCCATTCAGAGCTAGTGAAACTTTGAATATGAGAATACAAACTCTCATTCTCTTTTAAAGCTCTTAATATTAGACTAAATGCAAGTTTAATAAAGAGAAATTTCAAACAGGTAAATTACTGCTTGTCTTTCTCATTAGGGTGTGTTGAAAATTAATTCCTATGCAGAAAGTGCTTTGAGATCTTTGCATGAAAGGCATTACTTTGGTTAAGAGCTAACTAGTATTATTAAGTGTTATTGAAATAAATTGGAGGCAGAGGACATCATAAATGTTTCCCTGTAGGTTAAATCTGAGAGCTGGTCTCTGTTGTGTTGTAGCTCAAGTTTAACCTTTAGAGCACTGACATCATATGCATCTCATTTACATGGCAGAGATAAACTCCCCTGGGCCTTCCAACATCCCAGCCATGACCTAAACACACAGTTGACAGCCAAAATATTGTAATTGACAAGGAACTTAGAAAGGTAATTTTGGATAACAAAAGGAAACAAATCATCATTTAATGTTTAAATTAGTTTTGTTTTAAAAATGCACAATAGTGAATACATAACCATGTGGATCAAGTGTAAACCTCCTCATTTTAAAGCCCATGACTTTATGTTATGACCCTCAAATCAGTGTCTACCCACAGACAAATTAAAATATTTTGAAGGTTTTGCTGAAAAGGAATTAATAGAATACAGCAGAACTACGAGATTTATTTCTGATTTTTGTTGTTGGTTTTCATGCTTTAGAAGCTAACTAGGACTATTAAATTGCCAGCCCTGGAGACCTTGTGTAATCACAAAATAAGCATATCACAAAGCAGCATCAATGCATTCTTGCTAAATCATCAGTAGTGCCCACATGCAGAGGTCTGACAGGATTGTACTGTTCATGAATTTTCTGTTTCAAAAGTCAAGCTGTTTCTGGACATAGGTAATCATACCAATTTAAGTCACATTCACTCAATGCCCTTATGTTCATCTAGATTTTCAGCTTTTAGGACTTAGACTTATAAATATAAGGCAATGGTCATAAAGCCTGCTTAGAAATGTTTTAACTCAGAATGTGAGTAGAAAAGAGAATGTAGCTGATAAGAGCCACGACACTTCAACTCTGACATTTTTTGCTTTTGATTAAGATGTCAAGAACAGACGGAAAGAAATGTTTAGTTTGCAAAATTGTTACTATTGACATAAAAAAAAAATTAAAGCTTTAAAAATACGTAAAGTGGCCAATTAAATAAAATTAATTTTGTATTGTTCTCATAAGGGTTATTTGGAAAGGTACCTTGGAATAGGCAAAACTGTGTATCCTCTTGTGAACACCTGTGAACTGTTGAGTTTAATTGGGCAACAGCTGGTGCTGATTGTGGGTTTTCTTGCTGTATTTCATTACTGGTTTCCCCTTTTGCTCTTTCCTGATTCAGTGCTGCGGGTGTGCAGCTTAAACAACCCCAGCAGAAATAAAGACAGTCGAAGAAAACGGTTGAAATAGTTTCTGTGTACATCCGTGTGCTTTTGAGCTTTCTCAGACTTTTGCAGACGGATGGTGTACGTGGGTGGTAGTCTGAGGATTTCACACACTGGCTGACAGTCCTCACAATATCTTTCAATCTCCATCTAGGCATCAAGTTTTTCTGCAGAGCTTAGGAGAAGCTGCAATTTAAAACTATTTATGGTCTTAAAAGCTCAGGGGGAAAAAAAAGTTACCCATAATAACCTTGTCATTTTGCAGTGGAATATATTGCTTTCTCTCACTTCAATAAAATTATCAAGAAGTAATCATGTATGTCCTACTCTATTATCTTGCTCAGCATTCTCAGGGCAAAGCTGCTGATCCCGAGAGCCAAACTACCATCTCTTGCAATGTTAGGAGAATTAGGAGTTCAAAGAGAAGACATTTTGAGTGCTGACCTCGACAAAAGCAGGGAAATTCAAGAGTGCACAAAGTAGAAGAGTAAATGGCAGTCGAAAATATAGGGTTTCTTGGAAGAGAGAATTGAAAGACAGTGAAATAAAAAGTCATTTGCAGTGAAATTATCAGCCAGATGCCTACTTCAAAATAAGAGCAAAATTTTGAGAAAGTCTGAAATTGATAACAGAAATAAAATACCAAATACCTTTGGAAGAGAAGTTATTAATGATTTGAGTGAGACCAGAACTAGACTGAGACTACACTCTTTTGAAAATAGAAATTCTCCTCTCTTTTTCTGATACATAAGTTCTTACACAGAGAGAAAAATGGATTAAAACTTGCCCTTCAGTTAGTGCTGCTTTAAAAAAATCCCAAGTCATCAGATCCAGTGGTCTGAAATAGCTGTTAAGTGAGCACTCATTTTAGTTTGAGATAGTAAGCTTAAATATAGGTCAATTATGCTGATTTTAATACCTCAGATATTCAATTGATATTTATAAACTAGATTGCTCTCAATTTGTATAGCACAATATATTATGAACATAATATTATATGAATTGATAATATCAGCATACAATTAACATTAATCTTCCATATTATAACCACATGAGACCATTAAGTATTTTGTCTTTCTAATACTGTTTTGATTTCCAAGGCCTTTTACATTAACATCTTTTTATTCTCTGAACACTAAGTACAGAAAAAAAGAGAAGCAGGCATCAAAGATCATAATGCTGTGTACAGAAAGTGAAGGAAGGTTTTAAAGCTTATCAATAACTTAAGTGATATGACAATCTCTGCACATTAAGCTGATATAAGGTCTCCTTAAATGGTATGGGATAGATGTAAATTTTTACTTATTTTATCTTTCCAAAGGGATAGAAGCTTTGAATATATAAATATGCTCAGAAATACTTATACCTATGAGAACACAGGGTTTTCCTAATATTTATAATCCTAAATTGTGAAGGGTTAAAGTTGTAATAATTAGTATTGTGATTTGTATTGTGATTTGTATTGTCATGTGTATGTCTAGCTTTAGATTTACCTATCAGTGTTATAAACCTCATTAGCAGAGGTAGTTTTAGCAATGTGCTTTTCCTCTTTCTGCGGCTGTAGCAACAGAAAGAATTTAGGTGTTTTGAGACAATTTACCGCTAGTGTCCCTGCAACTATGACACATTTAGTGTGGCATTGTGTTTTATGTCTTTATTATTGCACTAGTAGTGATGTTATTACCTCAGAAGATAATTTCTACATAGATAACACCCAAAAATTAAGAAATAATTTATTTACTGGTCCATGTTAAAATCAGATAAATATTTGCCGTATAAAAACACGTTCTTATTTAAAGACAAAAAGCCATTCTTTATGTTGAATCAGATAAATATTAATATCAAGTTTACTGTCATTTCTCTGTTTCTGGTAACGCCAAAATTTGCAGGTAATTTGAACTACAACCTTCTGTTCCTAAGACTTAGTTGGTCTACTGTGCTCCTAGAGAAACCACCTCAGCATGAGGTGGCAGCTAAGTTCTGTGCTTAGAGAAAAGAACTCTCTAATCCCCACCCTGCTTGTCAGGTAGCATTTCCCAAAAGGAATTGTGCATGGATCCATCCCATCTATGTCAGACCCACCCATTTTCTAAGTCAGATACACAGATACACAGTGATAGATACACAACAATATCTGCTCTGCTAACAGCTTCTTCTCAAGAGGAAATACAACACATCAGTTCACAAGGAACCAAAGATTTCTGTTTAAGATGAAGACAAATACAAGAAGACATGAAATTATGTCTTTTTTAAACACCAGGTAAACAACTCTAGGACTGAAGCTTTTAAAAACATCTAGATAAACTTCCTGAAATTCAACACAGTAAAAATAATAGACCGTTCTTAAGCTTGTTTGCAAATAAGAAATATTGGCCACAGCAGCTTACAGAACTATCAAACAAAATCAGGTTATGGCAAGACACATCAGTTTCATCACATATTTACCTGCATCTTACTGTTGCAATTTATATCAGAACCAACACCTTATTTCCAAAGGCTACAAATTTTTACATCGAAGACTTGATTCTTGGCAGAGACAACTATCTATTTAGAGGAATCATGTTACAAATGCAGAAATACTAGTTAGTTATGTCCAGAGAAAGTAGGTTAAAGGCAGTAAAATGTGCCAAAAGCCTGACAACCTTACTCTTCCAAGGCAAACCACACCATTTTTTGCCACTCAGATAGTCTTTGAGAGGTTTTCTTTAGTTCATTTCCCTATGAGCCCTTGGAAGATTCATTGACTGATTTCAATCCATGAGATCATGCTCAGGTAGGGTCAGCCAGAGTCAGTTATCCAGGATCACATCCAAAGAACTCTCCAACATCTCCAAGGATGCAGAATTTTCCACCTTCGTGGTTACCCTTCCTGGGTAAGCTGCACTCAGTCACCCTCACAGGGAAAGTGTTTACTGATATTCAGAGGGAACCTCCAGTGTTTCAGTGTGTGCCCATCACCTCTGGTCCTGGACCCATCCTCTCCTAACCCTCACTTCATTTATTTATATTCATGTGTTTATATTATGATAAGAGTTCCCTGAGCTCTGTCTTCTCCAGGATGAATAGCCTTAACTCTCTCAGCCTTTCCTTATAGGAGAGGAGTAGTATAGAAATCAATAGCTATTAACAATAATTATGATTCTGTATTCACATAAAACAAGGTCTAAGAGCTATACTCAAAGTTATGAACTCAAGGAATGTACATATATGTCTAAAATTAAATCTGGTACAGCTAGTTGTACATACGTATTTGTTCCAGAAAAAGTCAAAACGTGCTAAAAGAAGAAAACTTGTCCCCATGATGGGATAGATCCATTTAAAAAATGTGCAATCACATTTCTAACTATCTACTTGCCTTGGGAATCTTTAGTCTTTGAGTCTAGCCCAAGTGAATGGGGTTCACAGATGTCTGAATCATCTCTTCCTGAACAGAAGGAAATGCCTTGGGGAGAAGTGATGACTGAGCAAGCAAAGATAAGGACCTGAGATGTGGGTGTTTCTCATGTTCACACGCCAACAAGTAGAAAGTTACATATGAAGGAGTTCAGGAACCTGTTGGGTTGGATGGGAGGATGCCCATATAATTGGAGATGTCAGCAGTCACCTGCAGAGGCAGGGTACATGGTGTAGCAGAGGCAGCCATTGGATCTGTACGAACTAAGTGGCATCATGTCCAAACTCATCAGTTTTGCTGCAGAGTGGGTTTAATTGCCATTAGTGCCATCCCACCCTGTAGACCCTGATGGGGGTCTACACTGCTTTTGGATGCAGTCCTAGTTTAATCACGTTTTTTTGGGTATGACTGACCAGGCTCCACTGTGAAATACGCATGCATTCCAAGCAGCTACAGATGCTTTGTAACTAAGTCCAGTAGATATTGAGTCAGATATGATCAGGAGCTCAACTAACTTCTCCATATGAGAGATGAAAGCTGAATTATATCTCTAAATCAGCAACCAAAGCAAATTCTTTGGAATATTTAAAAAAAGTCTATGGACAGAATGGTAGTGCTAACAGTGCTCAGGAATTCATCTCATGGTTTATTATGCCCATGCCCTGTAGCAGCATTACACAAATGTGTCAGCACAGTGAAAAATTATGAAGTATCCAGCAATGAAAGGTGTCATTGATCAGTCTTCATTGATAAAGATATAAATTCTAGTTTCTCAGATATTTAATATGCCAATCACTCTTCTGATTACCTGGGTGATTAGGGTGTTTAACACTGGAACTGAAAGCAAGAGAAAAATCACTATTGGTCTACATACAATTTCCTATTTAGAGTCTTATAAAATTTCCAATGCTAGCTGTTAAAAAAGCTCATAACATATAATCACTAAATTCACAGTAAAAAACAACAGGCATGTAATTCTCTTCCTACTCTCCACAAGCAGCTGGAGACAAAATCATGTTGTTTTCTCTTCTCTCCCTTTATATATCTTCTTTTTTCTTTCGTCTTTACCTTTGTCCTTTATTTCCTGCATATTTTTAGCAGCAGCTTTGGAAAATCAAAGCTGAAAAAGTGAGCTTAGACATTGTTCTGAAGGCAATGAGCTTTGTGGTCTTTCTTATTTCCTCTGATGATGAGATCCAAACCACCTGCCTTGGTGCCAAGGAAGCCCTGTCTCCAGCTCCCACAGGCGTCATCCTTGAGGCTGACAAGCTCATAGTTTCTGAAAGAACATGGTTGCCAAAGGATGTCAGCAAGGGAGAGGTCCTCTCAGTGTTCATCACTGGTCTTGAAGACTAATCATGGGGCCTCCAGTTTGATCCAATGTACTCAAGATTTCATAATAAATTTATTAAACATATTAGTTCATTATTTTGCACTTTCTTTCAACTATAATGTGAAAATAAGGTTATAGAACTGAGAGAGAGAAGAAGAAACCTAGTGACTGCCCAGTGACTGATTTAGTATCTTTCTTCCATCCAGGCACCACTTTTCAAAGTTTTTAGTTAATTTGTTATTTTTATACCAACTAAGATGAAAAAGCTAAGTTTTTATTCTTAAAATACTAATTTTTATTTACGTACTAGTTTTTATTCTTTCTTTATATTTTTTCCCATTTTCACACTTGAAGGAACTGGCAGGCAAGTCTTTCCATAGGAACTGGACTTACATAGTACTCTACTCCAGCTGCTTGTCCTGCTCCTCTGCTGAAACTATGAGAAGCAGGTATAAGCCAAACTCAGCAGCTGTGGCTTACAGCTCAGTATCTCAACTTACCATTGAAGGTGCAGGTTGTTTAGACTTAACACTCCAGACTCCAGGAGGTGCCAGGCACTGGACACTGACTGACTCCTGCTGCCAAGCCACTGAGTCAGACATAGGGAGGCACAATGAACTCTCTGCCTAAAAAAACAGGACTATACACATTTCAAGTGTGAGAGTGGGTGAGTGTTTAAAGAAGGTCAGCTTTTACCTCAGAGATGGATGATGATTTCTACATAGATTGTCTTCTTTCTCTATAATACAGGACATTCAGTGAACTAGATACACACAACTCTCTGGCCTCAAACAAAAGTTAATATTTTCATTACTTAAAATATTGCTAACATCCATCTTAAAATACTGATAATTTGAGTATTAGAAACATTCTTGTCTCACATGATCATCTAAAATCTAGATTCTGAATTCTTGGTTGCTTCTGCCAAGCAGGCCAGCGTCTGACACTTATGCTTATGCACTTTGTTGAGCATCTGTAGCTTCAACATCCTGTTTCATTTTATCTGCTCCAATATGAGCAGATAAAATAAAATATGTGCATGATGTTTAGATGGTATTTTATAATACTGATTGATGGTCTTAGCTCTTTTTATGGCAACTCTCACAAGACTGGTCACTAAAGTGACTCATTGTTCAACCTCTGCTACAATTTTTCAATGTCTGCCTGACTGACATGGAAATTAAAAACTGGTGTTCTAGAACAGTCTTATAAAAGAAAATAAAAAGTTCCACTTTGGAGAATGTATTTCCAGTTTATGTCTTCTTTATTTTTTTTATCATGCTACTTACTACACATTACTTTTTTCCAGCTGTTTTGGCCCACAACAGAACTGCAGAGTTGCTTTTCCATGTGCTCATCTTCCTCCAGAACTCCTAAAACATAATTTCAAAATAATGGATAAAAACACTCCTAAATTTGTTCCATGTTTCCCTTTGAAAATATGTTGCTTTTCACTGACAGCTATAGGCTGCCAGACTGCAAGCTGGTAACAAGAGAGACAGGAATGTGTAGTATCATTCCCTGCTTGGCAAGAGGCAGGAAGCTCCCCAGGACAATGCTGAAGCAGGAAACTTGTCGTGTACAATGGGTTTTGCTGACTTGCTTGTTGGTACCAGTTTCTTCATGATTTCTTTAATTTGGCCTTTTCCTGTTCCTTTCTGTGGTGCTGTCGGCACTGCTGTTTCTTGCCCATTTGTCAACTTTGATGTTTTTAAGTTGTGCAAAGCTGATGTGTCAGCAATGCCAAAAACACCGTAATAATATATTCCATCTGATTATAATTCAACAAAAGCTTGTACCAGCTTGACTGTCCTTTACCTTAAGGCTACCTGACAATACCATAAGGCCAAATTCAGAAATAACATGTAGAGGAGTTTTAGTTCAAAGGCTTTGAGGCTGGGTTGAATAATCTCCCTGGAATGTCAGGGCAGCCTCCTGCTCCACAGCCCAAGCTCAAGTAGAACAGGTGACCATATTCTCACTCCACCCTTTCAGAAACATTATAGGGATCTGAGAGGGGAGGCAAAGGAGACGGGAACATGGGAATGAGGAGAGGATGTGTGGTGCCAGGCTGGAAGGACAGCAGAGCCTCATGAAGGTACAACATTTTAACTCTACCAGCCTAATAAGATCTAACATGAATACACTTAGTATCATATTACTATTCTTTTAAGACTTGTCTGCAGTGGAGCACCACTATTTAAGGTTGGCAGACCCTAGTGAGTGTTAAAGCCAAAGAAGAGCCTAAAAAATTTACTCTGCTAAATACCACCAAACCAGGAATTCAGAATCTAGATAAATTCTGGAGCTGAACTGTGGATTATTTTGCCTTTCCACTAAAGCACTCCAGGAGTTCATTTCCATGGTTAACTTCTGAGTTTGCACATTTTTCTATTTGGTTGTTATTGCTGTTTTTGTTTCACAAAAGAGATCATTTTCTTATAACTTCTCCTGCTTCCTAAGGTCAGTCAAAAAATTGCTTACATATAACCCCTGAACTTGAATTTATAGTATCCAGTTACCTTGTTGTGGATTGACAGCCATGTTGCTTATGTCCAATAAGCAAAAGTCCAACACCCCACAGAAACATCTAATGGACTCAGCAGATCATTTAAAGGAAGGATGTTCTGCCAATTTCATGCAGATCAATATAACAATGTAGGAAACATTGATGGAGAATGGACAGAGTAGTATGAGACTGAAAATGAGATTTAGTTTACAGAAAAAAAAAAAAGCATTTGAATAGGTTTTAGACCTCCACATTTTTTGAGAGAAATATTGATAGTGGTGGAAACCTGGCAAGAAGAATCCCCAGGCAAATACTTTTTGCAATACACCTGCCTCCAGTCCAAAGATAATACCAAGTCTTTATTCAGGAATGGAAAGAATCAGCAAGAGAAACAAGAAGAATGTCAAAACAGAAGTTCTTTTGCTAGATACTTCATCCAGGGGGTGTGGAAAAGACAGGACGGGGTGCAGTGTGGGACTAAAAGAGCACGCACTGAAGTTAAATGATTTAACCAAGATTACAAAGAAGAGGAGAAAGGCGGAAAAAGAATTAAATATATAAGTTGTTTTTTATTAGTGGCACAACTGCGGAGTTCATAGTGACCTGTCAATTCCCTCCTCCCTGTGCCAGCAAACCACAGAGGAACAGGCCCTTTTCCAGGATAGAAAGCCCAAGAAATAGCATCAGGTAAAACAAACTGGATGGAGTTGAATTAGATGACCTCTAGAGGTTTGTTCAAACCCTAATTATCCTATGATTCTGTGAAAAGAGAGTGGAATAGTCACGATGAATGCACTGAGCAACCAGTATAGTTGCTGAATCCTACTACCTTCCTCAAAACCTTTCAAAAGCTGATGCTGTTGAAATGTAATCTCTGGTACACCCTTGTTATCCAAAAACACAGAGAGACAGTGTCAGCATCATCATCTACCCTCCCTATATCACATGAGGTTGCAAATGTAGGACAGGTTGAAGTGACTGAACCTGTGTGGCACAAAAAAATGTCACATAAAAAAATGGCTAGAAAGTCTTCCCTACCAATCCCAAAAGAGGGGCTGTGGAGGAGTCAGCTATTAAATTGAACTTTGTGATCAAAGTACACAGGAGAACTGTTTGGAAGGAAATTTAATTTTGTAAGTTGCTGTCTTGTAGCAATAATAGAAATGACAGCACTGCTGAGAGTTACTCATTTCCTGCAGATATCTAATTTGTGATTGTGGTAACAATACATTTCTAGAACCCCAGTGAAGCATTAGCTAGGGGTTATTTTTCCCTTAATTTTGTCAAAGCAGAGAAGTAGGGATTTTCAGCCCCTTTTTTTCTGTTTCTAAACATGCATCTTCATTCAGAAACCAAAATTGGACCCCTCTGCCCTATGCAATTACATTTCTATAACTCAAGGTGGGTGTTTGTGCTTTTTCCCTTGCTGACTAATGGCATTCACATTTAAATGGCCACAACCAGCCTTTGAAGTCATTAACACCCCATTAAGATGAATGGGGTAACTTCACACCTTTTGTTTCAGTCTCCTGACTGTGGAACCAGAAAAACCGCAGCATATTGATTTTCAGAATAAAGACTACCTTCACAGTCATTGAAGGAAAAAATATGGAGATTTAAACACAAGGCTATGCTTCACTATTTGCTGAATAACTCTGGATAATCAACTATCCTGAAATTTCCACACCTGGAGAAACATTGTCACCTTAGTAATGGGGTAATGACGTTTAAACCATTAATGAGTCTAGCACTATGATGCAAATAATTGGATCATGAAGTTTCCATTTAACATCGTCTTAGAGAAAATAAATAAGTATGTGAAGCATCTAACATATCCGCGGTTTCAATATCTGCTGACTCTGGTATTTGTTCTTATACATAAAACAATAATGTAATCCCTATTGTATTTCCCTTTTCAGAATGCAGCAGTGATACACGAAATCTAGTTAGAATTAAGTGTGTGTGTGGGTGGGGAGTGTTCGTCACAATGAGTAATTGTAAATAAGACCATATTGTGTCTACAGCAATTGTCCTAGCTCAGCTATATTAGTCTTACTCAGCAGAAATGTAATTTATGTGGACTTTTGGAACACTCTTTTTACACCAGGCTAATTCTGGATTTTCTGCAGTTACAAAGAAGCTAAACTACATACCAGACAAAAAAAAAAGTCAACACTCTTTGACCTGGTAAGCTGTGGAAGCTCTCCCATGATCACATTTAAAACAGAGTGCACTAAAAAGCAAATAAGAAACAAAACGGAAATAGCACATCACTCAAATTCTGGCTTTGAGCCATGTGTGGCTCATTAATTTCCTCATAGGAAAAGATGCTTCATCATTATTATAGAAGCAGAAAAATAATACTCATTAATTTCTACAACACTCTCTTTCCTTTTTTTTGCCTCTAGAAAGTAGGAGGCAGACACCCTACATCCCCGTGAGAAGCCACCAGATGGTTTATAACAGATCATAGAGATCAATGATTTTTTTCAGTGCGTTGCTCCTGGATTCAATCAGGTAGTGAATAGGGAATATTGATATAGGAAAGAACTGTTCAGACTGAGTTATGGCAACAGATTAACAAGGCATTTAATTAATCTATTTAACATTACTAAGGGACAGTTAGACATTGTTATTACTATTCTAGAGAGACACAAGGAGCAGGAGACAGGAAGAATTTGCCCAGGGCACTCGGCAAGAAGTGGTGAAATTGTAATCAGGACTTGGAAACTCTTATATCCCTGCTGCCAAGACCAAACAGCCTAATGAACAGCACTCTGCATTGGTTCGTTTTTAAAGGTTGCTCCTTGCTTCAGATCCCTTGTTTTCAGGTTTTCTCTCTGCCACAGTACAGCAAAAAACAAACTAGTTTTATCTTTGAGCATTTAAAATGCAGTGGACAAGCTGGTTGAAAGAAATCTTAATTTTGCTTTCAATAAGAAGAACTTGACCTATTACGCAGTACCAAAAGCACTAATTTCCTCGGGGTTGATCAGGTAACCCTGCTATGGCAAAATATGTGACCTTCAGACTGGTTGTTAATCCACTTGGGAATTGTAAATTGGATTATTTTTACTAAACTAGGAGGATTCCTCTTATTGTTCACAATATTTTTTTCCAAAACAATAAATAAATCTTCGTAACTGACTGTTACTTTAAAACAAACATCATGAAAATCTTTCTCGTAATTTTCTGACTCTGTTGGTTAGAGAGAGCAATCTGGTTAAATTTAGCTGTTTTCAAGTTTGCTGCTCAGGGACTTAGTGTGTTCTGGATGGAATTAGCTTTGTGTGAATCAGATATTTTTTAATTATTTGTGTTTGTTGGGTTTTTTTTCATTGCTATCAGACACACAGCCCTCCAGAAGTATTTTTCAGGAGTGCAAAGGTTTAGACATCGTTACTTACCCCTCACATTAGATTTAAATAAGGACAATATGAATCCAAAAACTCCTATTTCCCAACTGTTTTAAACTCCTTTTTTTCCTCCATGAAACATGAAGAGAATCAATATTTCACAGCAAGTCTATATAAAACACAAAGAGGCTATAAGCTATGTGAAGTATGGCTACATTTGGGCTAGAGTTTTGATATTATTTGAATAAAGAAATCTGGAGCTTTTCGTCTTGATTATAAAACCCTGAGGAGTGCCCTGGGTGTTTCACCACATGCTAGGAGAGATGATGGTAGAAAACTGGCTGAAGTTATCTCTTCCCACCCAGTTTAACTGATTCAGACAGGGCAATTTTGTTGGAAGAGTCTGCTGCAATCAATATGTCTCAGCTTGCTCCTATGTGCCTTGCTGAGAAGAGAGAGAGCTGTTGGAAAAGAATCAAGACATGAAACTTTTTCTACTCTAGTTTAAGGCTTATGAAAGCAAATGATCTCCAAGGCACTAATCCTTTCACCTTGGTAAGCATGCAACGAATCTAAATGGAAGAAAAACAGAATGACTCCTCCTCCTCCCTACTTCTCTTTCTGCAACACAGTCTTAGGCTGCAATGTGGTATCTGTCTTGCCAGTCCAATGCAGCCACCCGTAAGGCTCAAATATGTAAAAAAAAAAAAAAAAAAAAAAAAAAAAAAAAATTCGAGAGAACAAAGGAAAAGGTAAAATATGCAGTATCACACAGAAAACCACCAGCACTTTGCTCTACATGATCAAGGTTCACAAATATGAATCTTTTCTGACAGCATCTTTGTTACAGCTAGTGACAGGCATTATCCTGATCTGCCTGTCTTTCTTGGCACTAATTCTGTAAGTAAAAGAGCACGGCTTTGAAAACAAACAACCTGAGATGCTACTTGTTCCTAAGTAATTATTTAGCACAGTTTCCTTATTGACCAAATATTTTTGTACATGATATAAACAAACCTGGTTTACTGAGCCCTGGAGGCAATAAACACAATCAGGATTTTTAGGTGAGGTATTTGTTTACTTACTTAATAAAATTAATGGATTATCAGTAATTTAATCTGGCAGCTCAGATAACACTATACCTCTCTAGAAACCTAGCATCAGGTCAGAATAGAAAACTTTCTCTCATTCCATTAAGGAACAAACAGTGTCCTTAAAAATAGCATTTTGTGTATAGTCTCCTAAGGTTATAGTGAAACAGAAGTGTAGTGAAATTTACAGAAGCTCTAGTCAAGTATATTATACTTGGATTTTAATCAATAACACTGCATGTTTCTTTACTGAAGCTGTATGTTAGCAAACCATCCCTGTCTGTCTTAGAAACACTTTTCTAAGAGCTGTCAGTCCACTCTGCCCTTTTCTAAATCCATCGATTTCTTAGGGAAGATGGCTAGATATCAGTTGTTTGCTGGCTAAATGATACAGACCACGACCTGGTGCTCTGGCTTAAATCACCATGGGCTGACTGTGATGACAGGCAATTGAATCACAGAATCATAGGATGGTTTGGGCTGAAAGGGACCTGAAAAATTATCCAGTTTCTACCCCCTGCTATGGACAGGACACCTTCTACTCGAGCAGGTTCCTCTAATCTCCTCTAAGCAAACCCACTTCCAGGGATGGGGCATCCACTTCTCTATGCAGCTTGTGCCAGTTCCTCACCACCCTGACAGCTGAGAATCAGTTCAGCAGCACATGAATAGGAAATGGAGAGTCAGATTAATTGAAAGACGTCATTATCCAGTATTTTACATGATAGTTGATCTATCACATTTATCACATTTTCTTCATGGTATTGGTTTGTGGTAGAACAGGGATCATTACGGTTCAAGATAAACTTCTCCATGCTTTAGCATTTTCCTTTAAAAAATACGTATCTCTGAGGGAGAGAGAAGTGTTCCAGACCTGCTAACCAATATCTATCTGATTCATATGAAGACAGAAAGATGATTATATTGATGCAGTGGGCCGAATGCAGCAAAATCCACCTAATGTATGGTAAGAGGCACTGCTCTGCACCAGACCTATTCCAGGGAATAGACTTCCTCCTAATGCTCTGCCAAGAGGGACCCTGCAGGGGATCAGTAAGAACCTCTGTTTTCTGTCATGAGCATTTTTAGATGCTCTTTCATGCTTCCCTTGCACCAGTCAATCCTATATAAGGATTTCTTTATCCCACCGCAATGGGAGTCTGGTATAAAATATATATAGAGAAAAATTAAATGGAGCAATTTATAATACAAGTATAGGGTTGCTGGCCAGGTGATGCCTTCGGACCCTATGTATCTCACCTAGCCTGCTGTCAGATTGCCCTCTCAGTGGCATTTCCATGACTAGTTTACTCTGGAGTTTCAGTCAAAAAGCACAGCCTGTTTCTTGAGAAACATGTCTGAATTTTCCTCTTCAGACATCTAATGAGTTAAAATTAGCTGGTGTAGAAAGTCAATAGAAAATTCTCTGTCTCATCTGAACTCCATAACCTGGGGTAAAGCCTGAGATCAGGAATGACATTCTCCATTCATTTGCATTTCATATTTGGGTAGCTGGCACAGGTCAGCACACAGCAAGGAAAACCTGTCAGGAGACCAGGCATGTGATTGTAGGACACAGTCACCAGTACTCTCCCCAGAAGTAGTAGTTCAGGAGCCTCAGTGAACAAGACCTGCGGCACAATCTCAGCCTCCCTAACCAGCTTGGAATTTCTTCTTCTGTGAGTCTTGCAGCACAGCCATGCAAACCTTATTGCTCCTTCACCTACATTAAAAACAGAAGAGCTAGGCAAAGACTGTTCTGCGGGCAACATGATAAAAACAAGACACTGGTAGTTTTTACAACTAGTCACTCTATTTCAATGTGTATGTGAAAATATTTTCCTTGCTGTACGAGGGCATGAAACCACAACAAAGGTACTCAGTATTTGCTTGTAAAGCATGTGTATACACAAAGAGCCTGAGAATCCCTCCATGTCTCTAAAATCCTGGAACTGTGCTTAATGCAATCTGCATGCTGAAATACCAAAGCATGCTTGGACTAGCTGAGAGAGGCAATTAGGAGTTTCCTCACTTTGTTGCTTCATCAAGCACTTTAAAGGAATTTAGGGCTTTTTTTCCTCCCTCTGCAGAATGAAAATGTTAAATGCTATCACTTTAAAAAATGCTGACTAATTCCAGAAGCCATTCACAAACAACATCCAATCACCTGGTTTTGAGGGGGTAGGGGGAAAGGGCAAAGAATCAGCTTTGGAACACATAGAACATTTGTTTACAACTCTTTGATAGGATAATATTCTATGACATTACCATTATGATAATACCATTATTACAGAAGGCAGGGGACTCCACCCATGATCTTACACAGGGCACAGCACTAACATATAATTCTTTCAAGTGTAGCAATGACTACTTGTAGTGGTAAACCAAAAGGCTCTATTTTTCTTATTGTGTTTGGAGGAAGAAAAAGGAGAACATTGTTCAAAGAACTGCATGAAAGTGAGTGTTTCTTTCATGCTGAAGATTTAATTATTTAGCAGCTGCATTTAATCAAATTTTCATCTATCATATCATAATAACTTTGGAACTTTCATAAAAAACATAGAAATGTGGTCCATCTACCCTAGCATTCTGTCTCCAGTGGCCAGCACCAGAAGCTTCTGTGATAGGCAGCTCTTAGAATATCTCTGCCCATGACACAATACCAACCTCACTCTCTCCCAGCAGTTAAGGCTGTATTCTACCATTAATACCCAAACACAAACACTGAAGTATAAGATTTTCTGTTAATATAAAAGTTCCCAGGTTTTGAATTATGGTTTATATCCGTATCAATTTAGTTGTTTAATCCCAAATTGTCTCCAATTTCTAGGTGCCAACAATAGCCCATGCTAATGAGAGCTAACTGCAAGACAAGGGAAGAATTTCTTTTTTTATGTTGAATTTGTCATCTTTGGGGATCATTGAGTGATGTCTCGGTCAGTCTTGTAATTTTTTCTGGCCCTTTCAGACTTGGCTATTTCCCCAATCATTTTGCCCAAATATTTCAGAGTCTGAACCAAAAAGACAGGCTTAGCAGCATTGTGTAATGCTTGGGGGCCTAGTCAGTTGCAAGAAAGAAAAAGAAAAACACGAGTAACTTATTACTTACTGCATCAGAAGTAGTTGAAAGGAATTACAACTAAATAATGAAGGATGAAACATGCAAAAGTGCAGGAAAAACAAGTCCTTTAGGAAGTATATTGCCAGGAAAGGGGAGATATCCCTGCTTAAGCATAGACTCATTCCTCCTTGTCTTGAGCTGACAGAGCAGGTAGGAATGGTAGGAAATGGAAGTGCTGTCTGTTAGAGACAGCTCAGTTGAGTCGGCATGCAGGGTGCCATCCTAAACTGGAAGGAAAAACTCAGAAGAAACAAAGATAGTTTGACCCTAGGACCATTTGTTCTTCTAGCAGAGACTGACTCTTACACATTGTACCTTTTCACCACTCAGTTTTGCCCATTTCCCAGCAATCCTAGATTAAATTCAGTGTTTTAAATTCAGTGTTAAATTCTGCTCATCAGTGTTCCCATTTCAAGACTTTAAATGACAGTTGAAGAGATGGGTGACACAGGCTGGTCTAAATATAGTAATAAGAATGGTTTTATTTTCCCCATAGAAATCATAGAATGTTAAAGGATTGGAATGGACTCTAAATATCATCTAGTCTCAACTCCTAATGCCATGTGCAGGTATGCCTCCCACGAGATCAGGTTGTTCAAGGCTTTATCCAACCTGATTTTGAACACTGTCACAGATGGAGCATCCACAACCTCTCTGAGCAACCTGTTCCTATCTCACCACCCTCAAAGTAAAAAATTTCTTCCTAATGGCTAGTATATTTTCCCCCTCTTTCAATTTGCACTCATTACTCTTTGTCATGCCACTATAGTTCCCAGTGAAGGGTCCCCTTCCTTGTTTCCTCCGTTTCCTCTCCCTGTTTCCTGGTTTGTCTCTGCCAGTTTCTCTGTAGTCCCCCTTTCAGATACTGGAAGCTTGCTATGAGATCTCCACGCAACCTCCTCTTATTAAAAACTCTTCTAAGTATTATAAATGTGATTTATGCAAAAAGAAATTTAATGGTTAGCCTAAAAGATATATTATTTTTTCTAATTTGCATTGAAAGCAGCACATATTGAATATATTCAATATATTCAATGTATTACCCTTCTGCCAGTACTCCCTACAATCAGAGCTAGTGCTCAACACTGTTTCTAAATTACTGTGAAGACTATAGAGAGTCATCCATATCCTTATGTTTTCCAGCAGCCATGCCAAAATCGTAAGTTTAAACAAGTCACTTAAAACTACAAAACATGTTGCAACTAGTGGAAACTTTTCAGAAATGCTACTTTAATTATCAGCTAAGAGATTGCAGTAAGGAGTTTGTGCCAGAAGGAACCTTCCATTTGAGTGCAACTGATGATGTGATGAAGCACATTTGACAAAACACCTCTAAGGAACAATTTTTCTTCCACTGAAGCCAGTTAGGGCATAAGAAAGCATTTGGAAGATCTATTCCTTGTTCAGTCCAGTTTTCTTTATGTAGCCACAAAACTAAGTAGACACTGTAGTTTTGAAACCCAAAAATTGCAGACACTGGTCTCTTTTGGACTAGTACATCACTTCTGGGAGTATCAGGAATGGTTTGGAGCTTTACTGCCCCACACGGATAGATGCTCCTGTCTTCTGAAGGGAAGAAAATACAAAGCACTCAGGAAGACAGACTATTAAAGAGCATTTGTCCAGAAAATCCCAGAAACAAAACACTGTGTCCAAACCTGACTTAAGCAGAAAGCTCACAACAAAACTGTATCAAACTGCGTTCTAGCCAAGATCCAAAAGGGGTTTCCCCCCCACTCCAGTAAAAAACAGTGCAAGTTCTGAATATATTGTGGGAGAAAAGGCAGATCTCCCAGTACATCACTTAGTGCAAAACCTCCAAGCCAGTGGATTCTGCAGCTGCTGGTCCAGCCCACTCACCCAACCTGCTGAGCTCCCCAGCCTTGGCTGCAGCACCATATCAG
This sequence comes from Sitta carolinensis, assembly GCA_032173965.1. Lineage (NCBI taxonomy): Eukaryota > Metazoa > Chordata > Aves > Passeriformes > Sittidae > Sitta > Sitta carolinensis. The sequence continues at coordinate 74,193,791 of CM063313.1, forward strand.
CTCAGGTGTGCCAGCTTACCCCTCACCAGGTGACCCTCTGCCCCACCGGGCTGCACAAACCTCTGCTCAGTGCCAAAGGTGTGCACAGAGCCCAGGGCAGGCATCCCTCTCAAGCAATTCCTGCCACTGCGAGGGAGGGCGTGTGTCTCTTCTGGGCATGATGCCTTAAGTTTTAGCTTTTATATTTTTCAGATTCTGTGCTGTTTTAGTGTGTAGTTCTGGGGTTCATATGAAGTGCTACTAAGCTCTCTTCACGGAGTCGGTAGACAAACAAATTCCTTCTCTAACTTGGGACCAAGGATAACTGATATAACTATCAGGCCCAAGAGCATAAACAAAAGTGAAGTGAGAATCAAAAACAAGGAGGACAGAGCTTCATAAGCTGAAGCTATAATTGGACAATTAACTCCAATATGTTAATGGACCAGAACTTATAAAAATGTGAGACCTTGTGATGGGTTGTCCATTTTGTGACCATTTTGGGGTTCATCTTGGGTGTAGCCCAGCTGGGCTCTTCCACTGCCTAAGGTTTATCCATTGAGGCCTTTTAATAAATGCCTACTTTATCCTTTTGCTCTGTCCAACCTTTTTTCTAGGTCAGCCTTGAGAAGGCGTCAGCAGTCATCCATCCTGTGGCAGCATCCCTTCTGTCCAGCACAGAGGAGACCCTTTGCAGGATGCTCCGAGCCTGCAAGCCCACCCAGCCCCTCTGCTCATCTTCTTACCAGGAAGGGCGCATGGAAAACAGGAGAAACCTTTCTTATTATGACATATTTCATATTCAATATAAGCAGGTTTTGGGTTTTATTAAATAACCGGTTATTACTTAAATTCCCATAATCATGTTGTCAATAAGACAATTAGCTGCATAGACATATTCACAATATTGAGATTTTTGATACTGTAGAAGTGGAGTGAAATTTTCCAGTGCACATGGGAATTCATTTCCCCTTGATACTACATGGAATACGTAATCATCAGAATATCTTACTGTCTGTCTGCATTTTTAGCTGGTAAGTACTTTTAACTTCTGTTACTTAAGGACCAAGACTAAAATTCCAGATCTGTTTAAATCTACAACAAATTCACATTGATTTCCACAGTCCCAGGATATCTTCTTAGATCTATATTCAAGCATTTAAATAATCTGTTTTAATAAGTATTTAAATCTGTAATAGCTCTCATATTTATGTAAATATGGATCCTAATGTAAATTCTGAAATCTTAACAGACCTATATTTTTAGAAATCTTGCCTGTAACAATGCATGTGACAATTTTCATTATTTTAGTCATTTTAAAAATGCAGAATACCCAAATATAGACCATCTTTTGAATATTAAAATAGGGTAAAAATATTATGTGTTGTACTCCTGAACATTTTTTTTTTCAGGATAACACACAATGCAGATTAGAATGTTCTACAGCAAGATTGTATCTGCAGAATCTTATAAATGTCCGTTTTAGAAAATTTGATCTGGATTCAGTATAGGGTGTAAAGGTAAGAAAAATAACAGGACAAGTATACAAAACTTATCACTGGAACAGCACAAGTGCTACAGGAAAGATCTGAAAACATTTTTGTAATATTGTACATAAGTTTGGGGCAGCACAGGGTGAACTGGTTTTGAAGGTCTCATAACATCTCTACTAAGACAGCAAAACTTTCCCTCAATGTAATTAAAAAAAAAATTTACAATATTTAAAATATTTTTTTACAAAAAATATTAAAAATACCCAATGGAACACAAAGCAACCTAACTACTTTGCTAAATAGACATTGTCATTTTTAAATTAATGTGAGTTTTTAATAATTGATTTTTAAAAATTGCTCTTAGTCTGACACCTCTGTTGCAGTTTCTGTCCAGATCAATTTTTACAACTGAAATAGTTCCTGAACTATAGAGCTCATAACAAGACCAGTCTCAGATCCTAAACTATGATCAGATTCTACTACAAGAAGTCCTAAGATTACTGCATTTTCCTTTGTTTGCTTACAGTCCTATACAAAACAAAACCCAAAAACCCCCACTGAAAATAAATTCATTACTGTTGCTCTCCTCCTGCAGAGCATTAATAGGTTTTAGAAAAGAAATTTCTAAATTTCTTAATTTTATTAATTATTAATTTGATAATTATTAATTTGATTAAGTCAAAGGAAAATCCAAGGTTTCCATGAATAAATCAGATTAACACCATATCTTCAAAGGTCATATGTAAAACATTATTATACATCAAAAGTTCCTCACAGTCTAACGTACATTTAATTTTCAATAATATTGATTTATTGTTTTATAAAGCAAAATAATAAATATAATAAATTACCCTTATATTTTCTGATCTCCGTCACTATAAAATAACTGCTGTAGTTTTACATTTTCAGTGTGAAATATTAAATACATAAATCAAAACAAGATTATTTTTCATCTGGAGCTAGCTGGAAACTAGTTTCTGAAACTGACAAATTCATTTTAGATAAATTAATGTCTTAGGAAAAAGATCTTTACTGAGTGCATAGCAGCTCTTAAAGAAACAAGAATTCTGTGTTCCAATATCCTGCTTTAGTTGGCTTCCCTGTGACAAGTGCTGAATCTTGCAAACACAGTGGCTGCAAGGAGCTCCAAGTTTCTCAGAAGCTTCAAGTTTCTCCTCTTCTCCTTGCCAATATTCTCACTGCCTTTGCCTACTCAAAGGTCATTCTCTTCATGGTGCACAGCAGCATTGCTGCTTGGCTGACGTCCTGCTTAGCTGAAAGTTCTCTTAGGAGGTGTTTGTATACATATGTATGTAGGTATGTAACCATTCCTAAAATTAATTGTTCACCAAGAGGGACATTAGGAAATTATAAGAACTATTCTGATGTGTAAAAGCAGATTCAGCTGGTTTTGCACTGGTTTTGTCTCAACAGCAGCTTCATTGAGAGCCAGAAATACTGTTTTGCATCCTTGATTAAAATGAGTAAATCTTATTCCAAGGAATCATTACAACATTTAAATACCTTTCAGCTCCTAGGGCACTTAAACATTCAGCCACAAGAAGCTTTCAAAAGGAGTGATGGTACTAGAATACTAAAGAATTTCAGGGTGCATGAGTGAATAGGAAGAGAAGAAAAGCAGGGTCTATCTGAGGCTAGACATCAGACTATTCCAGAAAACAGGGCCATCAACTACATGATCACCCCAGGGCCTTGTTTGAAACCTGGGACAGATCATATTTTGGCAGTTTTTAATGTGGAATTCTGCTTGTGGTCTACTCACCTTTTTTTTTTTTATTATTTTCTTATTTGCAATTTTAAGACAGGTTTAGCAACAATACACTAAAAGTACACCTCAGAAACATAGTATGGAAGAAACCAATCAAACAGCACCTTTGGTATTTATTTGCTTACCTTTCCTTCTGAAGAAATATCACTGGATCTTCCTTGGTCAATACATTTGAGAAGAACTAGCATGAACACAAAGAATAAAAGCTGATAAAACACAGTGCCTAGCATGGGCCAGTCAGATCTTGGACTGTTTCTTGTTGGTTTTTTGGTGTGTTTTTGTGTTCTTTATTTCTGCCTAATTTCTCTAATTTTAAGAATCAAGGAAAAAAAATCTCAAGTTCATCTAAGCTGTTGTGGAGATGTATATCACGTCCACTTGTTAGGTTCCTGAGGGGGTGTCCCACAGCTGAATGTTTTCATAGGCTGGTTGGTCGCTTAGTGAGTTGCTTACATAGACAGGAAAATTTTCAAGCACATTTTTCAATTTTAATTTACTCTTAGAAAGATAACATTAAGTAAGCACCTGTGAACAAGGAAGAAAATGAAATTTTGCTATTGAGTTTGCTACTTGAGGAAGTATTGGACTTAATATAAATGTTTCTTCAGTATCATTACTTTTGTTATTGCAGTTTACTGCTTTGGCCTTTATTTTGCAGATGTGTTTCAATAGCTCTGCTGCTAGGTGCATTTAAATTCTCAGCTTATCATTTCTCTTCACAATTGAAAGTAGACCTTACAGGAAATTAACTTATATTTGCAGTATTTTAGTATTTTAGTATTGAGAGAGCAGGTTATTCTTTCCCCTTTTGAGTCATTAGGAGACAGAGGCAACAGGATGTCACAAAGTAATTAAACTCAGGCAGCCAGGAACTTCATTAATGGTACCTGTAATTCTCTGAATTGATGCAGAGCCAAATCTCAAGATCTTGATGTGACTCTCATTAAGACAAAAATCCACTCAGGTAACTAGGAATTCCATTTGCTCAAGACCTAGGGAAGAGTTTCAATTTGGCATGTTGTGGTTTCAGTCCTTCAGCCAAACCCTTACAGACCAAGAAGGCAATGAATACCATCCAGTTATTTGCAGTTTGATCTGACGAGAGAGATGGTATGAAATCTGAACTAGAGCAGTGCACAACATCACAACATATACTGGTTGAGAAGTCTTTTTGCAGCATTAAGCTATTTTAAATTTTTAATCTTCTGGAGTCAAAGTATCCAGTAAACCATAAGTAGCTTGTCCACAGAAAATATTAAATGAACAGCTATAGAAAACTATGACCAAATAAAGAAAAAAAAAATTAAAAGTATCTGGCTATTAGCTTTGGCAAGTCTGACTTAATATGAAAAGACACAGCCATTAACTTCAGTATTCAGTCTCAGAATCCTGCTGGATGCTTCAAGGCAGTCAGTGATAGCACAACGGCTGGAAAAGGCAAACATTCACTGCCATGTGGGGCAGAGATGGAGCATGTAAATGATTTCAGAAGCTATTTTCTCTCTGTCTTGCATTTTTCTGTGCACCATAAAATGTGTTCCCTACCTCTCATTTCCCAGTAGCTCGGATCTACTACATATTTCCTCTGCAGAAAATATGTAATATATAATTTTCCTTCAATTCTCTTCTATAAAATTAGAAAGTATACCTCTACCTCTTACCTTTGAGGAGCAAAAAAACGACAAGAATTTAGATGATCAATAAATCCATTGACAAAAAGTCATAGATTTCTAACATGTCCAGAATCCTGTACTAAGTTAGATGGTTGTTTACTTCTAAATTCCCTTGAAAATTCCAGTCCAAACCATGCTTCATAAAATTTATCAAATCAGCAATTGTGTGAGATGACTTTGATGACTTTAAAAGTGCATTGAACACAGTAATTTATATGTATAAGCAACAGTCTTTGTTCTGTTCAACTCTAACCATTTGCAATTTAATATTGTATGACTGCAGCACACTGTGTGATTAGAAAAGTATGTATATATTATGCATGTACAGACTCATATTAAGCAACCACAAGAAAAATTGTATTGCAACATACTATCTCTTCCAAAATTTTGAAAAGGTCAAAGCACTTTTCTTTTCTTTCTTTCTTTTTTCTTTCTTTCTTTCTTTCTTCTTTTCTTTCTTTCTTTCTTCTTCTTTTCTTTCTTTTTCTTCTTTTCTTTCTTTCTTTCTTTCTTCTTTCTTTCTTTCTTTCTTTCTTTCTTCTTTTTTCTTTCTTTCTTTCTTTCTTCTTTCTTTCTTTCTTTTCTTTCTTTCTTTCTTTCTTTCTTTCTTTCTTTCTTTCTTTCTTTCTTTTCCTTTCTCTTTCTTTCTTTTCTTTCTTTCTTTCTTTCTTTCTTCTTCTTTTCCTTTCTTTCTTTCTTTCTTCTCTTTCTTTCTTTCTTCTTCTTTCTTTTCTTTCTTTCTTTCTTTCTTTTCTTTCTTTCTTTCTTTCTTTCCTTTCTTTCTTTCTTTCTTTCTTTCTTTCTTTCTTCTTTTCTTTCTTTCTTTCTTTTCTTTCTTCTTTCTTTCTTTCTCTTTCTTTCTTTTCTTCTTTCCCTTTCTTCTCTTTTCTTTCTCTTTCTTTCTTTCTTCTTTCTTTCTTTCTTTCTTTCTTTCTCTTTCTTTCTTTCTTTTCTTTCTTTCTTTCTTTCTTTCTTTCTTTCTTTTTCTTCTTTCTTTCTTTCTTTCTTTCTTCTTTCTTTCTTTTCTTTCCTTTCTTTCTTTCTTTCTTTCTTTCTTTCTTTCTTTCTTCTCCTCTTTCCTTTTTCCTTCTTTCCATTCCGAACTTCCTGAACTTCCCTCCTTTGCTTTCAACTGTTATCTTCTGCTGACTTCAAAGGAGGAAAGGGAAGGTGTACAGAAATTCTCTTCTGCATATGTAAACAGTTGTTGAGGTATCAGATCATCTCCATAATGTAATTAACTTTATCACATTTAAGTTCCACAGTTATTTGTTATTTCTAAAATTCATGGTGCTCTTGTAACTGTCACTCAAAATGTTTTCCTTCATATTTGCCAGTTTTTACTTCCGAGCTTCAAGGATGGGTGTTCATATATTTAAAATATTGAGTTCTTATTGGTCCTTGTGATTAATTTTGAATTTTAGTGTCCTCCTGTTGTTTGGAAATTTGCTCTAAAAGTAGAATGAAACTGTCAAAGGAAAGACAACACTAAGTACTCATTAAACAAGCTTTCAAGGTTATGAAAATCATCTGAGTCAAATCTGGTTGCCATGAAGCCCAAAAGATGATGCTTTACAAAAAGGGGAGAGAGAGATCAGATGTAAAGAACTTAGGGAAAATAAAAAAATTAACCTCTCGAGGGTTTGGAATATGCAGAATTGCTGCAGCATGTCTATCTTGAAGCAGTTAAGAGTGAAAAAAAGACTAATGGACTACACAGGAAAGAAGTTACGATAAACTGAAAATGAGGAAGTGAACAAAGATAACAGTTGCTTAAGAGCAACATAGAAGGAGCTCTAAATCTGGAGATATTCACTTAACAAGAGAAAAGAAAACTGACTACAGAATAATTTCATGAGGGGAGAAGTGGAGTAGCTCCCAGAACAGGCTGCCAACTCCAAACTATCTGAAAGACTTAACCCTTTTTGGAGAGAGTATTCTCTCTCACAACAGCCTAGTCTTGTTAGGCATCTTTGTCATAAAGTGAACAACTTTATTTAAATTGTCTGGGATCAGTCTGGAAGGGTTTACGGAAAGCCAGTTGTAACCCATGTGTAAGAATGGTGGATTGGTGTCCTGTGCCTTGTCAAGTGACTTGGGTGGAGAGTGACCAAAACCCATTTACTCCTGTGAACATGTATTTTACATGTGTATGTGAGAGAGGGTATACCAAGAATGACATTACTATTTTAAGAAGTCAGAAGGGGAAAAAACCTTACCTGAAGTGAGTAATTCACATGGTACTGTGGCTTCTCTTTGCCCAATAATAAATCCTTTCTATGGTTTGTGTCTCTAGGTAAGGCTCAAAGCTGATTGCTCATTAGCTATATGTTTACAGTCCTTTGCCATCAAACTGTGACAGATTCCACGGGGCGATTCAGCTGTGAGTTATGCTCTGCTCATAAATTGCCAACATCCAAGTGAAGTGCTTTCAGCACAAGGAGTATGGTCTTTGCAATGTCCTCAGCAAAGTGCTTCACCATCCTCACCACCTTTAGTCTTAGAACAAAGATTTTTAAAATAACAATAATAATAATGTCCTCATAGCAACCATGGGATTAATTTTTTTTAAAAGGGTGTAAATATGAAGACCAAGGGCATTTAGTTCCAGGAGAAGTGCCAGCTGAGTGATGCTATTTGAATGGGTTCCAAGGCCCTGACTCAGTTCCCACCGCTTGGATGTCTGGTGCCACATCAGATGTGATGCCGTATCCCACTTGGCCTCCATCTGTCTCTCCAGAAGGCTGCAGACCTCCTCATGTGCTGCATCCACCACTTCAGGCAGATCTCTCAGGTACTTTAGGGCATCTAAATATTTATGCAATTCAACAAAATCAACCCCCAAACCTTCAACTTTGTTCACCTAAGAATGCAATTTGTCTGAAAAACGCATGGCATAAGGTGATAAATACTGTGAGTCACAACTATGCAGAAGGCTTGCTGCCTAAAATCTCGTTATAGTCAAGCTGGTCAACAGAATCTCGAAAGCTGCATGGACTTTACAGTAGGCACCTACACTAGGTTTACTGTTCAAAAGCTATTGCTGACAGCTAAACTCAGGATATCAATCCCATGTTACATATCGTAAGAAAAGGATACAAGAACAGTAGGAGCTAATGCACAAGAACATAGTCAGAAACCTCTGACTGTGAAATCTTAGGAATTCTGAGCACAAAACAAAAGTAGAGTGAGACTGAGACCAAATGAATAGTTTTCAACCCAAAAATTGTAGTTGTAAAAAAGTAAACAGAATGGAATGTGTTCTGATCTGTTCCAGAAAATGAGAGAACACAAGAACAAAAATGCTTAATCTGATATATATCAAGTACTCACTACACTCTCCACCTTCTTCAGTACTTGAACTTCAAAGGGTTTGCATATTTATCAGCTGTTTAGGACTACCTATAGATTGATTCACACACTAACTATGTAGGATATGTAACAATAGCATTTCCTAATCATGGCAAAACATGAACCATTTTGATAACTAAGAGTAATCTGACTACCAAATGATGCTCACACCTATTTAGACAGAATCCTAAGACCTTAATAAGCTTCAAGACTTTAAGCATTTAAAAGGTAGATCTAAAGAACTGTGAAGATTTTAAATAACCAAGTAAGCATCATACCACAACACAATGAATCATTGTGAATCACCTGGCAGAAACTGCAACTCATCTTCAAAGCAAAAATTAGTGGCTTGGATCTCTGGGTGGAGGGAGCTATAAAACACTAACATCAGCTTTTGTATGTAGCAAGCTCATTAGAGAAAGCTAACCCTGCCCAGTACCTTTTATTACTAATTTATTCTTCTTGCAACTTGCCTTCTTTTCCTATGTTCTTTCACTGTAAGTGCCAATGTAACAGGTAATACCACTGTAGTATATGAATACATTTTCTCTCTCTGCAATAGTCGTTCACATTTTTACTTACTTTGGTCTCTGCAGCAGCTTTCTTAAAAATTCCTGTTTTCAAGCACAGCACTCCCAGAGGAGAGTTTCAAAAGGAATCTCATGTCATTTGACCAATCTCCTCTAGGATATCCCTCTTTTTGTTCTGCTCAGACCTCTGATGATTTTAAGTTGTGAGGACTGAACTAAAACCAATAGATGCCATGAGTCTGAGTCTGTGAGAAGTGGGCATTTGGTGGAAAGTTGCAGGGTTCCTCCTTCTCTCTTGCACTCTGCTCTTCTAGTTGCTCTCCAAAGCAGATGAAGAACAAAATTTGCTTCCTGTGTCTATTTGGAGATGCATTAGTGAAAACAGTCTGGAGACACACCACACCACCCAGAAGAAACAGCTGGTTTTAAAATTATTCTTTAAGTACCAAAAAGCCAAACTCTTGTCTATAATCAGGCCTCTGGCATGTGCAGGATAAATGCTAGGGATGGTTTTAACCAATTTATACTGTCAAAACAACGTATTCAAATCTTCCTTATAGAAGAGAATCAGATTCAAGGTCTCTCAGTCTTTTATAACTCAGCTGTGGGTATGTCAGCATGCATGAAGAAAAGAACCAAGTGGACTAAGAAAATGCCTCCCTACTTAAAAGAACTAATTAAAAAATTGAATGCAAAACAAATCAGCTAACTCATCTTAAAAGGCAGAGAAGCACAGCCCATGCAGGAGAAGCAGCCAAGATACTGACATCCCCTCTCCAGAGAATAAAGGAGGACAACTGTGAAAAGTCCTCCCTTCAGTTTCTTCAGAGCAGCCACTTCTGGAGCTGAGTAGACATTAATCACATTCCACCATTTGTATCTGAGGAAAAAAACTCGGGGTGGGGGAGTGGGGGAGTGGGGGGCACTGAAATAATATGACTGAGAAAAACCACCTACCTTTGGGATCAGATTTTGTAACAAATATAACCAGCTTTTTGTTGGAGAGGTTCTGAATTCCTGTGTCTGTGTAAGTGGGAAGTTAGCTGTGTTTCTCTGTTTTACAATGGGAAAGATTTCCACCAAATCTTTCTGTCTCAGGATGCCTTCTGGCAAGGAAGGGGAAAATATGTACTTCTTGCAGCATAAGTTTACTCCAAAGCTTGCCCCTTCAGACAGCATGTAAATTCAGAGCTTTGATGGTCAACACTGGTGCCACTACCCAATTAGAGGCTGTGTTATTAGGGCTCTCAGATGTGTGGGTGCTCTGTAGTAATTTCATTTTAGTACGACTAATGTTCTTTACTTTCTAGTTCAAGATAATTTCTTGTGCTGCTTTGCAGAGTCAAACAGTTTACACCCCAGTGGTGGTTAAACTTCACAGGGTAGGTTTATATATGTCTTGTCTCTAAAAGGACTTTGGCATCCTACAGGACAAAAAATGCACATATTTAGAAATGCAAATCATCCTTGCCATCAATAAATTAGATGTTGAAACACAAAAGCCAGATACAGAGGCATGAAAATTATTAAGTTTCATTTATATTTAAAAATATGGGAGATATGCACCACAGTGCTCATGAAATTGTTCAAGCTGGTTTTAATAACAGTAATTATGTTAAAAAATGAAAATTCTCCTTGTGTCAGAGATGAACTGGGAAGAAACAAAGGAAGAGAAGTAACTCCTGCAGCACCTTTGTGCCCTTCTAGATTTGCTGCTCATCATTCTTTATTTCAGCAGCTCCCTTGCTCCTTTTGTACAAAAGGTACCACTACCTAATGAAACAATTAAGGCCTGACAGCTTAAATATTCTCTTCTGTTCTTTTCATGAATAAGTGCCAGCCATCAAGACAAACTATACCCACTGCTTCACTATCAGCAGAGTCATTGTTATCCCAGATAGAGGGCCCTAAAAATAAAAGCCATTCTGTATGTGCAGCTTCATCAAGTCAGGTCGTGTCAGCCCTGCAGGGTAGACAGCACTGTACTAATTTTATTACTCTATTTTTAAACATAACCTCCTTAGATCTTTTAGTGTGTCCTACATAACAATGCAGAATTGACACATTCTATTAAAGTTTCTACTCCTAACCACCCCCAATTTCTGAATATCTTACCCAGTCAGTACATTTTCTATCCCAAACTGTGAAGAAGTGGTTATATTTGGCTTAATGTCACCTGCTGTGGCATAAATGATGACTTAATATCACCTATTGGCTGTTCAGAAGTCATGAGATGAAATCAAAATCCTTATCTGCAAGATTGATCTGTGTTACCAGTTTAGTGCCCTACATTTCACAGAGGGTTCTATCCCCTAAAACAATTGAATTTTAAAAGCCCATGAACATAGTTGCAGAGGGAGGGTTTCATCCTGTGTTTCCTCAGATACACTGATGACTGGAAGTCGCCCTGAATATGCTTGTCTCTCACACTAAAATTAGCAACACAAAAATTCTAAGGTTTTTCTGGTACATCTGAGGAATCTTATACCAAATAGCTCTCCTACCACAATACCAAGGTCATACAGACTATCTAAAAGTTAAAAGTGCTAGCAGAAGACACAAAAATAGAAGAATTACCTATATTTATCAAGGCAAACTGACGAAACTCCATTGATACATAGATTTACACCAAGCTGCAGCTCTTAGATTACCATTTGTATTTGGATTTTTAACACTAGCTGTCACTGGGCAGGTTCATACATTACAGGACAACCTTTTCAAACAGGAGCTGAATAAAAAAGTAGTTTTCCTTCCCTTGCATCAATTTCTCACCTGAAACAGTTTCAAAGCAAACAAAAGACATTTCAGTTGGTGCCATAGTGGTGGTTTCAGAAAATACCAAGAATACATTCAGTGTTCAGCGTGAGTACAATAAAAAATCACAGAATCCTATGTGAGAGGAAGCTAAGGAAGAGGAATCAGACTGTATTCAGCAGTTTGGTGTAACAAGTTTCTTAGACATACAAATCGTAATTTTTATCATAAACAATGCCAGATTGGTAAGGGTCAGGCAGGAACATCTGTTAGGAACTTTAGGTGGAATCTGTGGACAGCATTCCCAGTCCCCTGTCACAGTATGCCTTGAATAATATCCATACTATTCCCTTGCAGAGGTGGATGATGGTTTGTGTTTGTGTGGCAAGGGCAGGGGAGAAGGGGCTGCAGGGGTGGCTTTTGTGAGAAGCTGTCACAAGCATCCCCTGTCCATTGATGCCAATCCCATCTGGCACCAGAGTGGAACCACTGCTGGCCATGACTGAGGCCATCAGAGATGGTAGGTAGCTGTGTCTCTGGGATAACAAATTTAATGGGGAAATGTTACTGTGCAGAAGCAGCTAGAAGAGCCAAGTGAGAGTATGTGAGAGGAGCAGCTCTGCAGCCCCCAAGGTCAGGGAAGAAGAAGGTCCAAGGGTGCCCCAGGTGCCAGAGCTGAGATTCCCCTGCAGCTCAAGGTGCACACCGTGGTGAAGCCCCTGTGCCCCTGCAGCTGGGGAGATCAATGGGGAGCAGAGACCCACCTGCAGCCTGTGGACACCCCACAGTGGAGCATGCCCAGTGTGGGATGCCCAAAGGATGCTGTAGACCTGTAGAAGCCCATACAGGGCTCCTGGCAGGAGAGAGGAGATGGAGAGAGGAAACCCATGGAGAGAGGAGCCCACACTGGAGCAGATTTCAAAGTAGGACTTGTGACCCTGTGGGGTCCTAAGTTGGAGCAGGCTGTTCCTGAAGGACTAGACCCCATGGAAAAAAGCAACATTGGAACAGTTCTTGAAGAACCATAGCCCAAGGGAAGAACTCATGTTGAAATCCATGGAGAACTGTCTCCCATGGGAGAGACCCCATGCTGGAGCAGAGGAATAGTGTCAGGGGAGCATCAATGTGTAGTAACCTGACTGTAGCCCTCGTTTCCATCTCCCTGTGCCATCAGTGGGCAGGAGATAAAGGATTTGGGAGCTAAGGTAAGACCAGGAAGAAGGGAGGGCTGTGGGAAGGTGTTTTAAGATTTGGGTTTATTTCTTATTATTTTACTCTGATTTTTTATGACAATGAATTCAATTAATTTCACTGGGTCTGTTTTGCCTGATCACAATTGGTGACTGATCTGTCTCCCTGCCCTGACCTTGACCCATGAGCCTTTTATTGCATTTTTCACTCCTTGTCAAGTTGAGGAGGGCATTGAGTGGCTTTGGTGTCCAGATAGTGTCAAACAACCACAGCTGGTCCTGTCATCACAAGGAAGTTCAGAGCAAGTTAATGAGATCATAAGAGACTCCAGGTTCTTAGAAAGGTCTGATGTCTGCTGTACTGTATTCCATTGGCTAATCCCCAGCTAGGCTTCTTCAAACTTGGCAGGGTGCAGAGTTGGGTTTTTCCTTTATTTTGCCCAATTATCTCTTGGTATGCAAGTGTCAGGACCTAGTTTTTTTTGTTTTCCCTCTGCTGTGCTGTCTTACTTCATTCCATATTCTCTAGCTGATTCTTCTCAATGAATGATCAAGAAGACAGTGGGAAAAAAAAGGATGAGAGACCAAGGTCTGTGTTTACCAGACGCAGTCTGAAAGGCTTGCTGCTCTTGTAGGTAGCAACCCTGACATCTACTCTTGCCGTTGGGCAGATCAACCTGCCAGCTTCACATTTGTGTCACTTATGTTTTCTCAACTTTACTTCTCAGAAAAATGGAGAAAAGACACACCTAAAATTTATTAGAAACATTTTCACAACTTTTTTGTTCAATTGGTTTTGGGGTATTTTTTGTTTGTTGGGTTTTTTATTTGATTGTTGGGGGGTTGTTTTTATTTGTTTTTTGTTTGTTTTTGTAGTAGTAGTCAGACAGAAGAGTGCTGAAGAATACCAAGCTTAAGAGTTACTAACAAGTATATTTATTTGAAACATATATTTTATAGCTGGGCTCATGCTGGACAAACTAAAAGTTTCACACAAATCAATCAGAAATTATTTTCATCTGTCTCTATGATATGTTTATGCATCAAATCCTGACAGGCTGAGATGGCTATCCAGTACAGCTTTTGGAGTTTGAAACCTCTACACACATGGCCTCTGAGAATTTTGTTCTGGCAATTCCTGTCCAGCCATCTCTGCTGATGTGAGGTTCAGAAGTGTTGCTAAGTGGAAATTCTACTGGAAAGCAAAGATGTAACTATGCTGGGAGAGCTCAAATCCTCCCAAAATAGAAAAATGCAGTGAAATGACCTTTTCTTCTGTTTGTTCTGTAGCAGCTGTGTGTTCATGTGGTGATTTTCAGAGCTTGTATCTGACTATTTCTGCAGGACTTTAGCATTCATTGCCTTCTTTGTTTCCTCATGAATATGTAAAAAACAAAAGTGTCATGTTTGAACAGATTTCTGGCCAGCCTTAATTTAGAACTGGAGTGTGTGCACATAGTTGGCTATTTCAAACTATCAGTCTACTCCAAAAGGTTTGTTTTGTTTAGTTAAGAGGCAAAAAAAAAAGAATTGGTGACACTAATTCTTGGAGGCTGGAATTATAATATCAAACAGTGTTCTAAACTTGGTACATCCCAATGTCTCTTCATCTGGTTCATGTTTTTGGAACAAACAGTGCATGACTTAGACTCAGTTTTCATACACATCATAAACTCCAGCCGAAGGGGAAAATATAAAGAAAATCCTACATTGTTATGACATGGCTATAAATACAAACATTGAATTATAACAGTCAAATATGTTATGCAAATTGCAGCTAATTTTAAAATAGCCCAATCTGACTGCCTACAGAGTGTAGAATTATATTGTGTTGTTCAAACTCTTAGTTAATTTTGTGCGCCTTCCAGCCATTTCTATTATTCCAAGTCTTAAGTCCTAACAGCCACTGAGAAGGATTTATATTGCCATCTAGAAAAAGAAGTGGGCAGATCTGCAAAGCACTCCGAGTTAGTTGTTTGCTTCAGGTGGGTAACTGATGATTGCTCCTTCTTCTGCATGCTGAGCTTCTGGTGTCTGCTCCCTTCTGTGATGTTAGACAGTGAGATTTACAAAGATGCCATTTGGCAGGATATTTTAGAGAGATTTGTTATGAGAGTTTTTTGAGTGTGAGGCATCACAAGTGGTTTTAGCCTCCCAGCTGTGTTTCTTAGCATATGGGGCTGGCAAGCGCTGCATGTGATGTGACAGCACAGAATTAAGTTTGGAACAATACTTTAAAAAAAGGCTTGAAGAAGAAAACAAGGTCACTGTCCATCTGACAGAAATCACACTGAGTAAACAAATTCAGTGAGAGGTCAGTGTATTCCGGTTAAGAAAGAAACCCAGATCTTTGGACCATCAAGAGACAGTGCCTAGGAGCCATTTAAAGAGACCATACTATTTGTCACTGCCCTTTTCTGGCGGTGACTGTCCTCTACTCACATAGCGTACATCTTACAAGGAATGTATTCTCATTTGGGGTATATCTACCTATTAGAAAAAACACTCCATCCCTCCTACACCATCACAAAAATGAGGCCAAAGCAAAGTTAATTACAATGTATCAAGAGTTTCAAAGAAACAGGCTGGGTGGGGAAAGGGGAAGAAGCAGTAAAATAGTATGTTAAAGTCTTTTTGGGAATGAGCCAGGGAGCAATGCCAACCTCTGATCATAAAGCTAAAACATGCTTGTCTTAGGTGGTGTTTCCTGTCCCCGTGTTTATGTGTGGAGCACCAGGCCAGCTTCATATGGGAAAACCTCAGTTTGGGATGAATTGGAAACTTGGCAGTCCATGGAATGGCTATTGCCTCTGTCTTTAGCTGCATGACCCCGGTAAGCCTGTTGCTGTTGACTTTTCTTGGAAAAATGGAGTCTCTTTCCTATATTCAATAGCCAGGCTGGGCACAGTGTGTTTACAGTGTTCCTTAGAGCCTGGAGCACTCTTACTGACAAACACATACTTTGCACAGCCATCGTCACCTTCCTGTATTAAAAAACGTCTATCATATGAGCTTTGCTTGTGCAAAGGCTTTTCAACCACATGTTTCTATCCATACCCCATGACCTGCCCAAAAAAGTTTGTCACTGGATGTCTTCTGGCCACGTCTCCTGCAGCATAATGTTACTGACAGGAATTCTCTTGAGCTCGTTTACTAGGAAGGGACTGGCTGCTGGAGCTGGGCAAAAGGGAGAGACTATGCTGCCTCACAAGGAATAACGAATGTATTTCCTTTATTCTGCTGTGGATCCCTACCTATTCTTGCTCCCAGTCCATTCAACAACTGTGTTTCAAAATATTCAAATTCTGCCCCTAAGTTTTTATTTTATATCTTACTAGTGGAATTAACAATTCCCTGAAAATAAACAGATACACAGCTGGGAACATAGAGCACAGTGGTGTGTGAGTGTATTTGTTAGTAGCTGGACTGGGACTGTTTACAAGACGCACTTTGTTTGATGATACAGTGCTTAAATCTGATTCTTTCCAGCATGCCCTCTAGACAGAATTTCTACTAGATACACTACCTTCTCTCCTAATTTAGTTGAAGATGCATGAGAAGTTAAATGCCAGGGATCCCAAGGTTGCACTAGTTGACCAGTTTGGAAAGTTCCTCTCTGTATATTGCTAGATTTCAAACACTTTCATTGTTTCTCTCTTGCTCTTTTTGTCAAACAGTGAATACTCTGAGGTTAGATGAGGCATGATAGTTTCCAGACTTGGTATCACTCATTCTGTACATGCAATAAACAGTTTCTTTTGTTGATATAAACAGCTCTCAAATCTGGCATGCTAATGTTTCTTGCCTAATTTTTCCAAATGGAAACTACTTGCTCAATGAGTCACTGTGTGTTTTCTTCCTCCTTCAGATGATTCTTCTTGGGAACCTCCACGCCCTGATGCTCCACCACAAGAATGGTTCTCTATTTTCATTTCACTGTAGGATGTCCAATTAGGACATTCTTTTGCTTCCCATCTCCCCTACCCCTCCCAATTTCATTGCGAATCTGCATGTATTTTCTTTTTCCATTACCAAAACCATCATATTCCATTTCCTCAATCACAGATTTAGTGCTGGGAGATATATATATGAGGTCTCGTCCTGGGTTATATATGTCCCTGTGCCTGCAAATACAGCAGGTGTTTCACATGATAGAGACGTGTTTTCATTCTAATCTTGCCCACAGCAACTTCAGACTTTGAGTTTTATTCAGAAGAGGGGAAATACAGAGACTTGTAAAGTACTCAGCCTTCTGAAGCAGAAGCAGGTAGCAAACTGCACTACATCTCAAAAAAAAAAAAAAAAAAAAAAAGGTTTTTTATTCCTAAGTGTTTTAAACCCCACTTTAAGACAGTAATCTGTTGCCTAAGAGAGCTGAAATTAGGGTAGTGGTGCCTGAGATTTTAATTTACTCCTTTGCAATTTTATTGTCTAAATTATGTTTGAAATAAAGTAAATAACTTCCATGTTGGCTTCTGGGACAAGTTTTTGCTGAAAGGATGCAAAAGGAGCAAACAGTTGACAAGAGCAGTGACAAGACATGTAGATAATACTGTCAGTGATAACTTGCTCCATGATACTGGTTGTGTGTCATGTATAAACACACAGAAAAAAAGGATCTGTTTGTTTCATAGCAATCTTGTTACCCCTTGATGGAAGTTTTAATAATACTTTAAAAAAATGTTTAATATCTGAAGGATTTTTTTTCTTCTCAATATGCTGGATTGAACACCAAATAAACCTGTACCTGCAGAAGACAGCAATATAGTTATGTATTTTAATCTGCATTTAAGACTAAAATATTTTATTTCTCTGATTGTTCACCCATTAAATCAATAAAATTATGTAAAACATTTTAGAAGCACTCATCTGTGACTTCAAGTCACCGTTTTGCTTTATATGTAATTTCCTTTTCTTTTAAGAGTAGCAGATTTATTTAATTCCTTTATTTTTTTTCCCCTCTCAAATAGCTGTGATATTATCTGCCTGACTCATTTAGGCTGCAGTACCTAGCCCTAGGCAGCTTTTCCAGGCCAGGTCTTACCCGAAGAATCTTTCAGCTCCTACTCTGAGGGCAAGGCTGCCATCAGTGGCCCAGTTTGAGGTCTGACCTTCACAAGATATGTAGTAAAATGTGGCAGGCAACCCTATCAGCCCTGAATATCAGCCTTGAAGGACAGGTCTGGCCAAAGATCAAAGTTCATGCAAATGGTTTTTGGTATCTTTAAGTGGCAAAAATATGGAATGCAGAGAAATTACCCTGGATCCCCACCAACACCTGCACTGAGCTGGTGTGGCAACAAGGCAGACTGTCAACAGCACAGCACAGGGAGAAGCTGGGAGGGAAAGGGTGAGCATATCCCCTGAGTGGGAGTTTGCTGTGTGATTATCTACATGTGTGTCATCTGATACCAGCGCACCAGGGCATTGTAAATAAGCAAAAAACCCTTGCTCTAAAAGGATCAGAGGCTAAAATGCTCACTGTTCCTCCAAGCACAATGCTATCATGAACTCAGAGCATATCACTTTAACAGTGAAGAGATCAGGCTTTTAGCAGCTGCAGATATAGGCAAGTAAAATGAGGTCTGTGGTCTTCAGCACCATGCAGCTTCCCTGTTTCTCACCAAAGGCAAACCTTAAATAATTGCCCTTCAGCATCACTGAGCTGGCACAGGGAGTTGAGGGGATTACCCTTTCCTACCTCAGCTCAAGAAAACCAGCTACTTTGACTTGCAACCTCCAAACTTCTGAATCATGCAAACACTTGTCAGCCAGTTGCCACTGAAAAGACCAAGCAAAGTGGCAACTTCAGATTCAAATGCAAATGCTGGTGGAGATCATCTGAAATAAAAATCTAGTTCAAAAGTTTACTCAAAACCTTTTTTTAGTCAAAAACCTTGAGCTTCCTCAAAGCAAGCATGCTTTGGCTATAGAACCAGTTGTAGATAAAACACCTGCTTTCTTCAAAGCCATCTGGAGGATCTGCATGTCCCATCAACTAATTTTGGTGCTAGAGGAAGAGGAAGGGGAGAAAGATTGCTCAGTCTGCTGCTCTCAGGGGAATCCTGCAACATAGAGGTTGATATATTAACCACTTCACTGTTTTGTGCCAATCTTGTTATCTGTTCTTGTTAAAACCTTTATTATTCATGGATGCAAAAATCTGATCATTAAAGCAGCATAAATATTCATACCATGTGCATTTCATTTAGCTGCTTGGCGAAACTTCTCTGGAGTATAAGAGTTTTTGAGGAAATCTGGCTAATGAGACCAGAGCACAGGATGTATGCATGAGTTTTCCTTTCTTTTTACCTGCAAATAAATGCAGAATAACTAATGAAATAAACAACCACTAAAGGGACACGAATTCACCAGAAAGGATGATAATGCACACTTTCTATGGCTTCTATGCAAGGGGAATGCAAGGCCTTTTGTAATGCAATTATGTGCAAGAACCAGGACATTGTAAAACTAAAGTAGAAAGCATGATAAGCATCACTGCATGCATGGCTTTGCCTCACATTTAAAGTCTAACCATTAACACTGGGCATGGTCCACACTCTTGTTGCATCCATTCTTAAGAAAGCACTGCCATTCTTCTCTCTGCAGCTGCGCTAAATCAAAACGTAGCAGTATTCCACCCTGTGAAAGTCACTGTATCTACACTCTCAACTCGTGCTCCAGCTTCAAGATCTTTTTGATGACAGAGATAAACCAAAAATTTATGCCCAAAACAAATTCTAAAAACTACCATTAAAATACCTGCTACACAGAATACTCAGCAGCTAGGGAAGACCTCCCATGAGGGCCTGGTTCATCAAAATACTGAGCTGCCAGCTGCATGTGCAGCAACTCCGGAAGAAGCCTTGCTAAGCACAAGACTTCCAAGTTGTTCCTGTTTTAGAATAGCAAGGTGAGGTGTCTATTTTTAAATGCTAGTGAGTTTTAAAAACTGAGCAATGTTGGCTTGATTCAGTGGGAAATCTTTCCTGGATTTCTTCAAGCACAGACCAGAGAACACGATCAGGCACTTTTCAGGTTTCCTATTTCATGTTTTTATGAACAAACAAGCAAATCTACTCACAGGCAGTTTACACCAGTAACTACTTTCTAGGCTTAAAGTCTGCTGTATACTTCCCACTGCTGCTCAGCCATCTGTGACTGAATGAGCTCTTTCTTCCTCACCCCTTCTCCACCCTCATTGTAGTGAACAGAAGCATTGGGATACATGCAGTGCTGTGTGATGCACAGCATGCCAAGTTTCCACCGAAGCAGTCACACCCAGCCAAGGGCTTGGATTCTTCTGACCCTCGTCAGACAAGGATAGTTGCTGCAGAATCATAGTTTGTCGTCTGCAATATGTAACACTCCATTTATTTGCAATACTGAAGTGTAAATGGGTTAGGACTTCAGTATCACATCAGGGTTGTCATGTTAGGCGTCAAGATGCTTTGTTTCTGCTGTGTTCAGTTTTAGACTCCTTATTGTTTTGTTTGGTTATAGGCAAAGTGGCAGTGAGGAGAGAAAAAAAACAGCCTCATAAACTTCTTGGACTAGTGGTCAGTGATTAGTCAAGCAATTAGTCGAGACACAACTTACAGTACATGAGAACAAAAGTCACAATAGGTTCTCAGCAGAACAAGGATCAGAGGGATATTGATACCTTCTGCATCCTATTGATTTACTTAACCTTTCCTTTTACAAATACCATCCATACAAAAACTTCAGTATCGTCAACAGTGCTTTGACTGTGGATAGATAAATGTGTTTAAACGCTAAAATTAGTACTGGAAAGTACATATTGGTGAGTGGGCAACTCCCACAAAATAGCACTTAGGGAGAGCAGGCTTTGAACACAAGAACCGAGAGACTGGCTGTGTCTGAGAATTGTGACACTTGAGACTGTATATACAACAGGAGGTACCTTCCATCCTTCAGAGATACATTACAAGGTGGAGAGGCATCTAGAAATCACTCCATACTCTCGATCTCGAATGCACTGTATGAGTTCACAAAGTGCTAGGAAAACAGAAAATTATTCTTCTTTCCTTCCAAACACATATCTAGCTTACCACCCTGCAATTTCCCATATTTATACTCCTACTTGTGTAATCAAATGACACAAGAACTTGCTTGAAGAACCAGCATAGGAAAAATGAGTGTTTCAAGATGTGTCGGTGGCTGCAAGACTTAGCTTGTGGTTTGAATATTTCCCAATGAAATATGACTGACAGTCAGCTAACAGATTTATCTGGGGGGAGGGAACCAACAAAAAGCCTACTTAGCAATTTTTGTAGTATCTCTTCTTTTTAATTTGTCTTAGAGATTACTTTTCCATCCAATAAGAACTTTAAAAGCTTTTATGAGGTCTAAGGAAAGTTTAAACAAAAATCAAATTGGTGATATTTCAGGTTGTTTGATTAGCAGAAGCAAATCAAATGTGCTGAAAGCAAACATAAATAGCCATGTATAAGAGCTGTCTGCACTGCAGCCTTTACAGTGAAGACTCAGTCTTGGTTTGGGCTCTTACTACACCTGTAATATAAAGTTGAATCAGGCTTTAAACTAAACTTCCCAGTAAGAGCAAATGCTAACAAAAATAAGAGTTATAAGGAAGGACACACTTCTCACTCCTGTGCTGTTAAAGCCTGTAAAAAATTTATCCATCCCAGTTGGTTATCACATCTCTAACCTGTATAAATCAAAGCTTTGTTTTAAATGAATAAAACCACTTTGGCACACAACCATATTATAGCAGTATGATGCATGCCTGAATATTCCTAAGAATACCCTCTGAGGTACTCTGTGAGCAGAAATATTCTGCAGAAGGGAAGATGAGGGAGTACAAAGGCCCATTGTGCACACTAATGTAGAAAAATGAAATCAAATACCATCCTCAGCAAAAGCAGTGTCTTCTGTGCAAAGGCTATTAAGTGTGTCAGACTGCAGGATATTTTCTGGACATGGCTATTATGTTAAAACATACTGAACATGTGTCACTTATAACCCTGTCCTGGTTGTAACACCACAGCTCCAGAGGGAAAAAAAAAATGTGCAACAATTCTTTGTATCAAATACTCTTGACGCATTTTTCTCCTCACGAAGCTGTCACTTCTGATTTTTAAAGAAGGTTAGAGTAAATTATAATTAGAATTTGCTGCCCTGTAAACTAATTAAATATAATAAAAAGCTTTCTGTGAGTTTAATGCTAACACTGTGCAATTACAGCAGTTTTGAATGCACAGTGCATGTACTACAGGTTTTGGTATATGCTCCCCACCTTTTATGACCTAAATTCTCAGGTTCAACCTATCATTTGAGTAATGAGCAGACTTGCCAAAGACAACTATTTCAGACATAAACATAAGTCAACACCATTGCAGCCCTGTACTTTTTGAGAGGCACTACTACATCAGCCTCTGGGGGCACAGTGGAGGGAAGGAAGGAGGAGAAAGTCATCCAGTTTCTTCCTTCCACTTTTCTTCCCCTTTCCTTCAGGAGGAACCCTTGGTAAAATTCTCCCACTTAATAGGCTCGCCTCCTCTGAGCCTTTTTGGTAAAGAAAGATATGGCTGGTATTTCAAAGCCACTTCCAACCTTATCTCTCTCTTTGCCAGTCTGAGAGCCATCCTGGGGAGAGGGGGACTGCCGCTGCCCTGTTAGCACACTGCTGTGCTGGCTTTACTCTTCAAGAAGTAAGAGTTGCACCTTACAACCACTTGTTACCCAGGGGAGGAAGATGGCTTGCAAGGCTCAGAGCAGGGCAAAGTGATTACAGAAACCGTGTAAGGTACCAGGACCTGGATGATAAAGTTCCTCACCCTCCAAAGCATTTGGAAGAGCTTTAAACACATTAAAAGGGTAAAGAGCAGAGATCTGCCAGGACATTGGTAGTTACAGCCCTAGGTACTCAGTTGTTGTGCCCATAAAATGCATTTTTCACTCATTCCCATTAATACTCCTCTCATTGCTTGTCCTGTCCCTGGAAACATTCAAGGTCAGTTTGGATGGGGCTCTGAGGAACCTGATCTAGTGGAAGATACCCCTGCTCATTGCAGGGGCATTGGACTAGAAGATCTTCAAAGGTCCCTTCCAAACGCAACCATTCTATGATTCTAAGTAAGAAAAGTACTAACAGCCCACAGAATGAAAATGCAGTTAATTAAACAAAAATATAGTCTAAAAGAACCAATTAAAATGATGAAAATCTTTAATTTTATTTAAGTATAATTGTACGGACACGTGTATATACAAATACAGATCTTATGGGGCAGGGGATTTGGGTGGGTTTTTTTTTAACATTTTCTTTTCAGTTTATATAATGTAAGCATTTCAAAAACAGCACTCAATGAATAAGTGCAAAGAAATTGCAAAGCAGGGCAGTACAAGCACAGGACCACACTGAGCTAGACTTTCATACCCAGATGCATACACAATGAGTGTCTTCAATGGGTGTCAAGAGTAAGCATGGTAAGCGGATTTCGCAGACTCATGGGTAACCTCCAACATGCCAGCATCTATTAAACTGTACAGACAATGGCAGCAAGCCTATTGTAGGGAGATTTGTCTCACATCTGAGAAGCTCGAGGGCAAATGCATGGGAAAAACTCAGTGATGCCAGACCAGAAACAGATCTGCCCATTCACAGCTCCAAATTAAAAAAGGAGGAGGCTGGGAGAGGAGGCAGGGCAGGAAAAGGGAAGAGAAGTGTGGAGGGTTGTACATTAAAACTGGTGATTACGAAATCCAAGTGTAATGAAAAGAGGGGAAGAGTTAACACTCTAAACCTCTGAAAGTGACTGAACCATTGCACTCACAAGGCAATGGGCTAAGTTCAGTTTTGAGGGCTAGGGTAGGAATCAACAGGTACAAATACAACCATTTTCCTTCCATAATTATAGTGGAAAGGAAACAATCTACTCAACTACTCTCAGTACTTCCCAAATTTGTTTCTAGTTCTTTTGGAACCAAGTACATACATATATCACACATGACACTGGCAAGATCCCTTCTGGGAAAAAACTATTCATGGGAACAAATCCAGAAGGAAAACAGGAGGAAAAAAAACCAAAACCAAAACCGAAAAAAAAAAAAAAAAAAAAAAACACCACAAAAAAAAAAAATTAAAAAGAAAGAAACAAACAAAATAACAGAAAAGTTGTTATATCCCCAAAGCCTTTTTAGAAACAAACATGATACAAAATAACAAAACTAACACAGAAACCACAGGGCTCCAACATAAGACCTTTAAACACCAAGGACAAAACACTGATCATCAAAAGTCATGTTGTTCTAGGTCTTGACATTGTGAAGTCTTGCAACAGATGAACGATTTTCAAAGATGAGTCCTGTATGCTGCAGTGTCATGGCCACTTGTCTCTCAGTTCTCAGCCATGATCACACTTGATGCTTCAAAGCTCTGTCTGGTAATCAACACATGATTTTAATATCCTGAAAGTCTATTGTTCTCACTTACAAAAGACATAAGAATCAAATTAATACTTTATTATCAAACACTATATACAACAGAGGTTGCTAATAATACAGAATTTAAAGAACATAGCTTTAAGTTTTACTTGTCTTTCCTTCGCCATCCAGGTAAGTACAGTACAAAACAATATTCTAAACTAACACAAAATGTTACCTTGTCTATTGAAGGATACACAGTATCCACTAAACTGACTGATCCCTATTTTGCCTGCTTCACATTGCAATGCCCTTGGCAGCCAGGAGTGCAGGTCATGGTGTAAGTTCTCCCCAATCAGACTGGGGAGAATCAGTACCTCAGACTTGAGCAGGGGCAGATGAAGGGTAAGGGAGCAACAAACTCCTTAATCTTCAGCAACATCTGCATTTAAAGCATCCAGAGTTGTGCAGCACAACACAAAGACCACCAACATTTATGTACTTGATATGACTGGGATTGCCTAATGCCATCAGGAATGACGTGGCCGTGCCTGGAACGCTGCTCCCAGCTGTGCGGGGCAGCCGGGGATCATCGCCTGTGAGGATGCAAGGCTCCGGGACAGCAGGACGGGTGAGTTCCACCAGGAGCAACGCTAGTGACAATCCTTTGCTGTGGGTACGTCTTCAACATCATCCAGAGACAAAGGATGACAAACGAAGCCACCATTTCTACATCAAATCTGCACTACTTGTGCAACTGCTTGCAATTACTATAAATCTTTTTAATATGGGTACACATCATGCAATATTATCTGTACTCTGGTTAACAATCCATTTGATAAGGTGCATTCTGATCAAGCTCACCTCATCCAAAGCTTTTTAATTCCTACCTACAGAAAAGTATTAGTGTGTGTATCAAGTATATACACCTTAAAGAGAGCAAAGTACCAGACAGCCTGTAATGAGATGATGACTTCCCTCACTGTTTGGACTGGGTATCTTTATTCTGTGCACTTTAAACTAGAGCAAATTTTCTGCATTCCTCCTGTAAGTACAGGCCCTGTATTCATGAACATGTATGATATCAGGCAAACCCAGGTCATAACTCAGCATGCATAAAACCTCCCTTTACATATCAAATTTATTTTCCCCTCTCCTGCCTCAACTCCTGGAAGGCTTTTTTTCATTTAAAAATAAAAAGCCTATATGAAGTAGTGTCCACTAATAGCATCACTCAATTTTGTTACAGCAGAATTTTTCTTCATAATTAACGCAGAAAAATCTCGTTTTGCTTGAATATGCTCCATGTTTTGTTTCACATTTAACTTAATTACCACAGTTTTTGTCAGAAAAGCTCTGTTTCAGTCTGGGTCTGAAATTTCAGTGATTATGCTTAGCAGTCCAAATATCATGGCAGCCTAGCCAAAAAATACCCCAAGGCTTGCACTTCCTGGCAAATTACTTTTTAAAGTTTTATTAGCCAAGGCTCAGATTCCTTAAACAGGGTCACTTCTAATTCCATCAAACAAAACAGTCCCATTTCCTAATTGCATCAAGGGTTACCGCTTCTCTCACATGTTTAAATAGGACAAGCATATATACTCACTCTCAGCATAAAGTATATCTAAATAATGTATTTTCTATTCTAGTGGATTTTTAAAAAAATATTTTGTTAAGTCTTTGGGAGCCCATCTAGTTTATCTCCGGCTGATAAACACGTTTCCTCTACTCTTCAAATTGTGCTGGAAGGGGAAAAGATAAAAAATCAACATTGAATTCATATTCCACACTTCTTTTCTTTCCCCCCACCAAACAATGCTATTAGACTGCCCTGGCTTCTTCTACATGTGATTTATTCCAATGATTGAGGAACTTACAGGAGAGACAAATCAAGAGAACACTGGAGATCCTGTGTCCCAAACATGTTTCCTCTGGCTACCGATGTCCTCTTTTAGCATGTATTAACACCCAGAGCAGCATCCAAGACTATCAGCTACTAAGTCAGTGCTGGGGAAGGTCACTTTATTCTCAAAAGTGCCTCTGCATTTCAAGAAAAAAATTTTAGCACCACGGTGATTTGTTTTAAAATAAAATAAGCCGGTGTGCATTATCCCCTTAAAACGAAATAACAGAGGCACTCACACCCCCAGTGAAGTTTCCTAAATCTGACCTTGCCTGCTGTGTGCTAACATTTCTAAATACTAATTTTTTCCTCTCACCAAAGACAGCATTTCTACTTGTGAGAAAAATTTTACTGTCAAAAATGTTTCAAGACAGTCCTATAAGAAACATCCTCTTCCTCTTTCAGAAGCCTGTTCATTTAGAAACTTCTGGAGGAAATGTTGTTATATTATGTCTATTCTTAATATCTCCCCTCCAGTCCTGACATGGTGACACAATGCCTTGCATGACCATCTTACAGTGCTGAACGAGAAGGCATAAATATTGTATCACAGAGAAAGACTCTCCCAGGTTTTCACTCACTTTCCTTATCTCTCACTGACTGCATCTGCCACTACACTTCTTGTCCACGTACTGATGACACAGTGAGCTAACAGAGGTGACTTCTTAAAGGAGAATGCAGAGGAAAAGAAGAATCACTAGTGTCACTATTATAGTTTGGCATTTTCATTTGGAGTCCTTTTATTTATATGGAGGGGTTAAGAAAGTCACAGGGTAGGTAGGGGTGGGTGCTGAAGCTAGTTATCCCCTTCAAATTTTTGCTGAGTTCAGGTTAAAGGGAGAAGAAAAGGGAAAAAATAACAATTTGACATCTGCAAAAACAATAAAGTCCCTTTCCTGGGATGAGCAGTTAGGTGGATCTTTGATGTTCCAAGACCCTGGTATTTTCTGTGACAGGTTGCCGGAGCATACTGTGCTATAATATCAAAAGCATTGCCAGGAGGAACAATAGAGTTGCCAAAAGCCGGCTGGGTATCCTTGGTGTCTGTGCCGCGTTCTCACCACGGGATGGCTCGGCTGACTCATGTACGGTATCATCTGTTCAAACAGAAAGCATACATTCCAATGAGATTCTGCATCCTTAATAAACTCTCACTGAGCTGACAACTGTAAGTAGATTTCAGTGCCTTTATGAAATAGGGCAATGAACCTTGCGCTGTCATTGACTTTCACAAGCGTGTAATACCTCATTATGTAACCAACTTGGGGCCAAGTCCTGCATTTCTTACTGGCAAAACTCCCATTGAAGACCAGAGGAGCAGAAAGTAAGTCTGATTTCAGCAGATTGAGGAATGAAAGGTTCCTCTTTGGTAAAATACTGTGGCTCTAGCTTTGGATGTTTCATTAGATAGCAACATCAGTTGGGAGGCAGCTAAATAAAAACATATGATTTTCAAAAGTGGTGCACATGGCCAGAATTAATTTTGCAGTTAGTCCCTTATTCGGTTACAGATTTTGGCTCCTGAATTTGAAATGACAGCCTGTAACCCCAAGCACAGACACCCCCCCCTTCCATGCACAAAATTTCCACTGAAGTATGTTGCATCTAGGGATGAGCAGGAGATGCAAGGTCATTCCTTCTTTCTTGAAATAAAATTTTAAAGGCTAGCACATGACAGTCACCAATTTCATTGACTATATACTCAATCTGGAAATCTCACTACCTTTCATGGTACACAAAATAGAGATTTACATATATACTGCTAGAACTAACGAAAAAAGAACCAGCTGAGTTAGGAAAACATGCTTATGCATTAGTGGCAGAAGAAAACAAAGTAGCAAATATTAAATATATAATAAGTCCTGTTTAGTTTTTGTAAACTTATGATCAGCCTAAAAGCCACAGCTTGTAAAACATAAAAGGTAGGCAAAGTCAAAATCAACTTTGTTGTTGTTATAGCAGTGGTATTTTTCTCTGCAAAGCCCCCATATCGTCCATATCTACAGCCACCTAATTAAGCTATTCAAAAAGGAATTAGTCTGAGGCTTGCCATAAAAAAATCAGCTCTTGTTTTTCATTAGTAAATGAAAGGAAAATGCCAAAGTTTTTAAGGAAGTGTGAAGTGGCCTCAAAATGTACTTGTAAGTTTATTTTAGAACACCAGTTTCCAGCAAAATTAATAATATCTCACCTACTTAATGCAAGAAGCTCCCAATTTTAAGAGAGATGTCAACATGTCTATGATGTTTCTGTCTCATAGCTCTCATCTCAAAAAATTGTACTGCCAGGATTACATTGGGTGAGACCTGAGCATTTCCAGCTAGAGGTACTAAGGGAAGCAGCAGTCAGGACACTGGCATCACCATGTTGCTTTGTCATGGAGCCTTTCATGTTACTTGGCTTTAGCTACAAGCAGGCTACATCCCATTCATACCCTTGACACCTAGCACAAAATCAGGAGAGCACTTAACATAATTTAGGTTAATAGGCTCTTCAGCCCCAGCTCAGTTACACAGCAAGATGCACAGTAAACTGAATTAGCAATTTATCACATGTACTTTCCCCAGCACTAATTGAAACTATAATCACATAAGGCTTATCAACACGTTTCAGTGCTGCTCAAGGCAAAAGTATGAAAAGCAAGCACTGATTAGCTGTAAATATGTTCATGTTTGTAAGAGACATCTCTTCTTGGTGGTGCCAAGCTATAGCATAACAGGCAAAGAGCAGAAACTGATGCACAGAAAGCTAGTCCTGAAGAGGAGGAGCTTCTTTACTGTGTGGGAGACTATGCACTGCAACAGAGTGTCCAAAGAGGGTGTGGAGTCTTCCTCACTGGAGATAGTCAAAAGCCATGTGGACATAATCTTGTACTATGGTGACACTGCAGTGATAATACAGTACTTCACAAAAGCTTGAATCTCAATTAAAATGTATTTATGAAGGAAAAAATACCCCTGTGTTTTCAGTTCTACCTCCTTTTATATATTTAAAGTTATCTCTTCCCAATTTAGAAACATTTACACACTGCTGATGAACTAGAACTACAGATGAGAATGATGTGTATTACCTTCTACCTCTAGAATTGCAAATTAAGTCTGAATTTGCAACACTGAATGTCAACAATTTTGGCCTAATTAGATCAGTAAGTCAGCACTAAAACACAATACGGCAGAACTAGTGTACAGCTGTAATAAATCCTCATTCTCTCTGAATATTAGATACTGCCACAACTGGAACACTGGCTACTGCTGAAAAACTCAATGAAAAAGCACTAAGCTAAAAGGATTATTTCTCCTAAATGCAAAATAGAGAGAGGTATTTCTCCTAAATGAAAAATATGGAGACATTCTATGGTGCCATTTTTATAAAGCCGTTCTTCACTGAAGACTTAATTTCCATGTAACACTAAGGGATTCCTTTTGAGAAATCATCTGGGTTTTCTCTCAATGTTGTTGCAAGGTTTCTGCTCTCATATATTAGAACACGATTCATCTGCAGTTATGAAAATCACTTTACAAATATGATTTTCCTTGGAGGTGCAGAGTCCTAACTGCACAGCCTTTAAGGCTTGGGGAAAACCATTTGCTTCATTTGAAACATTGAAGACAATTGATGAAGAGGAAAAGATTCCTGAAAAAAATCCTGAAGGTCACTACTAAACACTGGGAATACTAGGAATACAGAAAAAATTATTTTGACAGCCATGAATTTTTCAGATCATACAGCCTTACATCACATGCTTCAGGTATAACTTTCAGATATGCACAGCTGCAATTTTTGTTTAAGGACTTTTTTATTATGAAGGAGAAAGAGAGGGGGAGGAATAGGAATAAAGCAAATTACTTCCACCGCTTGTGAAAGTGCAGCCACTGTAGATTCCTACAAATTTCTTAACAAAACCAGTGAAATTGCAAGGGTTTGAAAATCACACAAAGGGTGATTTTCATGAGAAAGATGACAGTGTGTAATCTGCTGAGCATGACCCTCCTGCCTTCTGATTCTTCTGTTTACTGTGGAAGAAGACAGTGGCAGGCTAGGCGAGAGCACAGAAGCAGAAGATGCTCATCAGAGACATGTAAATTAGTACATGGCACAGAACACATGCAACAAGATCCACCAAGGCAGCAGCAACCCTAACAGGCCAACAACAGAAAAATGTGACAGCAGTTGGCACTTCTCAGAGTGACTGATTATCTAATGGTGACTCGCCCAATTAATAACAAAAACATACGTTGATACCAGGAATGGGAATTTTGTGGTACCAAACCTTCCCATTAAAGCTATTATTTCCCCCTGGTAACACAAACAGTATTTCATCTCAGACTGCAGGATGCTCTTTGTTTGATTTTGCTTGTCTGGTTTGCCTGCTGCTTTCTAATGATGTGCTTTTGTGACGATGCTAGCTAGTTATAGCCAATCAGTAGGAAGTGAGAAGCACTGCTGAAACAAAAATTTAGCAAGTTTGCTAAAATCAGGCATATATTACTCAGATGATCTCTTTTGCAAGCAGTATTAGATACATTAATTACACCATGTTCACCTAATCACAAAATGTAAAAAAGTGCACTGAGTTTCAAATTCTTAGGTAGAGATGTTGACACAACCTCCTAGTGCCTTCTGTAGAAGACTGCTGCTAATAAATGTACAAATACAGCAAATGTAAGTGCACTCTCCTTGCACTTAGATTTACTTAGAGAACATCTTTGATTCACAAACTCCAAATTTTTAGGGAAGATCTGAAAATTATTTTAAAGAAAAATAATAAATTCTATTGTTTATCCATGGGTAAATAATTTACATCAGCCAAATTGTAAAAGCCTTATTATACTTGTGTATAACTAATGAATGATAATTAAAGGATCTGCATATTCAAAAGAGCAAAAATGTAATATGTCGTTTTATAGTCAAAGAGAATGTTGTTTCATAATCAAAGAGTGTAAGAGAAAAAAATCTCAGTAAGATGTTCTTTAGGTTATGTACTAAACGATATGTGTGCAATATTGTCTGATATGATTTGTGTATTTGACTATTTAGTTTAATTATTGAGGCTTTAATATAACACATGAATAGTGTGTAGGTACATATAAAACAAATAGGTCTACCACTACTGCAAATGCTTTTCCTACACACCTACCTAATTTTAACTCCTTATAAGTCGTTTGGGTTACTCATACGTGTAGAATTTTATCTACTTCTATCTGTCACAAGCTTCAGCCACACAAACAATACTGTAACTTTGCCCTGGGCAAATGAGGAGCATCCTTATTCCTAAGGCATTGTTGTGCAAGAAAAGCCCCACAAAACTTTAGTTTGCTTCAACAAGCACAGGACAAAAATTTGTATTTATATACTTATCCATACATCAGTGTGTGTGAGTCTGTGTACATGCACATATGTAAAATGATACTTTGCCTAACCAAGTATACACACAACCATAAATAATTTTAAAGGAATAGTTTCTTTTTGAACAAAAGTTCAGTTAGTTGCACACCTGTGTCATGCACTGGCATTCAACAAGCAGTGGTCCTGTTTTTCTGAAAGTCTTTTGAAACCACATAACAAATGAAGTGCACCCATTGACTTTATTTCTGAAACTTTGGGTGTAATTAGTAAATAGAGTGCGTTGCCAATATGCTGAGCATTTGGCTTGGATGGGCCAGTGGCTCTAGGATCCTGGTGGAGGTTTTGCACTGGCACACACCAAATTTTAGTAAACCATGTCACCCCAAAAAAACAGATAAAACAACACTTTTACTTCCCTGCATTAAACAAGTATACAGGAAATACACCATAAGCTGTATCAGTACTGCTAAAAATGTGCGAAAGCAGTTGTACCATGCAAAGCATGCAGAGAGAAGAGGAAAAAAAGTACTGAAGCACCAGAGGGATACACGCATTTGTTAAAAGAGATTCTCTAAGCATACTAACCTGCTGGTTCTAATGAATTTTCTACTTTGTCGTTAACATCGAAAACACGATCATGAACACCTATAGTTTTCATACAGCTGTCTATAACAAAAATAGAGATAACAGCCAAATATGTTAGTGAAACACCCTTACACTCCCCACTTTCCTTTTTTCCTCTCTTTTTTCTCTCTATTTACTATACACAATTAAACATATTCATATTTTAAAGTCTGTGGCACTTGTCCAAATGCCAGTTTAAGTCTTCCATTTGTACAAAGCTCAAGAAACAAGAAGTTAGCAACTGTCGAGTAATTCAAACAAAGCTTCATGAAAAATGATAAGAAAATAGAATGAAAATCATAACACGAGCATTGCTGCATGTACAGAACAGATACAAGATATAACAGCTAAAAACAAAAATAATTTTTGTTGTTTACTAGACCACACAGTAAAGCAGATGCTAGAAAGCCACCTTCAAAAGCATAATCTGAAGAACTTACTTGCTGGTCGCACAAACACCTTAAGCTTTAGGCAGGATCTCCTTCCATTATCTGGGATCGCAGAAGCTGTGAAATTAAGAAAAAGGAAAAATAAGCGGAAGAGTAAAAGAGTGAAAATCCAAAAAATTCTTTGTGCTGAAATAAAACATTCTTTCTCTTCCCTTCATCTGAAGGGCTGGACACACTGCAATCCCTGAATGTAAGGACTTCAAGTGCACAAAGTAGCTTGATTATCCAAAAGCATATAATAACTGATTTTATTCAAATTAATTTATTTATTATTTTACATGGAAGAAGTGAAGCACATGCTATTTTCAATGTTTCATTATCTTCTTTCACCTTTCCACATCTTTTTCTTGAAAATACGATTTTTGTTATAATGCATGTGTCCACACTGAAAAAATACTTCAGAATACAGAATGCTCAGAGAAAAGCTAACCTTGAAACATTAGGCCATAGATTTCAACAACCCAAAAAGGGATGAAAATAAAAATTACACCAAAAATGACAGTGGTAGAAACAGAACCTCCAATATACTTTTAACAAAGTAGAAATACACATCATTAAATTTTACAACAAACTCAGTCTCCATAAGCATCTTTGTTGAGAAAATGTTTATCTCGCTTCAGTCAAAACACGATTCCCCATGTTATACAGCTTACAAATCAAAATCAGTTTATTGCTTTTTTCTGTCCTCCCTCATCATTTTCCATTCAAAGTATTTAATTTTTAAGAATACTCACTGTATTAGGAGAAAAAAAGTAAGTGGAAAGATATCTAGACTTAATGCAAAAGGTCAAAAGCTCAAATGCAAAATGCGTTGTTGTGAAAACTTCTTTTCTATAACCACTCCTGCCTTAAAATACTGTATAATAGGAAAATATGTCAGCCTCTCACCACCAAGGTATCCCTTGAGCACTGTCTGCCAATATTTACACACTGGAAATTTCCAAAATATCTGCAATCCTGATATTGTACATTGGCCCACAATTCAGCATTCACAACCAAGCAACTTGACTTGGGCATGAAGATTTTCACTCGTTAAAGACCATTTATGGGTTTTTTTCTTGAAAACTCCTCAAGAGCTATTGCTAAAAAATATTACCTGAAGCACTGCAGAGTAGCTTTTCTTTCATTGCATTGAAGATCTATGTGTTAGGGCAGAATGATTTGCATTTTGCATCAAATGGCCACTACTGGAAAAGATGATTGGGCTGACAAGATGTTAGTTTTCTATGTTTACCCTGATTTCATCCGCTTTTATAAATTCTATCCTTGTGTATGATAAACAACTAAAACAATTTATACATAGACATATGAACTTTTTGCCTTCATGCTAAGCTCGCACCTGAACAGCTCCTCAACTAATTTGAAATAAATTTCCTAAGTTTTCGATGATGTGCTTGCAGGGCAGGCATCGGGTTTTTACTAGAACTTACCAAGTTCAGTACAAACATAAAAAGGCAGCAAAGATCTAATACAGCTCATGTTGTGATTCTGCATCTTGAAAGTTCTTGAAAAATTGTTCCTCTTTTAATCAAAACACAGAAGCATGTAAGATTGATGCTCTTCCCCTACAATGCCAAGCAGTTGCAATTAAGAGTTAACAGCTGCCTTTGACAATAGTATATTACCGTCAGAAAATTTCCCTCCATTGAGTTGACAGTAACTGGAATTGTTATTTAGGACACAATATTTGCCCTCTGTGGCTATCTTCAGGAAATAGTGTACTTTTGGTGGCCCTCACTAAATATATGCAATTGGCTAATTTCTTTGTTAAGACTAAACAGGCAGTTGTAGATTTCTCAAAACATAAGAATCCTATAGTCATTACCAGACTACTAGGATAGAGGTGAAAATCAGATTTGCAACATAAAACAAAACTGAATCCCTACAGTAAATTTATCACTGCCAGATTATTTTTCTGCCCAGAAATTATTTCAGAAGTGCATTATATCTGTTTAAAGGCAACTTTTTGCTTTGATGCTTGCATGCTCTTGCTAAATCCATAAAAT
This sequence comes from Sitta carolinensis, assembly GCA_032173965.1. Taxonomy (NCBI): domain Eukaryota; kingdom Metazoa; phylum Chordata; class Aves; order Passeriformes; family Sittidae; genus Sitta; species Sitta carolinensis. Next base: position 74,228,284 of record CM063313.1, read on the forward strand.
AAGCATGTTTTGCTTATTTAAACTGCTGTTTATTAGAATACTCTGTTAGTCAGTGACTAACTAGAATACCACTGACTAGCTACGAGCCAATAATATCCCATCTGGAAATAAAATCTATTCTATCTGGAAAAAACAGAAAATTAATGCTATGTACACTGAAGTTCATATCTTCACATAATATGTACACACACATAGGAGCAAATAACAGTTAGTGATTTGCCATATTCTTGGGAAGAAAAATATTAAAAGCCATTCACTGTTAAAATATTTTCCACCAGTCTTTACACTCTCTTGCAGCTATAGAGTATATTATGAAGAACTGTCCTATTGCAACCATAACAGTTGCACTTAAATGATCATTCCAGAAACTAGCACTGTCTTAGCGAGAAATATGAAATAGTGCTTTTCTTCTTTCCAGAGAAATTATGTATTGTCAATGTTTGCTGTAAACTCAGAAAGATTCCTCTTTAATCAGTGTTTTACACCTTCAGGAGGAATAATAATGACTACCAAAAAAAGTCAAGTATCATTTTCCAGCACTTCCATCTTCCTTAACAACCAGGCCAAGGTGATGAAGGGATACACTGCAACTTCTTTAGCCTTCCTGAGAAATTAAACGCTGTTTGTCGAGTTGCATGACTAAAATCAGGGGTTTTTTTCTTCCTTTTTTTTTACTTTTACCCTCCCTCCTCTTCTTTTCTCCCTTCCATCTTAAAAGAAAAAAACATATACCAATGTAAGTTTTTGTTTTAAGACAGACATATCACCCACTGGAAAGAGTCAGGAAAGGAGAAAGAGAACTGCTCCTTTTCAGCTGGGATCTGTTAAAGCTGCTTCTCAGGTAAACCACAGCTGTTGTTGCTATATTCCACTGAAATTAGCTACAATATAAGAAAAGATATCCTTTCTAGGTGACACAACAAGAAATTTTATTCTCCTTCCTGAACAAAATCAGGTTAGACCCTAAGGTTCTGCTACAAGGCTTTTATATATGCCCATCTTAAAGGTGATATTAGCTATAAAATACAGGCCAGTTCTGAGAGCAAGAAGCCTCTGATGCTAATGGAACCTGTCCCAAGTAACATTTTCCATTTCAAAAGCCAGAATTCACAAGGGCAAAAAAGAGCAATTGAATCCTTGCTGCACAACAAAAAAGAAAGCTTTGAAAAAACTCCCTTATAAGGAGCAAAATAGATCATATCCATTTCTTTTTTCATTAATGATATTAGACTAAAAAAGATCTGACTGGTTTATTTTGTGTCAGGAGGAATCATAATTAAAAAGATTATGAAGTGTTGCTAGTTCTTACATGCTATTACAATTCCTGTGATACTTCCCACCTCCCCTGCCCTACCTCACCTTTACCAGCAGCTTCACAAAAATCTCCTGGGTCCCTCTCTTAAAGAAAATGTTTTAGACCTCATGGTTACACAAAGATTTGGGATGAGAAGAAAGTGAACACTAAAATCCCTTGAAATCATAAGATACATGAAAACATCTCAGTGATTATAAAAATAACTGGTTTGGTGTCTTCATTATTTTTTTAAATAGGAAAGAAAATTCCACAATTGAGAAGAAATTTAAGTCGTGAGCTCTGTATTCTTCAGATGAGAATTCCATCTACATTAATTGAACTAGGGAAAGAAACATACAATGAACTACTACACACAGGACTAAGTCCAAGCTTGATCTGAAAACAGCCTATAATTAGATGGGAACAACAACAACAAATTAGATGGGAAAATTTCTCATCTCTGAACCACTTCTGGTTACCATTTTTATACCCTGTAAGGAAAGGAAAGAGAGTGATGAAAATTATTCTCTCCTCAACTAGAGCCAAACCATAAATATTTCTGTATTTGCTAGCTATATTTAAATATATTTTAAAAAAAGAAATTATACAAATCCCTCATTTCACTCCTAAGTAGTTCTTGGCTAGAAAACACATGGTATATTATTAATATATTAGATATAAATAACAGGTTAGATCCTTCCTCAGCCTGGTAACAATTAGCAGAGTTATTCAATGACTGCAGAAAGCTGAAGATAGAGAACAATAAAGTAACATATACAGAAAACAGTTATGCAGTTGAAATTACCATGATAAATCCCAAAAATTCATTAAAGAAGTAATCAAGATATGGACCAATCAGCAAACAAAATGAGCTAATTAAAATAATAAATGTAAAAAAAATAAAATTTTTAAAAAATAACTTAGTTATCAGGTATTGATGTGACAAAAGCAGTAATTATTTCCTTTCCTAAGAGAGGCAACAGTTTGGCTGGCAAATACCTGAGGCTGATTTCTAACCTAAAAGCAAGTTATCAGGATGCCACATTTAAACACTCTCAACCATCCTATTTATTGATATTCACATGTAATCAGTCATTACCTCTGTTTGTCTCCTCATTCATTCTTAACTTTCTAATTACAGGATTGCACTTTTCCCTAAAAGGCAAGTCCAGATACAGAGAAATAAAGGAATCACAAATGGAGTTCAAATCCTCCTTTAGCACTACAAAGACATTTAACATTCATGGCACAAGTCACTGTGGGCCTTATTAGAAAGCGAAACTGGTTCAGTAGGAAATAGCACTCCATTTATCTAAGGCATTCCAACAACACCTTTGTTTAGAACAGGGGGCACTGGTAAAGAGCATCCTTTTCCTATGCAGAAACACAACACCCTCACCATGCCTCTGCAGATACTCTGCAGATGGCAATTCTCTTACTATTTTGTATTTCAATTTCTATTACCTTGGAGTATTTCTATTGCACTTGGAGTATTCTCTGAAGGGATTATAAAGTACTGTTTGTGAAACACAGGAGACAAAGCAATGTTCTCACTGCATTTTTGAAAAATGTGATGAATGTTTTCTTCTGCTGTCTGCTAGGAAATCCAGTAAACAGGGTCTCCTTGTAGGTGAGATCTCACCTCAGCTCATTGCAGATGTACTACTACCAGCACTCTCTGTTACATAAGCTCTGGCACCATTAAGTGCTTCCCAACCACAACCATTGAACAGAGCATTGCTTTAGACTGGGAAGCCAATTGAGGATCAATTCTGAACTTTCCAGCAAACTGAGATGCCATATGCACATAGCTTGAGGAGATACCAAACACTTACTGCCCAGTCAAAAGGGTTGCACATTTAACTTCTGTAAGCACCTGGAGAAATACCACAAAGAGAGGATCTGCACAACCCAGTACACAGGATGCTGGATGTTGTCGATCAGAAACCCACGTTTATGCAATCCTTGCACTCTCTTAGACCTGTAATTTAGAGACAATCTTTTCAGGAGAAAATATTTATAGCTGTGATTTGCCTCTAGCCCTTTCAGGTACAACAGCACTCCCATTAGTCAAATCCAACACCCAGGTAACCTTATACACCTGCAAATTGTAGCTCCACCAACCTGAAGTATTTTAACATCCAATATCCTGTGTCAGCTACAGAGCTTTAGAAAGTTTTATTTTTAAGAAGAGTCATCTGCTTCTTTCTTTGTACAGGAATGAGTATGTGTGAGAGCATTAAAAATGCAGTTTTCCATTATGTTTGCCACAGGCAATATTTCTCAATTTGTGCAAGTCAGAAGAAAAAAATAGCCTATTAGTTGTTAGAGGAGCTCAGCCTTTCCCCTGTAGGTTTTCATGTGATTTACCATACAACATAAATGTATGCAAATTAGCCAGGTAAATGCAGAATTAGTTATTAATATTCTTCTCACAGTTTAGATTGAAAAAAAGTCGCAAATTTGCATAAATGGTACAACTGAAAAAGTCAGCTAGAATTAAATCAATCAATAAAGCACTCCTCTGTGTGCATACATGAAGACCCATATCTAAGGACAATAAAGTTTTTTTTTTTCAAAATTATTTATCAAAAAGTAAGTTACTTGAAAGGATTTATAGATAATTTTCTCCTGTACACAATAAAACAAAACAAAAATTGAAATAGATAAATACTGGTCCTTCAGAAACCACTTCTTTCACCAATACTTGAGTTTAAATTAAAAGTCTTCACATGCCTGCTCTTTCATTCCAACCCATCAGCAAAAGCTTTGTTCTGGTAGCACACATATGACTCCATTCTGAGAAAATTAAAATATTAAATGACTATGACTTAGTCATTCTTCAGACCTAATAATTAAGCACAAATCCTCAATAAATCATGACTAAACTTACTAGTAGCTTTGTTCCAGCCAATTCTATCATCTCTGTATTTAGCAATAACCAAGGTGAGAACACAAAAAAAATTACTGAGCTACTTAAAGATTCCAAAAACTCAAGCCAACAGAGAGACAATCTAAACTGAAAAAAACCCTAGTCTTGTCCCAAGGCTGCCAACAACACTCATAAACTAAACCAAAAAACAAACAGACCAAAAAAACCCCCAAAAAAACTAAAAAAACCCACCACCATGATAACAACAAAAACAACCATCAATCTTAAACTGTAAATAAAATAAATAAATAAATAAATGAGTGAATAAACAAACATGAAAGATGATACCTCATGTCTTAATACAAGTAAAAGTAGTGTGGATACTAGCATTTCCAATTGCATATTTTAAACCCCACACTATTAACTGGACACCTAATACAAATGCATTTTTTGGACTACTCTTGCGTGCTCAACTAGATCTGTACTTAATTTTTGCACTGATCTCTGTGTGTATATGGTTAGATGCCTACACACATATGTAGACTTATACTTTGCATTTCATTTAAAATATAAATGACAAAGTACACAGCATTGAGGAAAAGATAAAATCCATGACCACAAGAAACACTGTGAAATGCTACATTTATTTCCTAATGTCTTACACATAATTTGCACTGGCATTGTACTGTGTAAACACAATGGATTATTATGGCCTATCTCACAAGTGACTATATTTATCAGAGCTACTAAAAATAACCTAGTAAATGGAAATGAGTTGCCAGACAAATGTTATTTTAGTGAGAGTTCTTGGAAGAAAGCAATACAGAGTTACTGTTTCTGCACTTAATGCTGAATTAACTGTCCCATTGCAACTAATTGGCCAGGAAGAATATAATTTTCCTTGCATTTTCTAATCCGTTGCAGCTTATATATCTGGTTGAAGGCTGTAGAGATTGAAAATATGTTTCATATCAAAGTCATAAAAAAAAAAAAAATCCAACCATGTGTGTTAGGAGACGTAAAACACAGACTTCCAGTTTCATTAAGCCACTTGTTTAGTATTTCCTCTTAGCATGGTCTAGCTCTATGTCTCTCTCAGGAAGGTCCTTTTTCTCCTCTAATGGGGAATTTAATGACAAGCCTTGTCTGTTGCTGTCCTGGCTGGTGTTACTGGAGTCAGACTTTTTTAGTGTAGAACATCAAAGCAAACCAAATCACAGTTCTTCAGTGCTGGACACCACCAGAGATGAACAGCAGCTGAGGGCTCTTATGAGACAGCACTTTGAATCCAGCCCAAAGGCTTTTTGTCGTCATACTTTTATCATCTGTGCTCCCAAGTCACTGAGTCCAGTTGAGTTCATCAAAACCTCAGTGCAGGGCAGGCTATACCCTTTACACCTTCAAGAGTCCAACAAAACAGATGTTTCAGAAGCTGGAAAATCCAACACTGCTTGCACTGTTCCTCTGAACTGAGCCTTGAACTAGTAAGAAAACAAAGCTCAAAGTTCTTTGCAAAGAACTTTTCATAAAAGCAAGAATATTTATGTTTAGAGTGAAGCTGTCATCTAACAGCAGCTTGAGCTTCTCATAGAATCAGTTTTGCTTCTGTGGTGTTTCTTCTCATTAAAAAACAAAGTTCTGCTGGAAATAAATGAAAAGCATATCTTACTTTGAATGGACTTTTAGTTGCCTGTAAGTTCCTATGAAATATAAGGAGGTAGGAATGAAAAATAGACCATATAGTTGCTTCCACATGAAATATTTGCAGGCATTTCTCTCATATAAGAAAGTTCCTCTTTTATAAATGCAAACTATATTACATACCTTAAAATAAGTGCTAACATTTCTGCACTAGCCCAATATAAAATGACTGATGTCATATTTTCTATTGCAACAAACCAACACTTATTAACTAGAATGAAATAAACCCCTCAGATCTCATCACTGATTTCAGTGGCATTAACAAAACCAAACACTGTTATTGTACTACATTAAGACTGTATTAGAGCTAATTGCTAATAAAACAAGTTAATACTATCAAATAAAGCACTTAGAGAAAAATATATCCTCTTACTTTCCATAAGCTGTTTTGTACTTTGATTCTCCCTTGGTATCACTAGAAATAAAATGGTTTTCTTCAAGCAGGCTATCCAGTTTGCTGATTTCCATCTCTAAGAACCAGACATAAGTAAATCCTTTGAAGAGACATTATAGTCTTGTTAGTAAAGATATTTTTGATCTTTAAAGCAACATGTTCACCCATATGGAATTTTGGGTATTGTATCATGTTACTAAACTCATATACTTTAATGGACTTCATATTATCCATTACTAGCTTTACCACCGCTGACACTATAATTAAAGAAGAGGGAAGGATTCTATTCTAGTTCATCCTCATGGGCTTACCACTACCTTCAAAATATGTAGAAAGTGTTCTGTCTTTCTGTGCTATACTTGTAAATTCTGTTTACAAACACACACAAAAAATAATTTTACATGTTGTGTTTTCCTAGTGTTGTGAACACCTATATAGATAGATGTGAAATGTTACTTTTGCTATTCACTATGCAAGGCAACTAAGTATGCTTGTGTCATGTGGAGGAGGGAGAAGATGTAAAGGTACAAAAAGATCTTCAAGAAGTTTCAAGGCAAATTTAGGGGAAAAAGCACAAAACAGGTGTTGGGGGGGTAAATTTAAATCAAAAAGTGAGAATATAAAATTTTGAATGTTGGAGTGCACATGCAGGCACAAGAGTCTGCAAACATGCTGCTTACAGATATCACCGTTACTCAAAAGATTTCAGGTTTGTCTCTTGGAAAAGTTCTAATAGCACCTTGGCATTGCCCTTACACAGATAAAGCCAAAATTTTGCAAGATGGAGACCAGCTATGAATTAGGAAAGATAAAGTTTGGAAAACACATCATAGTCCATTGTAATTGAAGCTCTTATTATGACATATCAGGATGCTCAGGGCAGAGACCTTTTACTTCATTATACCTACTCTACTCAGTCCTAAGCCAGTACAGACACAACAGATGCCAGCACTATATTAGTAACAGTACACCATTATCATGTGAATTCCCAGTTTGTTCAAGTCCTGCAGAGAGTGTGGCAACTGAATCATTCCATCATACAAGCCAGAAATTTATATCCAGTCCTTAGAATGGACATAACCCTTCAATTTGTGACCTTTAGCATGAAATTTCAGGAACCCAGCAAGCTGAAGTTTTCCCTTTAGTCAAAATTTGTCCAGTGTGTGAGGTAATAGCATTTTTACTTAAACTTCAACATCCTTGCTTCTGTCTTTTACTTATCTAGCATGTGTTCAATGCCAGAGGTCTTACTCGTGTTTTGAAATCCATATTTAAAAAAGCCAACCTATGTGAGAATAACCATAGGCTCATCCAGGAGAACTTGTCAGGAATTTGACATGTACCATCTAAGCCAGAAAAAGACTGCAGTCTGTTGTAACTGTGACTGTGGGAAAGTCTAAGACACCCATGGGAGAGCTAACCTTTCATTTTACTCTGCCACAAATTATTTCCTTCTGAGCCTTTTTTTTTTTTTTAAGAATAATGCACACCACAGGATGTTTAGCCCTATTCCCAGTGATCATTCCCAGATGAACTCAAAATTAGACTTATACGTGTACACTTTTTCATAACTGGAACTTAAAAGCCCTGCTGCTTTGGGAATGATTTTAAAAGCAATGAACACTGCATCAGAGTTGAAACGCATGGGTACCTCTCAAGCTTTTCTCCTCCTAAATGCTCTAACAATTGTTCTCATAAATGAAGAGAGAACTCTACTTCTCTACCAGAAAAGGCCCTGTTTCACACTAATGACCTCACTAAGCAGATTGGGAAATTCTTAACTCTTTTCTTTATCTGCTACTTCCTGATCTAAGCAAACACCACTGCACAGAAAGCTTATTTCTGTACTCTTTACATGTTAACCAGTTAAGTAACCAGTATAACCATGCTGTGAGTAGCTCCTAATGTAAGACCATATTGGGAAAACAATACTGGGACAACACAAAACAACTTACTGGAAAACCTTGCTGACACTAACTTCAAAAGAGATGGACAAAAATTCTGCCAAATTAACTTCTCTCAATCACACAAGTGTTCATCATTGTTCAATTTAAGTGCCTCTAATCTACTGCATGTGGTGTCTCCACTCCTCAGAGTGCAGAGAACTCAAGCTTCATCCTACTAGAATAGCATTGCCAATCCCTATCCCACTTTGTATGAACATGAAGATCCACTTACACTTGTGTCTCAGCTCCAGGCTAATCTACATCAACAAACATTTGCACTGGACATAGTTTTGGGAGCCTGGAAGAGTTTCATCAGTGTGCACCAGGTGCTTCTTTCCTCTCGTGTTTAAAAGAGTTTCTTCAAAGAAATCTGGTTATACTGTCATTTACCTTAATTAGGAAAAGAGTCATTGAAATTCATGGAATTTCTCCCTGAGTTGCTGCAGGAAAACTTTCAGAACTCAGGAACTGACAACCAAACTAACAAAATATCCACATCTGAGATCACATCTCTCACTTTGGGGTGTGTTGCATATCTGCAAATACATGTGTACCATCTGATCTAGAGTCTTCAGCAGCAAGGGTAGCAGATTCTTTCATACGTATGCATTATACAATACGATATTGTTGGCTTGAAGGCCAAACACACCCCTGAGTATGCCTACACAGATGCTGCAGTACCAGCCAAAGCAGGCCAGGCATGCCTGCTGCTTGCCCATCCCACTCTGACAGCTGCCTCAGGCACCAGGCGTCCTGGAGCGTAGAGAGGTGTGGACTCGAGCACACCCCAGCACGACATCCATGTGCCTCAAGGCTTCTTCCAAAGATTGCATACCCAGAACCAATGACACAGAAGTATTTTTCTCGTTCTGTGTTCCTAGTTAATTTTTAAGATCTCAATAAACTTCCAGTTCACCTCTTAGGGGTCACTGAATAACTTGTTCTTTAGCCACATAGAAGTTCTTGTGGTACACTCCTGCATTTTTCTCTTCTGCCCTTGTGAAATATCCTGCAGAGACAAGAATTTTTTTTTCTTGGATCAAAATGGAATTTTTTTTCCTGAAAGCCCACAAGGTGTGTAATCAAAGCTGGCACTAGAGCATCCTAATTATGAAACCCAGCAAGGAACTTTCACACACATTATATGGACTTCAGATTTCTTGTTCACAGAATATTCTTGCTGAGAAAGAAGAGTGCATGAGAAAAATTCAGGAAACAGAACTCAGAGTTGCAGTAAATAATTTTTCACTTCTGCCTTTAATACTATGGTCAAATGAAGAAAAATTTTGTATTTGTAATATGTTTTTTTGAGAAAACATCCTGAACTCCTCAGATGTAGAACTGACTGATGGGTTAGGATGGGGGAAATGAACGTCAAAGGGAGGAGGGCTTATGTTTTTTGTTCTGTTTTATTCAGAAAAAACATACATCTTCATAAAATCATAGAATGCTTTAGGTTGGAAGGGCCCTTCAAAGATAATCTGGTTCCACTTTTGCCACCACCCCTCCATGGGTAGGGGCATCTTTCACTATATAGATGAGGCAGCTCAAAGCCCCATCCAACCTGTCTTAATCACGCCAGCAATGGGCATCCACAGCTTCCCTGGACAAATTTCTCCAATGCCTCACCACTCACTCTGAGTAAAGTGTTTTCTCCCAACATCTAATCTAAATCAACTCTCTTTAATTTAAAATAGTGCCCCCTATCACTATATGCACTTGTAAAAAGTTCTTCTCACCCTTGCTACAGGCCCTCACTAGCTAATGGAAAGCTGTTGTAAGGGCTCCCTCGTGTCTTCTTCAGGCTGAACAACCCCAGCTCTCACTCAAGGTGAGATGCTCCAGCCCCCTTGATCATCTTTGTGGCCTCTTCTGGAATTACTCCAACACATCCTTCTGAGGTTGCAGGCCACAGAGCTGGATATAGTACTCCAGCATGGGATCTTTTCAGCATGGACAAGATGGGTAGAATCACTTTCCTAAACCTGCTGGCCATGCATCTTGAGGTGAACTCAGGAAACGGCTTTCTGGACTGCAAGCACACATTGTTGGGTCATACTGAACTTCTCATCAATGAACACACACAATTCCTTCTTAGGAATGCTCTCAAATCCACACCTGTATTTGTGCTTGGGATTGTCCTGACACAGGCGCAGGACCTTGCACTTGGCCTTGTTGAACCCCATGATGCTGGCACAGGCCCACTTTAGGATTGTCAAAGTGCCTCTCAATGGCATCCCTTCCCTCAAAACTATCAACTGCAGGTGTCATCTGCAAACTTTCTGAGGGTGCTCTGATCCCACTCTCTGTGTCACTGAGAAAGATGTTACCAGACTCAGTCCCAACTGAGCCCCAAGGAATGCAGCTTGCCCCTGGTCTCCACCTGGCCATCAGAGCCCTTGAAGCAGAGCAAGAGAAAAATAGTAGGTCTGAAGTGCTATCAGTGATAGCTGCTTTCTGCTGAGCTGAAGTGACCATTTTCAGATCCTTTCAATCTGTGGTGAAAAGATCATTACCATGCTAGTCCCGGGAAGTCAGTCCTCCTGCAAGTAAGCTCCTTTGTTATGAATATGGAACAGATGGAACCAAATCTATCTGCTCCATAGGAACAAAAACACTTACAACCTAGCTCTCTCTATTAAAGACTCTACTTAGCTCCTTTATAGCACTGGCTTTCTGTGCACTGCTGTGAGGTTTTGACTTTATAGAAAAAGGCGCCTCATAAAAGCAATAGTTCTTAGTCCTAAACCAAAAGCAGCCTAAGAACAGTAGAAGATGAATGCTGTGTTTAACCCGCATGGCTCCTTGGAGATATGCAAATATTCAATTACTATTTTTTTAAAGCTAGAAAAGGATTTTTTCTGAGGAGGAAAGCCAGCCATATGTTGCAAAGATTGTTCATCAATGGAAGTGAAGTACATAGACAGTAATAGGCTATTTACTCTAATAAAGGTTGAATCTCTCTATGATATAGCAAGAAATAACACGGATTCTTTTTGTAGACATGTAACTGTTGATCAAAATGACACTTCCACAAAGAAACCTGTATCAGTCTTTGAAAAACTGACCTTTTTTGGCCGGAGACAAAACCCCCTGAAATTAGGTCCCTATGAATACAAAGAAAAAAAAATTTAATGCATCAATTTATCTCCAAATATTGCATCACGTAGGACCTATTTCTTAAGACTTTAACAGAAACTGTATCAATATTGCAATTCACTTTGCAACTGAAAATATGCAAAAACGGTAGCTGAAACTGATAGATTTACTTACTGACTCTGCTCATTATGCGAGTACATGTAAAGGATCTGTCACTTCTCTTATCATCAGAACAATAACAAAAGCTGATTCCTAGCCACACATACACTTAGATATTGTTTACATCAACTTCTGAAAAAATCCATACAACAATAGTTAGAGGCCTCCTTTACTCGCAGGTTAACATGTTAGTACATTTACCATTTGGCTGCTTTTTCAGAATAATTGAAATAAGGATTTCTGTGGCAGAATGCTTTGATTCTGACTAAATCAAGTCTTCAGGCAAATCTCCCCCCTGCCAGCAAAGGCACAGCTTGCCTGAAGTCATAACCTTTGCTGGCAGAAGGGAACTGGCCTTGAAACAGATCATGAAGCAGATGTTTTATGCCAAATCTGAGTCTAGGGATACACAGGCTACTGCAAATAAAACTCTTCTCCTGTCTGTTCAGTCATTTCAATTCCCTGCAGCGTGAAATATGACCTTGCCAACAAGCGGCCAGTGCACTACACAGCACAGCAGGGAAAGCAAGTGTCACAGATGCACCAAGGGCTGGAAAACTCCTTCATTAGCTCTGCTTTTCAGCCCAAGCCTGAGCAGTGACACGTGGGCCATATGGAGAAAGGTGACGGTGCTTGTAAAGACAAGTTTCAATCAGGTCCAATTATAGAAATTGTGTGCACTTCCTTGGGGGAGAAGGAGTTTCATATGACTGTGCCAAAGGTCATGGTCATTAGTGGCTCACAAAATGTGTGGGTGTTTTGAATTACTCTAACATTTTTGCACCTAAGACATGTCAGCTGATGAAATACCCATCTACAGGCTCACAAAAAAAATCCCATCAGCTTGATGTCAATTCAGGGTTCTGATGAACAATTTGTGACAGAAGACCTCCAGGAAATCCCGTTAAAGCAGTGGGGTACCTCCACACCAGGAGAGGGTATGAGCCATGCTACCACCACCTCTGTGGAGGTGGCCCTCGAGCAAAAGACCAAGAACAGAACAGTATTCTAGTTTCCTCTATTACTGGTCCCTCCAGTAAATATTGCCATAAATATTGTCATCTGATTAAAGTACATACCTGTCTAGAGACCCTTACTCTTGAAAGATAGATATTTAAAGTCTAGTTTTAGGACCTTTTTCTTCTTAAAAGAAACCTCCATCCACATCAACACTACAATGACTCGTCCATGTGTTTCTTAGGTAAGAGAAGCATTTTGTGTTGAAATGAAGGGACAGCTAACAATACAAGACAATCTTAGTCCTTGAGTATGGCAGATCAGAAATGGGGCTCAAGTTGATGATAATATTGTATTTGCACTTAAAACACACAAAAAACTGGTAAAAATACAAACATGCAATTCAAAAGAACCTACTGACAAGATTTCAGGATGTTTACAATCCACAACAGACATCACATTTTCAGAAGAACTCTGTGCTTCATGTGCAAAGTATTTTAGAAACCAGGCCAACTATTTAGATAGCTAAGTGACAGCTAAGTACTTCTAAAATTATGACTCAAATTGGCAATGCTAAACACTTCTGACATATGGCCTGTAATGAACACTATTTATTTTACCTACTTTGGACTGGGATCAAGACAGAATAGAGTAGAGGACACATATGTGAAATTTATTAAAAAAAATATAAATTACAGACGCTGCATTTACCTCGGCTTTAGGTGGTGGCTTTTGTTGGGTTGGGATTTTTTTGTTTGTTTGGTTTTGCTTTGGTTTATTTTGTTGCTGTTGTTTTCTCTTAATTGTGTGTTCAGGTATATTTCAGATCAATGTCCTAAAGACTAGACAGAATCAATTTAAATATAGATGCACTAGAACCAATGTAATTTTCTGAGATTTGAGTCAAAATAGACCATGAATATCAAAACATTTGCACAGCTGACAAATTTTTATCAGAAGTCCAGTTAAAACTAATAAAAGTAGTATTTTTTTACATCCATATATTTTCTTTTCAAATCTGATGTAAAACTATCAATAGGAATTTATGCCTTAAAATTCAAAAAGCTGTTTCTTCTTGAGAGAGTATAGAAAAAAAATTACCACTTTTTAGTCTTTTGTCCTCCCTTTCCTCACAGAAAGTTATAATTTCAGAGTTTGCTTTATTTGGCCTAAAATACTTTCTGTTGTCATTTTATTTGTGTGTCTTTCATTGCTGGTTGTTTTTTGGTTTGTTTTGTTGTTGTTTTTTTTTGAAGAATGTGCATATGCTTATAATTTCACCTCATATTTGTAAGAGTGGAGTGCAAATTTCCATGTATATATTAGTACACAGAATATCATACACTGTTCACAAACACTTCGAGGAATGGCATACATCTTTGTGAAAATCCAGCTGTATCCACACAAATACTAAGTGTAACTTTAATTTACATTTCTAAAGCATAATGTTTCTCATTCTCCTAGTCAGTACAGTACCATAAAATTTCCCTTCCTTTTCTTCCCACAACTTTAATGAGGCAGCAGGTTTCCCAAAAGATTAACTTTGGATTAAGATTATATTTCACTCAAAATATTCTATAGTATAAAATGAAAAAGTCCTAGGCAGAAATATCTCTTCTCAGCTAGATTAGCATATTAAGAAATAGTCTCCCTAGGCAGTTCTTTATAAGGATTTTCCCCAAGCTAACTCAACATACATCTTTGCAAATTAATCCATAACTTGGTTAGAAGCAATGCTATTGTCTCTGACAAGAACAAGCAGCTGGCATTTCCAAGCAGGGCCTGACTTATGGGTCTGGGACCCTCAAATCACAGCACACAGTGACCATGCCAGGTAACTGCAAAGCCACTGGAGAATTCACTTTTTACTTCCATTAAGAAGGCAGAAATAGCACAGCATGGCAGATAGTTGGGAAACTCTAGGGAAAATGAACATTTTATATTTCTCATCCCAAAGATTTGGGCAGCAAACTTTTCTGGAAATTGGCATATTTCCTTAAGGAAGCCAGACCACATTTTGCAGAGAATGACTCTGTCTGCCATTTTCTTCAACAGGACAGATTTCAGTGGGAATGTCTGTCTCTAAGGCACTTTGATTACCTAATTTGTTACCAAGAAGGGGAAGGGAACTAAGCACAGAGAGGAAGTAAAGTTAAAGAAAACACAGACACAGCTTTACCCTAAGAAGTGTCAGTCTCCTACCTAAACTAGGGCTGAATTTATATTTAAACTCATTTTCATTTGTGATAACAAGTAGTGATTATGGTTATGTGACATCAAGGACAAGAAACAACACCTGGTCAGATCAGCCCGTACATAGAGGAGAATGATAACCTATAATAATCTTCAGTGGCACTCAATATTACGAATATCTTTATCTTGTTAAACCATCTTAGTTTGTGAAAATTAGCATTTTTATAATCACAACAACTAAAATTTTACCACATTAAAATATTTTTTTGTCAGAGTTCGAACCAATATCTCCCATAGAAGTTGTGGAGTCTCCTTCACCAGAGATATTCAAGAACCAACTGGACTCCAACCTGTGCCAAGTGCTCTGGGATGACCCTGTAGAGGAGCGAGGCTGGACCAGATGAACCACTGTGGTCCCTTCTGACCTTATCCCTTCTGTGATTCTGTGGTTCTATAATATAAGACTCCTTCATATTAGTATATATTTTATATATAATTAGTATATAGTAGTATATATTTTATATAATAATATAATAATATTTTATATAATAATATAAATAAATATTATAAATAAAATATTTTATGTAATAATATAATAATAATAATATATATTTTATAAATCCACGTGTACATATACACATATGCATGTACATCCATACACACACAGATGCTGAATTCATAGTAAATATAGGAAAAAGGCCAGTCAGTTGAGAAGAAAACATTGTTACAAATATTTCATCTTTTTGGAAGAACAGTATCTCAAAGATAACATTCAGGAAAAAAATCTAGTAATAGATTTTATGCGTACATTAAGCCAGGAAGATAATCAAGTGTTCAGATATACTGTATTCATCAGCTGCCCCATACTGATTTTGGGGAAAGAGAGGGTGCATTAATGTCATGACACAGAACCTCCAAGGATCAGAATCATCCCTTCGGAAATCTCTTTATATCTGAGGTTGATCAGAAGCATTCCCTGTTACATTTGAGCATTAGCCACAGGAAGTTTCCCAGGGGAATAACACTACCTCTACAGATTTTATCATGCCCTTTTCTTGTAAAATATTTCACTGAAAATAATTGGAACCTAATGATGCTTCAGAGGAGTCTCTACACGAAAGAAAGAAATAATAGGAAGAAATGTTATGTTTGAGACTTTATTTTCTTTTCACCAGATCCTTAGACATCCAATGGGAGCTGTCACAGCCACCAACCAATTAATTTTCTAATCTCTTTCTGATGAGCTCTTTTTCTACTTCAACTCTTGTTTGTGTCCTTTGTAGCAAACAAAAGATTTTTCACTAATGTTTTGATTTTCTTAATTTTACACCATGCTAAAATGCAAAAGGGGAAGCAGAAACGGAGATAGCATGATAGCATAAAATATAGTATGTCTCTCTTTTAATACCTTGGAACATGATAACCTCAAAAAATACTATGCTAGGAATTTGATTTTGTTTGTCTGAAACATGTGAAAGCTGGAAGGTCATGTTGGTGGTCTGTCCTGCACTGCTGTTAAACCCTGCAGTATTAATTATTTAATTTTGATATTTTTTTTTTACCATTCTAGTAATTTATTTGTACCCTGTGCCAAGTTCATGGGCTGCTCCTATAGTGTTACACAGACCTACTTGCAGAATATGAAGAGGTCACCAGTACTACTTTTTCCTGGAGATCTATATAAGGCTTGTGAAGCCATATTAAGGAAAAATGGCAAACAAAAAAGAATGCATGAAGACAAAATGAAACAAAATGTGCTAAAACCACAGGCAGACAGACTTCTCACTTCTCCTATTGGAAATTTGGATTTGCCAAACAATTAAGAAATGTGGGTCTCGGGTTTTTTTAACCTCATTCTGCTTTGTTGATTAACCTGTTTCTGTTCTTAAAATGAATTACACTGTCTTATGTCTCCACTGTACAATTTTATCAAGAAGGCGACAAATCATGCTGGCAGTGATGGTCCACGTTGAAGTGGAATGCATAGTAAAATACAATTTTCCTCAAATGAATTGCCAAAACCGTTAATCTTTATCTAAATGCCCATAATAACTGTTTTGTTCTCTGTGACAGTTGGGAGAAAAAAAAATGTCTTCCAAAAATCATTCTGGCAGCCAAGCTGCTTGTTAATAAAACCTGGAGAAACATTTGTGATTAATATAAATTACTAATTCCTCTTTTAATGCCTAAATGTGACAGTGACTAATTTACACAGTTTTGCTTGAGCTGCCACAGAGTATTTCAGGTGGGACTGTGAACAAAAAAAAATGCTGTTGCACTGGTGTAGGTTTCTAAGCAAACCTACCCACAGGTGCAGGGACTACAGATTAGGAACCCTATCTCTAGCAATAACTTCCAACCACCCTGGTTGATTGTTCTGCTCGAGAGTGGAGGAAAGAGCCAGCAGTGACACCTACTCAACACTCCCCTATCATAAGCTGGAAGTGGCACATTTGTACAGACATGGAAGTCTGTTAAAACAAACTGAGAGGGAGCTGCTGTTTTTGCTACCTAGTTGGCAGCACTTTTCAGTGGTGTAATGAGAGACTGCTAGACTCCTCCTAATTTAATTTTGAAACTCATCACTGCAACAAAGCGTGTGAGCTGGAACTGGGTACTTTGCAGAACAGCTCCAAACAGTTGTCAAGGAGATGCTTCCTTCCTCAGAGGCAGCCTTGCACACATAATTCAAATAAGAACCGTGTAAGAGAGGCCTCATACTGCCACTTGTGAAAAATAAATAATATCCATGTTTTAAGGCTTCAGACAACTGGTTCAACAGTAACTACCTTTGTTTTGTGACACGTGTTTAAAATGTATTCTTAGACAGTTATTAATTTGAAACTCCAGTAGCATTATAATGTACCTGCTTATATTGAACTGCTAATAATATAACTTTAGAAATCTTGTGAAATACAAAAAAAAAATTGATAAAAGAGATAAAAATTGTTAAACAGAAAGTACCTATATCAGTTGCTCATGTATGAGCTACATAACTCTATCATCATCATCATCCTCATTGGAACATACCTTTATTTCTGAAAGAATATATGCTTTACTTCTGAACCTTTCTTTGAGAAAGGTATTTTTTAACTCACTAATGTGCCTGTGGACTTCTGACTATGCCATTCCTCCCATCTATTTTTTGATGTTTACAGATAGGACCTAAAGAAGTCAGAACCCAGCTCCATGAAGCACCAACAGAAACAGCATAACTTCATACCCATGGGGAAAAACAAATTCATGACTTATCTGTGCATTACTAGCCAGAAGCAAAGAGGCATTACTAGGCCCTCTTCAAGAGGACAGGCTGCATTCTTTCACAGTCCTCAAGATCCTGAAGAAACTCACTACATTTAAGGCAGACAGCAAGTCCTGAGTCCTGCTGCAGCTGCTGTTACAGATTCTGGATTCAGTCCCAACACGAGAGCCTGTGCTGTAGGATAACAATGTAGTCTTCAATGCCTCACACCTGAATGTCTTCTGCAAAATCTCATAATATTAGAGAGAAGTAGTCCACATGCAATTACAGGTATCGAGATAAATCACGATGACCCAGTACTACCAAAAGTCAAAAAAAAACTACTTACAAAGAAACCCAAGAACATATCTTCACAATATCCTGACCTACAACTCTTAAGACATAATGTATGTGAATTGAGCCGTTCTGGTCTATTTTTGCCTGGACACGTTTTGAACGCCACTATGACTAAATTGTCAGGGCTCTTCAAATTGATTAATATATCTCCATTCTGATTATCCTTCAAATAATTAAGATCATTTCACCCCCAGAAGATCAGCAACAGCAATATTATTCCCCATATCCATCAAAAGAAGCCTGGTTACATTTGTGCATAGAGTGAGATTTTGATACACCTTCAAGCCATTCTTAATTCCCTAAAGTAGCGCTGTATCTAGCTCGCTATACCTCTTGATACTTTAAATATTAAATATCCATGATGGAAAAGGAAGGCCGGGGGAGACTTCAGAGGCAGTAAAGATCTCATTTGGCCAATAATGTGGATGACCTACTGCTTTTCTGAGGGAAAGACAAAACATCTGAAATGCTGAAAAGATTTTTCTATAATTTTTCAGAATAAAGCATTTCTATGTACTTCTGAATACTCTCGTGAAAAAAAAAAAAAAAAATCTTATTCTACATGATTTATACTGACTCGCCAAGAATCTTGGAGACAGAAATATTAACTGCATGTGCCATTTTGATCCCAGAGTCCTGGCCACACTGTCTGAAGAGTACACATTACTTGGAAATACGGAAGTTATTTCCTTTTTCAGAGCCTCCTCTTATATCAGAGGGTTAGGTAGATTATAAACAAATTTGCTTTTTCTAAATTCGAGTATTAAAATGGAGTTGAATGTTGAATATTAACTTATGAAACAAGATCATCAGCAAATTGCTCAGCATGTGGAAGTATTTTTTCATTGAGGGAGTTTAGTTTTGGTCTAGTGGTTGCAGGCATGCATATATAATCGAGTTTGTATCATGACATATACAGTATCACCCAAGAAAGTGCTGCCTTGGTAATTTAGTCTGAGGAACAGAGAGGCTTAACATGCTGATGACATGGAGGCAATGAAGTACAACTCTGTTATTCCAAATGTCATGCTATGCTATTTTCATTTCTGTTGGCATCTGCTCCATGTTACAAAATGCATACTTCCAATACAACAGCTCATTAAACAGGTTTCAGTTTGCTCAGAAAATCAAATTAGAATACTGTTACAGAGTTACAAGTCCTCAGATAATTATTAATATTACTCACCACTTCTGTGAATTCTTTCATCCACAGAATTCACATGCTTCAGCTTATTAATCTCATAACATTCCAGTGAAGTATTACCGAAATGAGTCTCACCCACCAAGAGCAGCAACCTCTGAGATGTTAAGTTGTAGCTGTTGAACATCAAAACTGATTTAAAGTATGGAATGATGAATGGTCCATCAGGATTTAAAGAGCTGTGAGTGATTCATTCAATTGTACTTCCAGCAGAACACTAAAATTTAAACACTTACTTTTAAGAAAATTGCAATGGGATTTTTACAAGAATCACAAATGTTAAGTACAATCACCAGTAGGGAACATTTAGTCACCACTTGTCTTAAGGCAGGTGCCTCACATATGGATTCATCAAGCTGCTAATGCTCTCCAGAAGTTTTTTACCTTAGGTTTAACCAATCTGTCTTTTTAATTCTTGTGACTGGATGATCAGATAGCATTTAATACATGTTTTATTTTGCTACAAAATGAACTGGCCCTTGTCAAGCAGCTTAGATGAGAAAGAAAAAAAGGCAGAGAAAAGAAAATCTTGTCATTCACTTTTCTGTGGTCACTCCTTCTCCCTTTCTAATGACCAAAATCAGTACTTCAGTAAAAAGTAACACGTCATTGATCCTCACAGGAGGGTGAAGACCTTATAAAATATAGACTATAGACAATGTTCAGAGATGCAAGGGGAGTATAACCTTCCCTCTTTTATTTTTCTGTTGCTGTCAGGACCTTAATGGCACTTCAGTTTTTGAAGCATGTGAATCCAAGCCTTCTTTTTTAAACTTGCTTCCTGAAAGACATTCATTCCTTTTGAAAAACTCAGGCAATAGAGACCAGTACCTCCATGGGTTCTCTCTTCATTTTCTTATATGGATTTCTCCCAAGTCCCAAATTATTCAACAGCTTTTAATGTTCCCTTTGAGGATTCTAAGAACACAACCAACGTCAAAATCTATTAGACACTGGTAATTATTTCTGCTTTCTTTTAAGCAGGACCAGTACTTAATCTTTTTCTGATGCTTTCTAACAGAAACTTGTTCTTTAATCTACACACTAGGCTAAGCATGAATCCCCTTTAAAGGTCACCTTCCTTGTCTGTCTGTTATCACAAAAAATATTTTTTAAAGCACACATTTATCAAACCCTTTCAATTGCTTTGATTTAATTCAGAACATCTCAAGTGATTCTAGTAAACCAGCTATCAAAGCAGGATTTGTAGTAGAGTGGCATGTCTGATCCCACTGCTGTCAAAGCAGAATCAGTGTTTATGTTGATCGGGTCTAGATTGAAAGGTTAATGGGGAACCTGGAAATAAACAATGTTTATCTAAAAGAGAAGTGCAATTAACATGCTAAAAATGTTTGTGACTCCCTCAATATCCTTTAATAATGTTCTTTAGATAACCTTCATTTTTCAGTTTTTGGTGCAAACCAGTATATCCAAAGAGAGAGTTCCTAAAGTGATCTTCATGTTTTCAAAAAACAATAAGGAAATATAAGCACCAGCAGTACCTGATTTACCTAATAGCTATTGAATTGAAGACAGGCTGTCTTTTTTTTTGCTGAAAGAAAGAATCTCATCTTCACTTTCCGAGCAAAATATATGCTATTTAGGTCAACCATTTGACAACTAGAAACAATTTTTAATAGAAGTTTAGCCTACAAGTAAATTAAGTGACTGTCCCTGGTATAAGTTAAGTACGGTATGACAAGATTTACCATCATTCTGTCCTACTCATTCCTCTAAAGCTCACACAGCTCTCTAAAGCTAAACTGGTGCCAAGTTAAATCTTTGATTTTGTGTCCCAGAATTTACAGATTAAAGATGGAAAAATATCCAAACTAGGCCTCTAAGAGCATGTAAGTCATTGATATGAGAGGACAAAAACACCCAAAGAGAGGTTTTCTGAAAGATTTTTTCATTCAACTACTCAGTGAAAAGATGACCGCTTATTAAGAAACCATACATTCTAAGTGATTCTAAGTGTCAGACGATTAAAAAAAAAAAAAAAAAACCAAAAAAAAAAGAAGAAAGAAAACAATTTCTAGAGTAATACCAGTTAAATATTAGTTAAATATTACTGCACTACTCCAGTTGGGATGTGACAACAAAGCACTGACTGACTTCCTCTAAAAAAATAAGTATTCTAAGTAATCTAACCAAACTGTTAGCCAAACTGACTGTAGTAACCTTTGATTGATTCTCATACTTTTCAGGATGCACAGGAAAAGTCCTACTATTTTCTTTAAACAATCTCTTTTCCCAGGAGGAATTTCCTCAGGTAAACCAAGTTCAAAATCCGAGAGTGTACTTATGCCCTCAGACATCTCCTCCTACCAACAGACCTACAATGAGCAGCACAAACTGCTGTGCTGATGACACCAACTGGTTCTGAAAAAGCAAAATCTCTAGGTTTATAGCAGGATGATAAAAAGAGCAAGGGGTGTAATTTTTGGAGGGGCTCACATTTACATTTCCTGATAAGACAAAATTACAGTTCAGTCTTTCTGTTCTTGCTCCCACTACATCAAACTAAACCTCTAGCAAACATGGAGATCCCTAAATCAAATAACCATCTTGCAGTGAGTCGTGCCTGCTCATGCAAAGACATTGATATCCACTAATATTAAGCTGGTGCTTGAGCAAGAGCAATGAGATCTATGCAGCTGTTTAATATCATTCGTTTTTGAGCACATGAAAAATACCTGTTATAGCAACTGTTACAATCAATTACAGTGAAGATTTCTCAGTAGTTTTCTCCTATATAGTATAACAGGCTATTCATCCTTTCCTCTGCAAAGTCACCTTTCTTAATTCTTGCTATACTGTACCCGATCCTAAAAGAATAACAGCTAAGCTGGCAATCTGGAAGCTTCCAGGGTCTTAGTCATACTGTCAGGTCTGTGTTAATTTCCATGAAAAGTGAACACTGCACTTCCTATGCTAACTTCTGATTTATTGAGGGATATATATAGTTCTTCCCTGTGAGTTAAGACTTCTAAATTATGCCAATAATTCTTCACCAAAAATCAAAAATTCATAAAGAACCAGCAGCAGCAGTAATCAGTGCTGGTTTCAAGTCCTGTCCCATCCCCAGCAATTCAGTGGCTAAGACACTTGGAGAGAGTATTTCAGTACATGTTCTACTACAAACATTTCAGGTGGAAAGTAGTGAACAGGCACAGGGCAAGTCGACAATAACAATATTAATTATGCTTACATACTGAGATAAAAAGACTGTAAGCCTCCCAAAAAATCAACCTGATCACAAAACGGTGAACTGCACAGGACAGAAAAATTGACAGAGAATTGTAGCAGAGATTAAAGAAAATTAATAGCACAAATAAACACTCAATTCTTAACCACTCACAAAACATCACAGAAGGGGCTAAAAAGAGCAAGTTTAGCTTAACTGTCATCAACAACTGCTACGGGCTCAACAAGATCTCAGCTGGAGAACTTATTAATACAACAAGCAAATTTCCTAATTGATAGGCAGAAATAAGAGGTGTAGGTATTAAAACACTCTTTTCTACTACTGTTTTTTTCTTCAAAATCATTAGAATCAGAGAAGCCTCCAGATGTGTGCAGAATGATTGTCCAACTCCCTAGCAGCTATTAGAGAAAAATGACAGCAGGATTCAAACAGTTTCACAGTCTTTGGAATGTGGCAAGGACAGATTCCAGAAACAGAGGTGGAACCAGTTAACAGAAGACACCATTTTTGTATTAGAAATAATGCAAATCACATGTTTTCCTTCAGAGGCAGCATCTTAGACCACAGGATGGAATATCATTTGAATAAAAACCCTCAGAATCAAAAATTTCAGGGAAAAAAGGAATTAGGCCAGAGAAATGAGGGTAATGGGGAACAAACAAACACAAAATTATCAAGGAAACAGGTAACAGCAGGTTTCTTGGGAATACATTCTATGAGGACAGTTATATGTTATTAAGAAGCATATGTACAACTGAAAGAACAGCTTTACAAACTGCTTCTTAATTTAGCCATAAACACAGGAACTACTTAAAAATTTTATTTAAAAACTTAATTAAATTAAAATTGCAATAGCAAACTATCTGGATGTGGTCACAAGCAATACAATTTCACCAAAGCTTTCTCATTTGACAATCAGAAGCAAATAAACGGTGATAACAAAGGCACAGTGATAGTGACACATTAAAGGTGCCACAAAAAAACAGAATAAACATTTTGAAATAAACTAAGAAAGACACATGCAAGAGATAAAACTAGAAAGAAACAGCAGCAAAAAAGGTTTTACAAATAAATCACAGGTTTTTAACTTTTCGAAAGGATTTTGAAAAGATAAAAGGGGCTCTTTTCTCAAGAAAAATGGAGAAAAAAACCCACAAGTTTTGTCTAGACATATAAAAAGTAAAGCCTGCTTACTGTTAGCAAAAATCGTCAGAATCTTGTGGAGAACAGAAGAGAAGCAAGAGTACTGTGAATAAGAGCAAACCTATCTTGTTGTTCTAGGAAAAAGGTATAGGCATATATAAATGAAAAGATTCACAGTGATCAAGTGACTAAACAAACAATATACATAAAATCTTGGAGGATATAATAAAAACACCATAGATATTTTATCCGTAGATAAGGATAAACTACTGAGTTCCTCTCTGAAATAACTGGACTGATGACGCAGAGAAAACCATATATCATACCCTAATATTAATATAACTTTTGACACTACAGTGATGCTTTCAAGAAAAGAACAGCTTTTAAGCTCTAGCTTAAATCTACAGTACAGCTTGGTTTGGCAACTGAGGTCAGGATTCTGCAGAAATCTGTACCAGCCTGCTTCTAGACACATCTTACTTCTTTTTAATTCAACAGCCCTAATTGTCACTTATACTTTTGCTTAACACATTAATAAATTATCTGCAATAAAGTTAAAATAATGGAAATTATATGATCATTTTGAAATATATAATTATGTAACATTACACATTTTTTTTCTTTTCCAAAGGACATTAAAATCACTGTCATGACACTATTTTGTTCCTGCTTTCTCTGTATTTCATTTGCTTCTCTTTCAGTAGTAATACTATTTTGTTTGTTTTCAGGCTGGCATACACTAATCTGAGATGAGCACCTAATAAGAAGTAAGTAAAAATTGAGACTTCAGGTCATGATCTATTATTTGCTTTCCCCAACCCCACACTGTACACACCCTTACTTAATAAAAGTTAATTTCTCTGTAAATATTTAATAATATTTTCTTCTTTCAAAAGCAAACACAGTCAGTACTTTTGATTACATGATTGTAATGTTGAATTCACTTGCTCAATATAAATTTGATATCAGATGGATAAGACTTTTTCCTTGCATTATCCTAGAATGAATAAGCCAAAATGGAGAACCAAGTTCATCTGAGCAATATGTGAAGGCAATGGCATAACAAAGAATGGTAGTATTTTCCAAATGAACAGTTCAGACAAAGAGACAGTGATTGTTCATAAATTAATCATTTTCTGAAAATAATGGAAGCAAGAGAAGCAAGCCACATCCTTAAAAGGTAAACTGTGAAGATTTTTGACAAAGCACCAGATGGTAATAAAGCTAACCAGCCACTTCATATTTCTATCTTTTCAGAGGTCTAGACTACACAGCCTATTTTTGTAACTCTTTAATAGAACATGCTAGACTGATCCTATATAGTCAGTTTTCCCTCTCTCCTGCAGAAAGGGCAAAGGTTTCAGATCTGCTGAGAAAAGGAAACCAGTAATTCCTTTAACATGCAGGTGCAGAAAGGTAACAAATGTGATCTCCAAAGCCTGAACTAGCACCTGCTTACAATTTTGATGAGGAAACAAGGAATAACATTTCACCATCTTCTTTCTTCAACACAGACCAAGAGAAAAACATTCCAGGGTGGACAACCAAGAAGGTCTGCATATTGTTAATTTATTATACAGGGCTTCTCTGAAATTTCTGCAATGTCACTGCCCTTGTTAATGCTCTTAGCAAAGTAAAGGATGAAGAGAAAAAATACTTAAACTACCAAAGGAAAAAAAAAAAAACAAACCCAGGAAAAACGCTATTGTGTCACTAAAAATCCAATTTCAGCTAAGCTTAGCTTAGCTTAAACTAAAACTTTACATCTCTTTGCTATTTTTTGCTATTTTGTCTTTCATTAAAAAAATAATTCCATATGAATGCAGTTGAATATCATAATATCCTAAAGCTCTTCAAATTTTAGAGTTCTTCAGAACAATTATTTGGAAGGGAGCCCTTGACAGCTAAATGAATATTATAGATTTTTTAATGAAAGTTATACGATTTTTAGTGACATATTAAATGCGAGCACAAATGAGGAAACCCAGACCTAAGCAACCTGGTTGTATTTAAATTACAGTATCTTGCTTGAGAGTTCAATGGATTTTGTATGTTCTAACAATGAAGTTATTAGACAGCCCAAGCTGATATTACTCTCTTTTTTTTCTTCACTTTGGTTTTTATCTTTATTAAACCTTTATCTTTTTTTCCTTTTAAAATATTTAGAAAACTAATTTTTATTTTTATTTTTTTTCAGGCTTGCAGCTACTTATGCCTTTTCAGTGCTACATTTTATTGCACCTTGTGATGATAGATTGGAATCCTTAGTGTAACTATTCCTACTTATTTGACTGATGGTGCTCTGGAACTGATTTTAAAAAGAACTAACAAAACAAAACAAAAATCCACCAAAAAACTGCACTGTTCCAAGGGAGCCTGATATCAGAATTTTGAATTTCACAGAACTCTTGATGACGTGACACAAATACGACTGGGCCTACACAACAGAGACTTGTTTATCCCTGAACACTATCTACTTAACTCTGATATCTTTATACTATTTTTTATATCAAACCCCAGTGTTAAATAATATGATTTAAACTATTATTTTTAGTATTATTTTTATTATTGTGTTTCAGCACAAGAAAAAGGCACAGCTTTTCTGCAGAGAACGTTCTACTCACTAGAGATTCTTATTTGATAGAAGAAAAAGAAATTAATGGGAAACTATCCACTAAGGTTGTTATTTCCTTGTAGATTATGGAAGGGAAAACAAAAATCGCAGTGTTGAAGAAATGAGGCTGAAAACAGGGATCATACATATTCAGTTTCTCTGGTGAAATGAGGTGGAATGACTGTTTCACAGTAGAAAGGCCAGCTACACATATGAAAGCAATATTTATTGGGATCTGCAGTCTATCTAAAGCTTTTAACTCTGTTGTCTAAAACTAAAAAAAAAAAGAAAAGAAAATAAAGTTGAAGCAGTCAAAACTTGTTAGGAGTGAAAGCTAAAGGAACAAAACAAGTTGATGAAATAAGTTCTTTGTTGGGAGTGTTAAACACATGAGATACTTGAAATGATATGACCTGCACAGGGGAGTCAGGGAATTGGTTTGCTTTACCAATTGGGTTTTAATATCCTAGTGTCTTCACTTCCTTAGAAACACATGATGTCTCCTGCATCTTGCCTGGGTGTCTGGAACAGTCCTGATGCAGACCTCCTCACCTGCTTGTCTCCTGCTCCTAGAGCACTCCCAGTGCCATACTGCCAGAAACAGCTCACCCATGAAAAAGTTGTGGGGGAAAGGAAGGTAGAAGAAAGAAGCCACTTGGTTAAATATTAGGATTATTAGCTTTAAATACCACTGGGCTACTGACATCAGCAGCGTAATATCACTTAAGGGCTACACAGAACTCACTTTCCTTGGGTGATAAATACTACAGAGACAAGAGTATTTCATCTAAGCAAGTAAGAAAGTCAAGGTATTCTACACATAAAGGATTTATTATTTTTCCTCATATTTGGGGATAATTTCTATCTTCCCCTTCTTGCCCCAATTCAGAGTGCTGAAATAAATGTAACGGTGCATCTTGCTTTAAAAGTCAGCTGTGGTTCAGTGAACAGGCTGGCATGCTATTCCATGTGAGAGAAGAAGCTATGATTTAATGTCATTTTCACTAGCTAGATTCCTAACTAATGTATCTGGGGAGAGTTTAAGCCTGCGTTCACTGTAAGGCATCACCATTATGTACTGTTTGCCCCTCTATTTTCACAGAGTATAGGTGAAAATTCAACTGTGTTTCTTATACCTGCTGTGCAACAATAGTAAATCTCTCTATACTCACAGATGTAGAAATACTCCCGGCCTGGCCTGAACTCAAATCCCAGCGAGAAGGGCGTGAAGAGCTGGAACTTTTCTGAGAACTTCAATGGTCCATTTGGAGAATGCGGCCGATTACACTCCCACCTCTTGAACCCTTTGGAAGTGTGATCACAGGAGCTGTAGCCATCAAAGTTCACCATGTACAGAACATAGCGTTCGGTCTTATCTTCTGGCACCGAGTCTTCATAGTGAGGGCAGAACACATCCAGGTAGTCATTGATGCAGACATCGATGTGGTAGTCACCCCGCTGGAATCTGAAATCACAGGAAGAGTTCAAACGTAAGCACAGTTATCTCAGGATGACCTTGTTGCAGGGTGACATTATCATATGAAAGGGCATCACTAAAGGCACTTCATTTTACTCCAGCCAGGTACATTCACTGTCAAAAACCGCCCATACAATTCACCACAGCTATCAGAGACTTATTATGCAGGAATATGATCATACAACCTTTTGAATAAAGGTTTTGCTCTGTTTTTTAAAAAATAAGTCTGTTGCTATCACCCAACCAGTTATAGGTTATCTTTCACTGTGGTTTATTGAATAAGAAACAAAAGTGTCTGTCTTATTTGGCTGGTTTGTTTTTTGGTTTTTTGTTGTTTTTTTTTTTTAATAGAAGAAAGAAACAAGAAGCAGCAAAGAAGCCAAAATTCAGCCTTCCAAAATCAGTATCTATATAAACATCTGCATATGCATGCAAATAAATAACCCAAACATATCCTTTTCTCTGAATCACACAGTAATAACCCCTGTGCTTAAAGCACTGATTTGTCTGCAAGTACTTATAGTTACTACAAGAATACAAACAGGTTACTCTTTCATCATAATAAGCAACAGTTTGTCAAAATGCAAAGAAAAGTTTGTATCGCTTTTTAAAGAGATTTGAAAAGCAGTACTTCTCCTTTTCTGAAAGTACACATTGAAATGTTGCTCTGTTCAGACAAAAGGATTCTGGGATACAAATTATTAGCACTCAGCCTGATGTGACAGATCTGAATGGGTGCCAGCTGAGAAATGCAGTGCAAGGCACCAGCCCAGATGCATTTTATTATTGCTGTTATTATTACTGACAACTCCTTAGAGATATGGGATCCTTGTTTGTTGGGGGTGGGGAGGATTTCTCCCCTGCATATTTTGCTAACATTACTTTCCTAATGTCTGCCATAGTGTCTGGAAGAAACTATGGGGACAAATTCCCTGCCTTCATGGGAGCTTACACCATGATAGATTTAACGATTCCATAAACCAGGTTTGAACGTTCATTAAACTCCCTGGGGCAGCTAAAGAAACCAACCACTGACCTACACCACTTCAGCCTGACTGAGCTACTTGTAGCTTCTCTCTTTCACAGCTGCAGTTGTCAAGCGTACCACAGAGCAATAATAAGGCCGTGACAGATTTAACCGTAATACTTCTTTTTAGCTGAGGGGCATATTTTAAACACCTGATGGGCTTGAAATCTGCCATCTGGATCCTTCTATCTAATTTCAGAGCAATGATTTGCTGGCCCTCCAAGGATAAATTCAGAGCAAGCTGCACCTTTTCATACCCCTACAATAATTTAACTTCAATAATACAGCTTTTTAAAGGGGAAAAACTGAATATGCATCAAAGCATGATAGATGTGTATAATTTCAGCCAGTGCACAGCCGTACAATTCCACTTGTAACATGGAAAAGCCTTTTTGAACTACTGTTCTTAAACGAAAATTTACATTTATCAAAATTGTTGATCAAGACACATATTTTTGTACTCCAGTGCTTTCAAAATCTGTCACCTGAACACATAATATCTTAAAACATTTGTAAAAATGTATTGTTCTCAAATTGGCATCTGTTCTCTGAATCAGCTAGCAGTATGCTTTTCTTACAGGTAATGAAAAAAGGTATAAGACACAAATAGAAAAGATGCATTCAGGCAATAATATCTCTATTTTATTTTTTCAATTACAGTTTTGGTAAGTAAAAATTGATACATACTTATACATAAGTGAATTTGTGTGTGGACAGATTTGTTGTTTGTTTATTTTTTAACCATGATTAACAATTCAGTTTTCTCAAGGTTACCTCTTTTACCAGCCTGTGCCTTCACCATAATGCCCAATTACAGTTCTGTGACACAAACTGTATGCTTCTAGAATTATATTTATGTAATGCATTCAAGATCAGACTGACCCTCTCTACCATTAGACTTTTATAACACAAATAAGCTCATATGAACTGCTTTTCCACATTATTTTAAAAGTCAGCAGAGAGCAATAGGAACTTCTGATGTTCAATTCATCCAGCCTCTTTAGTACATTGGATCACACTTCTAGAAGCAGATAATTTTCTTGATTAACCAAAAGGAGAGTCTAGAGAGACACTTCCCAGACAGTGTCTGTACTGTAAACAGCTGAATTTGAAGGGAAGAATCCAACTGCACAGCCCATGATAATGGAGGTAAGTACAAGGAGACAGACAACTAAATGTGTGATCACACCTTAATTCTAATTTAGCAATGAAATCAAACTTGTAATCTGCACCAGTGAGATGATGCAGAAAAAGAAAAATCAAACATCATCTGACTCCCTGTTGGCAAAGTTTCCCTCTGTATTCTTGTTAAATAAATAAAACTGCAATGTAACCATCCTCTTTGATCACTGGCATTTTAGAAAATTCCTTCTTATTTCTTTTTTCCTAAGTGTTGAAACAGTTGAGTGTTTTCATTCATTCCAGCACATCCCAGACTCTGAAGTGCTGTCTGCAAAGGAGGTCTGACGATGAAGCACACAACCAAGTCCTTTTTATCCCAGTGTCTTTTCCTCCCTGGTCCTCTGTTCTCTCAACAGTTTCATTCGTCAGTCCACCAGAGGCAGGAAATGTTTACATTTATGAGTCTAAAAAGGAAAGGAGATTGTGCATATTTTAAGTGATCTAAACTGGCCTTTAGCCAAAACCTCCTCCAGGAAAAATATGTGCCAGGGTATTTTTTCAAGCAGCTTTGAGTGAAGTCTCTTTACTCCAGGTTATTAACCAACTATGAATCAGAAAGCAGGTATTTATTTCTTGTCTTGCAATATCCTGAAGAAATCAGTCATCAAAAACTCAGCAGGTATGCTTAAGAGATGTAGAACTAATTTTATGTTTCCAAAAGAGTCTCCAACATCTCCAGCTTTTCTGTTAGAATGGCCTGAGATCGTTCCTGTTTCTCCAGCTACAAGCAGTAAGTAGTATTTATGTTGTATTTACCTCCCCCAAGAGGAAAGGTAAAGTCTTCTAACTGAAACAGAAAAGGAAGGGATGGTTTTGAGTAACTCTCAAAAAAATTCATCAGTTCAGTCCTCAAAGCTATTAAAGGAAACACTTCACAAACACATTTATAACCACATTTGAGTGGAAAACACTTAACATTTACAGGCTGAAAACCTCTTACTTAGTAGTGTAATGTCAGGTATTAGAGTGAAACAAAAGTTCGGTTTCAAATTAAAGCACCGATCAACATTTAGCCATCTACATGCACTGAGAAGTGAAGCATCTAAAGGGAAAATGGAGTCCATTAACAGACATACTTGCAGATATGACAGGAATACCAGATGTCCTGTCCCTTTCTCCAGTCCCATTCCAAACAGAAAACTTCCTAGTATGTTACTGCTATACTTTTTCCTTTCCCAATTAGTTCTTCAGGTCCTCACCCAGACCCCCACACCTTTTGGAACCATGTGGTAAACAGGATCTTTAATCTAGGAAGAAACTAGCTCTATTTAGATTTTGCATAACAGAACATGGTGTTGTGGTAGAAACTAACCAAAAAGGCTTCACTGAAAATCTGACAGAATCTACACACCTTTTTGCAAATAAAATTTTTGTCGTTTTTCTTCATCGCTCTAGCTTACGCATAGCAAAACACTGCTATTCAAACATAATTAACCTTTGTTTTTTGTCAGGTAGCATTCAGTGTCCTGGGAAACTGCATACTACAAAGCCAGTGGTAGCTTCATAAAAGCCATTTTGAAGACAGATATTTAAGTAGTTTCTACACCTAAATATTTTTATAACCAACAAACAGCAGCTTGCTACATAAAACTTGAACACTGCTTCCAGCAAAGCCTGTGAAAGGAATATTTCTGTGCTAAGGTGCTACTGATGAAATATCCAGGTATTCAGGATTCAGAGAGAGAACTTCATGGTTATTTTAACCACAGAAAAACAAGACTAACAAAACATATTGTAAATAATTAGCGACTTCTATATTTGGTTTATCCATTAACAAAAGGAAAGTATGTGTACATGCTTCTCTTCATAATTTTAAGTTCTGAACCCTAAGTGACTCATCTTGAACTTAATAACATTTCTGGTCACCAAAAAAAGTGGCAATGTATTTAAACAGATATTTAAAACATAGTACAATTTTGTTTGGTTTCTCTCTTTCTTTCTTTCTTTCTTGGAAAAAACACTACAAAAATCCAGTTTAAGAAAAGCACAAATAACACTAATTGTTCATTTAGATAGATAAAAAATTTCAATAGCTTCTGCTTGTTACTTCCCCTACAAATCCTATTAGTTATATTCTATTGCCCTTCCTGTAAAATCAACATACCAGATGCTATACTTCAAGATAAGTGTACTGGAAAATTTGGCTTTTACTGTGTCAACTTTTCTTTATTTGGAGTCTGTTCTGTCAAATGCATGAAGCAAGGCTTCACTGTGAACCAGAAAAGACTCCAAATAACTGCTCTGACAACAAATTATGAAATTCTGGTCTCCAGTCAGGCATCAGAAGTGATCAGATGCAAATGGCCCCAATTCTGATGCCTGGAGCCTGCACAGCCTATTAACACCAATGTGCTGAGGACACTGCCACTGCCAAATGACTCGTCCCTGTCACCTTTATCTCAAATGATAATTTGAAATGTAAAACAACATCAACAAAATTCACCCAACTGATTTATTCTTGGGGTAAATACAAACAGTTACCCACAATTCTTCAGAACAGCACAGCAAAATGTTACTTGTTCTGTTTCCTAAGGAAAAAATGCCTCAATGAGCAGCACGTGCATACCCCTACGAATGCTGGCCACTCAACTCCTTTTTTACTTTCATGGAGGCTAAGCCGCTTTTTAATTAAATTTAATGGACACAGCTTTCAGAGAGAAGTCCATTCCTACAAATACCATGAAAAAAACCAGGCCAGGTGAGAAGATCCCATAGGTATCCCAACAAAGGCTGAATCTCCAGTAGGTTAAATGTTATGAGACAACATAAACACCTCTTACAAATGCTGTAGGCACAGGAAAACTTGAACTGAAAAACTTTAGAAATAGATTGAAAATTTTTTGTTGGCTGGTTATGAAACTGCTTAAATTATTATTAACAGAAAGATGAGTATTGGTACACATAATACATAAAACCCAAACATTTGCTGGAAAGTGTTGATATAATTTAAAAGGACAACATTTTGGTTGCTCTCAGGATGTCATGATGTAGTTATACACCATTCCACAGCCCTGAGCTTGCCCTTAGCTTTGTCTGCATTTAGATGGCAAGTGTAGCGCATTAGGACTACTCTAAGCTCTACTCACATGCTACAACTGGAACATAGCAGCCAACTTGTGCCTTGTTATTCTTATATGCACTTCAAGCCCCCTCATTTCAACCAACTTAACAGCTTAATAGTGTGATGGGGGAAATCTTGTGGTTGTTAATTATCTGAGGGGTTGTGGGATTACGTGTACCATTTTACTGCAGATAAATTTAAAGATGCTATTTCTGTGCTATGGAAAAATAACCTCTTTAATGCCTTTCTGCTCTTTTTACTGGCTTTTGTCACAACATTTCATAAACTCTGTTCCCATAGCTCTGCTGACATCAACAATGATTCTGATGCACAAACAATGAAGCAATCAAAGAGCAATTTTAATTTTAGCTCTATTCAAACCAAAAGAAAATTCAACATTTTCCAGATGCTGAGAGCAGTGTGTTTGCTAACAGTAGCAAGCCATTGACATTTTAGATCTCTAGCAGGATATCGCTACCCTGAGCAAGCAAACAAAAAAACCTGTTAATATAAAGAAGCAGTCCAAGACCTTTCAGTCCTCAGGTTATAGTTTCACAAGTTAAAGAAGTTCAAGACAACATGAAAAAACACTATGTTAAGATACAAAATCAAGGCTGTTTTTCAATAAAACAGTATTCAAAATTTTGCCTAGAAAAGACTGCAAGCTAAATACACAATGCAGAAAGAAACTTATTCTCTTGTCATTAAGTCCTCTATTCAATTAGCATTTATTGGAGTAATTAAATACTGGGAAAGGATGCCAGGCTAATTGTTAGATTATAATAATTACACAGCTTTGCTGTGCTACAGCTGATCAAAATAAAATGTGGTCGGCTAAAGCTTCGGCTAAAGCTTCTCTGCAATCATCAAGCTTCCATGGGAAACTTATTACTATAATAAGGCCACTTATTACTAGTTCATTATCAATCAGGCAGAGAAACTTATTATTTGTACCCTTCCTTCTACTCTCCCACCCACTCTGCCGGAACAAGCCTCCCAAAAGGTTGTGCCCAGGTCTCTGGCTTCATCTGGCTCTCTTCCATCATAATTACACGCTGAGCAGAATCAGGCTCCTGCACTTGAAAGAGTTCATCAGACTTCAGATTACTCTTTCACAACCAGGCAGGCATCCATCACATTTTTTGAAAGAGACAAGTGATCTCCCTGCATTTCACTTCACAGGCATCTGTGGGGGATTCACCTTCCCCTTTTAATCTTGCTATGTCCCTCTCATCTGGGAGATTTTTCACATTATTGGGTGGGTCCAAAAGCAAAAATCAGAAAGAAAGTTGCATTAAGATGAACTTAATGAGAAAAAGCATCAGGTTTATGTGGCTTGTCTCCCTACCCCTTACCAGCCAACAGTACAAGAGAGACATTGTGCCTTCCTGATGTAAGGCTGGGTTTTTTTCTTGTTTGGGAACAGGGTTCTCATCAGCTGCCATTGTACCTGGTACTTCATGCTGCCTATTTAATGGAGAAAAACAAGTGATTTACTAATAGGGACCAGAACATGGGAAAAGACATGAAACAAATCAGTTTGATCTCACATTCAGGTTTTTAAAGAAAATAACTAGTTAAGCACTGAGTAACTCAGAAGAGTCAACAGAATGTTTGGCCAGAACTAAAGAAATACAACAAAAAACCCCCCTAAATTAATGGAAATTATTTTTTTTTTCTGTGCTCATAAAAACACTAGACTTTTTGAAATGTCAGAAGCACCTACTTCCACATCAGCAATTGATCTGAAAACTTCTTAGATAAGCCAGGCTAAAGTTTACAATGCTGGCAAAATAACTGATCAAGCTTCAGTTTCTCAGACTTCATTTTTCACATACTATTGAAGTTCACAGCTATGCTTCAGGTGACCACTTACAAACTTTTAATTCTCTTAATTTCCAGAACCAAGAAACCTCCTTAAAACCAGTATGATAAAAGTCTAATAAAGTTTTCAATTCTTTTTTTTTCTATTGAATAAGGCCTGACTGTTGAAAACTTCCTTAAGTGCCTTGGCTGAAACACGTTGTTTGCAAAACAAAGAAAGCCTACATCCAGGAGTCTTCCGCTAGAATCATGGTAAAAAAGACTGCAAAACACAGGAGGAAAGGAATAGGTTTTAATGAGAAAGGGAAATGTCCTATTTAAAATGTCAAAGATCTTCAAATTACATATCTTGTGATAATTCCATTAACCTGAGAGACCTGAAATACCTTTTTTTCTGGTTCTATTGGTTAATGAAAATTTCAGTTGCATCATAACAGTTAATACAGTGAAAATTAATTTAAAGTAGAGACACGTATTTATTTATTTTTATTATTTAAAGGCTCTTTAAGAAATAAATTCTACAGAAACATGTTTATTCCACTTATAGTTAATAATTTCCTCTTACACTCATAACTATGTTTGTTTGAAGAGTTGGGTCTTGTGTATTGACTTTTTATAGTTAGCACTGCAGAAAGAGATATGTTCAATCCTAATGCAAACATTAAAAATAGAAACTAATTGCTCTTCCATGAGTGGGTATAAGTAAGAGAATTAACAAATCAACATTTATTTCCCACCTATGAATCTGAGTACTCCAGAGATTCTCGAGCACTGCAGCATCCTCATCCACTTAACATCATTCTGTATCTCCTAATCTAAGAGCTGGCCATTCTTAATGTCGTTTATTAAAACTCTTTCCTCAGACTCTGCTTTTCTAAAATTCCTTCAAAGCTGGCACACATGACTTTCACTTGATCCCTAAGAATTTCTCTTTTGCTGCAACTTGTGAAGAACTCATTGCATCTAGGGGCAACAACAGTCATGCTGTTGATGATAAGGGTTATAATGGGGTTCAACATGTCACAGCACTGTTCTCAATGAGGTCAAACTCTCATTTCCCAGCTGTCCCAACTCTGATGGCTTTAAACTCCCTGTCTAGGTTCTCTACCTGACTATTTATTTTCCCTTGCTGTGGGTGTTTAACTTGCAAAGATGGATGAAGAGAGAAGGCAGGCAAAGGTAAAAGAAGAGCTACTGTTCTATCAAAGGCATCACTCAGATCTACAGGACAAACTTTAGTGTTGAAGCCTATTAACACCAGCTGAAAGGTACCACACCCAAAAAGATACTAAAGGCAGCCCGAGATTTGCATCTGGAGCCTCTAACCACACTTGGAATCCAAAATATCTGGCTTGAAGCCAGTCTCTTTGCTAAATTGATTTATGGACTCAAGCTCATTACTTGTGTTCACATTAGTACTACTCTGGAGTTCACCAGCAACATTTATCCCACTTTATCTGAGGTGGAATGAGGAGATCTGGTAATTACTACTCACATATTTTTAAATGTGGTCATCAATCTCCTGCACACATGACTTTGCATTTATCTGCTCCAGGCACTAACAACATACAAGATATCAGATTCATCTTTTATTCCACGATTTTGCTTGAAAATACTAAACCTATCTCAGCCACCTTTTGTCTATACCAGAAAAATTGTGGTTTGCTGATTCATTCATTTACATACCTTTCTTAAAAAAGCAAACAAGCTTCATCTGAGCTCTTCTGTGCTGATGCATACTCTACTATCAGTCACTTTTGGAAGGAAATAACATTTTTAAGAGTTTAAATTCTTAAAAGAAAAAACAAAAACAACAAAATCAATAAAAGAAAAACCTCACAGGTAGGAATACTACTAAAGTGTCTGAACTGGACTCTAGCAACATGTGTTGACCATGTGTCTAATCCAGAAGACAGAGTCTATCAGCCTTGATGGAATGTGATTCTGTGAGTGGTATTTGCTAACCCTGCCTGAGGCATGTGCTGACATCTGTTAATGGATATGGAGAACAATGCCCTATCTGCAGAAAGGTCTTGCTTCTCACACTCACAAAATGAAAGAAAAGAACATTTGCCCAACAAGCATGTTGACCCGCACACTGAATAATTGAGATAAACAGCAGTCAGCTTCCACAAGGAAGTATATGTACTGCAAGTCAGCTTCACAAATTTTCTTTCTCACTAATATATAAAAAGCAGAGTGATGGTCAACTTGTATAAACTGAAATCTTCATCTCTTTCATACTCCTAGGGAAAAAAAAGTACTGCATCAATTTCTGCCAGTCAATATATATGGGCAGCATCTGAAAAGAAACATACATTTTGATAAAACTGCTTGTCTGTTGCACATACGCTTGCTGTAGTACAGAAATGTTTTTCTCTGACATTAAGTTATAGCTGTTTATTATTAATCTCACAATCTGTAAACAAAATGAATTTGAAAATATTTTGTGATTAAATTAGAATTTGACTACTCAATAAATTGCAACTTGTAAAATCTACAAGTTAATTTCCCAATATACAAGACTGTAAAATGAAACTAACCCTTGAGATGTTTCACAGTATTTTTATGTTTAATAAATTGTGCATATTTTAACAAGCTCTGGTCATAATCTCCATCCTTCAGCTAAAGTGAATGAAACCAGATATAATATAAAATAGCTTGAGCAAAATATAGAGGAGGAAAAAGCCTCCAAATCATCACAGACCTCCACAAACAGACCCAGGAACAAGAAATTTCAGTATGAAACCACAGCTTGCTACTAACATGAATAAACTATACATTCAAATACATTATCAAAAGTAATTTGGACTTATTAACATAAACCCTAAGTTAGAATAGCTAATGAGTACATAAATTTATTAGCAGACAATTTGCTATGCAGAGAGTGGGCTTCGATCAATGAACTTTTTTTTGCTGTGTAATTGTCTTGTGTCTATTTAAGAGACCCACAGGAAAAGTATATACTTTCCTGACATGGAAACAGCATTTTAGAGGAAGTTCTATAGAGAAATGTAGTAATTTAACCTTGTTCCTTTTACTCCTCCATTTTAGTCTCTCTCTTATGCTGGGCAAACTGGCAAAGGAACTGGAGTTTCAAATTACAGACTGCAGGAGCACTGAGTAACACAACTATTATTAATGGCAGAATTTTCTTCTTTTCATTCCTATAATTTCTTCTAACAACAGCATATGGACTATAGAATTTTCCATCAGGCTTACTCTTGATATATACTGTCTTTGAACAATAGAAATTAAAACAATTTTTCACCTAGAGATATTTATCTTTGTATATCATATGGACAAGATAGATCCTGATCTAAATCAGTTTCTCTGTTTACAAATATGATCTGAAAATCTTTGCAATAAAAGCTTTGCAAAAGCTTTTGCAATTTGCAATGCCACCTGGTCTTCCAAAACACCCAAGAAATTACAAAGATTATGATCTGATGTGTAATAATTTTTTTTAAACTAAATAAGACTGACAAGCCATGGACTTCAATGCAGGCTTTATATTATTATTCCTCCTGTCCTTTTTTAAATTATGAAGCTCCCATAACATGGCTCCTATTATGGAGTTTTGGAATTCTTATTCTTTCAAGAGTGACAGAAACAGTCTTTCAATTTGTATAAGTAAAGACTGAATTGATAAAATGTGTGAAACCTGCTCATTTACTTTTTTATATATGTATAAGTTACTGACATAGGAGAAAAAAGCAAAAAATGTGCTAGTCTCAGATCAATCAGACATTTCAGAGAGGTAAAACTGAAGCTATTTTCTCAATTTCCCTGTTGCATTTTTCTTAAAACTGTTTCCAAATTAATCAAATTAATTCTAATCTTCAACCTGTAATGAAATCACCTCATTCACAACTGAGTTATGATCTTGTCTGCCTGAAACATTGTAACTATTTTTCAAAGCACAGACAGGATTAGGATAAAAAGCAGAGAGTATCACAGAAAAATTAAACTAAAGATTCTTTTCCTGCACCCGCTTTCCTTGTCCTTTTTATTATAAAGGCACCAGAAGGCAGGTGTGAAGAAGGGAGTGAACAGGCACTGTAAAACACATTTTTGCAAAACCCGTTTACAAACTATTTTTTTCCTTTCATTCTCACTCTAAAATATTAGCTCAGCATTAAAGAAACAAAACAAGCCCTAAAACTCAAGAATCAACTGTTCATACCTCAGTCTGATAGTTGCACACTTGCGTGGGCAAAATCCAAATCAGAGCACATCAATGTGGAGAGCTAGAGAGCAGTCATGCTGGGCCAGAGAAACTCACATCTAGACCAACAAAGCTCTCCCAACACTGGCCAAGAGAAGACATCAACATGACATTAAGTAAGTCATATGTCCTTAGCACAGTCTCACAATAGTCATCTTTTGCAGAGTCAGAAGTTTGGACTATTCCTGCTTAACAAGAATGAAGGAATTTTTTTCATCAGTTGGTCTGGTTATCTTGAAGATCAGTAGACTACAGTCTGTGAATGCTGTGAATGAGTGGCACAGCTTGGTTGCCAAACAGAAAAGTATCTGCTACTGTGCATTTCTGGGCCTGAGACACGACAATTTCAACCGGACATTCAAATCGTACCATAATTTTCACAGTAAAGAAAGTAGTCTATAATCTGTGATGGTGCACTGTTGAAGAGCAATTGATAATCATTGTTCAAATTACTAACATTTGAACATTTTCACCTTTGCTACCTGCAACAGTCAGAGGCAAGAGTTTTCCGCCTGAACCCCTCAGAGATAAAATTCCTTTCTGAAGAGGAATTTACCCATTAGAGAAAATGCAAATCTTGTTTTCTGTTACCCCAAACCATCCAGATCACAATTTTAATCAAAATAAACAACTCATGTAAAAGAATATATTAAAATCTCTGATCAAATGCATCTCGGCAGGTCTCCAGGGAGTCTTCCACATAAAAAAAATTCCTAGGCAAACAAA
Source organism: Sitta carolinensis (assembly GCA_032173965.1). Taxonomy (NCBI): domain Eukaryota; kingdom Metazoa; phylum Chordata; class Aves; order Passeriformes; family Sittidae; genus Sitta; species Sitta carolinensis. Next base: position 74,268,188 of record CM063313.1, read on the forward strand.
GTAGTTTTCTACTGCCTGCAATATAAGTAGCTAAGGATTGACTGAAACTGAATTCAGACCTCAAGATTTGTCCTTTCTTCTTGTACATTCTGACTCACAACAAAAAAATGCAACTTTTTGCATTCTGACTCACAACCAAAAAATGCAAAATCCGGTACCACATTTCAAAGACATCTTAGACTTTTATATGGTTCAACTTGTCCTGTGTTTTTAAGGATGTACACTTCATAATCCATTTCTTTAGGAACACTCCTCTTTTGTTCAGACTATCTCTTTAAAGTTGCTGAGAGGTTGTCTAAGTCCAAAGATGTATTGCAAGAATGTTTACTGTGAAGCAAACATAACCAAACTTGGTTTACACCTGCTTTTTTCACATCACAAGAAACACATAGAGAACTCAAATTCCTTCCCTCAAATAAAAAAAAAGTCTTCTAAATTATGCCTTCCATGTTCCCAGGAGCCAAAGGCAATTGAAAGCTTTGGAGTTAAGCAAACTTGCACACAACATGCTGCCGATGGGGGTAATTTACTTTTGTTTCCTAACTTTTCCCTTCATAGATTAAGTGGGGGGAAAAAAATGTTAATTATTTTGTCTATTAAAGACATAAAATCATGATTTTAAATACATTAAAAATAAGTTTTAATTTATTAAGACTCTAACTTAAGTATAATAACACATCTATCTGCATTAGCTTTTACATCAAAGAAACAAAGCAGCCTGAACCTTCAAAATCCTCTTAAAAAAGGTTAAGTATTCCTTGAACTACAAAAAGAAATAAGCCAACAAACAAAATACTGCCTTTTGGTAAACTACTATGCTGTTTTTGATGAGTTGTTGAAACAAGTTAACTGCCTTTTTTTTTTTTTTTTTTTTTTCTTTGCCATTCCATTTGAGTAATTTTGTCTTTGTTTATAAACTAATTCTGTTAATGATCAAGCATTCTGAGCTTTTTACTTAATTTTCCCCCTTATTCACATCTTGGCATTTTTTAACTCTGGAATTTGAATGCCCTTAAATATATGCTGAGAGATCTTTTGTTAGGTAACAGAATGGTCTGAGTAACAATGCATTAAAATTTATTCTTCATTTAAATCGTGGCTATGACTGATGCAAAAAACCACATCCTGACACAGTAGCTCCAAAGTTCTTAAAAGGTTATGGACGTGACTATTAAGGCCCTCTATTGTAATAAGCAGCTCTGTTCAAGACAGCAATTAAACTGATGTTTTAGAATTAAGCATACACAAAGCCAAAGGAATTAGGTAAATGGTTAAATACTTTCCTGAAATGAGGCCTAACTGTACAGAAGGCACTGAACTAAGCTGTGAATCTGTGTGGACTAAATGTTAAATTGTTCATTATTGTGCTGATGTCAGAGGAAAACTACCCCAGCCAAAGAAAAATGTGTGAACACAGCATATTATGATATGAAACATGATAATGAAGAACTTCATACTGAGAATCATTTATTACCAATATTATTACAGTAATTCCTCTTATGCCTTTCATTTAATTACTCTATGTCCGGGAAACTGAACTACAGATATCTTAGTGGTCAATACTTGACTCTTAATTCACAGAGGAAAGGGGAAAAAGCTTTTACTTTAATGAGTGGCCACATTTTATAGCACAAAAAAAAAAAAAAAAAAAAAAAAAAAAAAAAAAAAAAGTTCTTACTGGGATTAACATTTTAAATATGGTTCTTTGGTCCATTAGAAGGTCATGACATTACCACCACTATCTCCACACTAAGCAAGATAACAAATGACTTGAGACTTTATCAATACACTATCATTGATCTTTACTGTAATCTGAATGTAGGTGGCAGCACATAATTCCTGTGTGTTCAAACATTAAAGCTTAATTCACCTCAGCCATGTAATTTTATTGCCTTTATATGCAGAGACGATGCTCTTGATTAAATACTCAGGCAACAATGGACTAAAAACACTATTGGCTCCCCTGGTTAGTATCAGCTGTGTATGTGTGTGCTGTATAGAAACAGACTGTTCAAATGAGGGTGCTGGTAACACATGGGGTATGGAATATCCTCTCTTGTTAATGCACTACAAATGAGTAAATTTGTGTAAAGGCTAATCAAAACCTGTTCTTCCTTTCAAAATCAATTATTTTCAACTTCTAAACCTGAAATATAGAGATCATTTTCCAGTGCAGCACAACAGAGATGACTTCTTAATATGTTGGGGTTGATAGGCTAACATTATTTTCTTATCTCTATAGTCTTAAAATTAGGTTTGTTTTTCTTTCTTTTTTTTTTTTTTTAATCTGCTGAACATTGTTATTTAAATTCTTCAAAATGTATAAAACTCAAGCAACTTAATTCTGTTGTCTTACACTGAAAAAAAAAAAAAAAAAAGCCACTGTTTCCAAAATTTTATTAAATGGCAGTGGTAGCAATTTCACATAGCTACAAAATAGCCACTTAGTAAGCTGAGGTCTTCCATCAACAAGTACAAAAAAAAGAATCATCTTGACATGATTAGTTCCTTTTAGAAATAGATTAAATATGGTGTAAAACTCCCAGACTGCCTCAAGAATTAATTCTTATATTCATTAATAATGGTAAAAAATCAGTATTATGAAACAAAAAAATAAATCTTAAAACCTTTTTGTTACTCCATACTATTTTTTATGATACAGAAATATTAAGAAATTTACATTATTAGCAATAATTTAGATATCAAGCAGACCACTTGGCTGGGCAAACTCCAGCTAAGTAGAACAGCATCAGATGTGTGCATAAATATTACAGGAAAACCAGAATTAAAGACTGAACCAGGCTGCAGGTAGAAGACACATATCGTCATTTACAAACACAAAGGTTCACCCCTGACACCCTCAAGTTGTATATTTGATTACATAGCTGACTGTTTAAATAGAAATACAGAATTAGGTACACATTCACAACACATGCATGGTATACCAAAATAATGTCTACAATTTCATGCTACACACCCGGAACTAAAATTCTATTTATTTCCTAGGCTGGTAAGCTTTCTCTTCTGAACAACAGTTCATGCCTTCTGGAATCCGAGTAATATAAATAAGCATGAACACAATCTAGCACTTCAATTGAAGAAAAGAGGGTCTTGACAACAACAGGTGGAGCAAAACAGGTATTACTCAAATACTTGTTGATAGGATTAAAGAGTGCTCAAGGCCATCTGATGCTTAGGGCCACAGGAGAAATCAGCAGTGACCTAACCTAGCTAATTGTCTGCCTTGATTGTGATGGTTCTGATTAGAAGAATAATCAGCTCTCGGCAGCCCTTAGGCAAAAATGCCAATTGAGGTCTTTTTTTTTTTTTTTCCTGTCTGATGATGGTGCACTGCAGAATGAATGCCAGATCACATCATTAAACCACTCTTCCAAATATTAAAGAGGTTCCTATATGAACAAAACCAATAATTCCTGTTATAATTAGCTTGGACATTCTCCTTCTGTCATGTTGAGACTGCATTCATACAGGCTAAAAAATGCTGACCTCCAGTTTTTCTTGGATATGGAGAACCATCACACTTTATGACTGAAAAAGAAGAGCTGTATCATTTCAGCAGTCCTGGACCAGGCAAAAGGCTATCTAAGGCTTAATTAAATTATTCAGAGTTGGCTGCATATGACACAAAAAATAATTTTAATTCCTTTTTACTGTTCTTTTGAGTGATTTAATCTAAGTATGTTCATCCATAATAAAACACCCACTTTCCTTTCTCTAATTGACTACATCACCTCTACCATTTTTTTCAGTACATAATTTACATTTCCAGTCATCAGGAAAACTTAAAGCCAGATATATTCAAAACAGATTTTATACTATGTTTTCTCAATACTGCTCTCTTCTGTATTATGCGACTTTTGGGTTCTGACTACAATAATTTTACCCTTCCATTAGTTGCTGCTGTAAAAAAAGGTAAGTATTCATTTGAATGCAAAGTAATACGTATTGACAATTACCTTCCCAGGCTAGTAATTTCAAGATGCACATTTTGCCACTGCTTTTGCACCCTGGTACATTAGCTGATTTAATAACTTCTAAAACAGTTAAGCATATCATACACAAAGAGCTTAAAAGCAAAGGAACAAAGGAGCTCAAAACAGCTTTTCATAATCATCTAGCTATAACACACACAGAAGGAAAGCCCTAAGAGCAGCTTTCAGTGACTCATTTATTCAAGAAGATACAGGCATCCCTCCACAGAGCTGACTGAAAATGTGGACCAAAAACATGTCTGCAAAACAATTATCTACAATGTGATACCGGCCATTTCATGAGGGAAAGCAAAGTCTGAAACAACTGATCTTTCATGTCCTTCCTTCAGGAATGTCCACATTAATAAAATTAAATACCTCATTGACAACAACTCATAAATAAAAGCCTGAACAGCAAAAAAAAACCCCTAAAATCAACAGTCACTAAGTACATTTGACACCTGATGGTAATTACATGTATGGGAATCCTGACAGGAGTGATTTCTCCTGTTCCCATTTTGAGTTATCTGTCTTCTGGAAAGTTCACTGAAAGAATGTGTCAAACTGTCTATTAAAAGGACAACCAAAATATGCAATAAACACATCCATATTTTAGCCTCTGACCCTTGAAAGCCAGCACATTTTTTACATTCTTCTAGTCAGGATAAACAAGAATCAGCTAGCTGTGTGTATCTGTGCCCAGACCCGCTCGCACGGCTCGTGGGTCTGGTCTGGGGGGAGATGTGCAGAACCCTTGCATTTACAGCTGTCAAGTGTGCTGCCGGAAATCATTTAACCAAAGAAGGAATGAGTAAATGTGTGAAAGAGCTTACTGCAGGCCTAACTTATAGATCCTGGATGTGTCAGGAGACCATCTGTCTTTGCCAAATAGAAATTTTCTTGAAACGGCAACTGTCCCCAGCTCTCAGAATTCTGCACAAGCACCAAGAGAGAAAACAGGGTTTTTTCCCAACCCAAACTCCCTCCAGCTGTCTTTTCTCAACACTGTAGTTGGGGCTCAAAGTATTCTAGAAACAAAAACTTTTTCAAATGGCTCAGTGTGAGCTGCTCATTTCACCAAGACTTCTAGTGAACTGTAAAACCAACATTTTGGTTCAGTTAACACTGGCATTCCAGCTCCCATTACATATGACGACCCTGACTTACTGAGGCAGAACCTTCAGTCTTGACTCTTCAGTGTGTAGGTCTCACCCGCATAATTTTGTTTTGCTAGCAGGATTTTCAGTCCATTTTTAATGCATATATGCACACACACACATCCTATACCTTACCTTGGGATAAACAAATATATATTTATACAAATTCTAAGTACTCTTCTAATATGAAATCCAGTAAACCATTCAACAACGCTGTAACTAGAACTAATAGATAATTAAATCAATTTATGATTGCAATACCTTTTTCACTTATTAACCCTGTTGATACCTGCTGGTTTATAGTGATGTGACTGATAGAGAAGAAGTCAAGAGCATTGTCTGTGCTCCTACAAAGCCTGGCCACTGTCAGAATCTGAGCCAGCTTTGCTGAGCTAGATCTTGCTCCTCTGTTTATCACCTTGTTCCCAGACTCCAGAAAGGTATTGGTGGACCAGTTAAATGGTTTGTTGCCCTCTCCTCAACTCACAGAGAAAAACTGGTCTCTGGGCTAAAGGCTTTCTCCATCCCCCAAAAGCAGTGTGCAGTATTAGGAGTGCACAATAACACTCCAGACAGCAGAAGAGCAAGCTGCTCTCAGAACTGCCATATAGCCAGGCAAGGTTTGCCTGAACAAGTAGAGCATGAAGCTGCACTACTTTCAAGGTTTGTAGCACTCAATGTCTTTTTCAGCTGAAAGACACATCCCAGACCTTTCAGTACCCATTAAGACTGCAGAGAATTTAAACACCCTCTTGTTACAAATAGTAAAAGTCTCAGTGTAAACAAATGTTCCTATGAGCTTAACCAAACCACTGATGACCCATAAGTAGTCTTATACAAGGGTCAGTGCAGAAGAGTTTCCTTACTCACTGACTTATTACAGTTTCAGGAAACAACTTAGGTTTTTGCACTCTAAATCCTCCTTGTCAGTAAGGCTAAGATTTACATCACCAATAAACGTTCAGCAGAGACAATCTGGATTGAGCTGGCTGGGTTACATCCAGTATCTACAAAACTCTCATATTTCTGTTTACAGCCTGCCCTGACAGGTTTTGCAGATCAACATCAAACATATTCATTGAAAGCAGAATAACTGTGCTGAGTTCTACTGATTCACTATTGGCAGTGAAGGGCTGTAAGATACCATGTTTCCAATCTTAGGATAGAGACAATAGTTTTACGCTCTTGCCTGTTTTGATCTAAAGCTCTGACAAATCAAGGCTGTTATTTTCCATCCAGATGACATTCTCCACAGCAGGGCTCTTTTGACTTAAACACAACTCCCAGGGCAGGAAAAGCAAGCATCAGCACCTGCTTTTAAGGCTTTACCCCTCTAATTTACCAACTGGAAAAGCAAACAGAAGCCTTTGCCACACTTACAGACTTCTCAGCAGGATCTTGAATATCCAGAGGATTGCACCTCTCAACCACTTACTACCTGACTGGGTATTATTCTGAGTGAGACCCATTAGGTGACTAGCACCAAGTGTCACAGCACAATGATGAGATTGCTACCACAGGGGCTTCCCTGTAGCCTTGTTTTCTCCTGCAAAAAAAACCCCAACTTAATTTCTACACAATGCTGGCATAAAGAAGCTCATCAAGAAATTCAGAAACCCTGGAAAAGAAGAATGCATTAATAAATACATCAAGTCAGACCCTACTTTGATTATCCACCTTATTTCCTTGCTATTTGATGAGGCAGGTAGACAGTCTCCATGAGAGAAGACAAAGAACCAAGTGGTAGAGAGAAAGAACCTGAACGAACATGGTTCAGTGTTGGCCACATAACAAACTTCCTGTGTGCAGTCCTACCTCGGGTGTTCTCTGCTAAGAACAGCAGTATATCACTGCTGTGGGAAAATAACCACAGATGACTGAGGCATTTGAATACTATGAGGACACATAAATATCCAATTAGGAAGATGAGAGGAGCGGTACAGCCAACTTTCAGATTTATCTGCTATTCCTATAATTTTAACATTCAGTTTTGTTTTCTGCAGTGCAATTTGAACAGCTGCACAGACAGGAGACTTGCCAACATGAGGAGTAGTTTCTGCCACCTGAACTTCACCCAAATCTCTTCAGAGAATCAGAAGATATAGAGGCTCTCACATAAGACTATTTCCTTCCTGAAGCAGTCACGACAGGCATCAGCTGGAAAGAGCTAGCTGTAGCATGTAGGATGAATAAATGTGTGAACATTACTGTTGTGCAAGCAACTTCTGAGTTTGAACAAGAGGAGTATTTAACTCTCATAATTTAATTAATATTTCCTAAAATTTAGATTTTCTTTTTATATACTGAAATAACTGTTTCACCTTTTGCATCTGTTTTCCCTAAAACCATTCAATGAAATGAACATGACTTTATGGATATCTTTAGCCCACCTGAATCTAAGTTTTAATTATGATTTTCATACAAAGAAAAACAGCTGAAAAACAGAACTCTGTGAAATAATTTGGTTTTCTCCCACTCTCAATAAATACTAAACAGACCTTTCAGAAGCAAACATAATAGAAGTCAACTGCTTTCACAAGAGGAAGTACTCCTCTCATACAAATGTTTTCTCAAGTGAGAAAACATGAAACAACAAACTAGTGTTTGGGATGCATATTAGTGTGTGGACATAATACATAAAAAGAGCAATGAAAAGACAGAGCATAAGACTATGTTAACAAAAGACTAGAACATGTTGTCACGGAGATCAGTTTCACCTGGGCAAGGCTCAGAGGTCAAAAGGAGTCCAAAGCATCCTCCTCCTCCTCGTTCTCCACACCTGCTTTTTCACTGTGTTTCATGCCAGAAGTGATTCCTGGGGCTTACCTCTGCCCCAGCTGCCTTCCTGCTTCACGGCTAGGGACCCCTCCAGAGGGCAGCAGCCCTCAGTCTCTTCCACGTCTATCCTCCATTCCCTCCCGACTGCGGCTTTATCTCGATGTCTGGGATCCAGCCTGGCAGAACGGCACTGCTTGGTAGACAGGATGAATGACAGGGAATACTTGCTGCCTCCCTGCACACTGTATCAGGTCTCAAGAACATGCTTGCCAATTGCATGCCACCGGGCATATGCAGCACCTGGGAGCTCTCTCTAGAAACCTGATTGGAAGAGTTTCTTCCCCCTTTAACCTATTTTACCTCTATTACTTTATTTTGTTTTTAATAACTGCATTATGTTTTGCTTAGGCACTTTACAGCCCTGCTGTCATGTTGTAAAGTCTCAAGTGTGCCCAGTGATGAAACGCCTCAGGGAGCTACTTTGCAGTATATGAGGTAACATCAGCTTTGTAACTTAATTCCCAGTGCATTTCACACATTTGAGAATTTGAAATAAAATCAAACTTTCAGAGAGCAAGTTTCACCAGGTTGTGAGGGGAAAAAAAAAAAAAAAAAAAAAAAAAAAAAAGGAACAGCGAAGTCCAAGCCAGAGAAGAAATGCATCAGAGGTAGGTGACAACTGTCAGTGAAGGAATACAAAAAACCTGGAATTTGCCCTCAGTAGACACATTTATAGCATCATCTGTCAAAGGTCAATGAATACACCTGTGTACCTTACAAGGCAAGGAAATGGGACAAGGCAGAGAGGAACAGTAACTGCCCTGCATCCAAGAGCACTGACATAATTGAAGATGTCATCTGACATCCTTTTCTGATTGATTTTATATCCTGATCTTTTAAGCCACCATCTTAGTTGTAACTTGGTTTCTTGTTCGAGAGACCACTTAGGAAACAGAGCTGAACATTAGGAATGTGAGGTTATCACAGAGCATGCATTCCCAAATTTCAAAACTCATAATACACTGGCAACACCTTCTAGAATTCTTTTTCTCCATATTTACTAGGCTTGTAACAACATACTGCTCCTACATTCACTCTAGAAACTACGTCTCAGCGACACAAGAAAGACAATAGAGCCCAGGGTCAGGCAAGACTTGTTTGCCAAGTCAATGGCTTTGAACAGAATTACATCCAATACGCTTTTACAGCTAGGCACTGCCATTTTCTGCCAGTCTGTCAAGATAGGGACCTTTTCCTACCCTCATTTAACTTTTTGCCTGTCCAAAGCAAAAGGAGTAATTTATAAAGAACTCAGAGTGTATCTGCTTTTTTACTTAACACCTGCTTTGTACATATTGATGATACAAGGAATAAGCTGAAAGTGGATCAAAAAAGGCCCCTCTGTCATAAGAAAGAAGTTGTGGACTCCGTCCATATTTTGCCATGCCTTTACTACTACAAGCTGGCTATTTTTGCTCATAAGAGCATGCAGATTATCCCTAAGTGCAAAATGGATACAGCATAAATAGATGTGGTAATATCACATAGATATGTTGTATGAATTAGGAGGTCCAGCTGCAGCTTGTCACACAGAAAGCATATCAGTGTAACTGATATTTTTGAAAAGTTGACTGAGTTAGATACAATTCAGCAAAGGAAAAATACAAAAGAGAACACCTGTGCTTGATATAACATTCCTTTGCTGGGGAAAATAGCAATTGAAGTTACATTGAATAGTATTCCCCTTACAATTAACTGTGATGACATCAAATGAAAAACTGAGAACATCTTGCCCATGTAATCTTTATTACCAGCTAAGTCCAAGTATTTCTAAAAAGAGATTGCTGGTACAAATCACTCCAGAAAAAGCAGCATATATCCTTCTGAATATCTTCAGGTTTTTTAAATTCCAGTTATCTAGATTCTCTACAGCTATTTTGAAACTCAGACAAGTCAGACAAGTCATGACTCAAAATGAAAATGGTAAGCAATTGTATCATTCTGAACAATTCAAAGCCTGTGTGTAATGGACACCAATTTATTCTCAGGCAAGAATGTAGTCCTTATACATAGTAATGGGTAGTATTTTCCTCTGACTAGCCATTCAAGCTGTTCAGTAGAATTGGGTGACTACTGTCATCCCTGAATTACCCAAGGTAAGAGGCAAGCAAATACTATGAGTAATAGCGAAGTCTGGATAACATACCACGGGATATTTCACTTCAAAATATTCACTTGGGTTCATAAAGTCCTGCTAGATACGTATTAGCACAGCTTTGTCAGCTCTGCACTGGTTCCAGAGGCACTCAGCAGACACCGTATCAATCCCTCAGGTCTTAGACACATCAGATGAACTTACAGGCAGGCGAGCATCTTTTTTCTAGCTTTTAGCTAGCCCCTTGGTAGCTCATGGGTTTTATCTGCTGCCTAGCCTTTCTCCCTCTCCACTCCATGCCAATAGCTCATGGTGACAGGTCCTTACCAGCCCCCCTGCCCTGCAGCCCAGCACAGATCTCCCAGCGCCATGTGCAGCTCGCTGTTTGGCACTGGGTAACGGAGCTGGCTGCGACCCGCCAGATTCAACACCCGGAGATCTGCTTCCCCCTTCACCTCCCGCACCTCTCAGAGCTTCCCAGAAAGGACGGGACACTCCAGGCCCACGTTAGCTGCTTGTGGCTATGGGCAGTCCCACACTGACCCCTTGCTCATCATACAGCTGAAAAGTGTAGGTAAAATAGAATCCATACTGCCTTCTTAGGTAGCAGACAATAGCAACAATCAATTTGAAGCAGAACAGACATTAAACAAGTGCAGCAATAAGCTGATTAACTGATTTAACCAAACTGATTTGTAAAAAAGTCAATTATCTAGTACAGGCAATACCTTTAAATAACAATCTAACTTATTCAAAAGCTCCTGCAATACTGTACAATAGAAAATGAACTGATTTCTGAATTTCTCACTAAATACTTAAAGGTTTGAAAAAAACCTAGAAATTGAGAAGGAACTTTCTTTCACTTCAGGCAACACAAATTCGAGTGTGTCCTACATACTGTAATTTCTTGATCAATTATTTCCTGCAATTATTTCATTTTCGCAACATTCTTTGTTAGGTTTGCCTTAATATACCTTGGGTATATCAGGTGATCAATGAAACTACAGTAACTGTGCTTCATGCTGAAGATTTTAACTGCTTCCAGTTATTTGAGAAGACAAAGACAGAGCATTTTAGGTTCACATAATAAGCTTTTGGCTAAAGCATCAAGTCTTGCACTGAAGAATGTATCAAATAAACAGAAAACAAAACATCTGCTCCACTGACAAGTTGGTGTTAGTACTGTAAGCTCAACTGCAAATTTTGTTCCAAGTATGCCACCCACAATGCTGCCTAAGAAACAATTTAATACAGAAAGTCTGAACCTGTTTCCATTAATATCTCTAGGAATTCTATCAATACCTTAAACTAGATTTTTCAAAACCTCTTGCTTCTTGGCTGCAGATTTAGAAATTAAACATTTTTTTAAAAAAAATCAGCACCCGAGTAGCTAGGCTTTCAGTTGCAATTTTTCTTATGAGTTCTCACATGCGCTTTTAAAAGTTCTCTTATTTTTTCAGGTTTAGATTAGTCTGTGGTCACCTTACAAAACAGAAAAACTTCTGTTTACAACAGAAAACTTCTGTTTCTTCTATGACAGCTTCAAGAAAAGTAAAACAGAAAACCAATATAACCTAAGAAGTTCATTTGAAAGAGCTGGATACTAACATTGTGCCTGAAAAAACCACAATTTTCTTAAACAAATACAAGGAAGTATTAACATTGATTTGCTTCTCTCAAGGAGTGGTCCTCTCTCTGTATGTTTGAGACTTAACGCTGCTTTTAACTGTATGACCTTTCTCTGAACAATCCCAAAAGCCTCTTCCCAGCCAAAAATTTCAGAAATGGATAGAGGACCTCTTAAATCACTATGTAGCAAGGAAATAGATTAAGCTAAAAATATATTTTCTAAAAAAAACATTCAGAAATAAAATCACTAGGACTTAACACAGCAGACAGAGTCATAACGTAATATTGATATAAATCGGAACTGTAACCAATGGAATTACTAGATCTAGAGAATATGGCTGAGAAAACTCCTGCCAGAATTATCTACAAGTGATATAGGTGGATAGGTTTCCCCACACAACAGCTGAATATATGCTTTACATAGTTTTATATAAATTCACAAACCTCTCTCCATCCCATTTTCTCCTTCTTTTTGAGGAAGGGGGAGGGAAGCAGCATGGAGGAAAAAAAAGGGAGAGGCTCTAATCTGAAAACACTACAATTATGCAGGACTCATGAGCTGTTTCAATGGTATAAAAATGCAGTTATTAAGCTACGTATCTGGGAATGAAGTGTTTATCTGGCAAACCTCTTCTAAGCACAGCAGTAATTTTCTTATGCAGGGTTCACTTTCAGTAAAGCCTCAAAGCATGAGGGGATTTAATTGTAAAGGAAAGTTATTCAAAGCAATACATAAAATTTAAAGAGCACTAAAGAACTTTAAATATGAAAAGCTTCTAAGATACAGAAGAAGAAACTACTTGCTGATATAGCATCAGGAGGAAATTTATTACACACGATTTCACTGAGAGACAAATAAGAGGCACTCTTGCTCTGAAACAAGTAACTGCAAAGTATTTTAGCCCTGTCTTTGCCAATATAATGCTGTAGCTTTCCATTCCTTGTCTGGCATGTAATATCACTTCTTGACTGAGATAACAGAGTGATACAATTCAGGCTTCCACCACACTCAGAACTGTCCTAAATTTGGGAAGAAAAGTTGTTGCAGGTTGCACCTTCTCAACCAAACTGAAACAAACTTCAGCTGAAATAAACTTGCTTCAATATCTCAGTTATTACTTTCTTCAACAGAACCAGGAATTAAATCAAATATAAGGCAAGTAGTATATAAGTACACATACAAGTGTACTTATATACACTTGTAATATATACTTGTATAAGGCAAGTAGTTGTTTCATACACAAAAGAAATGTACACCAAAGAGAAACATCTGAAGAACAGTTTACTGCTTCTCCAAGCATTCCAAGCTCTTTTGATTAAGGGATGAGTGGCATTTCATGGCCATCTGTGTCCCCATAATTCAGGGATAGCATTTGTAAACTCTTTTTTTTTTTCCATCTTTGATGTCAGTTCATGGAGCTGGGGGAAAAACAGCACCAAAAGTTTTATACCTGTGACCCAAACATAACCAACCCATGTTTTCTTCAGTGACCATTATATAATACACATTTTAATTTTTTCCACCAGCTGGTATTTTCACATGACAAGCAGGTATCCTGTTGTAAAAAAAGGACTGTTGTTTAATCTGTTGATTTTTAAAAATACAGCTATTTTTTGCTTGCATTACTTCTATAGTTTAGCATAGTCTTACACTGCTTAAGAAGTACTCAGAAATGAAGTGGCACTTCTTACTTTTCTGTTTCCTATTTCCTTGAAAACTTCTTCAGCTTCTTTTCTCATCTTTAAAAAGAAAGAATGAAATGCAACAGATTTAAGATTCTCTTACAATAGTTATTTAAAACTGAAGACAAACCCTTGGGCAAAGAAAATTCATTGATGTATTCTTTCTGCAAGCATGGTTTAACATATTGGCAAAGCCCAGACTGTTCTCATGTCATAGTAACTACAGAGAGAATTCAGACCTCTCCAGTTGAGAAGGCATGAAGCAGATAATCAAAATACTTACTGCAATTTGTTCCTAAGTAAATTCATCATATGTTCAGAAAAAATTCACTGAACACTTTATCATGTAGCGTTCCCATCAATTTTTATTTCTGTTTTTCTAAGGGGACTTCCACCTAACAAAATTTTTTTGTCCAAACGCATCAGCCTCACAGCTTGGGGACAGCAAGGAATGTAGAGAAAAACCAGAGCAAGGTCACAGCAAAACAGTCCTCCCAGATTCCAGGGAAGGGAATGCATAGCCACGCTCTTTACACTCCCTACCTCCAGCAAGGTCTGCAGGACAAAGTCGCACAGACCATATCATGTATCTTGTGACTACAGCAGTTACAAAACCATAACTGGGGCCCAGAAAGAAAAACTGAAAACGAAGGAGTGAGCACCCACATGCAGAGTCATACACGCTATAGTAGGGAATCCCATACTCACACAGTTTTTTAAGGGTGCATAAATACCTAGTCAGGGCCTTTGAACAAGCCTAAGCATAGCCAAAGTAAAACTCAACATTCCACTTAAATGTATTAATTCAAATAAGGAAAGCCAAAATCTGAAAATGTGTTTGCACTGATAATTCTTTTAGAACATTTCTTAGCAGGGATTGTGTATCTTTTTGTCCATTAGGATATGTTGCACTCATACACACACAGGCACATAGAGGACATTCTTTTAGGACTTGCTGTGACAATCACCTAAACAATTTGCATGAATGTTGGAAGAGAATGTTTCAGCAGACACAACAGTACTGCACAAATCATAAAAAATTATGAGAAAAAAATGAATGCTTGTCTTACAGATATAGATGTTTTTCCAGACTGCAGAGTAGACAAGCACTTACTAAAGCTGGAAAAAATTATGGTGCTTGTTAGCTAAATTCTCATTTCATCTCTCACGTGGTTAGCATCTACTTCTCAGATTTTCATATCTATATTCTGTAAGAAAAAGGTTTGCTAGGTTGTTGATATGGGATTGTTTGCCTTGCCTGACTTTTAGATGAGAAGAATGTGTTTCACTATTTCTCCTGCAGTCTCTGCAGAATTGCAGTTTGTGTTTGCCTTGAAACAGAAAACTAGTACCCATGTCAGGTGCACAGATAGCACAGATTAGATGGACAAATATATCTACATAAAATCTGTACTGAATGATATTTAAAGGAACATTAAAACATAGATGCTTATTTAAGTAGGAGAACTCTTGAAAAATGCTTTTTCCCAAAGCCTGAAAGTCAAAAACCAGTTAGTCACCAAATAAAATGGGATTATAACAAAGGTTTAAACAGGTAAGACATACATGAAAAAAAAAATCATTTTAAACAATCTTCTTTAGGCAGAGAGGGAAAAAGTTGCTTTTAATGACAGTATTTTTAGCACATACTTCATCTACTTTCAAGAAAAAGAGAGATGTTTTTGAGAAAACAAACTAATGATTGTATTATAAGGAGAACAGAAGAAAATTAATTCTATAGTTTCTCACTTGTCAGTAAATTACTTCACAAGATTTCAGCTCATGCTAAAAGCAATCCTTTCACAGACATTCTAGAATCATAATCATGCCAATCAACATTATTTAGAGGAGTGGGCTCACATTCCAAAGGTGTTTTTGAAATACTCCAGTATTCAACTATCACACTCCTATGTTTCAAGGAGTTCCCTGGGGTCCCACAATAAAAGCCCTCCTCCACCTCCTCCTTCCTTTTGCACACACCGGTATTTTGTTTTTTGGAACCAACTTGGAATCAGCAGCTCTGACAGGTCTAAGAATTGAAGTAATATGTTTAAAGCTAAGATTAACCATCTGTACTCCAGCAAAACAGGACACAGATGTGGTGTGCTTCGGTGATTTAGTGAAAATAGACCTAAAGGATAAAATACTAGTATGCACTGCATTACATAACATTGGCTCTAGACAGCTAGTGGAAAAACCTTTCTTTTGTATGACATTAATATCCTCACAGTACAATGTCTGCTAAACTCCAGCTGAAAATGGAAGGAAGTAAACAGAGGCAAGTAAGACAAGGATAGTTTTCCCCCCTTTGTTTTTTCTTTTTCTTTCTTGTTCTGCCCTTTCCTGGAAAGTTCTGCTCCTTTTGCAGTTTCCCATCTCCTCCTTGCTGAAGAACTTCCCAGAGAAGGAAATGAAAACTTGCCCAACAGAATGGTATTCTGTTCAAGGAATCTCTTGGACCAATAGGGTAAGGCAACTTGAAGCATAAGGAAAGAGCTTTTCCAGATCAAGAAATCCCCTCTGTCCTTCTTTCCACTTACCTTTCCAGCCTTCCTAATGCCCTCTGTTAGGTTGCACAGAAAGACTCCAATTTTATTTTTGATAAAATTTCTTTTGAAATAGCAAATAGAAGAGGGAAGGAAACACCAGTGAGTTGTCACACATTTGTACTTGGTACTAGTTTGACACCACCTTAGGTGGTCCAAAAAACTTCTATGCACTGCTCACAGACAGGCACAAAAAGCATGAGGAATATGCTGCTCCACTGACATATTCATGAACATTCTCTCTACTGTACTTAGGTAGTGGTAAAATGTGTGTTGCTTTGCTGTGCCCCTTCTTAGACTTGCAGACATTTTCCTCTTTTGCTCAGGCTCACCAGACAAAATGGCACTTAAACCATCCTGATGGTGGTTGCTAAAGTTGATGGGATTATCTTACTGCTTTTAACTGTTCTAATGACAAAAGATACCAATCCTTCAATACTTCCAAGTATTTGTTTGCTTTGATAAAGTGGAGAGACCATTGTTGTGACCATTCTTTCTTTCTACAATACATCTGAATGAATATATGTTGGTGCTTAGTGGACAGTCTAAGACAGGTTGTTTGTTCCTAAGAGGAAGGGTTGTTTGTTTCGTAAAGAGCTTGAGTCTGGTATAAAGGAACAACGTGAAGTCAAGTAATCTGGAATGGGAACAATGCAGACAACAACTGTCGGCTTGACCTTTCCCCAATGTAATTTTTCCATCCTTACTAATATGTCTTCCAGCACAAGAGAGAATACACAAATGAGACAAAGAAAGCCATATCCCTTTTCTGCCAGTGAACATCACTATATATTTCCATACAATAAACAATTTTGCCTGTGCAATTTAGCCTCTAAAAGAAGTTTGACTAACCAAAATACAGTAGAAACAAATTTCAAGAAGTATATACCTAAATTATACCTTCCAAGCAAAAGATGTCATATGTAGATCTTCCCTTACACAGTGATTCCAAGTGCTATTTCAATGTAAGAATGTTCTCTAGTGATGAAATATGAAGAGATGATGATTTCCTCAAATTAGTTGGACATTAACAATTAATCGTTAATGTGAACATTGTTACATTAAGGCAATTATAACTGTATTCCATGAAGAGCAATAGGAAATAATTACTCTTATTCTCAAGTGATATATCTAAGAGAATGAGATTCCCAATCTTTAATTCATTAGATGGGCAGTTCTCACTTCCAAGTGTAAGAAAGAATCAGCCTTTCTTTATTGGAAAGGTATCTCTTATCTTTCATTACTGAAGTGTGTATACACCTTCACTTCTGTTTGATAATATCAAGCAGCAAGCTGAAGACATTTTCAGGACATTCAGCCATCTCCAGGTGCAATATCCTTCTAATCAATACTGTTCACCTCTTAAAGGTACCTTTAAATGCAAAGTTCACCCAGAATCAAGGAGCAGGCATGCTCATATAGCACAAGAGATTTCCCATGTATATATAAATACTCCCCAACTGATGGTTGTCTGACCCAGTCTGAGAAAAAAACTTAAGTGAAAAGAGGTGCATTACTTAGCACATTCATCACTTAAAATCTGCTGTACAAAGAAGTTGGCCCATATTAACTTGCATGCTAATATCTGGCTGTCAATGATCTTTTCAATCTAAATCTTCCAAGAAACAAAGAATGTCATAGTCCTTTCCCGTGGGACAATTAAGCTTTGATATATTACTGGCGGGAGAAAAATGCAGGAAAACTTAAAATCCCATTCTTGACTTTAAATAGCAAAGCAAGACTAGGTGCATTGTTGGTGCCAAACAAAACAATGCAGGAGAAAATGAAATTGGGCATAATGGCATCGTCAATGCCTCTAACAACCAAGTAGATACTGAAACCTTGCCATCCTCATAAGCCTGCATTCTTTGCTGACTTTTATACACTATCACTCCACACTCTCCATACTAAACACAGAGGTGCTGGTTGGCTGTAATAATTAGGAAGGCTTGCCAAAAAGATGTTAGCGCAAGGAATGCGTCAGGTGACATACCAGTGCCTCCAAGGACCCTGGGACCTGTCAACCTCTGTAACTAATCCTCTTGGCCTGTCACAGTCAAGTTAATTAGAAACATCTGTAGTATAGAGATCAAGCAGAGGCAGTGGAGGCAGCTTATTTGCACAAGAAAGGTACAACTCATGTGGGAGGTAAAGAACGTGGAATCACAAACAGATACAGATCAGTTACATGAAACTGATCGGTTATCTGAGACATATGCATTTCTGAAATGAAACTACCCAAGTAATGCAAATGCAAGACTGATGAAAAGCCTTAACAGCAACACTGGCAAACTGACTTGCTGGAATCTTTACACTAAAGTCTCCACCAACATGCAAAGCACCATTTATCTATTCAGCCATTATGTGTCTGCTCCACACATTCCTCTGAAAAATGAACTATATTGCCTTCACCTATATTTTTGCTAAGGACCTTATGAAAAGCTAAAAATGGCAATTTGCTTAATCAGAGTTTGTGCTACGCTTTATGGCGAGCAAGTTCCATTATATATGATTTCCACCTCTCAAAATGTGATGTACTTTGGAAAAAATCTGTTAAAGGTGAAACTTCAATTTTTTTCTTTTTCCATTCCTCAAGCACAGATCTTTCACTCTAAGATAATGCATCACAATTCGGATCTGTATGAATACATATTATACACCACACAGAATTCAAGAGGTAAAATAAATTTATGGCTGGAAGAGAACTTGGCAGAGTTGTGCACATGCACAAATACATCCCAGAGAACTCTGCACTCCTACAACTCCATCCTCCTACTTCCCCATCAGAAATCAAAAGCTTTTAATGAATTAGTACAGGATTGCTGCAGACGTTTAGGGTGATTCTTCCTTTTTTCAACTAGATTTTTTTCTGTGCCTGAGCACATCAAAATTTGTTAGAGAAAACAAACAAATTAGAAAACAAAAAAAAAATTAATCAATTTTGTTTAATCTGTAGGACATAAAATTAAAGGAAAAGTTGGTGGAGAATCCTCAATACATATAAGGCTTTGCATAAGCAAACCACATGATTGAAATATAAATCTGTAAACAACATTTGGCAGGCATTTTCTGAAGCAATTATGCTCTTCTTACTTTTAATTCAATACTGTGCCAAGCCTTGGGCCCACAGCAGATTGTCCCTAAGCAAACAGTTGCAGTTGTTTATGCTATTGTAGCCCTAGAACATCTCACCCTCACAAACTGCCTGCTACAGTGCAAGTGGTGGTACATGGAAACTCTTCCCCATGAACCAAACCTCCACACTTCAGACAGATCTCAGGGGCTGCCTGATGAAGTCAGCAAAGGGTCCCCAGTGCATGGGCACCTTCTGTAGCCCCCACTGATGAACCAGGGCTAGCAGAAAGGTGTGACAGCCAGCACCGAACAGCAACAACTCAAATCCTCAGAGCTACATTTGTTGAAGGTGATTTCTTAGAAATACTGATTTTCCTGAGAAATTTTGTGAAAAGATGATAGCCAGCAAAGTTCCAAAGAAATGCTTTCTTGCTGCTGTAGTCCTCCTCACTCTGTGGTGTTCAGCAGTCCCACTTCAGAATCTTTGTTTCAAAGTTAAGTTCCATGTCTTCCTTAAGTCCATTTGTACTTACTCTTTCAACTGCTCTTTTTTTGCCTTTCAATCCAAATTTCTTGTCTTCAGCTGCTTAGAAGTTCAGAAGGTTTGTATTACTACATTCCCAAGGAACAATTTATAGTCATGGTACTTAAATAAATAATTCTCCGATTTTGACATATATGTGGGGGTTTTTTTTTAAAAAAAAAGGAGCCATTTTTCTTGTTTGTTTTGGTTTAATAAAAGGCTCTCTGCATTTAAGAGCAATATACACACACAAATAACAGTTGGAAGTAGCCACATCAGTGCTTGGTAAAGCTGGGGAGCTAATAACTCAGGAGTGCAAAGGTTTACCTGCTTTGGTTACTGATAAGTCCAACTCAGTTTTGTAGCACAGCCTGCAGCAACACAAAACTGCAGAGTAGTTGAACAGAATGCAAATATTATGACTTCCAGTGTTTCATTTTCATCCAAAAAACATGGCATCAGCAGTTTTCTAAGGGTAAAATCCTGCTAGTTTATTCAAACTTCTGAGTCTCTTGTCCTAAAATCCCTGAGGGGAAGTCAAAAAGGACCTTAGTATTTGGACATTTATATTATATTCTATTACGGGCAAGGTACATCATGGAAAAAATCCAATACCATGTCCTGAAATGTCATAAAGTATTCTTTTTCCAGATTTTTTCTGATCTGAAATGTCTGTATCATATACCACTGAAGATAGACTAAAACCAGCAAGGATGCCAGTGTGTGACTTAATAGGGTATCTAAACAAGACACTTGCTGTTACACAGGCTGCTGTATGTAAAGATATGGTAAAGCAGCAGGAGATTTGTAAGGGGTTTGTTGTTTTGTGCTTTTCTTTGTGTTTGCGGTTTTTTGCGGGGAGGGCTAGAGAGGTTCCTTTTGTCAAAAAACATGTTCCCAATGGAAGGAAAATCTCTTTCCTCTCACACCACTCTAGACTGCTGCATGCCTCAACTTCTTTCAAAACCTGAGTCTCTGGAATTATTAAAGAAAAAGAAACGCAAACTAAAAAAAAACCCTACTGTTTCTGTGCCTCTTCTTTAACAGTAATTAGAAAATAGGCATATATAATATTTTTAAAAAAATGCACTACAGGATGCATTCCTGACCAAAAGAGGAACTAAAATTTTGTCATGTGTTCAATTACACACTTTTCTAATTGCAAAAAACAATTATCTAGGTGTAGCCATGGTGCCTAAACATTTCTAAATCCATTCTCTTCAGTACAAGTTATGGCTGTGTCCACATACAGTGCAGGCTGAGATCCCCATGGCTTCCTAACTCAGTTTAACAAGCCATCAATTAAAGGCAGATATTTAGAGGAAGCAAAAGTGATTAGTTGCAGAGGGATTTCTGGACATTTTAACTGATACCCACTGAAATACATGAGAAAGACTTCAAACACAGAAAAAATTGACTGCCAAAAGCCTGACAGATATATAATGCCATGATAGAAATACTACACATTATGTCTCATCTAATAACCCACTTGCACCACATTACACAGCTGGTTTTGTTACACTGCAGTGCCAAATACAGTCCCTTCCCTCTTTCCTTCTTCCTTACTTCAAATTAACAAAGAACAAAATTTAAGTAGACATTTTGTGGACACTATCTTTATGCAGAACACAAGTTTTACCCTAAACTGGAGTTACAAAGATGAAGTCAGTAATATTCTTGAGAGGGAACTAAATTTTTAGTTGTTTTTCTAAAGCCATTAAGAAAAGGCCTGATTCCCAGAGGTTTACCCAGAATAATTAGCAGCAAACAACACTGGTATGGTTTCAGTGTGCAGGTTAGCCTTTGAGATTAGTCAAAAAAGTTTTGTAAATTTTAGAACATATCTACACAGATATATGGAAAACAATTAAAAATAAAATAAAATAAAATCATAAAAACAACAACAAATACTATGTAATGAATGAAGTCAGAACCACCAAGTAGTTTAACAACAACAACAACTATATAACGAATGAAACCAGAACTATCAAGTAGTTTAAAGTTTCTGAGAATTCCACAACAAATATGTTTTGTAGGAAGTCATGGAAGTCAGATAGTAAAAAAAATATATAGCACAAAAATTGCAAACTTTTTGACAGCTTGTAAAACAGTGGTAATGCAAGAGGGAAATGGTAAACACACT
The DNA here is from genome assembly GCA_032173965.1 of Sitta carolinensis. Lineage (NCBI taxonomy): Eukaryota > Metazoa > Chordata > Aves > Passeriformes > Sittidae > Sitta > Sitta carolinensis. The sequence continues at coordinate 74,289,869 of CM063313.1, forward strand.
AACAAGGGTTCATCAGTCTTAATAAATAGGACAGGGTCACATGGGTTTACTTCTGGAACCCATAAAGGTCCCTAAGTATCTAATTATATCTGAAAAAAAGCCTGAGGTTTTATTCCCTTCTATTCCTCAGTAGATTAGCTCATTCTTCATCGATACCATTTTTAACTGAAATATATTCCTTTTTAAGATGCTACGGTTTGTTTCTTATTGACATGATAGAATACTATGTACCATATGTTCTTCCAAGGGAGTATTACTAAGCAATATTAAACACTACATCCTAATGGAAGGAACACAAAATGTGTTTCTTAGAAGTACACAACAAAATAATTCATGGCATTGGGCCATACAGCAGCTCCAGATTTTGAAGAAAATGTCAGATTAAGACCAAGAGATTTTGCTACTTTATTTTTTCTTTACTGCTAACTACAAATACATTTTTTCTATCATGTTTCCAAGGAAAAGATGGGATTATATTATCACCTTTACAGGAAGACAATTATGCTCCTCACTAGGCTTAGTTCATTTAGACTAACATAAAACGTACAAGTTTTCTTGTTCATGATTTTGTAAACAATGATTTTATAACATTGCTCAAGCTGGCAACTTCAGAAATCATAAGTAACAAAAGGTACCTTTGTGAGCAACAAAAGCAAATAATGTGTAACACATCTGTAACTTCAGGGTATATATGTAAGGAAATGCAATATAGTGGGTAATAAAAATAGCACTTTGATCTGACTGTGGTGCTAATTAGAATCTGATTTGCCTATTTAAAAGCCAAAACTAAGTAGAGCCTATGCTACCAAGATTCCCAGGCTTGTTTTACTTTTTTTGGGAACTAATGTACTGACCCAAACAGCTGAAAAATAAAGGAGCGAGTGGGAAAAAGAGGTCTGAAACATAAACATACCCCTTCCCTCTGTTACTTTGCCAGGAAGTGAATTGTGTTCAAGTGTCATGCTTCTTTGCTGCAGATGCCACTGCAGAACTTGCTAGGTACCTCTGATGCCAAACAGGACATTACCAGGGAGCTTTAGAAAGTAGGACACGACACAGTAATTGATTCTGAGAATGTCTCTCCCTCCTCCCTTCCTTTCTCCGATTCCTTTTTTTTCCCCTTCCAAACCCATTGCTATGTTTTTCAAACAAACCCCTGTTCCATTGAAGCGTACTTAAGAAATTCAACCTCAAGCACATCATGCAATTGCCATCTAAGTCAGAGCATTTGCAAGAAGATTTTTATTCATGGAAAACATTACAGGATAAAAAAAAGCAAGCTAGTTAGACAAGACTTCTTTTCATAAGTAAAATTGTAAGCATGAACAGCTTCCAAATTCTGCACTGGTTACATACAACAGAATGTCACATATGTCCCATGGAATACAAAAATCATTAAAAAGCCCACAGAAAAAAAGTCTTATCTCCTCCTTCCTTCATCTCCAGATGATGAAGTTTCATCTATATGATGTATCCACCATGTCCTTATTATGCTATCTCTGTTATATATTCAATGCCCCTCAGAAATTACTTAAAAGCCTTGGGCTATTGTCTAAATTGAAATGTTCACTGTCCTCCATATTTCAGTACTATTAAAAATACAACATAAAATCACAATGGGATTTCTCCCTCCTCATTTACTCTCAGCAAAACTGTTCTTATACTTGTGCAGGCACCCCCATTCTCATCTGATATGACAGTTTATGTAGAGTTCCATATGGTCATATCCCACGTAATCCTACAGTCCTCAAAAAAGAGGAATCTCTATTGTTATATTCCTGTAGAGTGGCAAAATCCTGGGTAGTGTGCTTGGTATCAAGAAATATCTTCTTACAAACATGACAATACTGAACACCTCTGATTAGGTGTTTAGGTATGGTGCACAACAGAAAAGATTTAACAAACAAAATACAAAATCCCATGTTACATTTATCAAATTATAATGATAAAAAACCACATTTATTTAAACTACGACCTTCCCACTATAAAGCCACATCTGCACATAGACAAAAGTGTGTTCTAAAGAGTATCTGGAACTTGCACGATCTGGTCTGTTACCCTATTCATGTGTAAACTGACAAAGACAGAAATCCAGAGCTGCTGAAATACTTACCATGCCTAACACCTGTCATTACTATTTCCCTGTCCAGCCAGCTTCCCACCATGCACACAGTCATAGCCCCTGTGGTGTCCCTGACTACCTGCCTCCCCTGGTCACCCTGATGCTGGCTGAACTAATTAGCAACTTGTCAGCTTGCTTCTGCATAGCTTAGCGTGGAGTTGGGCATAGGGCAACAACGGGAATCCCTCTGGGCCTCGTCACGACATCATTTCGGCAGTGGAGCCTATGATAGCAGAAAATGAAGCTGGTATTTATACACAGCATTAGAAGGCGGCCCTCCCATATCAGACTTAAGATGACAAAATGTCAGCTTCAATCATCTGACAGGCTCTGGTCTCTCTTTGTAACCTCTTTCTTTTTGCCTGCTCTTTTTTTATATACACATATGACAGAAACAGAAAAATAAATAGAAAAGAGCACTGAGGCAGGGTGTGTTTCACATGCTGGTGCCAGTGTTTCATATCCCATGAACCTCAGGAAAACAATTCATTGTACTAATTAGTTTACAGTATTTAAGCAGCTTGTTTCCCATCCTTAATCTTCTTTATGTAATACTGTGAACAAAGCTGTATTATCTTCCGATTTTTTTCTTATATAGTTTAACAAATCTGATCACTTTTTTCCCCTAGAGATTCCATCATTAAGACCTCAAACTACCCTACCCTCCCTTACTCTCTTTTCTTTTGGGACAGATAAACATAAACAGCACCTATTGTTTTTCATAAGCCTGCAAATTTATGCTATCTACATGTCTGGGTTGTTTATTTTTTAAAATCTTATTCAGTTCATTTAATTTCTCATTTTTAGCTGTTTCTCAGAAAACAGCTGTGTTTCTCTTCCTGTAAAAATCAGATGACTGCTCTTCTCCCTCATGAGTCCAAGTAATCATGGAGTCCATAGTTTACAATCTTTGTACAACTTGCTTTGAAAAGTACTGGATAAAAACTAGTTAAAAATAAATCAATCAAACTTTTAAATCTGAAATGGTTCCATCTTTTACTTTCATCAATACTGATTGGTTTGAATCAGAAGAAAACATTCAACTAAATAAATAACCCCTATTCATAGCCTGGCAGCATATCTGTATCCTAGTCCTTAAAAGTGTCTTTGCTGATGTTCAGTACTGTGTGTCTGAAGCCAAATTAGAACACAGTAGCGTGGACTACCACTCTCCCTGTTTCTCACTGAGGCCCAAAAAATGTGAGCAAGTCCTTCGTGATGTTTGACCCAGTAGAGAAATATTATGAAACCTGCAGGTGGACAGGACATCACCATCCCCAGCTGGTGATTCTTTCTTTTGTCATTATCAGCAAAAAAGAGCCAGATGCACACTGAACTGCATCTGCATCAAGCCAGTGATGCTAACTTCAACTAATATTGAATCTGTGTTAAGTAAATATACGAAAGCTTGGATTTTCTTAGGCAGCTAGTTATATTTCCATGTATGTTCGAGTCAAAGCATATGCTAAAGTGTATTAATGGACAGCTGGGACAGCAGCTTTTTAAATAACTTCTACCAGGGAAATAGGAGGATTGGCTTTTATGTCCAACATACACAGACAGAATTGGACTTTCCGCAACAAAGTCATAGCCACTGTCTTTTTAAAATATGAAAAGGGAGACTGGGTATATGCCTTTTATCCAGCAGTTTAAAGACATGTTCTACCACTAACATACATCTTACTGGCATAATTTCTCTGGTATATACAAATGCATTTAAAATGCACAAGCCATTCTGGAAACAAGAAACCAATACTTCAGCCACAAGGAGAGGGAGAAAATATATTCCTCTGTAATTTAAAAACTTTTATCTCTAAGCAATACCGTCAGATACTACTATGTTTAGCTGGTAAGTGCCTAAACCTTTCCTTTGATATTGCTGTCTCACAAGGAGGTGCCATTTGTGAGTGATCAAATCCTTTCCTTGGACATTTATTTCACACAAATTGGCAAAGTCCATATGGTGAGCACTGTTTTCCTTTTGCCTGCTTTAGAACTATCTGCTGTCCTCCCATGGTTATCCACATTAAAGTTGATGCTTGATATCTTTAGTTGTCAGATTCCCAGCAACTCTTAATTAGAACAGAGAGGTGACATTGGTGCAGCTTCATAAGCACATGAACACCATTGAGAGCTCTGTTCTGCTGTGCTCAAGGAACTTCTCCCTCAAGGTCAATGCCTGTGATTCCTCCGAGAGCTGGCAGCTTAACTGAAGATACCTGAAATCTCCTAGCTTCTCAGGGATTTAGCTGGAACTGCAGACCTTGCATTATTTCTGAATGCTCAAAATGTGACAGGAACAAACTTTCCAAATGAATGAAAAGCATGGAAAATACAGTCCTGCTGTCAACTTCTCTTAACCTTCAATTTTGATCTTAAATTACTGGATTAAAACTTTATGGGTTGAAGTTTTGCTTAAAAATTTTCTCTTTAAGAACATGTGCAATTCTAGAACTGTCTAATGTTAAATATATGCAGACTTTTCCAATCAATACAGACTGTAGCTGGGAGTAATGAAAGAGGAAAAACTGCAAAGTTGCATTAAGCACAGAAATCTTTAACCTTTTATTTGCAGGAAGATTTTGCTTCTTAATTTCTATCCTCATCTTATGGTTTAGTTTTGTACTAATTTAATGAGGAATGAAGAGGGATGAAAGACATCTAATTGTTCCCACTTCCTTTCTCTCATTTAAAGCAAAAACCTTTCTTTTTTTTTTTTTTTTAATTTACATCTAATACTTAGTAGTATATGAAACAGATCTGTTATTCATTATGACTCATATTCATATCCATCATGTATCCTAATATCCTCTAGAAAGTTTTAAGAATTAGTTCACAAGGACAGAGAAGAGTATTTTTCCTATAAAAAAATCTTTGTGACTCATGGGAGCTGATGAAACAGGCAAAATTTTGATGTTTGAAATACTACTTAAGAGAATTAACGATATCAGCTAAGACTGGAAAAAGACAGTTTGACAAAAATTTTTTTCTGGTCAGCAGGAAAATACAATCTGTAGCAAAAAAGTCAATAGGATTATATTCACAGATTACTATTTGGATTTTTTTTTCTGATTTTTCTGCACCTATTATCATGATGCACAAAAGACTGGAGCATCATATTAAATGTATTCAAGTGGGAAATACTCTTATACAGCATTTCATGCTTTATTTCTCATCACATTGTTGATGAATTAATAGTAAATAGCTACATGATTTACCGTGGCTAGAGAACATCTACGTACATGTAGAAGAGCTCTTCCCCCTCTTCATTTCAAGCCTAGAAGAGACTTCTTATTAAATGGCCATGAGACAGAAGTCTACCAAACACTGTTCTACTAAATGCAACTCCTCAAACTGTCTACTTTGTAATTAAACAAAAATACCATTTAATTAACCTATGGCTCACTTCATGTTTTTGTGGCGTTTTGGTGGGGTTTTTTTTTGTTTGGTTGGGTTTTTTTAATCACTATACAAAGTCTGGCTTGATTCTTTGTGTGTGATAGCCCACTACCTTTCCTTGAGGTTGGAGGGGTTTTCCATCTTTAATTTTTTTTTTCCAGTTTTGTTTGTTTGTTTGTTTTCTTGGTTGGTTGGTTGTTTTTTATTAGATGACTTCTTGCCCTGACTGCACCTGCTCACACAGTTTAAATCATAGTGAATGTGCTGCCTGGAACTCTCCCAGGTCACCAAGAGCCACCATTAACACCTCTTCACTTGACTGACAGTGGTCTGCTTCAAGACTTTTCCAGTAAAACCGTACTTACTAAAAAACCTATAAATACAGATTAAGCTGAGAAATTGTATTCCAAAGTGAGTTGTTAATATAAGAGATAAATCCACACACAGCTATTGTATATAGTCTGATCCAAAGGCAAGTTGAGAAATGCAACATAAATTCAACGATGTAGAGCACAATTTACTGACAGGAAGGATTTCAGCCTGGATTACACTTGGAAAAAAGGCACACGTTTTTCCCCTAAGAAATCCTTTACACAGTTCTGCATTACAGATGATGTGTTATAGCTTCTTTCCCAAAGGAATTCTCACTTTCTTTTCACACTCATACACACACACACCTCTGCCTGAAAGGGCAAATACTACAAGCTCCGCTGCCCTTCACTGGAGGAGATCTTCCCCCCGGCACTGCATGACTCTTGCACTCTGCACATCGTCAGCAGGAGCGGCTCCTGCTGCCAATTTCAGCTCTGAATGGTTTCCCACACAACTCAAGTTCTATGCACACATCAGTAAATCCCTGGTCACTAGTGGCACGGACAAGTAAATGAGGCTCCTCAGGTGCATTACGTAAAAAAACCAAACCAACAGAGATATATAAAACATAATTGAGAAATAATTGAGAAAGACTGCAAGGAACTGTTACTTGTCCTCTCCTGATGCAGCTTTATCACAAAGCAACACCACTGGGGTTTGCACTCTGTGTTTGTGGGGATCAGATTGTTAATTACTAATCAGGCTGGTTCACAACTATTAGTCAAAGGTGCTTGTTGAACACCAATAAAAATCTCACACTCATAATTACATTTAGCTTATGATAGTTTTACCTACAAGGAAAAAGAGATGCTATGTACCTTCCCCAAAGGCTTATGGAAGCAAAAAAGTGTTGTAACATGCATTTAAAAAAACTTAATTTGAACACACAAAATTCCTACCTACTGCTGTTCATTACCTATCTGTACAGCTTCATTTCAGCTTTGCACTTTGTATCCAAAAAATATTTGTTTCTTACAGCAATTATACAGTAAGTTTTGCTTCCCAAAGCTGTATTTTGATCGTTAGAAACATTATGAAATCCACCAGTAACATATGATCTTCACTTTTCCATAAAGTCCCTCTACTGAAAACCATTATTATAGAGAAAAAAAACCAGGACTTATTTAGACATGAACAACTCCTCTTCAAAACTGAGTGCCCAAAAGATAACAAATTAAATCAAAGTTGCTGCTGTGAATTGTGTTTCTGATGCTCTAAGTTTTTTCAAACTATTCCATAAAAGTGATGGCTGGTATTTTTCCAATCTTGGTGAAAACTGTTAGATCATAGTACCAATGATGGCTAGTGTAGGACTTAATGCATGAACCTGACTACTTTTAACAGCTCATGCAGTAATTAAGGTAGCTGAAAAGAGATTGTAGGTCTCAGGCATAAAGGGACCATAAGCTAAAAATACTGAGGCATAAATAAAGTTTATCTAAAACAAACCCACCAAACATTTATGCGTCGAAAACCTTATGTTTCTTTGTATGACTGTGAAAAAGAATAGTTTTTAAAAGCATTTTAAAACTGAAAGAATGGAAACAGACAATAAATAGGCATTTTCTTTACTTGAAATGCTTGACAACATGAATGCAGTTAGTCCCCTGCAGAAAAAATATGCCATAATTCCTTATTGTAGCAGTAAGCAAGCCACAATAACTGTATTTCTAGCAGCCTTTACCTGTGGCTTCAGTCAATGATAGCAATGTTCAAAAATATTATGTCTACCTTAACAACCAATGAAATATAACATAATAATCCAATATATATTTAGATATGTATGCACTTTTAGTGTTTGTAATAAACTTTCTCATTTTATTGTTTAAAAAAAGTAAAACATATATTGTGAGCCAATTTAGATTATTGTGACCTGTTTTATGATAGCAGGCACCCTGCAAGTTGCTACTTCAGTATATAAATATTCATTCTGAAAAATTCTGGAGTAGTAATTCTGCAAATTTATTTTGTACTATATTGGCTGTATAAACTATAGACTTTACTTTCATATTTTCCCCTTTTTGAGAACATTTTAAAAAGAAAAAAAGTATTAGAATATGAACATGCTGTAACCCAGTTACAATACATCCTTTTGATTTAATGAAATATTCTAATCTTTCACTTTCTTTATATCACAACATGAATTGGAAGGATTCAGTTTGACTCCAATATTCTGTCTTGTGGCATTTCATATGATTGAATCTGAACTATATCTCTTTCACATGATAGAGAGCTGAAAAAGAATTTCATCTTTTGAAAATACCAAATAACCATGTGCAGCTTAGAATAAGATAGAAAATTTATAAGGCAATTTAATTTCCAAGTTACTTTTTGAATTATCTGGACCATCTCACTCCAAAGACATTCTAATGATCTAGAAAAAGTATTTGGCCTGGTATGTGAGTCAGCTCTAAGATAACTATTAAAAAAAACCCCTATTTTGTCTTTTTGCATGTGTTTCAAAGTCTTTCAGAGAAAGCCTGAGCAGCAACAATGCAAAGCAGGTATTTTTTCCAGAAGGCAGCCCTTTAAGAAACAATAGGGTGCATGGAAATTTAGCCATAGAAGCACTTGTGTGTTTTTACTGTCAATTCACAGGTGCTTATGACAGCAGAAAACCAATTGTGAAATAAATTTTGAAACCTTATTACTTTTGATCAATGATAGAAAATAATCGGCTCTTCTCTGGTCCTGCCTGTGTTGCAAAAGTAAAGGTTGGGAGAGCAGATGCACTTATGTGGAACGCAATCCCAAAGATGTACTTTTCTTTCTAACTGCAGCTGCACAACTTCTAAAACTTCAGCAGGAGACAACAAGAAAGAAAAAAAAACAAAATGGTAAAAAAGCAGCTATCACATCCAAAGCAGTAGGTGAAAAGAGCCAACTGGCTGACTTACACTTATGAATCTGTATTCTTTCTAGAATCTAACTATTCCAACAACCTTCTTTCAGCAAAAGAAAAATAACATCTCATCCCTTCATGAGAGGTACAGTGTTCTCTATGTGGTAAATTAATAAATTACCTAACTGCTTGTTAATTACATCTTTTCCCACTCAACATCCCAAGTATCCTTGCACTATCACAAGCATCATCTCATTGTGTGAAAAACGAAGATTACATGATCACTATAATCATTATTTTCCAACAACAGTGACAAAAAAAGCCAGGTAAGTACTCTTATTTGAAGCCATCAACGCACAGAGAATCATAATTAATCTTTAGGTAGCATTGAAATTTCTCCTCAAGTACTTAAGTATTATCATAATTGCAGATCCAAAAAAGGAACCTCTTGGCTTTGCTTAATGATGCTCTCCTGTACTGTTCTCCCAAGACAAAGCACTGATCTGAGAACAGAGCTGGGAACAAAATAAAGGTAATACAAATGAGAGAAGGACCAAGGTAGGTACTAAGCATCACCCTGAGACAGGAAAAACTGGTTAACCTGACGTAACTCTTTATAGGGCTGCTAGAAATTAAGACAAGCCCAGTGACTGGAGCAAAACGTGGACAGGACCAGAGACCAAAGAACAGACATTTCAGTCTGTATTTGCTGTCTTACGACTTTTGTTTATATACTACAAAAAGAATACTTTTGGGTTTTTTAAAAGATGGTTTACAATAAAACTCTCTTTAGAGTAAGCTGACAAAGGCCAATTAAACCTCTCTTCCTCCTCCATTCCTCTCCTTGAAGGTCAACTTTATCTACAGAATTCTTATCTTAAGTGAATAACTGATAAGAAAAATTAAAGGGCTCAGCAGCACTATGTGTTAAGTAATTGGACCCCAGCTCCCACACCTCTTTGTCTCTGATAAATCTCCTCTGTCTCTCAGCTAAACCAACCCACTCAGAATATCAATCACAGTTGAGATTGTAAATCACTGATGGACAAGAGAATAATAATAATAAAATTTTTAAAACAACAGAAAAACCACTAAAAACAAACAAACAAACAAAACCCAAAAAGAAAAAAACAAACAAACAAAAAAAACACCTTAGCTACCTGCTACAAAACCCCACACCATATATGCAAGGGCATAATTTTCTCTTATTTCACTGTTTCATTCCTTCATAGGTTTATCAAAACCTTCTGATACACAGTAATTTCTCCACAAAGCCCAAATTTACTTTGTGCCAACTCAGAGGTAAGTACAAAAAGGCACTTCTTATAAAAGCATCTCTGTCAAGATAGCCACTGTTATAAAAGGAGTTATTTGTCCAGAAAGAAGATTACATTCATATGTATCTGTATGAGGATATCAAATCATGCCACTGCAACAGAATATCCAAATAACTATGGCTATAACACAAGAAATTCCTGTACAAAGATCTTCAGAACAGCATTAATATTTTGGGACATGTTTTTTCTTTGGTGTGGCTTTTACTGCTTCCAGGACAACAGGGAAATTAAATTAATCTGTTTTATTCTATTACTTTTAATCTATAGTAAGACTGTATTTCAGTGAACCAAAACCCTGTAGACATTCTCGCAGCTGAGCCAACAGAATGAAAAGTGTGACTTCTCCTGCAAAGTCAGCTAAGTTTTCTTGAATGGCCTAAATTTGGTGCATTTTATATCAGTAAAATTCCTTGCACAAACAAATCTAGCAATGTCAATTGATCTTTCTCTATATAAGTAGTACTGATATGCATTCTGAAGAGGGGCTTGTCTCATGACTATTCAGAATCCTCCACAACACTTCTTCTGTTAAAACTTTGTATCAGGTGTTTAAGAAACTACAACAAAGAGAACCAACTACAAAACTGTTTATATTTAGCACGCTGCAGTACTGATGTGATACATATTTATTTTTACAACAATCACAATCAAGTTTCCACATTTTCACAGGTACAAACCAGACGTGAAAGCTACTCCATAACCTTCAGTTAAAATTCTCACTTAATTTTTCTGTCCAAGAACCATGTATATCTTACCCCTCCCAGTTTTTTAAATAATGGAGATATCAGTGGGGAGAGAAGAACCCCCTGGTTCAAAAAAAAACTGTGTTTCAGATTATTATATTTGGAGCTTACGAGGAGCTCTCTAGTCTGTACTTGGATCAATACCTGTGGTATCTGTCCTGCGTGAAGAATTCTGAAATCAAAGAAATATCCTCCTAATCGCATGGGTAAACTGAGCAGCTGCTTCTATCCTCCTTGAGTCCTGTCTACAGGAAAAATTATTCCCAAATATGACAGGCAATGAATTTGAAGTGCAATAGCTGTTCCAAAACAGCTACTCATGGACACAGTTTCTGCAGTCTGAGCATTCCACATTCAAAAAGACTTTAAACTGCAAGATTATTCATGTCCTCCTCTGAGTGCCTACAGTGAGAAACCTCAAGGGGTGCTAATACTGTGTCTTTCCTGAAACCCAGGACAACTCATGTAGGCTGCCGTAACCAATTGTTACAAGGACTTATATTTGTTACAAGTGGCCAATGGAAGACACTTCCAAATATATGTCAAAATGACAGCATGGAGACTAATACATCATCTCCAGTTTCAGTGTCACAGACAGACCTAGAAACGGTGACAATTACAATAGAAATACGGCACTTTTCTTATGGCATATTCTTTCACCCTCTTCAGAGTGCTCTTTTTGGAGGAGAAAAAACTTTATTTTTTTTTCTGCTGGCATATATGAACTATGTCACCACTGTAAAAGTCATACATAACAGACCTAATGTTAAGGCTTGCCAGTTTTCCCAAAAAAAACATAACGGCCATTCTAATTTTGCAACATTTTCTCCAGGTTACAACTTCAGCCTGCAGGCTCTTTAGTAGCAGTCTACTGCCTGGATCTACTTTAAATAAACAACTGTACAGCTTATACATCAGAATACCTGCTGACCCAACGCAGAACACAGTATTTCTCTAAATCCCATAACAAAAATCACATCCTGTTAGTGCTGAAGAACTGTTTCTCACTCACCATCTACTACTCACTTACAGGGTCAAGCAGGATGCTATTAAGGAGCACTCAACAGTATCCAGGGTAGTTCATATAAAAAAAGTTGTGGTATATATGAAACCAGAAATTTATATATCTCAAGAAAACATTGTAGTTGCTTGTATTTCTCTTTTCTGAGGCATTTTCTTGACATGTTCATATCACCCATACTTTATGTCTTTTGAGGGTAAAATTCCTGACATATTCTCACCCTGAAGCTGTGATCACCATCTCTTGAAATTAACAGGCATAGGCAATGACAAAAAAATCCCCTAAACCCTTACACTTCAAGTAAATGCCTGGTAAAAGCCTTAGCTCAGATGTATGCTAAATAGAAAAATATGGAGATATCAACTAATGACTACACCAGGAAAAATAGGTGGTTTTCTGCTTTTAGTTAAAGGTTCCATGACAGGGAGTTTATTTCTTCCACACTCACTCTTTCCCTGTCAGTGTAAGTCATTTTTTTGTAATGCTTTATTTCAACACAGGAGAAAAGATATGAATGCCCTAAGGTGCAAGTATTACCAACACAGATGGATCAATCTTCAAGCACAGAATGACACACATATCAGAAAAGAGGTAAACCACAAAAAAAAAAAAAACAACAAAAAAACAACAAAAAAACAACAACAACAAAAAAAAAAAAACACAACCAAAAAAAACCTGGAGAAAGCTAAATAAATAAACACAGGTCAGTGACTCGGTTCTGGGGTGCTCCACAGCCATTCTGGTAGAGATAATTTGCCTGGTGAAATCTTCCTGGTCAATAGCTCCAAGGCAGCTGTGAGTTGGCTCTGTGACAGTCTATCGACTAGAACCTTTTCTCCTTTCTTGATTCAAATGGCATACTTCTGCAACCTAACCCAGGCTGCAAGGTCCCATCAGCAGATGTTGACATTATCTCCTCCTGATTGTAACAGCTTATCATAAACAAGTAGTCTGCTCTTTGAGCTTTTTTTGTTTGTGTTCTTTGAAAAAAAAAAAAAAAAAAAAAAAAAGGCTACATAGGGGAATAGTGGGAAGAAAGAAAGATTATGATTTATAACCTTGTACAGAATCCTTGTTGACATTTCTATCATGTGTTTCCATTATGGTGAAGATATTAGGACACCATTAATCTGTAATTTCCAATCTCACCAAATGCCCTTATGTTTTATTGTATGTTACCACTTCATTCAACAGACCATCTTAAAAATGTATAAAAACTTAGTTTGTGCTGCTGTTATCTCGTTACATTTCTAAAGTATCTTCTCTTCCATATCATACTGCCAGGTGTAAAAGCTGAACTCAAATATGCCAGTCCTTTACCCCTATATTTAAGGTCAATGACACATGCATTGTTTGTTTACTGTTTTACACTGTCTTAACAGCCGAGAATTTGAGGGGCAGTTCTGTGCTACATCCATGATCTTTAAATACGTTGAAGTAAGTGCCATGCTGCAACATGAAACCTTGACACTACTGTGTCAGAAATGAAGACTGAACTGTAGATCTCTATCACCAAATGAGACCAGAAGAGCAAAGTACCCTGAACATCTCTCTTGAACAGGCAGCTGCCATGACGTGGAAAAAAACAATTCCTTATGGCTTGCTAAGAGAGATTTCAAGCATGACCAGGCACACAGATATATTCAGATGTCGTTATGATTTAGATTATTGCCTACAGAGACCTTCTAGGAAGATAGTGAGCACCATTTCATAAGGATCATTAGCTAGAACTGACCTCAAATACCACAGTTAAATCTACAAAGAGCTCGACCAGCTCTATTTAAAAATCAGACAATTTTTATGTTGACATCAATGAAAGCAGAGTGTGGTTAGTGGGGACATACAAACTCAAGGGTCACATCCACAGATGCCTTGTTTTGGAATCAGTGAGTACAATCAAAGTTCAGTCCCCAAAATTAGTAGGATGAACTCTAACAGAGATTTTTATTATTTATCTATCTGCTTGAAGTACAACCTGATAGCAAAGGCACATAACCTAGCAAACTGGCTTCTAGATTAATTTCTTTTCAAATCCCAGTTTGATCAGCAACATACTCTATGACCCTGGATGATATGCTCTGTTTTCCTCACCCCATGTCTTGTGCCTCTCCTGCATGCTAGCCAGCTCTCACTTCAATGCTGCACACTAGCAACAAATTAATCCAGTTTATGAAAGTGAGGGATATTGTTAAACAAATAATTCATAAAATTTTGAGGAGGATAGGAGTTTGTTTTTTTTTTTAATTACTGGCTGTCATAACTATATGTAAGATTTTATTTCATTAAGAAAAATGAAAAGGATATAAAAAAACCCACCAGCTCCAACCAACAACATTTAAATCTTAAGTCAGTTCTTCTGTGGATACTATACCTAAGCTGTTTCTGCATAGAATTACACCTTGCATAGTGCTGTTGTGTCAGAAACTGGGTTCATTTACTGGACTAGGACAATCATCACTGAAGATTAAATCTCACATTTTTAAAATTCCAGCATTAGAAACAGAACTCTATTAGCATAATCAGAAACACCAAGTACTTTCACTCCTTATTACCTTCCAGAAGGGAAAATACTCAATACTGAACTACAGACCAGCAAACTTTACTCTGTAGTCACCCATTTTATATTAAATATGCAGTCATAATTTTTTTTATATATAAATCTAAATTGAACACACATTCATTAATTTTATGATATCAGGAACTTCTGGTAGCAGTGTAAGAATTAGTGACTCTCATCACTTACATTTTCCTAAAATAAGGATACCTGGTTCTTAAATGTATGCTGTGGGCATGGTACAGAAGGGTTTTGATGGATATGCAATTTCTTCCTTCCTCTTTCTCCTGCTTTTCCTGATTCACAAAAGCTGAGAGCTAATGGAAGTGACCAGACTAGATGGTTCATCTACAGAAGCTGTGGATCAAGTGGAGCTGTCACGGCGCACACGGTTATGTGTGCAGGACTGGTAAATTCTCCTTCCACCCTTGCTGACTCAGAAAGGGATTTAAATGAAGCTGCTAACTCTAATGAGCAGCACACTGCTGGTTGTCTGAAGTGAGCTGTACACCACTTACAATCAAACTGTAAATCAGTCATTTCACTTCACTGATCTTGCTCAGGCTTCCTAGAGTTTAGCAGACAACCCATTATCTAGTCCATCACACTGCCTGTCCACCTCTCTCCTCCAATTGTTTCAAGACACAGGATGAAGCAAGTCATGTTATCTTACACAACGGGTTTTCCAAACCTCCCTGCTCACAGAAAGCTGCTGTTCACAATGGTCTGAAGAAACTTCTAAAAAAACCCAAGAAAAAAACACAACAGCAAACTTAGAGCACCTTTAGCAGTGTTATCAAAAACAAGCACTTACAAATTCTTCAGCATGTCAAGGACAGATATCCTAAACACTATTTCCTAAAATGGTGTATTTCTTCTGGCTTCTTAAGTAAATTAACTACCAGGAACTTCAGTATTAGAAATGGACTAAAATAACATAACCTTGACACTTTGGGGTTTACTTATTTTGTTATGAATAGCAGCTGTTTCCTCTTATTTGTGATGAGAGTCTTTTGACAGCCCTCTGCTGCAAAGCACACACATGGTCTTGTGCAATTTGGTAACAGCATAGAAGAATCAGGCCTTTTATTCTGTTCATATACAAAACTGTGCCTTCAGAACTCTGTCTCTATCAGACGCCAGCAGAAAGACGTGATGAATGGGCCCTAAGAGAGCACTTCTCCTTGCCTTCGGCTCCAATGGCTTGCAGGCATATGACACTCCATCAATACCGAGAGCTGGCAGCTTGAAAGGCGGGAAGGACGTTCACTGATAGCATGCATCTGCTTAGTAACAGCGTTGGTGCTCCACTCCTTTTCCCATTCATTGCCTGCAGGAACGACTCCATTGAGAGGCTCACCATCAACAGATGGTCCCAGGCTAAGGTGCAATCAGGAGCAGCTTGCTAAATCTACCCCAAACAAATAAAATTACAAGCTTTTGTGGAATTTGAAATGATTTGGGAACTTGGATGGTACAGAGAGTGTTAATGTGAGTACATCCCAAAACGATGATCTAAAGTTGTCAGTGAAAATCAGCTCTGCCCTGAAGTTGCATATTTATACTCATGCTGCTTAGTGTCTCAGCTTATACAATAGATGCTTATTTTGAGAGAATTTTTAGCTGCATCCTAATTAAGTCATTTACCTCCTACAGTCTTCTTTTCCCCTTAGGACATACTCTGTTGAAAATGTTCTAATGCAAAATCTACACTTCCATCACCTTCAACTCCTGAGTATTTCATATGTCGACTTATTACTCCATTAAGAAAATAAAAACTACTATTAAAATTGAACAAGTCTTTACCAAGGCAGAGAACTATGTAAAAACACAGAATTGGATGTGTATACGCCTTGAAAGCACTCTTACCTCTAAGTTATTTGTTGTTCGGTTGAATGCAACATTTAAGTTTGGAATCATGCCCTCTTACAATCTACTAATAGCAATCCAAGTAAAGCAAAGGAAAAAA
The DNA here is from genome assembly GCA_032173965.1 of Sitta carolinensis. Taxonomy (NCBI): domain Eukaryota; kingdom Metazoa; phylum Chordata; class Aves; order Passeriformes; family Sittidae; genus Sitta; species Sitta carolinensis. Next base: position 74,306,228 of record CM063313.1, read on the forward strand.
AAAAAAAAGATTAATGTCAAATGCAACTTCTGTATCAAGATTTAGTATTTTAATTTACAGCTATGGTGTAGAAAACAAGTAATGTATTTTTAAACAAACATTTATGAAATTGTACCAGAGGAAAAAAAAATATATTCCACAAACTGGCATATATACATAAAATAACACCTAGCATGTTAGTGGGCTGCACTAGTAGAGCTGTGGATCCAAGCCAAATGAAAGATTTCACGTGGCGACTGCATGCAAACTAATTTGCTTGCCAGATTCATGTTTAACAAAACTGACTACAACTTTAGGCATCAATTTGATTGCTTTCTTGTCTAGGTGACAAAAATCTCAGCATATGAAAGTTAGGAGTGTCATTGCTGAAGATGACATACCAGTACTGCTCCAAGGTTAAAAACTACACATATGAAATGAAGCATTGCTTCATTTTATGTTATTCCACCAACCCTCAGATGGCAAAATACAACTGAACAGAGAAGTCATAATAAAAACTCACTTCTTCAAAATATCTTTGAAAAAACTAGGGTTTTTTCTTAACCTTGTAAAATGCAGGCCATTAATAAAATTAATGAAAACAACCTCCTGAGACTGTAATTCTTCAGCAACACAAGGCTTTCAGCACTTGTTTATCTACAGGGGTCCCAATACTTCTGACTCAGGGCAGGGTACTGCCCCTAATTGTACCAAAATAACTGCTTTTGGGACTGTGAGATGGATCCTGACACATCCAGTGATTTGGTTAAAGAAACACCAGGTGGCCCATAGCAGAGTTGATTTTGACCTTGATCAACCCCTTGATCCACTTCATAGTATCAACCTGTCATCACAACAGAGAATGACAAATGCCTAACTACAGGGAGATCTCAGCAGTCAGCCAAGAAGGAAGAAACTAGGACTAAAACCAGAAGATCTGCCAAAACCCTTCACACCATGGAGCTGTGGTTTAGGAAAGGACTAGGCTAAGTCGTACATCACAGCCTTGAAGTTTGCATCACCATTTGTGCACCCAACTGCTTAATCCCTTTTTTAGCACTGAGTGATTGCCATGAAGTCTCCTCCTCAGTTACCATTTCTGCACATAAAGCCTTAAGTCAGAACTTCTGTCTCTACAGACCAGAAACTCCTTCATAATTGCAATCTACTACATGTAATTGCTATACATACTTGCACTGCAAATCACAACTATGGATACTTTTTAAAACAACCTACACACATTATGGTTTTTTAGTATTTGCCAAAATCACTTCTATGTTTTCTTGAGTTTAGCTATATAATAAATATTGGCTTTGACCTAAATATTTCCCAATGTCAGAAATATTCCTAAACTCAAATCAGAAGAGGTACCTACTACCAGACTTCTTGTTACCCAGTAAGTTCTTCTTCAAAAAAAAAAAAAAAGCAGCTGCAGATATTTCAAAGAAGTTGAGATGTAAGTGCTATGATTTCACTGATAATAAAAGTTTATCAGTTTAAAGTCTGAGAAATGCTTAAGTACTTTGAGAGAAAAACTGATTTGCATGTCAAATCCCTCACAAAGCCTGTGGTCCTTTATGAATACCAAAGGCACGGCAAAGGAGATGCTTCTAGAAGAAGCTCCCAGATGAGCAACAACCAGGATTGTCTCTCACCCCACAGCCTCATTGGTGGCCAAGATGGGTTACGAGGCATGTCCCTTACAAACAATGTATGGTTATATACAGCAGCTTTGGGTAACACACCCCTCTGTGTGAAAGCAAAATGTCTTCTATGCCTGTGTCCTAGTTTGACCAGCCCAGGGAAGTGAGCTGGCTGGCTTTGAGATTGGCATTTTATTGGAGCAATGGGGAAAGCATTTTCTCGTTGTTCTTCCCTCTGAACAAGCCCGGGCCGGTCTCTCTCCTCCCGGCCGTGGGCAGGCGCACCCCTCTGCCCTGCCGGCGCTGCCCGGGCTGTGCGGAGGCGGCGGCGGGCCGGGGGCGGCCGGGCCCGCTCGGCCCAGGGGCGGAACCGGGCTGGGCCCGCTCGGCCCGGCCGGGATTCTCCGCTCCTGGAGGGGCGGGAGCGGCTGCCGAGCCCTCCCCGAGGAACCCAGCGGGCCCGGCCCGGCAGGGGCAAAGGAGCCGGCAGAGCCTGCAGAGCTTTTGTGCCACTCGAACCAGGCTGGCCTGAGGCGTGTCGGCAACGGGGCGGCTGTGCATGGGGACAGCGCCTGTATGGCACCAAAGGAGCTGAGCGGGGACAGCACCTGTACCGGCCCCAAAGGACGAGCATGGGGACAGCACCTGTACGGGCACCAAAGGAGCTGGCATGGGGACAGCACCTGTACGGGCACCAAAGGAGCTGAGCATGGGGAAGCACCTGTACGGGCACCAAAGGAGCTGAGCATGGGGACAGCACCTGTACGGGCACCAAAGGAGCTGAGCATGGGGACAGCACCTGTACGGGCACCAAAGGAGCTGAGCATGGGGACAGCACCTGTACGGGCACCAAAGGAGCTGAGCATGGGGACAGCACCTGTACGGGCACCAAAGGAGCTGAGCATGGGGACAGCACCTGTACGGGCACCAAAGGAGCTGAGCATGGGGACTGACGCCGGTGGCCTCTGTAGTTCGTGCTAAAGGCGGCCCCGGAGCCAGGAGCAGCCCTGAGCCCCGTTCCACACTGAGAGCAGCCGGCACAGCTCACATGGAGTCGGCAGAAAGTGCACGTGGCCAGCAGAAAGACATAGAGAGAGCTTGTTCCTGATACAAGACTTGGACGAAGTTGACTTTTTTTTCTCAGCATTACAAAACTTTGTACTCGAAAAACACTGATTCTCTCTTAGGCTAAGAAAAGAAGGGAGGTGAAACTTTGTAAGAACAACTACATGAAATTGAAGTCAGTAAGAAAAAAGTTAAGATTTTAGATTGAAGGGATTTTGAAAAGTTTGTCTTAAACTTAGGCTGTAAAATTCTTTTGTGAAGCTATGGTACAGATATACTTGCTATATCAGACGTTGGGTTTTCCCCAGTAAATTCATGGAATGCTTTGGGGGGGTGGTAGCGTTGTAGCCACAATCACGAGCAGAGGCACCAGTGTTAGAAGTCTGATGAGAAACCTCGGCCCCAGGGATAAAAGGAGAAGACCTCTGTTCCCAAAGATGAGTGAAAGGATGCTAGAACGGCTCATCCTTAAAAAAATGGCACCCCAATAAGTTAATATGGACTGAGAACACAGTTGTGAAGAAAAACTGTGACAGATGGGAAAGACTTCACAAAGGCAGATCTCGGGCAGCTGCGGTTTGTGAGAAAATGAAGCCACAAGAGTTCTTTTCTTGTGGGGAGTTTTCCATAGCATTTACAAAGAATACTTTTCTCTCTAAATGAACTAAAGAAAGACTATTTGTAGAGGTGAAAAACTGACTGAGATTTCTGAGTGTTGTTGTCTTTACATTGTTGGTTAAGAGGAAGAAAAGGGTTGTGGGGAGGGAGGAAAAGTGTTTTGAAAGTTCCATCCTCATTCTTGTTGTTTTTCTTTCTTTTAGTGTTTGTTAATAAAGTCTTATTACTTTTAAGCTTAAGCCTGCTTTGCTCTTGGTTAGAACCTTTGAAATTGACAAAATTAAACCAAAACAAAAATTGGTGTTTCTACCCGGTTTCGAATTGAAACCACGACACATGTCAAAAAATTCATTGAGTTACTATGATGTTAACAGACAGTGACAAAGACAGCCCAAGTGAATAAAAAGGAACCAGGAAATTGAGACTGTAGAAATGCTATGGTAAGATTTTTCAAAATAGTACAAATATGTTCTAGAATAATAGAAAATATAGCTGAGAAGTACATCTTCTCTGACAGATATATATGTTTCAGATTTGTAACTATATTCATTACTGTATAAGAGTTTATACATTTAGCTTATGTATTTTTTAATTAGCATTAATGTTCTGGTTTTAGAGCAAAATTCATTTTATATGGACAAAACTAGTGAACACCTACATTTGGAAAAGACTGCAAGCTGCTATCTGTCTAAAAGACTGCAAGTGTTATCTGTCTGTACCTGCAGCATTATCATATAAACTTACAGAAGCAAAGTAAAAAGACCAAGCTCTAAGTTTTACCACCTATTTGAAAAAAAGGTAATAAAGAAATAACCTCAAAATTGTACAGACAAGCCTGAGGTGTATTGTGTATAAATTTCAGATCATCTACCAAGTCCATCTAGGGAAAGTATAATTTGTAAATGCAAAACCTAACATCCATCTTCCTGATTACAAAATCTAGATGATAAAGCTATTTCATAAGCGACTCTTAGGTGGATTTTTCCATAACTTGTGTCATTTTTTTGTTCCCAAGTCAAAAAAGGAAATTAAAATGTGCATTGTGGTATTCACTAAATTTGGCAAATAATTTTCCTTGTTTCAGCTTCGTAAATGTAAGGGTTAACAAGCCCATGTATCCATTAAAAATACTTTTTACTCTTTGACTAAAGCATGTGCCAATATACAGAAGCCAGAAAAATTGCATAAAGTGACTTATTGAAAAGCCTTCCATGTGAGAAAGTAATTAAAACAAACTGGCCTTTTCTCTGGGAAGTATGGCTTCGCCTAATAGCCTTGGATAAGGAGACTGCTTAACCTGAGATGCTCCACTGAGCAGCTGATAATAGAAAATCTTCCAATCTGAAGTAAAACAATTATCACCAGCCTTATATTACGTTCCTGGTAGGTGCGTCTGCCAGCAACAGGCTGCAGCCTCTGGCAAGTTCAAAAGGCCATTCCCATGCTAAGGGTTCCCCTTTGTCCGTCCTTAAGCCGTTAAATCCAGGAGATAGTTGGCATTTAGGAAGATAAGGAAATGCCTAATGAGACACCGATCTTCTTTTGTTTCCTTAGTTGTGGGAAGCATTTCTTAGCAATGTCAATCACCCCCTATTTGCATTCCCTGAGGTCTCACAGCCGACAGGACCCAAAAAAGCCGCAGCAGAACATAGGTGTTTCTACTCCCCTCTCCCGCCCTTCCTCTGTCCCCAGGGCTGGTCCCCGTTCCTCAGCGTGACACAGACCCAGGCTGCTCCGTGTCAAAATGCGGCGTGCGAAGCTCCTCTGCGGGGTCCGGCGGCCGCCCGTGTGCCCGGGAGGCTCTGCAGGCCCGGGAGGGCAGCGCGCCGCCGCCGCCCGCCCCGGCACACCGGTAGCTACACGCCGCAGGCAGCAGGCACAGGCTTTACTTCTGGTTCTTTATTACCCTGACGTCAATGTAAAACAAAGATAATTTAGGCCCGGGTTATAAGCAATATGAAAACAGAAGGAGGAAGCTGGCAGCAGCAGCCTGACTTCAGGCTTCGGAAAGTCTGTGAGAGCCTGCCAAAACACGATCTTAGCTAATGGCATTAGCACATCTGAGACGCGCCCCTCCACTCCCCCACCCCTCCCCCGGATACCTAAAACCAAAAAATACAGCAAAACCAAAAATTCTCTCCAGCAAAGCCACCGTCTCCCATCTCCTGGTGGGGCGTGTGGGGAGGAAGCAGAGCCTACGCCCGAGGCCTGGCTGATAAATGTGGGAGGGAACAGTAACTACCATCCCAGATGGAACTAAGTATGACAAGTTCAGCTTGCAGCAGGTCTGTGCAGTCAACTTACAAATCCCTCAAATAGGGTCTCATAATGGAAATGCGAACACTGTCTTAATAGATGGGCACCTTGACCTGACAGAAGTTTGGCCTCCGTTCCCCTGACAAGGCAGCCTTGAGACACAGAGACGAGCGTCCCTCCCCCTCCTAGGACGTGTGGGGAGGCAGGAGGGGGCTGATGATGGTTTCGTGGACAAAGGAGAAAGGGATGAAGAATAAACTGCAAATTGATCTGTGCAGCGGAATAAAAGCTGGATGTGGCAAGGTACACCTAGGTCAGTGTCACACAGGTGCAGGCTTTGGAATTAGTTTCCTGAACATCTGCAGCAAACATAAAAAACAACTGCCAGTACCAAGGAGGGAGGAAAGAAAATAACATCTCACGTTGCAGGGATCAAACCAACCAACAAAACAAGAAAGAAGAAGAAAAAAATTTTTTCTGTCGCTGGATGCTCTGTTCCTAATTTCCTAGTTCAAGCTGTACGTTTTGCCACATCATTAAAGAAAGTAATAATCCTCCTGATTTCCCTAAAGCTGTTGGAAAACATTCCCCTGTTGAGACCTTATCGGTCAGTATTCCAGACCTAAACAAAGGAGGACCATTGCACAGGGCTTCTGGCATGCCCCTCCCCAGTCCCCCGCCGCCGAGTGCTTTAGACTAAATACAAATTGGAGTCCCCTCCTAGGAATCCACAAAGATCCATCTTAAAAAAATGTAAGTGTACGTGATAGGCAAGGAGTAATTTGTGTGGATTTTTTTTGCTTATGAGAACGTCTGGAAGAAGAAGAAAAGATTACTGTTTTGCCCATAATTATTTCTCCTCCCTCTTTTATCCTTGTTATTCCCAGGATAAGCAGAGGGAAGTGCATAGCAGTACTGCAAACTGAATTAATTTACAAAGCTTTAATTTCTCACTTAGCTGTGTACAAAGCAAAAGTACTGAGGAATGACCACTCATATGTGAAGACCTAAATTAATATGCCCAAGAACATGAGTGCCTTCAGCGCTTAGAGAAATAACACAAATGGTCCTATTACCTTGACAGGAAAACAAACGCCTTGCTCTAAGAAATGAAATAAAAAATTACATATCCTAAAAATTCTTCAAGCCGTTTATTGAACATGATGTATCCCAAGTGACTGACTGCCTTTTAATGTGTAAAACATTTTTTTAAGTACACTGGCTTAAAAATTATATTTTTTGTTACTTTTCCCCTCATATGGTTGCTACTGCCTTTTTCAACTATTTATTTTAAATGAAAAAAAAAAAAAACATCAGTTAGGAAAATCACAAAATCACAAATAAATATTATGTATTTAAAAAAAAAAAAAAAAAAAAAGCCAAAAGAGACTGTTCTGATAAAATGAAAGGAATCCCACAAAATACTGTTTTAAAAACACAAATCTGGCTTAACTGTCCAAGAGAAGCTGGTAGAAATTTGTACATTACTTACTATAAAACAAAACAAGCCCAAAACAATTGAAGGAAGTACTAGGGATAAAATAACTATGTTGTGGGAGGAGACTGAAAGCAAGAGTTATTCAAATTACCTAGTTTGGGGAGCTGATATAATTTTCTCCCTTGAGATAAAATCCTGGCACTGAACAACTTCGAATAGCTCTCAGCTGCTCTGAACATGAGTCTTTTTATGGAAAATGTCAGGGAAAGAGCATTAAAAAATTAACAAATCCTGCTGCATATGTGTCTTGATTGATGAACTCAAAGAAGCAGCAAGCGCTACTGTTATCCTACAGGCACATCTCCTCCACAAACAATAGCATGCTTTGAAGAGTCCATCTCCCCAGCTGGGTGCAAGTCTCCTCCCCACTGTCAACCGGACTGCAACTTGTAACTACAGCACCCTCAAAGCACAAAGCAGGTTCTTCAAACAGCTCCCCTCTTCTAATAGCTGTAAGCTTGCACACACTTGCAAAAATATGTGGGGTGGAGGCAGCCACACACCAGCTAATTTGATATTCGCCCAGTTTTGACCAGAGAGTACATTTTCACTCTCTCAACTCAACTAAAAAGAAAACATGACAGCACAGATTTCCTCATGATGCAAGATATCCAGCACTGATAAACATACTGCAGTGACAACATGACACCACTACTACTGTGGTGGCAAAGTATCATACGGAGAAACCTCCACTTGCTCAAATTGCAGTATGTTTGAGCAGACCAACCCAGGTGGACAAGGATCTCTCCTTTTCTGCAGCCAGAGCTGGCTCAAACATCTTACTGTATCCCAGAGACCAACCAAAGAGGGAAAAGAGGAAGGTCGATTTGGAAACAGAGGCAACATTTCTTCACACAAGCCTTGCCCTGTTGTGCCTTCCCACTTCCCTTATAACATCCTGTCTTGCATAAAAGACATTTATTTAATAGCAGGAACAGAGCTGTGGGAAAGGGCTTTTTAAGTTCAAGAGTGGAATAAGGGTTGAAGGAAGACTGGAGACGGTGGGGGACTTCTGTGTCATACATCTTAGTAAATGAAGCCAGGGGACACTTCATGCTGAATTTAAGCCTGGGAAAGACTCATCTACGGCTAGATTGTCTTAAAGGCTTTTTGTGGGTGGTTTTTGTTTGGGTTTTTTATGGGGGAGAAAGGGTCTAGATGGGTGGTTTTATATAATAAAAAAATGTAACAAACCAGAATGCAAAAAAAGTATACAATCTGGATAAAGGAATTTTTAATGAGGGCACTGCAAATGACATTTTCCCTCTACTTTAGAATGTTGCAAATAGCAAATTAGCATATCTCAGAGTGGAATTTCTGCTACGGGAGAGATGAAAGGTTAACTGTCTAAAGAGTAAAGAATATGTTTGACATCTATTTAGAAAAGCTAGAGTCTTCTAATAAAAGTAGAGGCCCCACTTGATGCTCCTAATTCTCCTTCAGTGTTTGCATACACTCTCAAATAATTAGAGAAACTCACTCCAGAAAGCCTAACTGAAAAGTAAGTGGGAAAAAAAAAAAAAACAACCCAGTGTAGACCTCAATGCCTTGTTTGCTGGGCTTGTTAGAGGGCTGTGGAGGTCATAGTGATTGACAAGCCTTTGGTGCCTGTAGGAGAGCTGCTAATGCATACACATCACTGGAGAGGCAAGCTCTGAGTACTGACCATGCCTAATAAGAGAAGGGCAGCCAGAAGGCTGAACAATGTAACAAGCAAACCCTCATGAACTTAGGGCGGCTGAAAGACTGCAAATTACATTCTCCATCAATTAGTACCAATTAGAAAGCAGGACGGTAAGACATATCATGCAAATAAAGATCTCCCACCCCTTCCAAGGCCCTTTCATAAAGCAAGCTTTGTTGCCAGTTCTTAGCATGCACCTTACTGCTACACACATGCCTGGGCTCCCACGTGGGAATTTGCTGTACGTGTTACCAGAGCAATAAAGTTGTTGAGAAAAGTAAATTGGGCAAGGGTACACAGGCTTGAGTTTCTAAATTCTTCCATAACCTAAGTGCTAAAATTGGGGTTTCATAAGGTGTGACAGAGACAGGAAACCATAGCCTAAAGCTAGACAAGGCTCCTTCCAAGCAGATCCCACCCTGTGCACTCACTGCAGCCTCGCACAGACGAGGCCCAGCGCATCGATGGAAGACCCGCAGCTCTCAGTGGCTCCACATTCCCTAGTCACACTTGGGCAGTGGGAAGGAGGAAAAACTGGGGGAGCAGATTATCCCTTTTTCTAGCTCTTTCTGAACCATGTGTTGTGGAGTCAGTGGGTTTGTTCTATGTCCCGTTGAAGACAGCAAACTGCTTCCACAGGAATGCTTGTAACAATGGTTTATAATGTGATTCCCTGAAATTGACCTCCTGTGCTTGTGCCTGTGTACTTCTGCAGCTGTTTTAACTTCTCCTTGCAGTATGGAAGGCATGGTGTAACTCATTACATTACACCTCAAGTTGCATCTAAATTCAGCTAGCATTTTAAAGACAGCTGTGTCTGTTAGCAAAGGAAAAAGAGCCCTATTCAGTGTTCAAATGTATACCTTCAACAAACAGAACTATTGACAAATAATATTGACTATACTTTTCAAGCCTTACTGAATCTCTACACAAGCTACAGGAATAGTAATATATATGTGATTAAAATTTCAAGAACACCTGTTTGCAAGGAAAAAAGAATTGGTTATTCTATTTTGCTGAAGTCACCTTAGGCACCAGACTTGTAAAAAAATAATACTTTGATCTTAACAGTTTCACTAATACAACTGGAGTATTTCTAGAGTATTTTACAGAGGAAGTGGCATCACCACTTACATATAGGGTACCATTACTGTACAAAGAGCTCCAGTTTATTTCTATTTTTCATGCAAGTTTCAAGTGAGAAATTGATTTAAAACCCTCCCCCCCCCCCCCCCCCCCCCTAAAATCACAGAGCCTTGGCACATTTATCTTCCAAAGAACTACCTCATCTTTTTCCCATTCAGGTGGCCTTTTCAGCCCAGAAAGGATCTGGGTCTTGGTTCAGTATTGGAGACAAGGAGAGCACTGCTGCGTTGTGACTGGACTCTGTGAGTAGGGCTCGTCTATTTTATTTCACCTACTGATGTGAAAGACTTGTGCGAAGTTCAGATGTGATACAGAAACAAAGTCGAGGAAAGTGCAGTAACAAAGTTCCACAAAAGAAAGCATGAGTTTGATACTACCAGTAAATTCATGCCGGAGACAGCAAAGTCAGGGTTTCTTTATATATTTAAAAAAAAATAAAAGATATTGTCGGAAAACTTGGCCAGGTAATTATGTTTTTGGCAAAACACAGGCATTCCTGGAAAAGAGTGTAACGTGGGGAAAAAAAAAAAAAAAAAAAGAAAAAAAAAAAGAAAAATAAGAAGAAAATAGGGGTATACCTCTTAAAAGTGAAATTAAGATCTTAAGTAAGTGCTACAGTTATTTCACAGACTTGCTAAAAATGCTTGGGGTTAAAGAAAAACAGTGTCTTGCTTAAACAGAACCATTTGGATATTTTCTTTGCAAGCAAAAACAAACAAAAAAAGGCCGTGCCTGAGAAGCATTCTAATACTATAGCAGCTCTGGAACTGAAACTAAATGATACCAGAATAAGGACCAGTTTTCTCCTTTGAACTCTTAAGTACTGCTCAGCTTGTGTCAGGTGTGATAAAATGAGTGCAACTGTGACAAAGCACAGTGACTCACTTACCCAGCCTCTCCCTGTTTCTCATTCATAGCTTGTTTTTTCCTTCTTGTAAAGAAAGAGGTGCCTTCCATTCACTTCCAACATGGCACAAAAATATTTCAGGAGTTAGAGGGACAGGATGTCACCAGGACAACACAAGTAAGCACAAAAGATAGATACAAAGAACAGACATCTTCAGTGCCACATTTGTCAGATATTTCATAAATCACAGTGTCACTATTGCAACGGTAACTGCTCTCTTGGAACGTTCTCCGGGTTATCCCTTTCTGTGTGGGCTAGTTGATACAGCTTGCAAATTCCACAGCTGGCTTGTCACTAACTACTATAAATGGAATAAACCAAGAGATTGTACTTCAGTTCTTGATATGCACCGTTACAGCTTTCACAGACACAGACCACGTGAGGTATTTACCGGCCCTGATTACCAGGTTCAAGATAATGGCTCAAATCACAAGACCTTCCCTCAAGAAGGTACAAAGGTTCCTCTGTGTTCCACACCACACTGACTACCGTGGACCTGCCCCAATGCACTGCCAGAAGCATTCCTGCCAAGGTTGCCACCTGACTGTTAATTTTTAAGAGGTTTAAAGCACATTTTTTTCAACCTAATTTCACCCAATCTAGTTTGAAATTGATAAACAATGGGTGGGGTTTGTGATACTTCCTGTAAAAATTCACTTTTACTCCAGTTCCATAGCATGAGTAATCATGAGCTACAGCAGGTTAGTTATGCAAGCAATCATAATGCTTTTAAGTTACTGATTAAGAACTTGGTTTCCTCTCCTCCCAGGTCTCTGGTCAACACTGTAGCACACACTTCAAAATATTTAACTATATTTTGCTGGTAAGCTGGTTTAAAGGTTGTAGTTTAAAAGGAAAACTTGCCTAGACATACTGAGGGAGCACAAAAGAAGAACTGAGATAAAAAAGAAACCCTTTCCAAAATCCTCCCATATTGCAGCAACAAATGACAAAACTATTCTGAGGCAAAGTTTAAAAAAAAACCATAAAACTTTCATCAGTTTCTGGAAATTGCATTTACAAGTTAACTCTTATTTCCACTATACTTCTGTTGTTCTCCTAGTCCTGGTTGCTTATATGCTTATACATGGTGATGGTCATGTTGGTGCAGTTAGTGGGATTCACCATTCATTTCTGAATACTTCATTTCTCACCTGTCCACTAATCCCAGCCCTCATATCTCTCCCTACATTTCAAGTCTTTGAGTAGCCTCAAACCACCACTGAAATACATTAAAAAAAAAAAAAAAATCCGCATTCATTTAGTGTTTTACCCAGACTAACTTCATCACGCAAAAATAACATTTAATTGTTTAACTGATTTCTTGTAACCCTTTGCAGCTAGCAATTTCAGTGGCACAGCAAAAACATCACTTTCTAATCCCTAGATAATCTGGAGATAATGGAGATTTTTTTATTATTATGTATTTCAGTTATCACAAATCCAGTTACAGTAAGGTCATGAGACCTTAAAACAATCCCTCTAAATTTATATATAATTTCTTTCATGCGACCAAAAACTACATGACTTTGCCCATTATCTGAAGCTTTTCCATAGCCACATTGTTTAATTCTGGTAGCAGTGTGTCTGTGGCATGTCAGACATGACAAAAATATTTATAGAACATATGTATATGTAAGCAGACCAGTTTAAAATTAAATAAATTAAGGTACATTAAAGGACAAATGATGAAAACTGAATTAGATATTAATGTCTCTTATTCTTCTGACATTACCAAATAACTTCTGCCTTGATGTACAAAATGGTTTTATTATTGTTTTATCCTATTTCTACACTTAGTAACATTTGCACATGTATTTTATTTGGTATTTAAAGCAGGTGGACTAGCTGAAGTAGAATACAAACATATTTATGAATATGACTTACCAGTGCTATTTTGAAAAAGAAAGACTGCAACGACACACAATCAGTTATACAAATTTGTTTGCTCAGATAATTTAAGAAATGTTGGTCTGAACCTAAAAATAACAGCAACTGATTGTAGCCATCACCATTTTCAAACTGAAAAAATACTGCCTACACAACAGGACAAATACACATATAATTCTAGGGAATGTGTTAAGTTAAATTAAATTAAATTAAATTAGTTAAATTACAAAGTTAAATTAACTTTGTAACAGCCCTAAGCTTGTGCAATGCACTTCTGTTGAACATATTTTTGTAAAACCCGTGCCAGTACTTCCTTTTCTTAGTTGCTTGGCCCAACTTATGTACCAACATGCTTAATGTTACCTTCCATACTACCATTACCCAAGCACACCCCTCAGAAAATTCATCCATTTTTCAGAAACAAAACACTAAATCCAGTTGCCCCTACACAAATGTAATATTGGGGATTTTTTTTCCATTCCACAATCACAACAAAAAGTTACTTACTCTATAAGTCAGGTGCAAAGAGAAGAAACTTGCTACTTTAAATTTTTCTTGAAGTTTGAAATTCAGGTTTTTAGAAATATGGCCATCCTACTGCAACCATGTGAGTGACAGTAAAGCCTCACTGCACAGGTCAGGTGCAACATGTCTGATTCTGACACGGTAGAGGTAGTGACTTATATCAGCTACAGTGTTTCTGAGACTACTATGGAAAGTCAAAAGGCAGTTGCATGAATTTCCCTTTTTCATATGGACCAACCCATCAGATGTTTTTAGCAGTCCTTAAATTTGCCTGCCACACAGAGAGCTTTGCAATGAAGAATTTTCCTGCAAGTCTCAAAACAAGATGCAACATTAAAAAAAAAAAAAAAAAAAAAAAAAAAAAAAAAAAAAAAAAAAAAAAAAGCTAAGTGATTACATGTACACACTTGAATGCAAAACACATGCCATGGATTATGTCACTGGAAGCAGCATGTCCTTGTTTCCAAAGGTAAACAGAAGGAAATCTCTGTAGTACACCTGTAGACCAGGCTTTCTGCAAGGATTGATGCTTCCAGAAAAGCATGAAAGGGGACCACAGGCCAGGCCACATCGTATTTTCTCAGCAAGGCTCTGTCAGTAAAAAAGAAGGCAAAGCTTATCGTGCTCAGTGCCCATATTCTACGAGTTTGCAGTAATGCTCCAAGGGCTTAAGTGCCCTTATCTGCCAAACCCCCGCTTCATTTCTCTATTGAAATAAATCCCTTTGTAATAACAAATGAGGCTTGCTACTTAGCTTGTATGCAGATGAGGAAGGACAGAGATGCTTTTACTGGCAGGCTGGCAAATGACCATCTACAGAGGTATTATGGACTGTTTAGGGATTACAGACAAAATTAATTAAATATATCTCCCTGTTTCTCCTCTTTCCCCACCAAGTTCTTTAACCCTTTCTATAAGAGAGTAATTCCAATGCATTGTCATTTAAAGTTGCAACCTTCTATATAATTTTGGTGACTATAATTTTATTTCCATTAATTTTATTTTCAAGAATATATGCCTGGACTCAGAGTAGGCAAAAACAAGGAATGAGGGGAATGGTTTCAGAGTATTTAAATAATGCCAGTTCCTACAGTCCTGACATAGGCTGTCAAAGGCATAAGTCATTTACAGAGGTCAGGATACCCAGGAATGGTTTTAAAAATTGGCTCTGTATGGGAGTACAGATGTTCATTGTAGCTATTACAAATAAAAGCAAAAAGGAGCAAAATATTAATATAGAAAAAGGGATATTCCTTAGATAGCAGTTAATAAATAATTTGGTTTTCAATAAACATAGAAATTACAAATTTACAAGAAACATATTGGAATATTTTTAAAAATCGTTTTTAAGCTACAGAAATAGCCTGAGATTTCACTTGGCAAGGGCACAGAGGCCTTGACTACATCTGTGATTTCTATCATGTGGGGCTTGAAGACAAAGAAGACATATGTAAAAATAATAAAGAATTAGTTCCAAAATGTTGAACTTTCCACTTTAAAACAAATTACACAAGTTTCATCTGCGACTTAAAAGCCCTAATGTTTTGCATACCAACAACTCAAAATTAGTAAGTTACTCTTGCATAGTGTATGCATGCTCAGAATTAAGTAACTTCAAAAGCTCCATAATTAAGAAAACCATAAACAAACTTGAGAGATTAACATAGGGTCACTTTCCTTTTCCTGAGCATTTATTAAATATTAATATAAAGACTCATGCAGATTATCAACCCAAATTTGTGTTCTGGAATTTCTTTCCATTCCTTTCTTTTCCTACAGCATCACCCTGGCTCATTAGCATATTTATGGGAAATTAAAACTTAGGATTTTTGGTTTTCTCCATGCTTTCTTAGTATACTTCCTAAACTGTCCTCGAGTGCACTGCCTGTGTATTAACCTTACTCCCTGCAGTTCATAAGCACTAAAAATATCTAAAGATCTTTTTTCTTGTCACAGTTGGAGGAAACTTCACTTTCTATGTAATTTCAGGCTTTTTATTTTTACTTGCAAGACTGTTGATTAACAAGAGTTATGATTGATGAGACAGATGCAAACACCTTATACCTTTGCAGCAAATAATAGTCCAGTTTCTGATGAAAAAAAATGGAGAAGAGAAATAAGGATGAAGGACTTATTTCCAGAGGATACTGCTGTCCATCTAACACACACCAGTATCTCTGAAACCAGGATTTACCTATCTATAAAAATAAGCACTTATAATTCAACTTTAAGGTGCCATTTTTTGTATTCCAATAAGACATGTAAATAAAATAAATTTAATCCTTAAACATTATACCATTATTTGTTTCCTAATGGACTATACAAAAAAAAAAAAATTAAAAAAAAAAAAAATTGGGGGTTGTCAGTTTAACATGAATAGTCTTAACATAAAAGATGCGAACTGGTTCAGTAATGGATCACAGTGTTCAAAACCAGGCCACATTTCCTCTCAGTCAAAACAGCGTATAATATCTTATGAATACAATTCACAAGCATAAGAAAGCATAAGGAAGCAGAGGAACTGTGTTGCTGAAACACCAGAGAGTTCTATACATTCCTTCTTACCTGAAAATCATGATTAAATGGATTGACTTTAAGAAGTAATATGACAGCCAATAACTTTAATCCTGCCTGTACATGGTCTTCTTTCATATGACCAAACTAGATCTGCCTAATTGTTTCAGTAATATTGTTGTTGTGAATAGACCATGCAGATGATGAGATGTTGAAGGTGAGTCAGTCATTCAGCCTTTGCTTCCAGCTCTCTATCACAGGAAAACTCCTCCAGAATAAACCAATATGCAGTCACTAATTCTTCACTATCACCTGGGCTAGTTCATGCACTTAGAGCATTTAAAAAAAAAAAAACAGAGAGATGCAGGTTGGAGTGTGGCCACACATGCAGAAATGCCAACACCACAATTAAATGAAATAATCCCATTAACCTCAGTCAGATGCAGTTGGAACAGCACATCTAACCTACCTTCCATATATGCTATCTAGAATTTAATGCATTAATATGTTTCCTTCCCCCTATACACTTGTGACTTCTGATAAAAGTTCTGGTCAATCATATTTTATGTTCTCTATTTTGATATCTGTACTTACAGATACAATCACACTCTTTGAATATTGAGCATACTCCAGCTGGAAAAGGTTTAGAGAAATACACTGGTGATCACTTCCCTCTCTGATCAAATATTATGACTTGATGAAAATACTCATATGTATAATTATCTAACAGCTAGCCCAGCTGAAAAATTGAAAAAAATGCAAGCGTTTTTCCTAGCATACTGATCATTATCAAAAATAAATTACAGGGGCTAGATGACTGTCATAATACTCATATCGGAAATCAAAATATGCAATTACTATGAAGTTGCCCTTGGTATCAGTATTTTACAGAAATGTCCAACAGGTGCCCCCTTCTCTACTCCCTTTCTCATATTTTAAAAATGTAAAAAACTTTCTCTCTAGAATGACATGGCTGATACCGCAAAAATATTCATAGCCCTATCCACTAGAAAAAAATACTCTCCCATTCCAGTAAAATTTCTGTCTCTAAAATAAACCAAACACTGGATGAAATATCACTGAATCTGCTTCAGGAATTAATTTTGCTACCAGTACTCAAATCAAATATTGAGGCATTTTTTCCTAATGATTTTTTAAAATTAAATTGTTTACTTCGTCAACATTTTCAGTTGGAAGGGTGATATCAAAGAAAGACACATTAGTGTGAATCACCCCAATTACAGTATTCTAAAGCATATATTTAGATGTGTGATGGATGTAGCTCTTAACATGTGAGAATTTGACTGACTGTCTTCAATAAAACTCAGACTATATAGAGAAGGTGAATTAAACCCATAGCCATTAGTTTAAAAGTAGCAGATAATTTTTTATACTAAAGAGTGCATTTTAAAAGGCTATTATATGCTCCTAGACTGGTAACATCTCATTAGAACGTGATATTTGGGGCTGTCCTAGAATTTTAGTTTCCAAGAGCTCAGACATGAAAGCAATCTCAAGCCTGTGCTGCTTTATAATAGATTTTTGACTTCTGAATATTAACAGACTCTGAACTGTGATACAAATTGGTAACATGTATTTTAAATCTGAACTGATGAAATTTCTCAGTACAGCAAACTTTATGAAGGGTGGAAGGATGTAACTGAAGCTGTAAAGCCAGTGCACACTGAACTCGAACTCCCAGCAGGGGTGGTGGAAGGGCACAGGTATGCTTTTCCTCCACAGTGAATCAAGGAACATTTTCTGGCATCCTGAAATATCACAAGCATCCTAACCTTCCTAAAGGCTGCAAATGCAGTGTTTGGGAGTCTCTTTCTCATGTTAAAAGGCAAAAGTTCATAATGTGTATTGGAAAGACTGGGAAAAAAATTTTCAGAATTCACAGGTTTGCTTCTCTAACAGTGACTCTTCTTATACACAGTAGATCTCAGAGCTTAGTTGTATCATAACTGAGAGGAATAAGACAGTTCACAACTCAACTACAGACTTCAGCAAACACCACTGCATTGAGACTCATGTTCAGGCAAACCTTTTTCCACAGTCATGAGGGGCAAATGTAAACACAGGCTGACAGAAGCTGAGACCCTCAGAATGTCTGTGCTTTAGCCCAGTCTAAAATAAACATCAGAAAGTTAAGAAACGGATGTTAGTGGGCATTAAGAACCTCAATAAAATTAACCCAAAGTCTCCCCCGCCGAAAGCTACAGATGCAGAAATTTTCACCATCACAGTAAGTATTGGCAAAACCAATATTTATTCCGAACTTGGTGCTAGGACCACAAATAGCAATAACCAGATTTTCTGTTTCTACAAATCTGGAGACATCCAAAATTTTTTGATCCATTTTGCTCAGTTTACCAACCTTTACTACACAAATAGCAAGTCTTAAATTCCCTGGCCATTTTTCTGTTCTCCTGTGCTTTCAGAGCATTGAAGCTTTTGTCACCTCCCTTTCTGGAACATTGCTCTCAGCTAGAGTATTAAAGATTAAAGATTTCCCATTGCTCTTATTTCTTCCACAGTGTTGTCCTATGAAAGAATCAGTAGCACTTGACAAAGAAGTTAAACTGAAATTAGCACACACAACTGGTAGGTCACTTACATTGAACTGGAGCTCCTAAAAACACTTGTAAGTGTCATTAATCATTAAGCATGTCCTGCACACAACAGATAAAGTAAACATTTACCAGATTTTGGAGGAAACCCTGCTCATGTCCATCAACAAGAGTATCATCTTTCCAAAAACAGCAAAAATGTTACATCCCAGCAAGTATTCTCATCTCTATTGTCATCAGAACAGTCTAGGCTTCACAGTTACTGGTGCAATTAAGTTCTCTAAAATGTACCCAGAAGTTGAGACTGATGATGTCTCCAGAATAATTTCCTGAGTAATTTTTCCCAATTTTTTATTGCAACTAAGCACGGACACTTCTTTCCATTTTAAATATATTTTAGGAATAAAAATGGCAATTGAAATTCCAAATAAGGTAAATGGAACATTATTCCTCAGGAGGACAGAACTGAAAAGGGAAAGCATGAACGGAATAAAAATACTGGAATCAAAACAGGATTACTTGAAGTATTTATTAACCTGTGAAAGGTGTGTGTTCCCAAGGATCATGATCAGAGCTATTTTATTCTATTTTGGAAAATATTCTTATAAGCGAATAAAACTGGTTGACCCAAATCTGCTAGTGTCACCCAATATAATTCAAATCATCATTACAGGGAGACTGCTTTGAAAAAGGATAACACGAGGTCTCTCACAACGAAGTCCTGAATTTTAAAAAGATATTTCCTTGGTATAGGAAGCTACTGATAAACAACAGAAAAAAACAACCCAAACCAGATAACCGCAGCATTACATAAATTATAGGAATGTACTGAACAGCACAGCAAAGCAAAGAGTACTGACATGTCGTAATTTCCATGCTATATGCTGCATGGAGCAAATGTGCTCTGCAAGGTAAACAAAAAGATTTTTGATTTTGCACTGCAGTCATCCTTAAGTGAATTTATCTGCAGCCTCTCCTAAGTGCACTTGCAGAAGAACACCACACAAAGGCCTCCAAAATGCTTAGCTGTAATAAAACTATAATAATGATTTTATTTTGCAGCTAATGCAGCTGAGCTAACATAAGCTGGAATGCAGGCATATAAATCTAAATTGAATTTTTAAATACTTGCATTTAGGATTCCTTTTGAGATTCAAAATGAAAACTCAAGTCTGAATTCCCAATATGGAGATTTTATTATTTTAATAGTCATATTTTTATTTGCTCTTCTGCTATAAGTTTGTTTTGCCAATATAAATGGGTCCTAATAATAGAAGAGGGATTACATTTAAACTTGTTAATTCTCTTTTTGAAAATAAATTCTGCAATATATATAGGGATCAGTAATAGTTCCCATGGTAATATTAAAAAAAGCAGCTTAATATTTGCCACATATATTATTACTAAAAGAAACACCCTTCGTGTATGCTTAAAATAGCACCCAAGACCACATTACACACAATAATTTAAACTTACAGATATAATGTTCATATGTAAAAACTTGGTTTCATACCTGGATTTATTACTTGCATTCTTCTTTGTTTTCCAGACTACAATGCTGAAGTCCTTTTTTTTATCTGCAAACCCTTATTAAACTTACTTATTAGAGTGGCACTGCAGAAGTAGATGCATCTTACCTGGAAAACAGCATTGCACTCAGCTGACAAATATCCTCCAGTTCAGATGAAAACCAGGCCAAAACCATGAACACAAATATCTCACATTTATTACTCCTTTTTTATACTCCACTGAATCCACATGCTAAACCATAAGGAAAGGCATTTTTTACTGGATATCATGTTTTTCATGAGAAAATTCAGTAAGTATTCTAGTGTGTCTTTAACACCATTCATCTCTTCATTATAAAATCATTGCAGGGGTCTAACTCCAGGACAAATTTAGCCTAAACCTTACTTTGTCCATTTTTTTTGCAAGAGGAAATGTTTAGATTTTACTAGCCAAGTCTGAGTTATCTGGTTAAGGGGTTTGGGGGTAGACGTGTCTCAGGGTGGGGTGCACAGAGGGATGGAGATATGTTTTGGGTTTTGTTTTAAAGGAAGACATTTCACAATTTAAAATTCAAAAGCTCCAACTCAGTACTGCAAAATACTGCTTACTGGTGTGGGAAAGGGGTGCTTTTTTGCTGGGACTGTCTCTTCAGTATCTCATATTTAAGATCATCTGGTATTTGGATAGTTCCAGTCTCACACTCAGCATTCAATTACCATAAGCATCGATAAACTGTCCCACCCTACTGGTGGGGGAAGGAATAAATTAGTGTAATTTCTATTTTACCAGACAGAAAACGAGAGAAACAGAAAAATATGCTGCTTATGCATGAAGTCTGCTACAGAATGCAAAGAAAAATAAATTATTTTCAACATTATTCTAGCTAAAGGACCCACAACACCATCCTTCTGTTCTTTTTTGAGTATAAACAGTTTTAAAAATGAGAGCATAATATGCATCATGCATATCAAATGTACAAAACTGCATGCTGCAGCAAAAGAAAACAGAGAATACAGTCAGCAAGAGAAGAATCACAGAAAAAGGTTGTCTTTTCAGAATGTGCTTTGACACAATCCCTGGACCCTAAAAGCATATCAGAGGCAAGAACTCCCAGAGTTCTGTGAAGTGTCAAACATCCAAACATAACCTAAATTTGTTATGCTAGCATACTATTTTTGTTCACATAGTTTTTATTCTTTTTTAAGTATGTTGCTGCATTTGTATATGGTAAGTAACAATGGCAAGTGAGGCTCCTCAAACTGAGGGACAGCTAAGAAATATAGTGACAGTAAACAAAACCCCTTTGTATATCAAGTAGGCTCAGGGGACATAGGGGTATGGAGTATGCAGACAGATTTGGTTTAGAGGTCCTGGGTAAGAAAAAGTATTGTAGAAAGGTGTACAAGGAATTTGCTGGTGTTTGGTTTTATAAACCAAAACAATAAGAATTTGAATTGGACAATTACTGGTGGGGACCCCTGTCTGAAATTGAGTGGCCTGTTGGGATATGTAGAACATTTAATAGGTAAAATTACTCTAGCCATTTGGGTAACAACCTCATTAACAGTCAAACAGCAGTGCTGAAAATTAATGACCTGCATCTGACTGCCCAATCAAAATCTACTTTTCATAACAATATTTATATTTGAGAATGGATCTAGCAGGTGTCTGTTACTGTAGACTATTTGAGAATAATTAATTTTACCTAGAAAGCATTAAAGCAAAAGATTACATTTTTTGGAACTCCATAATTTGTAATGCAGAATATGAAAGTATTTGGACAGAATTGCAAGTGTAAAGTTCATGAAAGCTTTTTTAGACACAACTCCTCATGCAGAACAGACAAAACCATGTATGATGTATAGCTCTTGATACAGTAATGCACACCAGCTAATTTGTTAAGAGCAATCCAGGGGCCTTTACATATCATTGGTAAGAGTACACAGAAAATATGGACGTTCTAGATCAAAATGTATCAAGAAGCATGAGGGAAATGAAAACAAAGTGTTACAATCAACACAAAAAATACCACATCTTTTTGGCATTATGCTGACACAAAACTATTTAAACTACTTAAGGTTCAATGATACCAAAGAATCATTAACCTAGAGGATGGGGAGATACAGAGATGTTTTCTCATCTCAGAAGTCTTCAGCTGTCTGCCCCAGAAATGTTTCTACTGTGAGATCTTCATGCGCTGAACTAACTATACTGGAGAATGGACTTTATGAAAATTTCACAAGATAAGGAGTGTCAGACAAAACCGTGTTATTGAGTCTTCTGCCTGGACCTTGTTCAGTGCAAAGGGGCCATGGAGAGTGCCACTCCAAAATATCACCATTATTGAGCAGGGAAGGATTTCTGTGATGAACATCAGGAAAGATTCATTTGACAGCCAATCTCTGTGTCATTTGCTTATGTATTTCACTACAAAGTGAAATTCCAGCTGGAAAAAGTTGATAGGTGTAGCCACCACCCTCAGGCCTAAGTGGACTCCTGAACAGTTACTACTTTGTCATACTAGTTATTCACAACTGCTCTGGGAGGACAAATCTATCAGTCGGCTTAAAGAAAACTGTTACTTTCTTTGGCTACAAGAGAACTGTACAGCTATAAATCCTAATTAAAAAAAAAAAAAAAAAAAAAAAAAAGGATCTTGTTACATGTATGTGAATGTATCTTTTCTTCAAAAATGTGCTGCATCTGAGACAAAGGTGGTTCAGAGGTAAAACGAGAAATTTAGAAAATCAGAGCAGCTATTATCTCAAAGAGAGAGCTGCTGAGATTTACCTCCATGTATTAGAGGTGTAGAGTAATGGCTGTTGTATTGGATGGTGTATGGTTTGTAGATCCATAGAGACCCATCTCAGCTGAATTCTTTAATAGCTGATATGACAGATATGTCCATTACCCAAATGGACAGTACTCTGATCAGTATTGATCAGTGCTCCACTTAGCAATCCTGTTTGTTATTCTTTAGTCTCTGCCCTCATTTACCCTAGATAAAAAGAAGGAAATAATCAGGCTTTAAAATAGTTAATCCACTACTAGGCAAAATAAGCAATTAAAGCACCCAAGGCACAGAAACTTTGGTATATTTCCCTCATCTTTCCATATGACAGGCAGGCAGAACTGAGAAGCAGCTTGGTATGAAAGAGGAGATAAAGAAATGCTACAAACTCTATTTATGTAAAATGTCATGTTCCTTTCATAGCTTCTTTGTGAAATGTTTTTGTTTCTCTCAACACAGTGGGCAAAAAAAGCCAAAACACCAACAAGTAAAAGTGACTACCTTACCTAATAAACCAGTGAATCACCTGGGGAGATGCAACCGCCTTTAATTTGATTTATTCAGTTAGACTACAATTGCACAATGTTCCAACTCACACAGTATGTTTCTTACACAGTTCTTATGAAAGATTAGAGTAGACATAGAAAAGCAATACTGAAACATTTAATGTTCTCCTTCATAGTACACATAAGCACCATGTCATGGAGATAGATGCTTTTTTTATTCTTTCACCAAGCCCAGTAACAGAAAAAATTAAAAACCTTCCAGACCTGAACTGCATAGTCATTAGCAAACAGTCGATGACTTGAACCTCCACTACAGCTCAAACTGTGCTTTCCAGAGGCTTTTCAACCCATTTCCATTTGGAAAGCCTTCCATACCCAGATTTCCCCTGAGAAATTTTTTATGATGCTAGAAAGACTGTTAACCAGAGACAAGAGTTCCTTGGCACCTGAGCCACAGACAGGACTATCAAATAACCCTTAATTGCTGGATGACACTGGGTATCTGAGCTTGAATTCTGATCTCCAACTATAATCTAAGCAACTGTCTGCAGAGATAAGACTGTTATGATAGCATCAGATAAGACCAATTAAAATTTGGAACAGTGAACCTAATGAGACGCTAACTTTCACCATGAAAACAGTTTACAAGAGAAGAGAACAGAACAGACACAAGTGGCAAGATGCAATGTGGTCTCTGCTATATCAAGAACACTGCCTAGGATATAACCTCCTTCTGCACTGGAAGGAGGCATGCACATGGGATAGAATAGTTTGAGTGAGGGAAAACGCTGCATATGCAGGGCTAACAGTAGCTATTAATAATTCTACAAACACTGCTGGATTGCAAATGCTGATACCAGTAGGACACATATAGGTTAATTTTAAATTTAGGAAGAGGTTTACAGATTCAGCCACCAGCATGAATATCCCAATACAATACAGGGCATGTATTTTTCTTTTGCCTTACATCTGAATGACTTGTCCTTTTCATTCATGCAATTCTGCTAGCATCTCTCTCTGGTATTGCTCATACCCTAATCTACTTCAGGATTTATCTCTTACTGTTGCTCCCAAACCCCCTGATAAGACTGCAAGCTTTAAATTTTTAGACACTCAAAAACTAAGAAATAATAGCAAAGATGTTGCACGTAAAAGGGACAATGAATAAGAATTTCTAAGTAAGCACACAAAATTCTGTTCATTTGGCAGAAATGAACAAAGGCAGATACACAGGAAGAGAGAAAAATGGGAGGTTTGACATCAAATCAAACTACTGGATCCCACAGGGCAAAACTGTAACTGACTGCTGGAAACTAGTGTTAGTAAGGAGAATCTGGTTAAACGAATCATGGACATTAAGAAATAAACCCCCAGCTTTAGGCAAAGAAAGGCTGAAGCCTACAAACATGCAACACAGTGCTGCTTAGTACATCTCTCTGTCCCCACCCAGTTCCTCTCAAAATTCATTTAGATATTTGTAAGTCACTAGAAAAAGTACTCAGTAAACAGTAAAGAAATACTTTAAAATTCATCCATCCATTACTTTTGTGGTGCTACTAATCTTTGTTTAACTATGAGAACTCCATATAAAAGTTGACTACCTACCAGAATGTAAAGTAAAAGAGAGACCTAACTCCCATTTACTTGTCTTTCTGATGATTTCCCTTTTTTAATACTGTATTTCTTTGATGGTGATACTTTACAAAGAAATGCAAGTGTCTATAGGTTAAACCACACGTACAAGGCATTACGTCTGTCTCTCAAGAGCTAATGGCAGAGCTGCAAGATGCAGCAGTGAACATCAGTTCAGTTTCTTGGTAGTGTTCTTAATTCAAAATCACTGTCTTGCAAAGAAACTACACCATACATAAAAGGTATTTTAAAAAAATCCCCATGGGGTTTACAAATACCTTGAAAAGAGTTGGACCACTTATACTCTAAATAATCAGACCACACCCAAGTACAGGTATATTCCTACAGGCAGTGGGTGTGCTACTTATGTTTTGTTATTTGAACATCTTCATGCCATCAGTGTTCAAAATAACTTTAAAAAAAAAAATTAGTCTGTCGGTTTAGTACACTTAGAGCAGGTATCAGCCACAGCTATTACATGAAATTTCAGACTGAAAGACTCATTAGCTATCTTAGGAGCATGACTAGTTGTTCCACACTATTTTAGGAAGGGCAGGAATTTCTGTGTGCTGAAACAGATGGCCTCACAGATTGAGATGAAACAACAGAAACAAGGGAATTTCAAGGAACAATATAATTTTAGCCACATTTTACACTACCGATTTGCCTATGACGAAATACAATTCCGGCACATGTGGGTATAAGCAGAGCTACAATCACACACTATCAACGAACTATTCTTTGCAATTACAAACCCTGAGTTCAGAAGTCTTGTAAGTAGATTGAGATAATAAATCTCAAGACACAATAAATCTTTAAAAATACTTACTTGAGGGACTCCAGGTGATCTCGAGGCTCCATTTATTTATTTTTATTATTATTATATTCTTTAGTTTGAAGAAAGCAGTATTGTATGTCCCAGCACAAGGCTAAGTCTGAGCACTGTTATTTTAGGCTTACTTTACACAAATCTGGGTACAATACTGTGTGAAGACTGCTGTTAATGATGTTCAGTAAACTAGCTATTAAAACACAAGTTAATGTGATTTCAACTTAGTCTATGTTAAAATTTCCATTTTTGTTAACAATCCTCCTTGTCCTCCCCACAAAAACACTTCTGTCAGTATCTTCACAAGTCTATGCCTCAATGAGGTATTAGTCAGAAGCCCTGTACTACAACTCATCACTGAAAGAACGATGAAAGAAGAAACATGGTAGGAGAGTGTACTTTATACCTCAATTCTTCTATTTTCCTAATAATTTTCTTCTGAAAGAGCAATTTTGTCTATGTTTTTGGTTTCTGACAGGAAAACCTGTAGAAAGCAAAAACAAAGGCTCTCAGGAAGTAAAAAATTCTTGGACAAAATATCATGGTACTGACAAAGAAAACTGAACATAAAAGGGTTTTTTTTTATGTAGTTCTTTAAGCACATCCTGAGCTTGCTGTGACAAGAACCAGAAGTCCTCAAGTCCAAAGGAGGTGGAAAAGAAAAAAGGAAGATGCATTTTACAGGACCTGGCCAAGTAAAGATAGGAATGGTAAACTCCAAAGTATATCAAAAGCCTGCATCTTGCAGGCAGATAGAAAAGGACATACCTTCTCTACTAGTAACAACCTTCATGTGTCTTTGACCAAGGAAAGAAGAATTCACACCAATATTCACTCAATTACCAGAGAGCATGATTCAAAAACACTTAACGTATTAATGCAGCAAGACTCTGAAACAGTGCAGCAGATTAGAAAATACCTATGATATCTCAGATTCACATCATGAATGTGTATTTTTTTATGAACTTCAACTGTGTATTGCTTCCTCCTAGGAGAGGAAAAATAGCATTCTTTACTGTCAATATTTGGGACAGAAGACTTGAATTCAAATTGTCTCCCCTGCCTGCTTCATTCTGTCTCCCTCACACACATCCAATCAGCAGAAGCATGAATGTTGTGAGTCTGCTTATGTAACAAATTTCAATGGAACTCATTCAGAAAATATCAGTTCATCTCATGCATAGATTCCAGAGGGACCAAGCATTAAGACAATTAGAAAGGATACCAAAGGGCAAATTCAATTTTTCATTTGTGCATCCCATGCCAAATTAAAAAGAAGAAACACCCCCCCCCCACCCCCCCCCATTACTGTGACACAGATAGGAACACACAGCAACACACACAACAGGTGTTCAGGCAGAGAAGAAAAGAAGTCTCTAGTTCATTGTTGACCTCGTATCTATAAGTTTCTGGACAGTGATCGGAGATTGGACAGAGAAGTTGCCACCTCTCCATCTTCACTGGACACTTGAGAAGTCCATCAGGTGATATCTTTTACAAAGGAATGCAAACATGATTCTTGTTTATCTTACAATTCATGAGAACTGACTCCATTATACTAAAACAAATCAAAAGGCTTATTTTCAAAAACAACACCCCCCCAAAAAAACCAAAACAAAACACAAACAAACAAACAAAAAATTTAAAAAAATGGGGAAAAAAAAAAGAGAAAAAGCAAGCTGACATCTGGCTCTTTCGTCTCAGGAGAGGTCTAAGATGAAAATAGCTGGGATTCTGAAGAGCAGAATCAGCATGCACTTGCAAAGGTGTTTCTTCAACACAGGTGTTCTCCGTCTCTCACCATCCTGAGTACAAAACTAACTTGCACATATAAAAAGAGAAGACAGCAAAAAAACCAACCACTCCTAATTTCCAATCTCTTGCAAGTAGCATCAGCAACTCTATGATTTATTTCAATGTGTCCACATAGCACTATTCTCCACTTTACCTCTATATCTAAATGGTGGTGGGGAGTGGCAAAGAGGAGATTTTAACCAGCTATTTCATGGATTTTATTAGGAAAATATATATGCTCTTCAGGTATATTAATTGCTCTGTATTCTGTCTATTTTTTCAAATTTAGGACAAAAGATGTTTGAGCATGGGGTCCTCAGTAATTCAAGCCACAAAACAACAGGCCAAATAGCATTTCATAGCAGGAAATCACCAGCTATTCTGCAGATGGGAGCAGAGTATCTGGGATTACCATTCATTTCTTTATTAATTTTTTCCTCATTATTACAACAATCCTGGCACCAGGACTGAGCAATAATGTATAGAATAATATATAGAACTAGCTACTGTTGCACTGGAGGCAACATCTATAAAGATATTCCAGTATTTCCCACCTATAAAACCCAATTTTCATATCTTTCTTATTTGTCTAACTTCCCACAACTGGGACACATCTGTTGGGTGTTTTGAACAGGAAAAAAATGCTGGCAGTACAAATAGGAAGGCAGAAGGAAGGATAGCAGAATCTGTGGTCAATAGAAAATGCTTCCCTATGAAGCCTGGTGTGGAGACTCCCAATTCCACCACTACCCTGTTGTCAGAAGATATCAAAGCCCATCAGCAAATCCCTCCCTGCGTAGCGTTACTGTGCAAAAGACGACAACCTGCTGCTGTTACCATTTATCCAGTTAGCTGAAACAGCAGAGAAATGCCAGCATTTCCAACGATCTCTGACACCTTGATTAGTTATGAAAGAAGATGCATGTGAAATTAAAAAAATTTGTTGGGTTGCAAAGTCAAATTTTCACAGTCACTGAATACTGGCAAGTTGTCATATTACCTTGGTCTCAATCTGCATCTACTACAGTACATTCCATAACAATGTGATCATGGTACTATTTGTTCTAGGGGACTCCTGCACCATTAATTCAAAATGAGAAGAGTCTGTTCAAAGAACAGTTACCTTTTTTTTTTTTTTTTCAGGAGAAAGCATTTCAATTAATAGATCTGAGGGTGTTTTCCCATTCAAAAAAGTCTTACTTCCCATTCAAAAAATGTCAGAAGCTTCTCGCTGCCTCTTACTCAAGAATTTACTTATGTTGCAAATATTGACAAACCTTACATTTAACATTTCTGTCAGCTGAAGGGTATTATTAACTGTATGGTACAGAAATGGAATTGAAGCAGAAAAAGGTTAATGCAAGAGTGACCAACAATTTGGGCCTTCTGATTTGCAATGGTTCGGGGTGTTTAGCACTTTGTCACTCATGTTCAAGACATAGCTCCCATTGACTACAATTCAATCTGTGAGAATTCACTACTTCTGCAGACCTGACCTTGTAATTTCAACTCAAGCCACCCAGCAAATCAGGAACAAGCAGTTAGCAATCATCTGTGCAACATCTAGGTTAATCCATTTGCCTAAAATCATCACAGAAACTTTTGAAAAATTTGACTTCACTCAATAAATCATATTCTTCCTATGCTCACTGCATCCTGAGCATTGGTGAAAATTGGGTTTTGGGGAAAATGTAGCCTATCACTGTACCACTTTCTGTCCAAGAGGATGTTTCTGCAACTAATTCTACTTTCTAAAGGAAATCACTGAAATAATAAACCATTCAACAGCAAAATTTCTAACCAAAGCAGCATTTTTACTTTTAAAGAGAAGGACCCAAGAATCCTTCAGATAACCCCAAGCACTTGGCTATGACTATTAATCTTTGTGAAAAGTCCTTAGATAGTAAGGTGAAGAACAGTAAAAAAGGCAAATGACAGCTAAGATATATAGGGATAGCTAAGACATATGGGAAAGAACAGAAAGAGAATTTGGTTAGATGACTAATTTCTTTTCTCTTTAACCAGGTCAAACTAGCTAACAAAATTTAAAAGACATAAGGGAAAAAAACAGCAACAGTAAGAATTCCTATCAGCATATATATGGTACTTCACAGGTGTAAACTACTTTTAAAAATTAACTAATTAATCCTCACAACCTCATATTCCCATCTGATGCAGATAAGTATTATAAACCTTCAATTTAGAAGGGGAAATTAGAGCACCGAGATTAAAAGCTGCATTTCCAAAATGTCCATTAATTGTGTGTCAGTATGGAGTGCCCAACTTGAGACTTTGAAATAGAGGACATTAAGATATTCTGAGGACTCTCAACTCCTGAGAAAGCCAGCCACAGTTATTAAGAAGGCATCTGAGAAAAATATCTGAAGTTTGGCAATGTGATACAAACCAAGAAGCACTAGAATTTATAAATATTTTTTTTTAAGAGATTGATATTAATACACACAAGTTTGAGGCAGAGCTAGGCCTGATAACCATTCAAAACTGAATTTAATATACATTCATTAAGGCAGATAAGCATTGAAATAACCTCTGAATAAAGCACCTGTGCTAGGAAAATAATGTAAGGAACAGAGAAGGAGGTCCAGGAAGAAATGAAGAGGGCTAAGTCATGGCCAGTCAAGACAGTTCATCTAATGCAGACTGAATCTGGTATTTGTTGAGTCAGAAATGCTCAATGCTTGTACACTCAAGAAGCCTTTCAGGCTCTGTAGAGCACAGCAGTAAGGAGTACACAAGTCCTGAATCTGGCATCCACAGCAGCCTCCTGGAGTCCCCACTGCTGGTAAGACCACAGATGAGCTTCTTCCTCTGCAACCTGTGTGGGTATCAAACCACATCCAGCCCTCTCCACACATGAAAAGAGCCACTCCCTAGAGATTCTCGTGATTACTTGCAGAACTTGGAAGAGAGAATATACTGGGGGGATTTGTGGATTTCAAAAATAATTTCTTTTAACCTTCTGAAAACTGGACTTCAGATGAAGACAGATAAACCTCTTGAAGGAATCTATTTTCCTATGGGCAGACACAGTTCCTAAAAGTCACACCCAGAAAGTGAAAATCTCTTAATTTTTTAAAGTCTGGCATCACACAAGCTTGCCTATGGTATTTCTCATTGGTAATGAATGCTCTCCAATAAATGGGTAACAAAGGCAGCTGACAGTGTGCAGCAAACTGAATTCCAGGCTTGGAACATATGTTCTCTCCTGTCATCTAAACCCCTTCTTCACTTCCCAGCAAATGAGGAAATAAGAACATTGAACCTGTCACCTTTTTTACTGCATAAAAAACATGTCTTCCACAAACATTACCCGTCTGACAAGGCATCAGGCCTTGGCATGCCAAAAAATGCATGCTTTTTGTGATCTCTGCTGCTAGCCATGTATATTTACTACTGTAAATTGCTGTATATATCAGCTACTGTATCAAAAGTTTCATCTTTGTGTCTCTTCAGTAGAATGTAAAATATTACTGTTATCAAAGAGGTTAAGCAGATCAACTTCCCTTTTGGCATAAAGAAGAAAACAATTATGGAAATAAAATTTTCATGCTGCAGAAAATATTCAGGCTTGTATTAAATGCACTACTATGTATGGGATTTCTGGCTTCTAAAGGAAAAACATACAACTTTTTCTAAGCACGTTTCTTAGACCAGTCTTGTTTGTAGAGCACTGAACACAGTGTGCTCCCTCTTCTGCCATTCTGACCAGGACATTTCACAACAACCCCTCTTACTCCCTCCCCAGACTATTTACAGAGCTTACAATGAACTAAATTTCTGCTCTTAGCTCTCAGTAAAGAAGAATGTCTGCTTTCAAACCCTGCCATTTTTTGGAAGAAGGACAGGTATTTTATCTCAGCAATTCTTACTGAGTACTGCATCATTCCAAAGGCCATTGTTAATTACTTAAGGCTGGGGTCAGAAACCTGTGGTTTGAAAGCCACATGTGGCTCTACAGGAACATGTGTTTTACTCTTCAATCCTCTGGCAGCAGTCACAATTTTCAACAACCCACAAGCACAAAAGGAGGGGTTTTTTGGCAAGAAAGGGCCTTAATAGCTATGTAATCAACACAGCTCCAGAAGTTCTCTTCTGTATTGGCTAAGAACAAATCAAACTTTGGAAAGTCAGTTTTGACAAGTAACACGTTATCTCTAGCCTGCCATTAATTTTGCCGAAAAATTGATATACTCAAAAAAACAAACAACAAAGTAAATCAACACAGCATCAGCTTGATAAAACAGCAAGCAATACTTCCTAAAGAGTTTTAATTCTGCATGGTAGGGATTTTATTTTGCTAAAAAAAAATACCAGCAACATTAAATGTTCTTTCCCTGATGGTGTTAAAGACTGGTTTGCAGCAGAGACATTTCAGTACTGACTTAGTCTTTGTCGTCTTTTTGTCTTGTATTGAATAGTGTTTCTCTGAATAAAAACAAACTTGCCTACACACACACACACACACACACGCAGAGGGAACCAGGTTTTTCCTTCCTCTTGTAACTTTCTGGAAGACAGTTAATAACAGGAAATTAGTGGAAAATGGAGGGGCCAGAACAGGAGAGAGATAGAGTTTGTAAAAGCTGCCCTCCAACATTGGTACTGCAGTTCAATTCATCCTTGTGATCAACCTGGCTGCCTCTGGAACATCTGCTCACAAGCTGACAAATGATGAATCCCATCTTGGAATCCATAAGCAGAAAAACAGCAGTCTGATAAACAGCTAACAGAAGAAATATATGCACCTTTCATAACGAAGACAAATCACTCATTTTCACTAAGTGCTTCCAACAGGAACACTAATTCGGTATTTATTTGCAGACCATATGTACTGTGTCCAAAGCAGTGCATTAAAAAATATCTCCAGCAGCCAATTGGTTTGATTACATTACTCTTCCCCAGTGTAACAACAACTCTGAAACAATAACAATATTAAAAGAGCCACTATGAAACAAAAACACTTCAGCCATATTTTAAGGGGGTTTTCTCATTCTTGCTGTGGAGTAGGGTGATAATTGTATTGAACACTTTTCTCCAGGAAATATCCACAAAATATCAAGGTCACCCAACAAAGGCTTTCAAGCACTTCCTTTCAAACACAGCAGTTATTTTAATTAATAACTCCAAGAATATACTGCAGGAGTCTCTTTGGTTTAGATCTGGTCAGGTGATTTTCTTGACACCAGGGACACTAGGTAAATTGCAATACTCTTCCCAAAAGAAAGAATGGTCTTTTTTAAAGCTAGGATGTTGATGAATTGTTATTTGCCATGGCCTAAGCAAGCAGAGAACACCATATCTATTCCTCCTTCTGTTCTCTCAGGAATGATGAATGGAAAAATGAAGCACGAAGAGCTGGAGACCAGCCTGAACTGAAAAATCTAGCAGATATAAGGAGGATTGCTTTAATCAAACTTTGAAAAAAAGCAGCCCTGTATTCTTCTTCTAGTTCTGTCCCCTGATTGCAAACATATAGCATGGGAAATATTGTACTGCATTTCTCTGTCTGAAAATGGCTAACACGTTGAAAATAGCACAATCACCCCTCACACTCTGACACACTAGAAAAGGACTCTTTTAACACATGCAGTTTAAACCCTGACTTACAAGTTATGACATGCTTGTAAAGTCAACAAAAATGCTGTAGTGCACACAGATTCTTTAGTTTGCAAGTGCAAAGTAATATTTATCTCCCTTGGAGTAACTGAATGACTCATACCCTACCATGTAGTGCCCACACCATATGTATTCCACACTATAATATTTACTCAGAGATCATGGACAATAGTATTTATCAGATATGCAAGTTATCATTAATTTAACAGGAATATTTTTAAGATCAAATCAGCTGTTTTCCACAAGATGGATTGCACAGGCCACTAAGAGTAAGCACCCCTCTAATTCTAACATGGATTTAGATAGACAGGCTTAGAGATGAGTTCAACATGCCACTAAGATGGACTTGGAGAACCTCGAGGAGTGGACCCGTGTGAACTGTGTGATAGGAACCATACATGGGTCAGGCTAACCTCTGATATAAACACAGGCTTGGAGGAGGAAGAGACTGAGAGCAGCCCTGCACAGAAATTCTTGGGCATGCTGATGGATAGAAAACTGAGCATGAGACAAGAAGGTGTACAGAAGTCCAGAAAGCAAACCTGGGCTTCATCACTAGCAGTGTTGGCAGCAGGTTGAGGGAGGTGATTGTGCTCTGCTCTGCCCTGTCCTGGCGAGATTCCACCTACAGTACAGAGTCTGATGCTGGAACCCTCAGCACAGGAAACACACAGACCTGATGAAGCAAGTCAAGATGTGGACCCCAAAATATAAGAAGGGCAAAGCACACCCCACCCCACCCCCACCCCCCCGCTGTGAAAAAAGGCTGAAGGAGTTGTGGCTGTTCAGCCTGGAGAATTAAATGCTCAGGAGAGAGCTTAGTGCAAGCTTTCAATATTTAAAGGGAGTTTATAAGAAAGATGGGCAAAGACTTAGTAGAGCCTGTGGTGATAGGACAATGGTTTTAAATTAGGGGAAAAAAAGGGCAGATCAGACTAGATATAGGAAGAATTTACAAAGAGGGTGGTGAAACACTAGCTGAGATTGTCCAAAGGGGCTGTGGATGCCACATTCCTGGAAATATTCAAGGTAGGGCTCCATGGGATTCTGAGCAACCTGCTCTAGTTGAAAATGTCCCTTATCATTGCTGGGGACTTGGAGTAGATGACCTTTGAAGGTCCCTTGCAATCCAAACCATTGTATGATTCCTTGAGAGCAAAGAGATCATTGTTCAGCAGACTGGTGATGCTGTGTAGCTGGCAGGCAGCCTCTGGGGGGCAATGATCTGCCTTGGCCCAGTGTCTCTGCTTCACAGAGGGTAAAATCCTGCAATACCAGTTAGTTCATGGTGGATGGGCAAGCTTCTGCTATTGTCAGAAGTGCTTTCCAAGGCATGATCTTTCAAACACACACACCTAGCATGGAGGAGCAGAAGATGCAAGTTTTGGGTCACCAGTATCAAGAACTATACTTCTTTTTGTGTCTTCAGTGAAGTAAATGACTATACAGTAATGGCACAAGCCCAGGTAATTCTTGAGACATGGGACTATGGAAAATTCAAACTTCTTAGCTGCTGTAGCAATTCAGAAGTGATACAGAAGTGTTTAGAAGCAACACAAAATTACATCAGTAAATTCCTCAAATTCCTTACAAAACATGTAAGGTCCCCTATCAGCTGACACACTTTAGTAAATACAAGAACTAAGTTGGTGGTCTTCATCCATCCAGACAGGTACCAATTCCCAGGAGCTACCATATCTTTTTAAATAATTATAAGAACTGCTCATAGTCTTCTGTAAAGAAGTCAAGACATAAATAAACTTAGCTCCCACTTCCCTGATCTAAGAAA
Source organism: Sitta carolinensis (assembly GCA_032173965.1). Taxonomy (NCBI): domain Eukaryota; kingdom Metazoa; phylum Chordata; class Aves; order Passeriformes; family Sittidae; genus Sitta; species Sitta carolinensis. The sequence continues at coordinate 74,341,013 of CM063313.1, forward strand.
GAGCTTTGAAAGCCAGATAGGAAAGCTGTTCAGTGAACTCAACCTTTTGTTTCAGTATTTGGGATAAATGTAGTCTGTGAATATAAAGTAGAATTCAAGAACATCTCTTGCACTTCATCTAACCTTACCAACCCACTTCAGAGGTACTTCTAGAAACATGTCAACAGTTGGTTAACTTTAACAAACTTGGCTGTACACACAATATATGTAGGCATGAAAATAATTAACCATTTATTCCTGTTGTTACAGAAGTCACAGCTGCAAGTTAGGTATGCAATTTTATATAATTGCATTCCAAAATCCTAACAGATTTGGGGTTTAGATGGCTGAGCAGTTAGATACATTTGAAAAGAGTTTAGCACACAAGGAAACCATGAAATTCTTCACAGACTGCGCGTATATTTTAGCATTGATTAGTGCCAGCCACATAGTTCAGTACCCTTCCATAGCAACTTGAACATGACTTACTGAAGCTAATTCACAGTTATTAAAACAGATGTGTATAGCACTGCACAGTTACAGAGTTCTCTCTCATTACAATTACAACTGAAATTTCCATTACACAGATGATGCTATGCTAAGATGGCATTGTTACTCTGCTTTTCTTCCCACTCCAATGTCATGTCTATTCCTAGTCCACAAATAAAGTGGTTTCAAGATTGTTTTGATTTTCCCCTTGTATGAGATTAATATGGATTTTCCTCCAAGAACTTCCTGCACACTAATAAATTTCCCAAAACCAAAAAATTGCTGTGAATGGAAAATAGGACTTCTACAGAACAATCCAATAATAAAAAGTTTAAGATTTCCTGGAAGACCATACATTGGTTTTATTTCTCTTCTAAAACAGGGAAGTTCAAGGTCAGTGTTTTTGTTTGGTGTTTTTAAAGAGAGATTTAAGGAAACACTAGTCTCTTTAGTTAAGAACAACAATAGGACAATGGTGTTACTTAGCCTTTGGCTTAAAACACAAACAGGAAGGAAAATAAACTCAATTTTGCCTTTCTCCTACTTCACTATATTTGTTACCACATTTCACTATGGTGGGATTCTGTTCCTGTGATCACTGTGCCACAAAGGCACCTGAAGTCATTACTCACTCTGTTAATCACTAATACGAATGGGGAAGAAGGGCCAAAACCCTTTCATATTACAGTCTCATATTGCTTAAGGGGAAATAAATAATCCAAGTGTTGAAAGAGGATGAAATATAAAAGCCCTCTTTATAAACTTAACCTAAAGGTAAAGGTGTCATTTGTTTCTAGCTATCTAGATACCCATGGAGACTGCATTATCCACAATCCATTGTACTTCCAGAGCAATTGCTACTAATTATTGCCATCATTTTCCAAAGCCTATAAATATAAGAAAGTATTTGTGTTAAATTTAAGCACTGTGGTTTCCCCAAGTTTAGCATCATCCTCACACAAGTACAAGCAGTAATGTTTGACCATAAGAAGCCAATTCAGTTAGGAGTACAGAATGTGTTTATTTTCTGCATGCTGCAGCAATGTAAAGAGCTTCTTCCTCTTTGTCTTCCAAATAAACCAGCTAGAGGAAAATGTTACAATGGTAAAAGCACTGAGGTAAAAATACTTGCATCTCCATTATGTACACTTACAGCAACATTTTTCTTGCCTCCTTTGTAGCCTGGTAGCTCTGTTTTCACCTGTTCTACTGGGCAATGTAAAAACCACTGTGCAGTTCAATACCCCTGTTTCAGGAACAAAATTTTCGCAGCTGTCCAGAAGGTAAGAAATGACATTTCTTTTACAATAAGGGAAACTAATATATTGCATCAATTTCATTCAGGGAGAATTGAAAACAGACCTGCTTGCTCCTGAAGGACAAGACCAAGACCCATGCCCACTACCTTTCAGAATAAACACACCAAAATAATCTATAAACACACAGCTTAAACCATGCTGCTCACACATGGAGACCCTCAAGTTCCTGGCAGACAATACGGCCATTTTCAATTCACAGAAACCCTCATTGTTACCAGCAATGTTTTCCTCTTTTTATTGTGTAGCCAGCAGTTGATCTCTCAGTACAAATTAATAGCACACTTGGGATAGGAAGGCCTTTGGGAGACCATTACAGGATTTCAACACCATTTATGTCATCGCCATGTGGCACCTCCTTCACAAAAGGGTAGGGCAGCAGGTTGTGGTCGTGTGCTTGGACAACTGTAAAGCTGCAGATTTCGTTTGTATACCCAGATAGAGGAAACACTTGCCTTTACTGGCTTTAAAAAAGGTCACTGTTTGATTTAATAAATTCCCTGCCAAGAAAGCAGACTCCATTCTCAAAGGTTTAACACTAGTACTCACTGGGTGGCTGGGTGGCTCAGAGCACTGCTTGCAAGCTACAAAGACTTGAACATCTGTGGATTTCCCCAGTTTGAAACCAGCCCAATTCAGCTGTTTCTATACTTAGCAGTCTCTGTAAATACATGAGAGATGAGTTTGGCAGCCTCTGTTCCAGGTCTGCATTACAAACTCATCACAGTGTCCTTTAAATACAGAGGTTAAAAACCCACCTATGGGGAAATGGGAACATTTTAAATTCAAGTTAATAAAACTGTCTTCCTGTCTTTGTAAAACATACTGCAGTTCTTTCGCTTATTATTCAAACCTTTGCCTGTTCAAGCAGTCCTATTGACTTACTTCAGAGAAACCACTCATATGGGTTCAGTCATACACGTGCTAAAACATTTGCATGATTAGGCTAAAGTGACTAAATGTGAAGCAGACTGTCAAAACAATAATTTAAAACTCAAGTGCATAACACTGCATGCAACTGTATATAAAGCTGAAAGGATAGCCTTGCAATCTCAAAGAAAATTGATTTAATAAATACTATAGAAATAACATTAACAACTACACAAATGCAATACTTTCTAATTTCAGATCAATTTCTAATCACACTAACGACAAATCATACTGATCAGACAGCACCCATATATAGTAGGTATTTCTTCCTAAGTTCTTTTAATGGAAAGGTTAGTGTCTCATTTTTTCCAAGCAGATTATAGCCCATACTCATGTATTCAGATTATGCACAGATGCTACCCTTTTGTTCCTGCCCTCATGAATCTTGAAAACAAATAAGTAGTAAATAATGTATTCATTACAGTAACAGCACTGTATTCACTCAGATCCATCTAAAAAAGCAACAAAACTCAGAACCAAATATATGTGCTGGTTTAACCTCCATAAATACTTTTTTCAAGTGTTATTTCCTCGGTAATACTTTATGTCCCTAGGATGATTCATCCCCCTCCAAAAAAAAGTAAAAATCAAGACAGATTTTACCAGTGAAAAACAATGATATTCTGTATGTGAATACAGATAACATTGCACTGATGCAGTATTTTAACACTGCTCTCTGTGCCACATCTGAGACATGGCTCCTGGTTGTCTGCCCTAACAGTCAGGCTGTTACCAGCATGCAAGATGTGTGTGCTCCCTCTGTTGGCTACCGCACTCTTTGGTAGGAAAAAATTCACATAAAAGGGAAAAAAATGCCTTACTGTGAGGGAACACTGTATTAAGTTTTTGGCTAGGACATGAAAAATTATCTCCTATGAAATGGAGAAAGAATTTAGAAAGAGAGAAAACACACAAACAACTAAATGGCTGAATTTCACCCAGCACTAGACCTGGCCCTAAATTTTGCAAGCATAAATATCTGGTCTCAGAATTTTCTCTTTGTAATGAATTGGTGAAATGTATTACTAACACCATCAGGTTCAGGCATGAAAAAAAGTATTTAGATGCCAAAGTACTGGTATACTGAAGCACGAAAACCACTATGAAAAATTATGCAGCTGCTTATTTGCTTGCAAATGTCAAAGTTAAGCCACAAAAGTGGATTTGGAAAAATACTGGACTATCTATTCATATTCATAGTATGTCATACCAAGAAACCTAAATCACACTTTCAAATTCTGTAAAAAACATCCTTTTAAAAGGTTTTAAAATAATTCATACTTAAAAGAAGTGAATGCCAACAGCTACTTTGTTCAGCAACACAAATCAAGCAATTATTCTGGCTTGGTAATTATGAAGACTCAAAGTGGTGATATTGGTTCATAGTACCGCCTCCACTTTCAAGACAGGTAATTAACCTGTATGATGTCAGTAGTTCAGACCTTTCTACTCAGTAACACCATTGAACAACTGTATCACAAGCACACAAGAAATGCAGGCAGCACACCTGATGAGACCCTTTGCCCAGGTGCTTCTGAACCCAGCAGAGCTCTCCATCAGAGGAAAAATAATAAAACAGGGTAAGACTATAATGCAAACTGGGCTCTCCTGCAAGGCCACAAGTTGTTAAATAAAAACATATTAGGTAAGGACAAGGCTTAGTGAGTCAATGTCTTATTAGTCAACACAGAGGTGTGTAGCTGGCTGGAATTCCCAAATCAGATTGGCTGCCAGACAGTCAATTCCATTATGATGCTCTGATAAAACCTGCAAAATCTTCAGACAGCTATCCTCCTGCAACGTCTAGCAGGACATACAGCAAGCAGATCTGCGTGGTCCCAGGAGCGGGGGTCTATTGTCTTTTAGCTTTCTAGCTGGTTTCATTGTGACTTCTTTGTTTCTCTCACCCACTGCAAACTGAACTTCAGTCTGCAGAGCTGCAGTGGGTTACCAGTTGACACCCTTGACAGAATAACAAAGGTGCCGCTTAGACCAAAAATTATTGCAATATTGTACTTAAAGTAACAATAGCTTTAAGGCTTTCTTTTTCAGTATATATTATCTGTCTCAGTCGTCATTAGATACTGTGGCTTCAGTACACAGTACTATTTAAAATATAGCGAAACCAAGCTATAGATTTGCTGAGGAACTGGTGCATACAGAGTACTGCTGAGGAGGGGATATGAAATACAAATGTATTTCTCTCTTGAAAGCAATGAAGTGAAGGTACCTTGGTGTTTGTATTGCACAAAAAATGTTACTAGGTCCCAGTTAAGACAAATGGTTAGAAAAGCTTGCCCTCAGTTTGTAACTTGCAGATGTGAAGATCATGCATGCCCTTGGCACTAATCAAGTTAAGGCATTTTCTCACTTTTTTTTTTTTTTTTTTTTGTATTTTTTTTACCCAGGAAGGAAATAAAAGCACTCTATTCTATTTTATCCTGATTATTCCTGATTAATCCTCTTCCTCCATCAAGACTTAGAAAATAATAGCTGCATAATACTTGCTCCATAGAGCCCAAGCTTGGGTTGCTAGGATAAATCCTGATATCTGCTCAACTCTTCACATACTAAAATGGACAAGCATTCTCTTTAGCAGAACTTTGAATCCACATTACTCTGGCAGAGGATATAGCTCAAGGGCAGTAGAAATCATCTTGTAACTTCTCTTTTAAAAGAGTTCTGCCTGAGTTCCTCTGGCATTGAGGAACCCTACATGGATCTGGGCTGAAAGCATGGAGTGGACATGTCTCTCTTGGAAAGATTTTGGGGAATGATGGCAGAAGACAAGAAAACCCCTAAACCCTAAAACTATGGGTCTAGAATAACAAATAGGTTGTAACTGCCACTTATTTTACCTTCTCCTGAGCTCTGATTTTCATATCTGCATGTTTCTTGAAGAAACATAAGCACAGCATTAATATTAATACTAAGCACTTTATACAACAAATACAGAAAGTAAACACAGCCATCTAGGCATCCAACCATGCTATATGCCATACTGAGTAGTTTTTAGCTACAAAGAGAGAAAAAGATCTCAAAGAGTTTGCCAGCGAAGAGAGTAATTCATCAAATAAGCAGAAAAATAGCATATAAATAATATGTATGACAGTCATTTTAAATCTGGGATTCAAATTATTATTATTCAAATTGCACTAGCCAGTGAATAGCTCCTCTCCAACAATTTCTGTATTTTATTAAAGAACTGACATAATACAGCTACATTGCTTGCAATAGGGAAGAGGATATGAGAAGGTCAAATGTAGCTGTGTGGGGGTTATGCTCCACGGAGTTGTAATAAAAAACATCAATGTGGTTGTTTACAAAGGTTTATGAAACCAAATGTGAATAGGTACTTATAACCATGGCTTAAAGCATATTTAAAAAGAAGGGTAGCAATACAGGCCCAGTGCCACCCGTACTTTTCAGAAAATATACACACCTTGAATTCTTAAGACTCCTTGCAGACAACCATCTGTGGTACTGCTGATCCATCTGCGACTAAATACAGAGTAACTAACTGTCTCTCAAGGATTTCATCAGCATGTACATTGAATTAAATAACTTAAATAATAGAAAGAATAATTTGTCTCAAAGAAAGGCAAATAAATTATTGAAAATAAGTTTTTTAAAACAACTCCTTGCTGAAGAAGGAGATTTCTGTAGTGATTGCTGCAGTGTAATTAGTGGAATTACTGAGAGAGATATTTTAGCTTAAACATAAACAGCTAAGATAGTTGCTGATACATCTGGAAAGCCCATCTTCCTTTAGAAAAGAAACTTATTTAAATTTTGAACTTCAAAATAGAAAAACCCAGAATGCTTTAAACTGAAATGTACATATATATAGCTTACCTCAACATACATTTTGAAATTGTCAGAATAAGTAGACCAGCTTTTGATATAATGTATTCAGATTGGTTCTAGTCACTAACCAATTACGATGAAGTATTTTGAGATACCAAAAAAAAAAAGAAAAAAAATAATCTGAAATGTGCTATATAAAATTTACTTTAAATTCCACAGATGATTGCCAGGAAGGTTTAAGTTCCCTGAAACTTTTACAAAAAAATTCTTACATTATGAAATAAATGGCAGTACAAACCTATCTGTTCATAAGAAATCTATCATGTCATAAGAAATATCTGCATGATGTGCAACAGGAGATAATAGGGTACTCAGCTCATGTATTGCATTGGTCCCTATGATACAGTCCACCTCTAACACAGCAGCACGGAGAAGTCAGTGCTGAACAGCATTCCTGTGATTTCGAGAGCATACTTGTGCATATCTGTACTATGATCTAGCAGAGACAAACATACTTTTGCAAAAGCTAGAATCATTGGCAGTTAACAAAACTAAAATATACAAATAAATATCAATGCACAAATGGAAGTAATTGTAAAATGGCATTTCAGTTTTAACTACAGTAAAAAAGCAAAATCAGGATCACAGAATAAGTCACCCCTCAAGCTATAAAAAAGCTTTGTCCTCTGATAGCAATCAAGTGATTATATATATGACACACTGTTTCCTGACCATACGGAAAAAAATAAAGCCAAACAAAAAACAAACAAAACACCAAGCAACAACAACAGTAAAAACTAAACAAACATTTCAGAATAAGTGAACCAAATTCTTATGTTTAAACAAAGGAGTTTGAAATAATAAACATTCTCCTTTCCTGCACTTGAGACCATGCTGGACTATTTCAGTAGCTATTTATACTTTTACTACAAAGAACACTTGACTTATGAAATAGGTTCACAATCCCTTTGAACTGGCATAGATCCACACTGCTGCAAACAGATGTTTCTGCTGACACAAAGAAGAGGGAATGAGAAGCGAGAAGATGGGAGAAGAGCAGACAGCCTTTTGCAGTAACAACAAGACTTTGCAGATGGAATTGGTATCAGTTTTCCATAACATCTTTTTAGTCTATCTAGGGAACAGAAATTATAGTTCATCAGTGATCAAGATCAGTATTTTATTCCTTTAGTTCACCATCAAGGTTTCCACACGGTTTTCTGAATTCTGGTTTCTCAGCAAGTGATAAGGAGACTAGTAAGAGCATGTGATGAGTGGTCCAAAACAATATATGGATAGAAAACAAAACACAACTGTCAATGGCCTGAAGGATGAGTGCAGTCAAGAACTCGTTCTGGTGACAGAAATATCTAGTAGTCACCAGACTGTTAACTACATCTCAGCCAGTGACAAAACCAGCCTTTCCCTACTTCAACTCGTGTATTACTCCCTAAAACAATACTATATATTATATAGTATAATAACTATAAGTATAATATATATTATAAGTATATAACAATATACTTATATAAGTATGATATATATTATACTTATATCGGGATAAAATAATTCTGTATCTACACAGGTGATGGTTCAGGTCATGGTTTCAGATAGCTGTGTCTTTTGGTTAGTTCTCGAGTAACTACAAGGCCTGATTCTCTAGCTTTTTCAGCATTTCAGAAAACAGTGACACTCAGTTATACAGTACCATCCACAAGCTAATTTCAAACACAGATGAAAAAAAAAGATACATAGAAAAATATTCTAAATGACATCTGTGAGTAACAAAGCACCGAGTCTCTGCAATTCTTTTATCTACTTCCTCCTTTTTCATGACTTCCTAAAGGGTACTTCTTGAATATCAAATTATGAATATGATAGGGACAGCAAGTAATGTGAGACAGCCATTTGTTTAACAGGGCTAACCCCAAGCCACTAGTGCTTGCACAAGCTGTTAAGCTCTGTCATTATACCAGAGCTTTCCAGAGGCCAAGTGCAGAAGGGTCATCTCTCTGAGAAACTGTATACCCTTTACTTCGTGTTTTGCTCTCTGGGGTTAGTTGTAATGTGACCTTCAGAGTGACTTGAGGCTCGAGGTTGGAAACGTATAGATGCTGCAGCAGATCTGAAAGGCAGGAGTGGTGTGAGAGGAGTTCCAAGGCAAAGCCACGAAAGAGTCCAAGATGCTGCAGGGCAGATGTGTGGCCCCCTCAGCCCTCATCTTACGCTGCAGGCTCTGTGTGCTTTCTATGCACAGAAAAGGAAAGAAGGGAAAAAAGTACATGTGATGCAAAAAAGAAAGATTACAAGGATTTAAGAAAGAAAATAACACAAAGCCAGCAGCTCACGAACTCAGGCTGCACACTAGAAATAAGTTTCCATTTAGATAGGGTGTTCTGGTGATCAGACAAAACCAGAGAAAAGTATGCACACTTGATGCTTTGTATTTATTATAATCTTTATCTAAATGTCATGGTATCTTTAATTTTCTTTGCTAATACAATTTCTGGCCTTCCACAATGAAGTCTGTGTTTGTTAAAAGTACAATTTTTCCATTAGACAAGATTTTTTAGCATCTCAGGGTAAATGTTTAAACAAAAGATAAGAGAAAACATCATTCAATTTCAGTTTTTTGAAGAGGCAAACACCATGCTTTTAACACCCTTTAAAATGTCTTTAACTACTGTTTCAGTTTATGTTCACTGTTATCATAAACAATATATATAAAAATTATGTGTATGTTCTGACTGGTTGGTATGTGTCTGCTTTCATGCATGCACCTAAACAGAAACTGCTTCTGCTCCAAAGAATTTGTACTCCAAGAATCCCAAGAAACAAAGGGGCTCAAAAGTTCTCCATCTATCATCCCTTTATGTCCAAGTGTCTTGAGGAGAACGGAGGAAAAGGACATCAATACCCTTCTCTTCAGACTCAGCATTACAAGCATGGCCCAAAGAAATACAGTAAATATTCTTGACAGTATTCCCTATCCAACTTGGGTATGGGCTGTTTTGGGGTTTTTTTCCCCCTCCTAAACTATAAAAAGAGAATGTTTCAAGATTATATCACTTTTCAGATAGGAAAAAATTAAAGAGAAAAAGAAAGACAATACCAGAATACATAACATTGGCCAATTTATGGACAAGATTTAAGGAAATTTTATGCATAAATAGGTATGGAGAAAAAAGTTAATTATAAATAACGCTATACAATTCCTATCTAAGAATCCTGAGGTTTTCAAAAGAAAAGGTTATCCAAAAAAAAAAGTCTAATAACATTATGCCTGAATGTCCCTTTCTCACACACCAAAGGGTACTGCTATTGTTCCCCAGTAAGGCAGACAGCTGGCACTGCGCTCTGAGCGCCAGCAAGGCTGTAGCCAGCAACTCATTTACGACCCCAGCATCAGTCAGTCAAAGCAGATCATTTAGCAGAAAACCTCCCAGGCTGGTAGTCTTCCCATCCCTCACTCCCCCCACATGGCAGCAGACAGGTCCGGTCAGGCTGCACAATTCCCGGCCTTCAAAAGCCCAACATTTTTCATGTTCATTTGAGAGGTTCTTTCCCTCGGATTGAAAGTGCTTTCACAAACATGTTAGTGGGTGAGAGCTTTCTATTCTCATGCTAGATGTGATTAATTTGTGGCATTCACGTGGCTAGTTCTGCACAGACAATAGGAATGGACTGGCTCACACCCCATCTACAAGCAATTTATGCCACAGAAGTTCAGACTTAAAGAGAAAAGGCTTTGACAGTAGCAAGTTTCCTGCTTGTTATGAATGGTGCTGAGTGAAACACAATCAAGTATTTCTACAAAAAGCAAGAAGGTAGCTCTATTACCAATAGCATGATTATTATAAAACAGAACTGATAGAGACAGAACAACCTTCTTCTCATTCCTGCGCAGATAACAACAAAACACATTAGAAAAGGAAGACTTGATTCATAAATTTTGTTTGGTTCATCCAGTGAACACTACACACTAAGAAAGCAGGGACAGGAAACCCGAATAAAAATAGGTTTAACCCAGATATTCAGATCTCCCTCTTCCATTTACACTTACAGTTGCAGAAGGGCACAGTAAAATAACAAAGAAATATTTTTTGAGTCCTCTTCTCTTGGTATATTTTTCTAGCTAAAGCCCTCAATGACAGTCCTACGCAGTTCTGTAATCAATCTCAGGGCTTACTTTTGACGGACTAAGATAGTAAGAACTCACAAGCATTTGCAATTCATCTCTGTCAAAGAATACTTGAACTTTCTTTACTCTAGTTTACCTTCTGTACAGACAAGTGTTGAATATCTCTGCCTCTCAGCCCTCCCAAATAAGCTTACTTGTACCATACATCAGAAAGACAGAACTGACTCAAACTCATACATAGATACTGAGCACGTTCTACTGAGATTCTATCTTATATACACATTTACTGGCCTATTAAACCACCTGGAGTACATTATTAGATGCATAAGGTAAACATGCAGATTCTAACCTACACCAAAAAAAAAAAAATCCCTCAGTGTTTTTCATAAATCAGTACCTCTCGGTTCTTCTAAATGCCTAAATACACTAAGGACATTGCACACAGCAGTCTCAGACCATTCTATTTTTAGAAATATTTCATTGTTTGCTGCCTCTCTGGAAAGGTGTAAGAGAAAATTGTAAAGTACAAACCAGGAAAGTTAAAATAAGTGGAGTAATGGATGTCTACTTAACCATACACTGGCATGTGTTTTAAAACTAAATGGACCACATAGCAAAGAAGGAGCTGGTGCATTCCAATATGCAGTATCAGTAAATGGAAGGTCCTCTTAATTTCTATCAATTAACCCAGCACCTTAAAGTCAGCAATTACATATGGAAGCATGCCCTGCAGTGGCCTTGAATTTGTTTCATAGCCAATGCATATAATTAGTCCTGATTAATATCCCGCATTGCACATCAACAGTATCAGTAAACCTGAATGATCTACACTGCTGCTGCCACAGGAAGCCTTAGTTGTCTGATCAGTGCTTTTATCAAAGCACTCTGCCCAAATGAGATTGAGGGCTGATTTGGCACCCACACTGCCTGATTTATTAAGAGAGAAACTGTGCTGCCTTCCATGTAATCATATTAATCCCTTGCATCAATTAATTAAAACACAAGCAAAGATTTTACTTATGTGTAAGCAATTACAAGTTCCTGGTTGACATCCAAATGGATTCATGACATTAATTTGTGAACAATAAGGCCTTGTGTATTAGGGAATTTTAACAGGTGAGTTTATACACTGTATACACATTTTCATTAATTGCGGGTACATTAAAAAGCAACAGGTGTGAACCTTACTTAAACTGAAGAGTATTCACAAGACTGTTTCTAAGGAAAAACAATTAAAGCAGAATAAATTTCCAAGGATATACATAAAAATTCACAAAAAATCCTCTGCAAGAGCAGTCATTTGTCTAAAGCATGTAATTTCAGCTGCTTTGGTAGAATGTATATTTTGCTAACATTAACTCCCTGGATTAGATTTGTCTGTAAGCAAAAGTGAGTGACTAATGGTAGAACTGGTAGCAGCTGTTACTGGGATCACTCCCAGTTAAACTGGTCAGTGAAAAAAAGCTTCGTCAAAAGCTGCGCAACCTGCTGTGTGGCTTCTGTTTCTCTGTTTTGCCTCAGTCAGAATGGGAAGTGCTCCAGTGATGGGATGCAAATAATCCAACACGAGGATAGCACAAGAGAACCCACAGGGTTGGTCATTCAGGCCAAGGCAGTCAGAGATAAAGCAACACTCTGCAGCCACAAGCTTGAAGAGCACCATCAGTGAATGTTTCACTGTGCAGATGGCTTGTTGTCTGGGTACAGGACAAAACACCTAAAGCCAATAAAAGATAATTTTATCTTATTTCATTTAATTTCATTTCATTTCTCTTTTCATTTATTTTCTTTTCTTTTTTAGTAATTTTGTTTATTTATTGTTTTCGTTGTTATTAATGTTTTGGGGGGATGATGCTGAATTATGCCACCCACCTTAAAAACTGTCAATTAAAATGTAACAGCAAACAAATGTATGTCAGCATTTTTTACTTTTTCCAAGTAAAATCATACCACAAGTGATAATCCACGTTCCACTCCATACTACAAGAAAAAATACAGTGGGATTCTCCTGCTAGAACTTCTAGTATGTTTCAAATGCAAGGGACGTCAATGATTCTCATACTGACAAGATAGTGTACAGCAGAGGTACAAGCTTCCTTTACTCCTGAAAAATGAAAGGCTTGACATATTTTTGCAACTACATAACATAACTTGGGAGTATAACTGTCTGAAAAGTAATAGTTGTTCCCTAAAGATTATATTTATTGCTCATACACAGCAATTTCCCCACAGTCCAGCAAAATCTCTGTGAGAGCAGTACCACAGAAAACCTAGCTAAGGAAATGCATTTTGAACAGATAGAGTACTAAGTATTATAAATAAAGTACAATTCCCTGGCTTCAAGTCAGGAACACAGCAGTGTCTTTGGGGAGGGCGAGAAGCAGAGGTGGAGCTGGATCTGGGGTTGTGGAGGGGAGGAGCGCAGGGAGAAGGGGTGAGAAAAATAGAGAAAAAATCTGCTGCTTTAGTGCAGACCGATTTAGTAAAAGGAGAGAAATTTAAGAGGATTGTGTGAACTCCTCTCTCTGCTGATCTGGTACTCTTCCCACATCTGTCTTTAAATGCCACGGGCACCTCCTGCTGTGTTCCTCAACACTGGTACTCTGCCTTGCCAAGAAATCCTTAACCTGATCAGCTGTATCCTGATCAACTGTACAAGATCTTACCAAGAGATAGAAGAAAAGAAAATGGCTCAATAAAATAACAGACTTTAAGCTGCAATACTGTTCCAGCCCCAGTTCCCTGCAAAGTCAGTGCAACCCAAGCCAGCAGCAGCAAGTGGCTGCAGTCCCACAGGAGAGCAAGCCATAGCACTGAGAGAAATACACGTTTCATTAACTGAAAATTATGAGCAAATGATGAAATTATGTAGACAAATATGTATGAGATGCAGTCATGAAATAATTTTACATCCTGCTAAAAAACTTTAGAGCACATTATTTGGAGTTTTATAGTACAAAGAACTCTGAACATAAGAGTTTTGTATCTTACTGTCCCTTCCATCACACTCCTATTCTTCATTCCACCTTCACACTTAATTCAATCCTCCCTTTTCACATTGTTTTGTGACTGGGGTTTGACAAAGGTATTTTGTAGCAACAGTTTTGTGCAGCACCAGACTGGGGCCCCTTTTATCAATGCCTCTGTACTACCTCAGGGTTTTGACAGAAAATCCTATGTAACACGGGCAGTGAGCTTGTCCGCCAGCACATTCCCACCATCATCAATTGGAAACGCTTACTTAAGAAAATCTACCAGTATGTTCCACTTGGCTCTGCCCACTCGACAGCAGTCCTGGTGCTGGAAACAAGCAGCAGGCAACTTACCCTGAGAGCTGCCACTGCCAGCCCTGAAAGTTTCCCCTCTCCTAACCAGATTACTTCAAATGTGCCATACCAGGTAGCAGGGGCGGGGGGAAAGCCTCCTGTCTATCCCTTGTGGGAGAACATGTCCCAGGGTGAGAAGGCACTGGCTGCTCTGGGAACCTTTTCCTTATGATTGCTTTCCCCCACAGAAAACATCTCAAAGAGAAAGTGGAATCTACGAGTGAGTGGAGTCATAATTACTAAAGCAAACAAGAAATCATAACAACCATTAGTTTGTCCGCCCTTGGTTTATTGTTTTGCTTTAGTTAAGTATTAATCATGTGGGGAGTGAGAAAGAGGAGAAGAAAGTAGTAGTGAAAGCAACTGTGCTATTCTCTTACATACACTTACCTTCTGGCACAATATTCTTGATGCAAACTTTATGGTTCCCTTCTATTTGGCCATTATTCTCAGCATGAAGCATTAAAGTCTGCTTTCTGTAATAACAAGTCTTTGAGGGTTTCATTGGTGAAATGTCCTAGACTATCAAAAATTTTAAAACAAAACTCATGGTTTCTCCTTTTTTTGAGGATGGGAGAAAAGCTGTGAAAAAAATCTGAAAAAAAAAAAATCAATATATATCATCTTTGGGAGCAGCAGCTGTTGGCAAGTGTATTTGAATAAAGCTGTCAATACTGCTAAGAGCTTAAGGGCTATTTTTGAGGTCCAGTTACCTTCCTGGACTAAAAATTAATGATTATAAACATTCTTTGTCTCTTCCCCATCCTGACACTCTGTGTTTTTCTGTGGTAATGAGCAGAGTCAAGCTATCACTTTTATGTGCATGTATTGAGCACAAAGAAGGGGAGTGTGATATGATGGCAAAACTACTCCCCCGAGCCTGCCTCCTTATGAAGCAAACAAACAAAAAGCAAGAGTAAACATCATGCTAAATCCTTCTGATGAGGGGGGAAAAGGAAATCTTAATTTGATTGATTGTGCTTAAGGCTGTGGAGGAGTCATCCACATGTAACTACCACACTGAATCCTGGCACACATCCAGAAATTTGAAGCGCTAGAATTATATATGGTGGCATGTGTCAGGCCATTTCACTGCACCTAGCAGTTGTCCCCAGCTTCATTTCAAACTAATTATCTGCAAAAGTCACTTGAGAAAATTCTCTCCTTCATGGGGATTTCACATTAAAGGCTCTAAAAGACATCATCCCCTACTACAGAACTGAGAAACGTGAAAAGACTAAGAAATGCTGCACTAAATTGAGATGATCAATGTTTACCACAAATCAGACAGCACTATAAAGTACTAATAAGGCAGAATCAAAATTAAGAAAAAAAAAGAAAAGAAAAAAAAAAGAAAAAGAAGAAAGAAATCATTAAATTAGTCTGGCCAATGACAAACCTCATGAGTTTAACTTGATATGCCATTAATATGAAAAGAATTTGACAGTTTACATAAGGGATGTGACCTGGTGCCAACAACCTCTGGCTTCTACATTTTCCAGATGGCAAGAGATTAGGCTAAAGTCTTTATTCTCATAAGAAGATTTTTTTCCTCCATGGAAAAACTATAAAGGACAATTCTATTCCAAATTTCAAGTCTCCTTCACAATGTCTACTCAATTCCAGGCTTTAACTAATGTCTATTAAAAGAAGTATTTGGGCCTGAAGTAGTGAAGAAGAAAAAGAACAAAAAAGAATTAGGAAAAAAAAAAAGACTAAGGCAAATCTAAATTTAATGCTAGCCTTTAAAAGATATATTGACAAAAGCAGTGGGGGAGAGTTTGGACTACCATTAACTTAAAGGAAAAGGTTGGCAAATTTCAATTGTGGAAGTGAATGCCTACTTGAGTTTGATCTTGATGGACTTAAAACAGGGAAAATGTTAAGCCTACTTACATATTAAAAAATGCAGTTTTGTTAAATTCAGTATGCACCATTTTTTTTTTTACTTTGATTTATACCACCATACCACAAAGACTTTGAAGGACATTCCTGTTTAATATGGTAAAGAACCATAGCACAGGGCATTGTCTCTGCTTTGCAAACGTTAATATGAAAAATCATCCCTTGACAAAGCATGACACTATTCTCCATTAATCCCTGAAATACAGCAAAGAGGGAAACTGGAGTCTTTCATTGCCTCTCATCCAGGGGAAGACATGGATGATTAATCAAAGTGGTCCATAAGGTGAAAATATATTGTGTGAAATGTAACTCTTGCAGACAGAAATTTGTAACCGATCAATCAGGCTAAATATATAAAAAAAAAAAATAATCAAAACATTCTTCAGTGCCCAAGTTATCAAAAAAGTCATCTGTGAGAGTTGTTCACTTCTCCCTTCAACCATCAAAAAGTATTACCTCATTTTTTGCTTTACTGGCATCACCATAGTAACCCTTCCCCTGCAAGAAATATTCCCCAAAGGCCACCACCCCCTTCAGCACATGCCTTCAAGACCTTGCATCTTTGTGCTTATAAATTGACTTGGTCTCTGAAGACTCACAGAAAATTCAAGTGCTGAACACACACCAAACCTCAGTCATTAAAGGATCATCTCCAAATCTAAGCTTAACAAGTGCTCTACACAAACCAGATTTTAAAGTGATCAACATTTTGGCTCAGTCCAAAATGTGAAGAAACAGAGCAGCTATTACCAAGACATTGTTTTCTTAAATAACCCCCTCTTGCCTCCCATCATTAGTAAGTCACTTTACACTTGATCATCTTTCATTTCCAAACATTTAGATGGTAAAAACAAATTTATAGTACTTTCCACGTTACAATTGTGTCATTCAGATTCACAGACTAGAAAAGTCCAGAGATCATATAACTTTAGAATGTTATTTAAGGAAGTGAGCTAAGAAGATTACATCATAGTACCAGGTTTTCCTCAGTGGTCTAGGGAAAAAAATGGATAATATACCCAGTAATCACTTTATAGTCTTCCTTTGGAAGGAGCAAATGATACAGTTTTGTTTGTAAAATATTTGAGAAATGGTCAAATGCTAGAATTAATATTAGGGCTCAGGGATGTAAAAATATGTACCATAGAGCGTTCTCTTACAAAAGACAGAATGGGTTTTTTAGTCAAGCTATTTTACCATTTTGAACCAGTTCTGAAATTTTCTGTGATCATCAAATTAGATAAATGTGGGGTTTGACACACTAAATGTGCTAAATGTGCTAAATAACATTTCTTTTCAGTCCCACACTTGGGCTGCCTCAGGCTACATTGCAGCAGGAGGGGACAGCTAATCCTCCCAAAGACTTTTCCCCACATTCTCCCAAGCAGAGAGCTGCTCTGCACCAAGCAACAGGAGTTAAATAAGTTTCACGAGGATTCAGAAATAAACTTGTTCTTTGCCCATGCTGCTGCTTCAGATAACAGACGTGCTGCTCCTCTCAGTGCACCCATGACACCTTCCCTGCTTCCTCAATGCGGCCTGGCATCACCCTAGTAAGCCAGGGAAGGTTTGTACACCTTCAGTAGGCAGTATTTTGCTTTAAACTCAGATTATGGGACCCAAAGCTTGATCATTTATTCTAAAAACTCATTACCTTGTACCTGTAGCTGAAGTCAGTGGAACCTTCTGTAAGAATATCAAAATACTCTTTTTGCTGCTTTTGAAAAGGAACTGGGAGAGCAATCCCTTCAGCTTGATAACCTTTAGCTAAAAACATATCATGAAGCTCTTGATATTTCTCAAAATCTCCAAGACAGTTATATTTGGTCAACAAATTAAGGAAAATTTAGAAGAAGGTTGATTCAGCACAGCAGAGGATGGAAGAAAGCCATGAAGACCTAACTGCCTTTTAATGTTCAGCTTACATTTGTTGACAGCTTCATCTTCTGCTTTCAGAAATATATTATCTGCCCAATATTTCTGAAATGTCCTTCAAAAAGACAAATTCTTCAGATTCTTATGAAGATTTGGCTCTCTTTCTTTAAGTGCTTTCTTTAAGTTCTTTCCCTTTTCCTTTCCTTGAATCCCTCAGTTTCTATACATACACTGTTTTGGTTTTTCTTTAGTTGCACTGTACTGCATTTTCATGCTGTTCTCTAATTCATAACTCTTCATTTCACGTTTCCCAGACATACTCAGCAGAGAACTGCAAAACCAGAAGAAAAGAAGCCTGAATTACTCTATGTCTGATAGGAATTTAAAGGGAAAAAAAGATCTGGTATTTGACTACTATTGAAGGAGTACTAGATTCCAGAGATGACCTGAAAATTCCTTACATATATTTTGGTTTTCAGTTGCAAAAAGCTAGTCTCTTTAAGGATTAAATCAGAAAGTTCTATCTTGATAGGAAGAGCTGTAGATCCACTTGTAAAAACAAAACAAAACAAAACAAAACAAAACAAAACAAAACAAAACAAAACAAAACAAACAAAACAAAACAAGAGGAAAAAGAAACCAATCCCAAAAAGCAACAACAACAAAACCAAACCACAAACTATAGTTCCACAAAGAACCATGCTAGTATAGTATAGTACAACATAATATAGTTTAGTACAGTATAGTCTAACAAACAAACCTGATACTTCTGTTTATCAATGTGATTAGTAGGGCACTCTGTCATGCATGATTCAAACACAAATCCAATGCAATCTAGACAGCAGAGCACACATTATGAGTAACAACTAACTAAAAATAAGTAATATTAAAAGTAGCAAACCTCAATTTTTCTTTGATATCTGTGGTGCTCTTTTTAATAAAAACTGGTTTACAAGTATTTAACCAAATTTCTGTTGGGTTTTTTTTGGAGAGGGGTGAGCTGAGGGTGATGCAAAGGGAAACATCTTTACATGGTAGAACACTGTAAGAGCAATATCATTAAATATATCCTTGCAATTTTGTATCCAGTGGCTGAGATAGATGTGCAGTGTACCTTGCAAAGGTAGAATTCTCGCACTTAAATCAAAATAAGACTGAACAGCTACAAGAGCAACAGAAAAACTAAAAATAAATTTGGATAACATTCTTGGTTTGTCTACTTCTTCTCTATGCCAGTAGATGACATTTTCCCCAGATGGTATGCTAAATTGTGTCCACAGATCAAAAAGACCACAGGCCAACCAAACAGGTTTTTACCTTTTGTTGCCAGCACTTCTTTTCAGGTCACAAAACCTAAGCCAAGATCCTCACTTTCAAAGCAGTAAACAGCATTATCGTTTCATGCCTCCTTCAAAAAGTTCATCTGAAGCTGCCATTCATATTTGGTTATTGTTTTCTTGAACAAATGAATCACAATTATATGAACAGTAAGTAACCGTCTGGAATTCTGGCATCTGTGTATTTGTACATAGACACTGTTTACCAGCAGTGTTTTCAGTAAGGGGGGAAAAAGCACATCTGTATTTGTCTCAAGGATAGTGACTCCTATCTGTTAAAACCTCAAGAGATAATGTTGACAGAACCAGAGCTGCAATTTATTTAGTAGCACTTGGAAATTAGAGCAGCTCTTCACAACAGTGGGACTTTTCTACTATGTACCTAACATTCCAGATGGACTGCATCCAAATACACTTGTCCAACACAGAATAAGAAAAAATGTCATTATAAAATATAAAGTGATATCAGCTTGGCTTCTCCCTCCTTAAAAGAAATCTGAGCACAGTGTTTTGCCACATTTTAGAAAGGCAAAGACAATTTTATTTTAAATTGCTGAGCACCATAAAAATCTGCTTTTGTAGATACCTAAAAGGAGACATTAGTTATTTAAATGTTTAAAAGTAGCTTCAATCACAGAGGTCATCCTTCCTTTCAGAACAAAGCTGTATGCCTTGCCAAAAGTTAAATTATATCATCGATGGAAATCACAGATCTTGTTTACCATCCCAAAGCTGAGAAAAATCTCAGCATGGTGGAATTTAAAACAACCCAAGGGCCTCATTTCAAACTTGATGGCTATCCCTTTCATTTGGGATTTGGCTGGTGCAGAGGGTGGGGACATAATCATTTAAGTGCAGATTTTAGATATGCCTTTGATTAGAGAAGCACTTTTCTCTCTACATACAAACATTCGTGTCTAAACAGGGAAAAAAAGAACAGCACTATTCTATCCTGTTTAGCAGACATCTGTAGTAAATGTTTTGTAAAACTTTAGCCAGTTAAAAGACAATCCTCAAACTTGGAAGAGGCAAACAAATTAATTTTGCAGAAGTCTGCACTGGAGCAGAGTGCTCAGTAGCCAGCTAATCCGAGGGGAAGTTAAAGTTCTCACTTCAATGGGTGAGCTGCCCGGCAGAAAGCAACAGGCAGCCCTTCTACCTTCAGTGATAACCAAAGCAAAATGTTTTGTTCAAGGTCAGCTCATTTTCAAGCTTTCTCTGTGCTCAAATGACTCAGCTGCTCCCATGCATATCTTTGAGAGATCCCTGCAGTTAGCTGCAAAAGTCCTTCAAATCCTCACCAGGCTAAAACTGGGAACTGAGGATGAGGCGAAATTGAAAAGGAGCACCAGCAAACCCCAGGAGGCTAAAGGAGCACCAGCTGCACTCTACCTATCTGTTTTAGGACACGTTTTCTGGTCTCTTGCGACACATGTAAGTCTGTATTGAACTATAACCCTGTTGCTGCTTTGTTCAGTAATTTTATGTGACAGTTTGTTTCATTCTTTCCTGCTTATAGCAACTGTAACTTGTGAGAAAAGAATGTTCTTTGTTAATAAATCTTTAGTTTTTAAATGCTCAGAGAGGCATTTAAAGCATATCATTGACTAGAAGGAACATAAAAAAACATATTAACAGGCTCTGGCAAGGCATTCAGCAATGTCTAAGTTCCACCATAAAGATGACAAAATAACAGTTCAGAAACTGCAAGAAAGTATTTAACACTCTCAAAACTTTCTGGTGCACAAAGCAGTAGGAGCAATGCCTACTATTGAAGGCCAATGAATTTAAAAAGCGAAAATAAAAGTTCATCCATATAAATACCTCTCAAATGTATTAATCTCTAGGTCAAATTTATATAGAGGTTGTTTTGATTTTAAAATTGCATTCATAAAAATATAACTTTCAATATTTAATCTGCTTCTAGTACTTCTTTCTTCTCTACATTTTGAGTGTTGAAAAGATCTTTAGTTTCAGAAATTCCATTGTCATCAAAATATCAGTATCTGTCTACAGATTTGCTTTAGGATGAAGGTGTCTTCATATAGTGAAGCAGTATTTCTGAGTTCAGAACATACTTTTGTGAGGTAAACTATATCCCCACTCCTAAAGAAAATAAGATATGTGAATTAATTTACAGAAGACTTTGCATAAACACAGGAAAGCACATGGTAAGACTAATCAACATCTCACAAGAGTCCTAGAAGTTTCTCCTCCTGTTTTTTTAACTCCTTACACCTAAAAGAATAATATTGTAAAATACTAGTATTTAGAGAAGTGAGAAAACAGAGAAGAAACTTAGTGTATGTTATAAAATCAAAGTAAGCTTATTCTTAAGAATAAGAGTCTAAATCTTATTCTTAACCAACATTTTAACTGAATCTCCACCTCAAGTATTTAATTTTTTCTTAATCTAAGTTGCCAATTCCCAAAAACTGGACCAGCACACCAATAAAGAACATGGATTTTTATTTGCAACATTTTTCTGAACTTTCTTCGAAGCCTTCAATATTGTCATTACCAGAATTAAAGATCTGATTCTGCACAAGACAGAGCCAATACTGCTGCTCTTATTATCCAAGCTAATCTGCACACACTCAAAGTAAAAACAAAACAGAATAAAAAATTGATTCTCTGTGAAAGTATCAACAGCGTTTCTTCCATAGTTACAAACAGATGCTTAATGACTCCTGTGCTGCAAGTTTATAAAACTTGCAAAGCAATTGCAGTAATGCCAGGTGCATAAGTACAGACCAAAATTAGCAACAGAAGAGAGCAAGCTGTTGCTACCAATTTTGCATAACACTAGAATAGCTAGAACAGATCTAGGCTCTTCTGAGCTCCTTTAAAAGACCTCAGTGATATCAAGCAATTTGAAAATAACCCTTCCAGCATAATGTTTTTCTGCCTTTACCAACAGTCATGTTCAGAACTTAAATTAGAAAACTTGCTCCCCAGCTCAGTTCAAAGACACTGTTTCCCATTGAATTGGAAATTTTATTGCTTATGGTTCACGCACTCAATTCTAAAACAACAGCAAGTTTAACTGCTTGAGAGATTCTGCTCTGCAGAAAGTAACTTCAGTAAAATCATGGCTTCCTTGCTTCCATATTACAACAGAGAATTACATTACAGCCACTGTTTGCTGTATTAAAAAAAGTATGAGAGAAACAAAACAAAACAAAACTCATAAACAGACATCCAGTGATTTTAGAAGACAGACAAAGGGAATTCTGGCTTTTAGGACAAACAGTTTAAGGAACTTAAAGTCAGTATTCTTTTTATGTTTTCAAAGAATAAGTGGAGTCCTCAAGTTATATTTACCTTAATATAAGCAAGTACTTGAGTACTTCCTGAGATGCAGGGTAATTGAAGTAATTCAGAGGAGAAAAGGAATGCAGAAAGTATTTATCATGTTCTTTTCACAGCTCTGCATTATTTGGGTAAACATATTCATATCTTTATAAAATAAAATGGAAACAACAGCTGAACCACAGCTTTTCAGCTTGCCAAGATCTACAGTGTGTGCCAGAAGATTAAAATAAAATAGGGTTAGTAAAGTTAGAAGCTGATGCAAAATACTACAGTTGAAATGCCCCATTTCTTAGTCTGCATCCATTTTTATAGGAGAGAAATGAAAGAAATTTCTTGGGATGACTTACATTTGCAAAAAGGGTCAAAATGTAAACTGGGGGGACTGAAAGCCGCTGTTAGAAAGAACTGATCTTTCACATAAATCTCTGTGAATTATGTGAATGCTTTTGGCTGAACCTGCTTAGAAAACACTGCCATTCAATATGCAGCTCCTCAGCAAAAAGAAGCCTTCTTTCAGAAATGTTTCATCCCAAGAGAAACTCCCTCCACAGTACAACCTTGGAGAACTTATGTACTAACAATCACTAGGAAATGGAATCTGGAAACACACCACTTTCAATAGGAATGATGACACTAATCAGGTAATAAATCAATGTATGACCCCACTTAATATGAAACACATTTATGCCTATCCTAAATTACACAGTTAAGGAGCAAGCTGATCCAGTAATATATTCTATGCTTTTCAGTGAACTGCTGCAAGTTGGCACAAACACATCATTACTACAGAAATCCTACAAAAAGCTTTGCCTCTTGTTAATCTTTTGTTCCTGAAGGCAGAACCCCAGCTATCACTTCCCCACATGGAAATCACAATGAAATTTCTGTGGGTTTCTTTTTCTTCATCATGTCAAATGTGCAAGCCCTCCATTTTCTACAGACTTCATTCTCAGATAATTTTAGAAGGCCATTTAAAAAGATTCACATCTGAGAGAGTACTAAGAATAAGTAAGCTGTTTGTAAATGCCATAAAATAAGCTTTCCAAGAAAAATGGTACCTTTTACTGTTTTCACGGATAAAGATTATTTGGAGGAGGTCGCTATTCAGATACACTGTATACTTAACAGATTAAAAATTGTTAACCAGCTTCACACATCAAACCAGCAGCAGAAACCTGTTCAACCACACATCAAGTTCTGGGCTACATCATAGCAAAGGGTAAGACAAAAGTCAGGGATGACATGAGCCCCAGGCTGGTCAGTCAGGTTCTCAAGGGTAAACCTGGAATACATACAATGTTATATCCAACTCACTGCTGCAAGCTGAGTCACAGCTCCTAGGACCTCTCCTAAGAGCCAAAAAGATGCAATTCCAGCAAAACACAGCATTCGTACAGGAAGGTTACAAGATAGACTGAACAAAAAATTATCTCTGCAGAAGCACTGATATCCTAAGCTTAAAAACTCTCTGATAATGCAACAGGTATAAATCTCTCAAAATATGTAAAAAAGCTGTGCAAGGCTTTTTTTCTTTAAAGTATACCCTCAGACGTTCTCAGCTTGGTCATCAACCAACCAAGCTTAAAACACAAATCCCTAAGGTGGTCAAAAACAGGACAGCAAACAGAGCAGCACCTGGGAGGAGCACTAGGAGCAGAAACTTGTTGATTTGGAGTTGCAGTCTTGCAGATATGGAGAGACAACAGCCAGCCAGCGTTGTGCTCAGTGCAACTAAACGGGAGGTCAGCTTTCCTTTCACTTTTGTCCTGCTGTGTTGCCCTACCCTAAAAAGCACAAAAGGCTCATATGACAGGACAAGATTTTGGAACTG
Source organism: Sitta carolinensis (assembly GCA_032173965.1). Lineage (NCBI taxonomy): Eukaryota > Metazoa > Chordata > Aves > Passeriformes > Sittidae > Sitta > Sitta carolinensis. Next base: position 74,365,264 of record CM063313.1, read on the forward strand.
GGGAGAGAGAGGAAGGGAAATAATCCCATGGAGATTCTCCTTTTTTTCACAAGTGACACTCAAGTTCTCCCTATATTCATACTTTCCTTATCCTGTTTTCACTGCACTGACACTAATCTGCCTTGAAATTGGCTGATTCTGCCCAAGCCATGTTTACACGGAAGCAAGATTCATCTGGTTGTCCTCATTCAGAGACCAGTTTCTGCTCTGTGGCAGGAGAGATTATTAAAAACCTTATATTACAAGCACATGCTTTAAAGTGACTCAGCTTGGAAAGATAACTGTATTATATCAGGCTTCCACTCCCTAGGTCACAGAGAGGGAGAGGTAGCAATAAAAATCTCAAATGGAAATTGCTTTCTAAATATATTATCCTCCATAAAAGCCATTTACCAACTGCTAGTACCCACAAGACAAAGGGAAAAGATAAAGAGTACATGTGACACGGCAGAGTAGGGAACAGTGTGGAGGACTCATTTGTATTATCACACTGAACATTAACCACAAGAAGGAAAAAACCCAAATGCTCCCTGTTTTGCACAAACATCAATTACATCTAGTAATTTCACTGATCACTCTTGTGAAGCACTAATGCATACAGCATTCTGGCTTTTATGGCACAGTCAGTGTTTCATTGTCTGACTCTGCCTCAGAATCCCTTTTGTTTGGGGGAGAAGAGGAAAACATTTTATTTTCTTCAATGATAAGTAACATCTGCAGCCTCACATGAGGCCTGAAGATCACACTACCTTAACCTGCTAGCTTATTTCATGGCAGAGAACAAGGATCATAGAATCATTAACATTGGAAAAGACCTCCAAGATCAAATCTGGCCATTAATCTAGCACCACCATGTTCACCACCAAACCATATCCCCAAGTGCCACATCCACAGGATTTTCACCTCTTTCAGGGACAGCGATTCCACCGCATCCCTGGGCAACCTGTTCAACCACATGGCCAAGCCTTTCAGTGAGAAATTATTCCTCATATCCAATCTAAACCTCCCCTGGTGCAATTTGAGGCCATTTATTCTTATTCTGTCACTTCTTACCTGAGAAAAGTCCAACCCCCTTTTCACTACAGCCTCCTTGAGGGAGTTGTAAAACGCAATAAGGCACCCCTGAGCCTCCTTTCCTCCATTCTGAGCACCCGCAGCTCCCTCAGCTGCTTCTCCTCCTCAGCCTTGTGCTCCAGCCCCTTCCCAGCTCCGTTGCCTTCTCTGCACACGCTGCAGCCCCTCCATGTCCTTGCTGAGCTGAGGGGCCCAGAGCTGGACACAGCCCTGGAGCTGTGGGCTCTGCAGTGCAGCCCAGGGGATGGTCACCGCAGCCTCGTTGAACTTCAGACCTTTGGCCTTGCACCATTGGTCCAAGCTGTCCACATTTCACTGCAGAGCTTTCCTGTCCTCCAGCAGATCAACATTCCCACCCAACTTGCTGTCATTTGCGGAGTGACTGAGTGTGCACTCGATCCCCTCATCCAGATTGTGATAAAAATATAATACAGGGTTGGTCCCAACACCCAGTTGTGAATCCCTGGAACCCCAGCTGGATATAACTCCACTCCGCCACCACTCTCTGGGCATGGACACCCAGGCAGATTTTTTACCCAGTGAACACTGAACCTGTTGAACCCATGAGCAGCCAGTTTCTCCAGGAGAATGCTGTGAGAAATGGTGTCAAGAGCTTTACTGAAGTGCAGAGAGACAACACCACAGCCTTTCCCTCATCCACCACACTGGTCACACTGTCATAAAAGAAAACCAGGTTGGCCAATCAGCCTGGTTTATCTGCCTTTCATAAACCCGTGCTGGCTGGGCCTGAGTCCCTGGCAGTCCTGCATATGCCATGTGATGGCACTCAAAATTATCTGCTCCACGGTGAGTTTATGTGCAGTGAAGCACACTTCAATGCAACAAGAACACACTTCTCCTCCTAGGGTTTAGATAACACCTTCATGCTTCACAAGAACTCCAGTGAGCTCCAGTGGAAGGAAGGAGCGAAACTTCTTGCATTTGTTGATCAAGGAAGTAAATCCTTTGCTGTTCTTTCCTCACTATCATTTAATGACCAGCCTTTAAGTCCTTGTTTATTTATAGCTTCAGCAACTGGTATTAATCCCCCTAAAAGCAGAATTTAATTCCAAATGCCACCAGTCACTTTTGTTGTGGGTAATCCCCACCACACCTTCTCCAGTAACTAGGCCAAAAATTAAATTAGTCTTTCCCAGATGCTAATTATCAATTTTCTAGACCTGTGAGTCAAGTCAGAAAAAAAAATGTTACTGGTTTGCTTCCCATCCATTCATCTTACATAGTAAAAAGAAAGACACCAGTCACACAAGAGAGCATTACTCTATGTCTTCTTGTATTCTACATTTTAAATTAGACCTAAATTGCTGTAATTTTCAATTACAAATAAGAGGTATCTAGCATTTAAAAACCCAAACTATTCCTTTATTAGTTCAACAGCTTTTCAGCCTCCTAAGCTATGGAGCTGAAAATTCTATGTCAAAAAAAAAAAAAAAAAATCTGTAGTTGATAGAGCATCATCTTGAATTCAAAAATATAAACAAAACCATCAGATGCCTACATACATATGCACTGTTTACTCCTGTCCAGGCAGACTTGCTCAGATCAGTAAAATGGGTAAATCCACAGCAGATTCTCATCAAATTCAAGAATAACAACCACAAACAAAAGACGAAAGAAGACATGCAGCAAAGTCCAAATTCCGAGCAGAACTGCAATAAAGATGATGTAGAGAAGTTGATGCACTTTCTACTTACTCCATGTCCCCCAAAGAGATATTTCCTAAAATTATCAAAATTACAAGAGATCATTAAAGATAGCATAGGACAATGGAGAGAGGGATGAAATCAGCAACTTGGCAAAAGATTAGCAACAAATACTTTTGACTAATCTGTAAATAGGAACCAAATATACTCTGTCCACTGAGGCCTGTTAGATAAAGGAAATGTACTGCTTAGTGTCAAATATCCATGCCCCAGGGCTCTCTTTGCAAGTGTGTGTACAATTTATGTACACAAACAAACCTACTAAAGAGATTGCTCCTCTACCATTGGCAATGGACTAAAAAAAAAAACAAAAAAAAACAACTCCAGCTATTACCAAAAGTTGAAATTAAATGTGGTCTCATTTTTAGCTCCCATAATAAATTGCTACTTTCTGAAATAGAAGTCAGCATGTAAATTACACAGTTGCGCACACTTTCTCATTTACATCAAGAGTTAATTAAATGGCAACACAGCTAAGATTATTCCCCCAGTACCTCAATATTTGAATGGACTGGCATGTCAAGTGTACAAATCAACTCAGTCTGCACTCCACAAACACACACTTCTTACTGCTTTTAAGTCACAGAGAGCAGTGATGAGTTTATTGCTGCCTGCCTCTGTCAAAAGCATGGCAGGCAGCATGGTAGGGAACCAACTGAGATGTAAGGTAGAGAGGAATAAGTGTACATCATTTTCAACTGCAAAAAAGGGTATTAACGGCAATTAACAAGCATTTAACCCACTTTGCTCCAGAGCTCCCTGGCCATTATCAAATAACATGAAGCTAAAACCTCTGAAATAGATCCAAACAAGAACACAGACAAGGGTTGAGCGCTGTAATTCACCACTGCAGGCAGGCAAAAAATTACCACCTTTATAACAAAGGACTGAGGGCACTGACAGATGTCTCTGGCAAACCATGCTGGGACAGCTGAATACCAGCTGCCAGCCTGCCTCTCCATTATCGAGCAACCTCTCAGCCATCTTCATACAGAATCTTCAGTGTTCGTGCTCTCCTCAGCAGCTCAGCCAAATGCTGAGCTCCCTTGTGAAGGGAGAAGAGGCACATATTACCTTTTAGCACCTAGGTAAAAAGCTGGTAACCTCTGGCACAGGGATAACTGAATACACAGCAATGAACAGGCAATATTTTTGAGCGAAGAGGTGAAGCAGGTTGCTGGGGAAATAAGCTATTAACATCAACCAGAGAAGAATTGCTTGACTGCAACTCTCAAATCTCTGATTTGCAGAATTGCCTGATGCTCATGCCAAAAATCATCTGTCATGCTGCACATTCATTCCAATCAAAAGCAAAGTATACTGTACAGAACTGCAGACTCTGAAGGGAAAGAGAAGCTAGGGCAGAAACAAAGACAACCACCCACTGGATGATGTGGGGAACCACCCACAATGCAAGACACTCAGCCAGCTTCCTAAAACAGAATTTCAGACAGTGACCATTTTATCTAGGTGTCAGTGGAACAAACAGGTAATCCTAAAAAAGAAAGGGATAATGTCCAGCAAGCAATCTACAGATGTTCTTATTTTCTTTCTTCTAGCAAACATACTATCATTTAAAAGACAAACAGTGTAAGCCTAGATCAGAAGAAATGGATGACTGGCAAGCAGATGAAAGTAAGCCTTCAGATAGTTGCTATGGACAAAGTAAGAACACAAGGGAGAAAAGCAGAGAAAGGTAAGAGTATGTGCATGTAGGGGTGAGAGAAGGAAAATTTAACCTTGTGTTGAAGACTGCAATGTGATTATCTTGTAGCTGCAGGTCTTGTACCTGAAGTGACACGCACATAAAATCAGATCCCCAGTGCTCTTCACCCTTCATGGGGATATAGATCACCACTCAATCCTCACATAGTATTCCTCTTGGTCTATTCAGGCTTTCTTTTCAGATTTCTTGAGACAGAAGGCCAAGGCTGCCTGTTCATGCCAAATTCACTCTCAACTAAATACCACTATATATTCTTAGGCATTCAATTTATTATATCAAGCCACAAGATTCTAAGGACTACAGATTTAGAAGAAGCCAGAACATTAAAAAGACTTTCATCCAGAAGCTATGAGTATCTGGGCATTTTTTGTTTGGAAGCTCTAGTCTGTATGAGTTTTATTGAAATACAGACATACTTCCCTTGGCAGGATGGTATTTTTTTTTGCAGTAAGACAACAGAAAAGCACTGGCAGGACTTGCCCCACATGATCAGCTTGCCTATCATTGGTGACAAAATGTACACTGAATAAGGCATAATAAAGGAACTTGGCTTTAAAATTGTTGTTAGAGTTCTCTTACACAGCTGGGTGATTTTATGAATATGGTAATAACTACAACCTTTAGAATTCAAGACAGGAACAGCAGATGGAACCTAATTAAGAGAGAAAAATTATTAATTCATCTTCATAAGGAATGGGAAAGGCAACAACTCTTTGCAAAGGGAGATCCTCTGTGTCATTTAATAAATGCAGAAACAACCAAGTAGACCAGGGACTCACTGGGAAACAGCTACTCCCTGCACTAGAGACCAAAATCTATTACTTGCAGCTTAAGACATTGAATAGACCAGAAACAAAACTAACAACGAACAGTGGCAGCTTCTTTCACTGTATATGACTGCTGTGGTCTGACTGCACCCTCAGTTTTAGCTTACACAGAAAAATACAGAAAATTGTATTTCTTTCAAGCTGCTTTGGTTACTTTCACTTCAACTTCATGAAAATCTCTGAAGAACTTGCATTACTTTGTTCTTCTTACAAATAATGCAATGTAGTACACACTTGTTTTTATGTCCCCTCATACAGCTAAGGGAACAAGATGGAATAGGAGCCAGAGAAGGCTTTTTAACAACTTGGGAAGAAGAAGGATTCTTTTTTTTTCTGCTGGAAGAAAGGTATGGGAATGGGGAGAAGTAGATGCAGGGCCTAAATACCATCTTAGCAAAATCTAAAGAACAGGTGGAAATCAAAGATCCCAGGAAATACTCAGTTCTCTTATTAAGCTTTGTCATGTCCAAATGAAACTCATGCAATGTTCCATTTGTAAAAATAGGTCAAGGCAGGGGGTGGGGGTGAGATAAAACAACAGAGCAAAAGATCTCATTCCCTGCTAGGTGGCTCACGTTCATCTTCTCCAAAACCAGCCTGCAGTATCTGTACCTCTTCTCTTTTCTCACACTTCAGCACAGAAATTAGTAAATATGTGTAGATACAGCTGATTTATTTCTCTTATTCCAGCACTGCTGAATCCTCTTCTAAGGCAACTCAAGAGAAATTAATGATTCAGCTGAAGTAAAAGCATGTAAAAACAGGTAAGAGATGACAGCGACTCAAGGCCCTTCCTCCATTCCAGGCAATGTTTAATTGCCATTTCACCAAGCTGGCAGGGGGAGACTAAAAACAGTGAAGTTAAATACATACACATAACACATACACACACACACTTACCACGCAACTTCTGCTTCTGTTTACTCAGTCCTTATCCAGGCCCATTAAGCAGCATTAGCTGGAGATGAAAGGAATGTTTTGAAAGAGACAGGCATGTGTTACTATACCCAGTTGGGCAAATACTGGTGCCAGTCATACAAATCCCATAAACTGTGCATTGTTGATACTTCAACACCTACCCCTGTGATAGTAGCATAAATATAAACCACCTCTTCACAGTGGCATAAATATACATATTTGTGTACACACATTGTGTGTGCATGTGGTGCATGCGCTGTTTTCTCACTCTGGCACAACATATTTGATTTTGTGTGCCTTCCTATTGCTACAGCTCCCAATTCAGCAACAGACTCCTCCTTCCCCAGCCCTCTCATCAATTCTGTCCCCCTCCCTCTCACTTACAATTCCTCTAGCTCATTAGTCTAAGTAGGGAAAATAGCATATAGCTCACAACTTGTTCACTTAGACATAAATGTCCAGCAGAAATCAGAGAATCACAGAATATCCTGATCTGGAAGGCATGAGAACAAGGATCACTGAGGAAACTGCTGGTCCTGCACTGAACAGTCCCAAGAATCACACCATGAACCTGGTTTGCTGCTGTGCTATATCAAAAATCTCACTTCTTTGACCTAAACAGATACTGAAACAGTTGCAAAACACTGTGAGGGAAGAAATTTGGGGTATTTTCACTTAGCCAGATGTCATGCTAACAGAAACACTCACAGCAACTGCTATGAAATCTGTTAACTTTACCAGTCAAGCCAAAGAGAAAAAGCAAACAAGAAAACAAACAAATTCCTCTTTAAAAGTAAAAAAAATTTAAAATTGGTACCGTTAACAGTATACATGATACAGGTAACACACCTGCAGTGTATACTGAACTATAGTTCAATACCTCTGCTGCCCCCACCCCAGAAGACACCTGTATTTGCCCCTAAGCTCAGCTTCCCACTAGCATCCCTGCAGCAGTCATCACAGGCACAGATTCCTGTGTTTCTCTGACATTTCACTGGGCAGCCATGCAATTTCATTAAAAAAAAACAAAAAAAAACCACGAGGCACCTTATGCCACCTACAGGCTCTACTGCTTGCTTTCTCTGAAACTCAGTGTTTTATTTAAGCTTGCCTCAGTCTGCTTGTTTTCAACCCACCATGCAAAAGTTTTCCCAGAAGTGTCCTGACCCCAAGCTTCCTCTAACCTGCCTTTTCTCTCTCACAAGAGCTGGCAGACCTCAGGGTCCATTTCTGCCATACATTGCTCTCATTTTCAGCAGAACTAACTTTTCCTGGCAAACACTTCCAAGCCCCAGATAGTCATTACTATGTTCCTTTTCTACAGCACTACTGTGAGGACTAGAGTTTATTTCCCTTTACAGGCCCGTCTCGCTTAGATCCCACTTCGCCCTGAAGTGCAGAAGAAAACAGCAGGACCATTTGCTTAAGAAAGAATTAGGTGTTCAGAGCCAATTATATTATTCTTTATCAATGCAGAATTACTTCACTATTAGTTATTTCCACATAACAGAAATTGAAGAAAGTAAAAATTAAGACACACATCCTATTTTCTTCCAATGTATCACTTTCTCTGAGAAATGGGAGAACCTGCCTAACTGCACTAGGTCCCAAGAGCTCCATTATGAAAATATACCACAAATCATTGTAGCAAGAATCATGTCTGAAAACTGTTCTTATAGAAACTGCACAAAAGATGAGAAGGAAAATATATCCCAACATGTCACCAAAGCTACGCAACAACAGGAAGGGTGTCTGTGTAGACAGAGCTCCAAATTCCAGTAGAAGCAGAGCTTCACTAGTAGAGTTATAGGTTTTTGCACAGCCAAAGATAGCTGGTTAGATAGGGTTTACTCTGATACAGGAATACTCTAACACAGGAAGGTAGAGCCAACACTGATCTGCAGACAATTTCAATGCCACTTATTTTGGAGACCTCAACACAAAGTGTATTATTTTGGCATCATTTCTTGGTTTGGTTGGGGTTTTTTTTGGAGAAAATGCCATGGGAATCCTTTATATCTTTCCTAAACACAGACTAGAAAAGTTTTCAAGTGACATGATAAATCCTTTTGTTGAGTTTTACAGGCAAGATAAATAATTTGTTCTTAGAAGAGAACAACCTAACTAGCAGGAGAAAGCTGCTCTGACATGCTCTATACATCTCTTAGAATGGTGGGTAATCCACCCTGCTCCTAAACACTCCTTAACATAAAAGAAGACACATTCAGACTTTGAAGGGAACCACATCTTAAAAATCAGAAAACAGATTACCATATTTGGCCATTGCAGCGTTTGCATCCTCCAAGAGGTCTCTTTGGAAAGTGTGTTGTGATCTCATGAATTACTAGTAAAGTGTTGTAATCTTTTCATCTTTTCATGTACCCAAAGTATTTTTTAATCTAAAAGGCTTTTTGCATAAGAGGTTTGTACACATGTTAAAAAACACTAACATGCATCCCAACATTTATCTTATGGACACACTGCGACCATATTGTCTGAAACAGATTTGACCTGGATATACTTTTCTGGTCCACACAGGCATCAGGTTTCAGTACCACTTTCCCTTCTTACCTTCAAAATAACATGCCCTCTTCTTTTTTGAGACACGTGAAAGCTGATGGTCCATTGACAGCTGTCTGAATTGATTTATTCTTTGTTAACTGTTTACTTTGGATCAAATGAAAGCAAAAAGGAAACAGAAAACAGCCCCACTGGGAGAAGACTCATGTGGGACAAATTAGGAGCCACCATAAGATTTAAAAGTCTGGGGGAAAAACAGGATTAACTGGAGGCAGCTGTCAGGATGTGGGTTTTCTGTTTATATTCTTCTCCTTCCCTCTCTTAACCCCCTAAATTATGAGAGAAAGTAAGCATGTGTATGTGTGCATGCACAAGCAAGAGCAAGTGAACACTGATCTCTCCTCTACACACAGCATAGATAAGAACATAATGCAATCTGTACAAAAAAGGCAACTCAGTCATAGAAATAAACACAACTGGTAGAGCAACTTATTCAAGAAAAAAATTAACCTTTTTCCTTATCCAAGTATCATACCATACTGTACAACTGCAATTTCAGAACACCAGTTTTAATTAAATTACGAAAAGGAAATGGAGGTCAAATGCTCCACTACAATGTTGTGGATGGTAACTCGGTTTCTGGATCAAACTTTCCTTGTATTCCATCATCCCCTCTAAAGGCCAAAACAACTGCTAACAAGGCACATCACCACGTACAAAACCGTTGCCTATCCAGAAAAAAAGAACCAACCAACCAAACAAAACCCATTATAGTCTGAGATTTAATTTTAACATACAGTAAGTAAAGCATGCATGGTACTAAGAATCCAAAATTTAAAAAAAAATAAAATTCATGCCCTGGAGGAATTCTTCCCTTTCACATCTTCTCATGACTATCTCCCAACCGTAATACTTCACATAACACGCTCAAGGAGAACAAGTTCAACAGCTATTGCTAACAAATAGCTAAATTAATACTCCTGGGCATAACAGCCTCCTACCCCTTACCATCATCTTCTCCTTCATGTCAAATCAGCTCAGGTAATTTCAGGGTGGGATGAAAACCAAAGTCACAAACAATACAAGAGGAAACAGAAAGAACCAGTGGATGGTACACAGCACAGGCTATTCCAAACCACTGAAAGCTGACACTCTCCACTTCCCCCAAAGATAGCTCTGCCTCTTCCCATTTTATTGTCCACCTCTTCTCTGCCTCTTGTCTCTCCCTCCATGCTTATTCCACCTCTGTAGTCATAATTCAAAAGGCGAATATCTGGACTTCGAACTTCCAGACAAATCAGAATTGCTTAGAAACCAAATAACACAAGAGCCGAACATTCCTCCTAAGAAGGAGTATATCAAAAAAGTGAACCAGACTCCATATATGACAAACACATTAAAAGACAGGATAGGATAAAAAGTTTTAAGTGCTATCACAGAAAAACAAAACAAGTGCCTGGTCTAAGCAGACAGATGCAATCAAGACTGGTTTTCCTTTAACTGTTCAAAAGGTTTGACTTTCCCTGCTGGGAGAATGAATCAGAGACAGCTTAGTAGCAGGCACATGCTTTTCACAGTCTGGCTTTTCTGTGTAATTACGCACTTTGGTCCTAGTTTGACAGATTATTATTGCAGTAAGCGCCTCAACAGGTGATGCTAGCAAAAACAATACTCTAACAATATGTCCTTCTGGAGTCTAACAGTTATATAAAAATAGGTTCTCATGCTGTGAGCATGTTCACAGTCATATTCACAAAAAAAAAAAAAAAAAATTAAAAAATCCTCCAGTGTCACTGGAAAAAAGTTCTAAATGTAATATCCCCAACATCAAGGTACTTGGGACCCCAGTCAGAGGCTGCTATACCCTGTCTGTTACTGTTTGTGATAAAATATATTCTCACCTGTTTGGAGACAATTCATCATGTCTTTCAGTTCCATCCTTAAAAAGAGAATATTTAAGTTCAAAAAACCCTGAAGACAACGATAAAGAAAAAGGAAGGTTAGAATGATTTTTTAAAATGTTTTGACTTCGTGTTGTTTGTAATAAACACCAGAAGATTTATCCATAGCTAAAGATTGCATTTTCTTCACCTAACTTCTGATTTCTTAAGAAAGTTACCTCACTCTCAATCTCACTGTAACATCCTTAATGACTTTAGGCAGGAAAGGCATTTTTCCTTGCTAAGAACAAACATAAAAAAAAAAAGACTGGGTTTCCCAGAAAATTACAGGTTCTTCTAGTAGTAACTACCATTCCTGTTGTTATTTTATGATGCAGGAGAAATTCTAAAACATCTAAATCTGTTTTTTGTATGACCACTCTAAGGTGACACCTAATAACCTCTGGGAAGAGACAGCAGCACTTTTCTGCAAACTCGTACTGGAAAACACCATGAGCTCTCAGTCTATTTTAGTACTATATAATATACATATAATACTAGTATTACACGCACCCATTCACTATCACATGGTGTAATATTCAACAAAGCTCTCTGCCACAAATTTAATTAAGAATTGACTGAGTCCAAATAACCAGGATGAAAGCTAAGCCACTAAGCTACGCCTATCACCCTCAAGGGGGAAAAAACCCAAACTAAACACATAAAAGAAAGGAAGAAAACCCAACAAATCCTCACATGGCAAAAACAAAACAACAAAACACCCATAGTTGTCATAGCATTATTGTCACATGTATTTATTCTCCCAGCCATTCAGAAGAGCAGAGGCTGTAGAGGCTGAAACTTGGAAAGATTTTTCTTGTGACAAAGCAAATTTAAGTATTTCTAAACAGCTATGCCCATTTGCTGTTACATTAAAGCACCAATTATTCTTTGTACACATGAGTTTAATCAGAAAGAAAGAAGTATTACTTAGTGTCACTTAGGGTGCAATAGGTGAGAAACCCAAATATTTTTCATGTGTCTTTGAATGGCCTTTAATCGATAGTATCTTAGAGCAGGCTTGACCTCCTAATATTTCTTGAACTGCTTTTCCTCCTAAAAAGGACCAAAGCAGAGTGAAAGGGAGGGCTGTGAGTTTCCCCAGTGCTTACTCCTGTATTTTTTCACTGCTTTGAAGGCAAGAGAGAAAGTAGGAACTGGAAGTAGACAGGAATAAGACAACAAACCTAAATTAATAACTCCAAAACCAGTGCAGGACAGAGCAGATAAAGTAAGACATTATCTTTCTTCATTGAACAAAATACTGGCATGTGGATGGCAAATACGGCACACTTTTTTGTAAATTACATCCTACAGTAGAGGGTCAGTGGATCAGATGCTTAAAATTAAACATCTAACACTCTGTTTTTTATTACCTAAGCGTCATTCAGTAAATCTGTCCAGCTGGTCACCAAAAGCTAATCTGGCAAGACTCCAAGGCTCAAGAATCAAAAACTACTGGCTCCATACAGACTTTGTCGAAGCACATTTGCTCCCCCAGAACAGACTTTTCCTCTCAAGGAATATTTTCATGCCAGCCCAAGTGCTGCACAGCATCAGGCTCTCCTCCCTCAGCATGCTCCTCCTGACACGTGATGCCTTTCAGTCCCAGGCTCTGAAATGTGACTCTCAATACCACTCTTTTCCATACAGACTCCCAATATGGTGTTGATGCTTAAATTCACATCTACATGCTTAAATCAGAAGCACATTATTTAAAATCCATTTCTTTCCATAGTGATTTTTTCAGTCAACACATGGACACTTGTGGGAGAGAGCAGCACATCAATCCCTACACCAGACAAAAAAACTGTAAGGATGCATCTTCTAGCTGCTTAGTATGAGTGGGAAGAAAAGGGGGGAAAGAAAAAGAAGAGCCAATCCTGCTTGTAAGTGAAATAAAGCTGCAATGTTTTGCTTTACTGCCATGCTGTGGAAAATACAGTACAGCATCCCAGTCAGGCTTCTTTTTCCACAGCGTGGCAGTAAAGAGAAGCAGCACAACTGCAACCCACCTTGGGATGCAGAACAACTGGAGAAGGGCAAGGAATGGACTACTTTTACTACTACCCAAAGAACAAGACACATTTTAAAATGGAAACTGATTATATCACTTACTGGAAAGAAGAGATTAGGCCTGCTAATTAAAGGCAAAGATCCCCATCTTTTTCCAAAGGGTGCAGCTCTTCCTCCTTACCATCCGTCTGTTTCTGATTTTGGCTCTGACCAAAATATTCATTCCACTGAAACGCAAACTTCAAACCTATGCACAATAGCATCTGGGACAAATTACTGCAAAAACAAGTACCTTTCTTTGTTTGGTGTTAATCTAAAACAGTTATTAAAAATTTTAGTTAAAACCCTTGCTCCTTCACGCAAATATGCCAGTACTTGGTACGTGCACTACAGGCAGGCCAGCCTCTTTGGTAGTTTCTGTGCACTCAGCCCTGTGTGTTCAGCATGGCACCTACTGGTCTGAATCCTCCTGTTCCCCTGCTGGAATGCCAGCAGCCTTGCCCATATTCTTTTCAGAACCGGGACAGGGCTCCAATTCTCCGTACAAAAAACTATTATTCTTAAACACTCACAATTTAATACTTACTTAATTCACACATTTTCCATCACTAAAGCTCTCTTAAAGAAATATTAATTCCAACGATTAAAATTAATTGCTTTTTGTGCCTATGAGGACTGCCCTACTTCCCCCCTTCCTGGGGCTCTGAATCCTTTGATCTGTCCATCTCTGTTACAAACATGAGCTGCAGGAGTGGCAGGTTCAAGTAGGAATGAAGCAAGTAATTCCTGAGTGGAATGAAAGTGAAACTGGCAAGCAGCCGAGATGCTAGCCTAAACATTTAAGAAAAAATAATAGTGATAACAAATAATTTTTGTAGCTACCACTCAAAACAATCCCAAAGAAAAAGGCAGCTGGGAGATTCAGCTTGAGATTCTTGCTGAATCACTGGCAAAATGGCTTTCTGTCAGCATACTGTCAAACACAGTTACAAGAACAATCACAAGAAACATTCTCTGTAAAGAATAATGTGGGTGTTTAAAAAAAATTAATAAAATGGAGGGTTATTTATTCCTTTTGCACACTACTTTCTATACAATAAAATATTTTCATATGAAACTAGGCTGTGTTCTACTTTTCCCTTTTTTCCACTCTAGCTAATTAAGAAAAGATGATCAAGTGGAACAACTCAGAAGATTACAGTAAAAAATGCAATTTGTCTTGACAAAAACCAAAATAAAGTAAAAATAAAATAAAATAAAATAAAATAAAATAAAATAAAATAAAATAAAATAAAAATAAAATAAAATAAAATAAAGATGTTAAGGAAAATAACAAAAAAAAAAGATAAGTTTCCAATAAGGTTAATGACAGTAAAGGACAGCTAACACCCAAAATGATGGCCACATGTAAGAAAATAACAAAATCTGTTCAAACTGTAGGCTTCAGTTATACTCTTTATTTCCAGGTTTAAATGTATTGATAAGGTATGAAACACCACACCAAACTGTAATTTTTTTTATGGAAGGAAACAACATGCTTCAACAATTTTCATTTGGAGAAAAAAAATGATAGCACTTTGTGCCAACCGTGCTGACTTTCAGAGCATTTGTTTGTTTGTTTGTTTGTTTCATTGCAATACTGTAGATTTTTCTGGTTTTGAACATATAAAGAAAATACAATACACAGAGAAATTCTGCCGAGCATGATAATCGTAGGAAGTATGACATATTTTTTCTTTCAGGTTCAAGGGTTACAATACCCATTTCAGACAGACTAGTAAACACTGCATCACTAGTATTTCCATATTTTCCAATAAATCAGGCTTTGAAAGCCTAAGCATTGCAGCAAATACATGAATTGGATTCACTATTAAAAGACAATCTTTGCAACAAAGTCATACTAACAAATCTAGGTAGAAAGCAAAACAACTCCTGAAACTGCTGACCTATTAACTTTTACATCTTATCGTGTAAAACTGCTGAACCACTCCCTTTCCTCATTGCTTCATGGGTGCTTCTTTCCCAGTGTTTTGGGTTTTACTTTGCCGAGGGTTGCACGGAGGATGGAAAAATGCACGGCTATCAGAGAGCTACGCTCTTAGCAAGAGTGCCACAAAAAAAGACTGGCTGCCATTTTCAGTGCAGCACACGGGTTTCAGGCATCAAACCCAAGACTCCTAAGAGCCAACTGCAACAAAACACAATTACATGACCGACCGCTGCCGTCAACCACATTTTATCAGCGCTTCGGCTGGCACTTTTACAGCGGCCCCGTCGCTGCCGGCATTCCCCCGCCCTGGGATGGTGGAGGGCTTGGCTTTGGAGAGAAATTTCTGGAAGGGCGGATTTGGGAGGCGCTGTGTGTGCCGCACTCCCCCGAGCATTGCGTGCTATGCATGGCACAGGAGCGAGAGGAGCGCGCTGTCCTGGGCGACGCACCGGGCGGTCAGGGGCTGCAGCACCAAGCCCGCTCCCCACTCTGTCTCCAAACATTTCCATACCCACAGAGGCGTGAAAGAGGGGCAGAGACAGGCACGAAACACCAGAACATTGCACGAAACACTGCAGAGAAGCTCCTAGCAGTATTCATTGGAAATTAACTACTTACTGACTCACGATGTCCGCACAAAGCCAAAAAAAAAAAAAAAAAAAAAAAAAAGAGGAGAAGAGGGCACTGACAATGGGCTGTGAGCCGTAAATCAAACTCACAAAGCACTGTGGGATGGAAACACTAGAATTGAACTGCACAGAATAAAGGTTCAGGGGAACAAATATCTCTTCTTCAGTTATACATCGAAAATTATTTTTAGTTGATGGCGCACTCTCTCCAAGGTATGCCTTTGCTCAGGACTCCACATCTCCGCCACAAAGGCAAAGCAAGAAACAGCAAAACATCTGCTCAATCAACTGCTTTTCTCCTTCTTTTGCAAAAAGTGTTCTGTCTGCATTTTTGGTTATAAGGAGAAATGGAAAAAAAAAATTAATTCGTATATTTACAAATTAAATTTATTCAAAGTCAGTGCCATTGCAGTATTGGGAAAAAAGGAGGTCGCTCAGGTTTTTTAAAAGAATATATACCTATGCACACAGATACAAAGAGATGCAAACGCACACACTTGGACATACATATACACCTTACTTATGTATACAATGTAGAGATCACAAAACTTGACTAATCACGAAGTCAAAAGAGAAAATAAGTTAGATAGAGGGTTATCTTAAAAACTAAATAAAGTACACAATCATATAAAAAACTTAGTCAAATATTCTTTTGTGTATTCATATTTTTAGATTATTAAAATTTTTCTAGGCTACTTTGCATGTATTTTTGCTGTGCTCACCTTCATATTGTCTTCCTATTTAATTTTTACTGAGATTTGTGTCACATGGTTAATAAAAGATAATGAATGCAAATTACAATATAGCTAAAAAATTTGGGACAAAAAGCCACGTGGCATAATGCAAAATATCCACTCATAAAACAAAAGCACTATATACATCTTCAGCACCACACCTTACTGAATAATCTTTACATCACCTTTCCATGTAATTTGGTCAATTCCCAGACTGTTTGCAATTAAAAGTAGGTTTCCTATTACTATAAAGTGCATACTATGGGCAAATGAGCACAAGGAAGGCATTTAATAAGGTAAAAAATGCTTTTTAAAAAAAATTCCATTAGACAAATGATCAATAGGCTTTTAAATCAGGCTTCCATATTTCTAAGATGACATTTCCCTTCCCTTAGTGAGGAAAAGAGGAAGAGGAAGAGGAAGAGGAAGGGAGAGAAAACTATCACAAACACTAAAGAATGAAGGGAAAAGAAGATGGGGTATAAAAATAATGATTAAAGTAAAAATTAAAAATGTTCTGCCACCACACAAGACAAACCTGTACAGCAAAGCACAACACTGTACAGAACATAAGTGACTGGGTCACCTTATGTGGTACTGCAACTCGTGATGTTTATATTCATCAGGGTATTAATAAAACTGAGTAACTGCCAAAGGAAAGAAGATCCTAAAAACTTTTCTATTTACTATTCTCGAAAATGTACACTGTGCTGCTAGAATCCTCTCAGAGAAAAAGGTGCTGAAGAAGAGAACCTTCATGCACACATCAGACAAAAGACAATGAGGAACCAAACAATCACCCAGATTAAACCACTAAAAAGATGCCTTTTCCTTGTTCACAAGCTACAAAACAAGCCTCATTTTCTTCATGAAGTCATAAAAGAACATAAAACTGGTAAAGAAAATTTCCATGATGCCTAAGACTATATAACCCTAACAATTTTCTCTGCAGTATAAAAAATTAAATAGTAATAATGGAAAACCTTGGGAAATGTGGAGATTTTATTAGTTTTATTAACTCAACAATATAAACTTGAATTATCTCAGTTTGCTTATTTGCTAGTTACTCATTTCAAAGTGCCTCTCTGTGCTAATGAAAATAAAATCTCAAGTGCTTTATAAAAGAAATGGGGTTGGCTTAAATGACTAGAGATTTGTATTTTATTTCTGTTAAGATGTTTTCTCTTCATTTAGTAACTAAGTTGTTAATTTAGGAAGAGGTAGTTACATTTTTATATCTCCTGTATCAGTAATGTCATCAAAAAAATCATAGCCAAACAAACAAAAACATCAAGTATTAAAGTAAATATTATTGGACTGATTACCTTTTAATTTTTGTCACTAGATATGAAATAATATCAGGATGCTAGAAGGGGATATATTTAACCTTTCTGTCCCATCTCTTAGCTCTTTAACTGTATGGCACACTGTGAGTATTTATGCTTAATCTCTTTTCTCCTCATCCATTTATTTGTTTTCCTGCCAGTTTGTGCTCCCAGCCTGAACTAAATTAAAAAACTATTTTCAACTGATTCAGAGCTATTTAAACTTATTACTCCTTCAAGGATATTTTTACTTGAAGCACTTCAGGAGTTAAATTGCTAAGTTAAAATCAAAGTAATGACCCCAAGCAGAGATAACTGAGTTGCGGTGTAAATTCATATAAATAAAATTGGGCAGAGAGGCATTTCCTGCTGAAAGATAGTGTCTCCATTTAATCTTGTACTGGCACTAAGCATGCCTCATGGTTCTAAACAACCCATCACTTACATTAAGACTATCACAAAGTGAATGAATACCAAACAAACCCAATCAGAACTTTGCCCTCAAAGCTGTTAAAGCCTCCAATTTCCTCATATTTCCAGACCACTTGAGTGACTAGCTCAGAAAACATAAGGATAATTAAACAGAACAACTGCCCTGTTTAAATCCTAGGGGCAGTTTGTCTAACTTTCTGATCCCAGGGGAACCTACAGCCACTCAAACACCTGTCTGTGGTCACCATCCTTCAGAACTCTTCCCAGCATATGAGACCATCTATCACATGCACTAACATGGATCCACACTTTATTGTTATTCATGACATCCAGAATATGCAAATCTCACATCTGCAAATGTAAAACAATTTAGTTGTGGTTGGATGCTCCACCAACATCATCTACCTGTAAGAAACCAAATGTTCTAACAAAGTCAAAACAGTTGATATTTCTTGTGAAATGTCTGAAGGACAGAGAAAAAAAAACAATTCCAGTACCTGTAAAAAGAGAATATGCAAGTAGTATTACTTTTCCCTTAATAAAAAAAAAGCCAAAATCCAACAAACCCAGGACCAATTCTGTTTTGCACATTTTTCGTGAAAATAAAATAATTTACATTTTGACTATTCTAGTATCATAATCTCTAACTCTTTTTAACTTAAGAACAACTGAAAAGCACCTCCTTGGGAGTTTCTGTCATTATGAAAATAGACCACTCATCTAAGATCTTCTCATCAGAGAAATGTTTTGGCAAGACTATATCCAAACACTGATAGCATGTGGTGCTGCTTTATCCTAAAAAACCGTTCTTTCATTTATAGGTAGCTTTCTGAAACTCTGAAATGACTTGGCAATCTCTGGAAGGATTTCAAAGGGTCACTTGATTTTCCTCTCATAGCACATTCACAATATGAACCACACTTAGCATAACACCATCAGGGCCCAGTTTTATTATTTCTCTGTGTGATCCAGAGCTTCCATTTTCATCCTCAGAGTTCAATCACAGTTTTTCACACAGTGCTCCTGCCAAAGGACAGAACAGAGTTTACCTTTTTATACCTTTTTTTTTTTTTTTTTTTTAACATTTTAAGCTATATATTCAGATGAATGTCAAGGGCTGACTGAGAACACATTCCATGATGATCCTTATTTTCAGTTAAAATACATACTTAGTTTTGGACTTAACTCCCTGCCTTTTCAGTCAAAGTTATTTAGGTGGATTCAATCAAGCATGTGATTAGAAATAACTCACAAGCAATGAATTAAAAAAGATTTGATCTTTGCAAAATTGTGCAAGTGTGGCAACCTGCCACCTCTATTCTCCCACTTTGAAAGAAGATACTAAAAGCTCCACTCACCAGACCTGATTTTTGGACCTTAAACACTGCACTGTGACTTAAAATTCCCAATTCCATGAAGGTAATTAATACATGTGTGCCTTCCCTTCACTGGGACACCTTCCAGTAAACAACATTATTGAAGTAGCCACAACCAGAAACAAAATATGTGGGGAGACTTTCACATACATTTTTAAAGGTGAAACTATCCACAAGGCAAAAAATTTTTGGTTTTAAGTAAAAATCCACCCATAATGACACAAAATCAAATAAATGTGTATTAATGATATTAATGATATCTAAGTTTATCTTCAGTTACTCTATTTCAGAATAGACCGCAAAATACAATTGTCGAATTTCACTGTATTTTGTTCACGGGAAAATATAATTGTCAAATTTCAGAAAATTGCATCTCCAAGAAGGAAAAAATGCAGTTTGTTCTTCTCCTTAGGTTCTCTCTCTACAAAACAAAAGGTCAAAAATTGGTCTTTCTTTCCACTTAACTAAATGAAAAGCTGAATTTCATTGTCTAGTCAGCAAGAGATTCTGGTATTGTCCACCTGGTTTGCATCAACAGCTTTCAAAGAATTACCTACCTTTAGAAAAATCTACCACATTCAGATCAGCCCTAACAGGTCTCTGGTTTCCCCCATCTCTTTTACCAACTATTTCCCATTCTTTTACCAATAACAGAACACAAACATGGATTTTAAAATCATTATTTGGCAGCAGCTCTCAATAATTGCAAAGAGCCATGCTTTGATGTCAGTTTTTACAGCTGAGATTCCTGCCTGAGAGAAGTTCAAGTGACTTGCAATAGTTTACTCAGCTATTCAGCAGGACATCTGGAGGAGCTCAGGTTCGAAGGTGTTACTAACCTGCCAGCAATCCTAATATTGACCCACAAATACTTATAAATATTTTCCTTTCTGAAGTTTCCTCAGGTGCATGTAAAGTGTCCTTTTCAGTTTCCAAAGAAAACTTGCCACACAGACACACTACTCTGCATGAGCAGTGGAAATACCTATTATCTCAGGCAGACAATCTAAGGATTGACACTGAAATCTGTCAGAAATGTATCTCACACCTCAGTGTCAAAACTGAGGATGATCAATGGATACAAGGAAAGATTCACCTTCACCTAGTAAAAAAACTATTAAAAGGAAAAACTGCAGCATTTTGCTACATTTCCCTTATAAAGTGAAAATAAAATCCCACACAACTGCTCTGAAAAATCACAATCAACTTTTCAGAACTGTCCTTTAAATCAGAAATGGCACTGAAAAAAATCTAGATGAACTCAAAGAGGATGGACTGTATATGGAATATCTTTCCAATCAGGATTTTTATAGAAAATTGCATTGCTTTTTTTCCCTTAGGCTCTCCCCCTTTCTTGTGCAAAAAATAATAAGGGAGACTATATTCTTGTTTAGCATATAATCTATACTGGCTTTAAAAATGTTTTTGAGGACAAGAGTAAGAAAATTCTTGAATATAACTATGAACATATGTAAAGGTAGCTAGTGTACTTTAATAGCCCAATTTCTGTTGTAAGACTCTACTAAAAATTCTGTCACATAATCTCTGTTCAGTGGAACATTTACCTTCCATATGATTTCTTTATAGGATCTTTCCATCTATTTGCAATTTTTATTGTCTTCACAGGAGGTATAGATAGAATCATCAACATAAGTATAACATATCTAGAAATAGCATCACAATTTTAATATTCATCCAATTAAAAAAAATTATGTTAACAATACTCCAACTCTCACTTTTTATGACATATAACATTTTCCCACAATTTCCTACTGTCCTACAAAAGGGATAGAAACATTTAAAAAAGTCCTCACAACCACACCAGGCTCTTTTCAAAAGCACTTAACCACAGCAGTTTTCCCCCGCCTCAAAATTTGTCATACAAAACTGCAGAGCTATCACTTGTTTTTATAGAAAAATAATAAGCAAAATATTTTTTAAAAACTAACATTTAAAATATATGTAGGAAAGCAATTTATTACTCCTTAAGTGAGCTGTTCATATACGGTACCATCAGTACCATATTTAGTTCTAATCTATTACTCTCAGCTTTTACATTTATTAAAGCAAGTGCAATGAAAGACTATTTTTAGGGGATGAAGGGAGGACAACATGACATGTTCAAGATAAAAAGTAATCTAGGCAGCCAGATTTCTTTATCTAAAACTCAACTGAAATCCAAGAATATAAGAAGGAGAACAATTCATCCTAGAGCTTGACAGCTATTTTATACAAATTTGGAAAATAATCAGAAGAAAATAAATGGAATTATTTCATCTGCTGCCCAAGCTGTCCCCTTTACAGATTAAAAAATAAAATGTTTCCAAAAGATACTAACTGCTTTTGCCCCTCAGTTATATATACAAAGTGACAATTTGGGCTCCCGGAATCCTATGAAAGAAGCCTATGAAAATATTCCTTGCTCACTTAAAAAAGGATCAGTAAAGGTAAAGTATAATGGCTATTTGATTGCACAAATTATTTTCATAACCAAGATTTTAATTAATCTTGCTTAGTTATTCTTCTTTTCGAATAAATATTCAATAATATTTGGGAATAAAGTATTATCTGATTTCCTTCTGTAAGGTAAAGATATTTTTATCTGATTTAATTATCACGTCGTATTTTAATTCCCATATTCCCATTTGTTGTCTGTGAGTTATTAAATATACACACACCTTTATGCTCATTTCTTACAAGAAATATAAAAAGAAATCAAGACACTAAAAAGCAGTTAACCTTAATGCAGAAGTAGGAATAATCATGGATGGAGGACATATCATGTCTTACTGTTTGTGTGACTCCTGTTTGAGGAGAAAGATTGATGCTGAGTAAATCATGAAATGTATGTCAATGTACTCCTTTTATTAATCTTTATTGATAATTTACAACTGCATGACATTTGTAAATTTAACAACTCACCAAAGCATTTGAGTGGAGTCAGTCATGAGTATTCATTAAGTAAAATTAAGCATAGCTTTCCATAAAGAACTATGAGTAAGAAGGCAAGTGTGCAACCAGCTACTACTACAACAATTTATAGTTGCAATCCTGCCTTATTACTTCCAAAGACATTTAAAAAAAAAAAAACAGTTGGCAGCTACAAAAAATACTTGGTTCATGCTATAAAAAACTCTGGCAGAAAAATCTTTTATGTCCCTGAAGGATGCACTAATTCTTCCTTTTCCAGTGGAAAAAGATAAGCTAAATACAGAATTACACCGCCTCTCTTTATCTGCAGCATAATATTCCCTGCTTGTTTTTCTCCCCAGCTAATTATGTTCTTTCCATGAGCACAAGTCATAAATACAGTTACTAAGAATTCAGGTAAATGCCATGAAACTATCCGGACCATCCAGACACCAAACTCCTTAGAAACAGTCTACACACTTTAATAAACATGTCCTCCACCTAAAGACATCTCTGTCTCCACAAAATCAAGGACAGAACTATATTGCAGGACACAAAAAAACACTTAAAAACATACCAAGAAAGTAAAAGAGGAAAACTACATGTGAAGGTAACTATTCAAATGCACATTAGACATAAGTTTTGGAGATACCTATTATCATTTTTAAAGCAGCCAAGAAGGCAACTGTCAGCCTTTGAAATTCAGCCTTTCTCTAGAAATATCCATCTCAAAATTTTTTTAAGGCACAAGAAGGGAGAAAAAAAAAAAGAGTAGCTTTACTATGAAGATGTCTTGAGATTTACACTTGAGACTGGATTACACTGAGCAGCATGGGAGATTGTTTATGAAAAATTTTAAAAAGAGATCTAAACAGAAAAACAACCTTAAGGATAAAATTTCAATAATATATTTAAATTTACTTAATAAGGGCAAAGTATTTTTTTGAAGCCTCTACCTCCTGCACAGTGAACTGACTAACTGCAGGAATGGCATGGCAGTTCTGGCTTAATCTCTTTTTTGGGTGCCAGCATGGCCCGTGCTCTGCAGTGATAGCGTGCAGAGGGCAAGCCCTGTGCTCACGAAAGGATTTAATGCTTGAGTGAACCCAAGCAGTCAGAATGGCATTCGGGACATGGAGACACCATCTTAGAAGTACAACCCTTGGTCCCTTGTGACTCACTGTGATAGCTGAGTGGTTTGGACACCCGCACAGACCCCTCTGGGCACAGCACTGTAAGGTCTTGTGGTTTTTGTATGGTATGTGATATTGTCTTGTGTGTTATTGCTCCAGATAGACTGAAGTGAGTTGAGCTGGAGGCCACAGAGATCAACATGGCTACAGCACATTCCCTGCATTAGACACCTACCTTTTGAAGTCCCTTCCAGCCTGGACTGTCCTGAGATTCAGTGGGCAACTGTCACCCTTTTGACAGACAGCTCATTAGCCATGTGCCGGGTGGAATTCTGACAAGCCACTCCAAAGCACACCTCTCTCACCAAATCAAAAATGGCAGATTTCAAAACATACCCCACTATTACGTTCACTTCTAAATACCGGCTATTTACCAATCAGTAAACATGGTCAGTTGTTGACTGCCTCTCAGAGGTAATCAATAAACAAATAGAAAATACCTGCCACTTAGACACACAAATGGTGTGTGGCCAGATGGGATCCACCCATCACCAAGCCACTTTCCATCATTTATCAGCAATCCTGGTAGGGAGGTCCCAGTTCACCTGAGGCTGGCAAATATGGCATCCATACAAGAGGGTCTGGATCCAGGGAACTGCAAGACTGTCAGTCTGACATTCGTGCTGGGAAAGGTCATGGAGCAGATTGTCCAGAGTGTCATCACACAGCACAGACAGCACAACCAGGGGATCCAGCCCAGTCAGCAAAGGTTTAGAAAAGCTCAGCTAAGCTGGTCTCCCTCTATGAAAAGGTGACCTGCTCAATGAATGACTGTGGATTCTGCCTGACTAAATATTAGTAAAGCCTTTGACACCATTTTTTCCAGCATTCTGTTGGAGAAAATGGCTGTTCCTGGCCTGAACAGGTGTGGTGTCACTGGATGAAAAACTGGCTGGACGTCCATGCCCAGAGAGCAGTGGTGAATGGTGTCTGGGCACCACTAGGGTTCCCCGGAACCCAGTGTTGAGGCCTGTTTTATACCTTCATATCTATGTCTATCAACTACCTGGACAACAGCATCAAGTACACCCACAGTCAAATGGCACCAAACTGGGTTGGAGTGTACCTCTGCCCAAAGATAAGGAGGCCCCACAGAGGGTTCTGAACAGGATGGGTCTGAAGTTCAACGAGGCTGCGTGTCAGGTCCTGCCCTTGTGTCACAACAACCCTTGTGCCCTTGTGTCACAACAATCCCTGCAGTGCTCCGAGGCTGGGGCAGTGTCTGGGGAGCTGCCTGGAGGAAAATGCCCTGGGTGTGCTGGCTGGCAGCAGCTGAAGCCGAGCCAGCTGTGCCCAGGCAGGCCAAGGACACCTGGCTGTGTCAGCAGCACTGGGGCAGCAGCAGCAGGGCAGTGACCGTCCCTGGGCTGCACTGCAGAGCCCACAGCTCCGGGGCTGTGTCCAGCTCTGGGCCCCTCAGCTCAGCAAGGACATGGAGGGGCTGCAGCGTGTGCAGAGAAGGCAACGGAGCTGGGAAGGGGCTGGAGCACAAGGCTGAGGAGGAGAAGCAGCTGAGGGAGCTGCGGGTGCTCAGAATGGAGGAAAGGAGGCTCGGGAGGGACTTTATTGGTCTCTACAAGTGCCTGGAAGAAGGGTGTAGTGAGAAGGTGTTAAGTCTCTTCTCACTGGCAAATGTAACAGGATGATAATAAACAACCTCAAGTTGCACCAGGGGAGATTTAGATTAGGTATTAAGAATAATTTCTGCAGTCAAAGGCTTGTCAAGTATTGGAACAGGCTGCCCAGTGAACTGACTGAGTCACCATTCCTGGAGGAATTTAAGAGATATGTAGATCCTATAACTCTATAATTAACAGTTTAATTTTGGATCAATAAATCATGTTGTTCTACAAGACAGATTCTCTATAACTTAATGCTAATTAACAATTTCAGTGTAGTATAAATGGATCAGAGCCTTCTTCTTACAGTCTAACAAGGAACATAACAGGACCAATTTGATAATACAGAGCATATTTTGTTTCTGGAGAAATAGAAAGGACACCTTTTAATTTCCCATCCATACATGTCTATAGCTACTAAATATATAGCTGTCTTAAAAATATACATTAGTTATGTACAAATTTATTTTAAAAATAATATACAAATATGGTACAAAAAGCTTCTTAGAAATAGAGAGTAACTCAAAAACAAGACAATAAACCTTGAAGCACTGCAAACCTAGGACATAAACAATGCATTAAGAAAACCATACATTTTAGTAGCATACACCTGAAGATATTTCACAGATTGATATATCACATTTTAAAAACTTTCAACTCAATACACATCTTCTCAAATTGCACTTCTTATGCTTGCTGACTCTCTAAGTGGTAAAAGTAACTGCACTGTTAGTTAACAAAACAGAATACATATTTGGATTTTAAAGTGCTAGCACCTGACACAGCCTTTAATACCATTGCCGTTACACTGTTTCATCATACACTGGGGTATGAATTTCTGCCACTGCCAAATCCCTAAATAAATTCTTAACTACAGGGCCAAAACTCAAAAAGATGTTTTGAATAAACATTAAAGAATGGAAGCCAAGGAAAAAGAGATCCTGATTCATAACACATAGTCTTTTCTTCCACCAAGTCCTTTCTTCTGCCTTCTTTTTCAAAGCCAAAGGTAGGTTGGGGTCTTGATTTAGAGATTAATATTCACATATTTGTGGAATAGAAAGAATATTAAAAAAGTGAGTTTGTACAAACACATAATAATTTATGTATACAAAAAGAGATAAACATATAAATGGTATGTAATGATCTGAAAACACTAATTTTATTCTGGGACACAAAAATAATTGCCAGAGGGAAGATAACTTTGATGAAATAAAATTCTTCAAAATACTTCCTAATTGAAAAAATGTACATCTTATGACTGTATTTTTACTGCTCTTGCTCAACACAGTGACAAGCAAAAACACTGAAGAGTTTTCTTCCTCAGTGTCTAATTATTTTTTGTTGGTTTTGCCTCCCTAATGTTATGATACAAGACTTTGCTATAGTCACTTTTTTCAACAGGACATAGGTTCCCTTCGTTAAAGCATATTAGGGTATTTTATAGCACCATTATCAAAGAAGCTACAAGGATTTGTGTTGCTTCATTAAATGTTACAAGGCAGTGTTTCCTATATGAAATATAATTTTGTACATTTTTTGTTGTTTTTATTATCATAACAAAACTTACAGCATTTCCTTTTTTCTTTCCTTTGGTCTCTTACTGTTTGTTCGGGCATTTCTGGCAGAATTAATATAAAAAAATATTAACGAGATAAGGTTACTACACCTTAGGGATGGAAATATTTCGGATCTCTGCACAATTCTTAACAGCAAGTGGGAATGAAACAATTTATTTTTTAATTTATTTTCAATTTATTTTCTCTACTTAGAAATAATGTGAGTTATTAGACCCCTTATCACCTGAAGAATTGTCACAGAGTGACAGCATTACATTACTGTACCAACATTATCACTACCCCTGTGTATCAAGGTAATACAAGCCGAAGTTAAATAGTGGTCATTTATAGCATGCACACAAGAAAGTATAAAATTCTACTTAGTATAAAAATATATTCACATGCATCCAGACACTGTGTTTATGTCAGAGGCTCCAACTATTAGAAGTGCACCAATTTTTTGTCAAAATACAAGCAAGGTGCACAAAATGTCATTATTTCAGCCATGTATCCCTTGTCACAATATGTCCATTTCAGCTACACCAGTAGTGTTTACACAGGCTGCAGCCCTTGTTTTCACAAGAGTGAGTCCTGCTCATTAGCACTATTCATTGCCAGTTACACAAGAGGTCTGCTTCCAACTACACCACGTGGCTAAGCAGTACTTGCCTCAAAGAAGAATAGTGTTACAAAAAAAAAAAAAAAAAATAAAAAAAAAAAAATCAGTGCACCTAGAGATCAGTAATATAAACCAAAGCAACTTGCAGCTAACAAAGCAACTAACTTTTTATTACAACCATCTTGCTTTCTGTACTGAAATATCCTTTTTTATTTTCTAATGATAATGACCCAAAAATGCCGGAGGGTTTGGTGATCAAGATTTTAATCTAAATAAATTAGCAACATAACTGATGCTCTTCCAAAATATTTTGAACTTTTACAGATGTTATTAGATACAGACCAAAGCCCAAACCAGCAATCATTACTGTTTAATATGCAGGTTATTTTTTATAATCATTCTTCTATATATAATATAAATATAAATAATAAATATAAATATATAAATATAAATAAATATAAATATATAACATCCTTCCATGTCATGGTTCATTATAACCATTATACATACATGTACCATGCTGGAGCATCAGAAAAATAAATGTATTGACTTAATACTGAAAAAAACCAATGAAGGGAGGGGAGGGCAGAAAAGAACCTTTAAAATGAGTTCATATATGTAAATCACATACATTCTTTTAAAAGTACTTCAATATTTATGAAAAAAATATATATTAAGTTGCTTTATAAATTAGATGAAGTTTTTGAATATGAGGTAATTGATTTCTTCAAATAATTGTGATTATCTTGTAATGTACTGGCGCCCAACATAGTCTTAAAATTACTAAAGTCATTACAAAATCGGGCAGACTTTGGATCATTTTTGTTTGTGAGAGATTCCTGTGAATACTCAAGTGGTCATCATTTCCTAAGGTCTGCAGCCTTTATAAAATATGCCTGGCTGTGGAACTGTCTGTTCTAGAATAAACTAATTCTAATCTGAACCAGAATGACAGGGCATACAGCCCTTTAGCCATCCACTGGTACCTGCCATCGCACCACCCGAAATCAGGCAGGATTCACAGAAACTCCTCCTTTTGGAGCACACAGAACTGTAATTCCTCCGAAAGACGTGATTTGTGACAAACGGCAAACACATCCTAGCCCTTGCTGGTCACACAGCTCAACTGAAGAAATCCTTTCTCCCTCGAATGCCAGATCAAGCTCCTGATGTGATCCTTGGTCCAAGCCTGTTCCCCTGGCTTCTCCAGGTGGCCGTGCGGGCGGCTTGGTCCAGGCAGCTGAGCCAGCTGGAGCTGCCTCGCTCAACTTTCGCATCACATTACTTCCGCTTTTCTAACTTTTCCACTACTGAGCACCATCAATTATGCACTAGAATAACAGAGCCTTGGCTCAGCAATGTAACATAAAGGCCGATTATGAGTGTAAATAATTTAAACACCTGCATGCCATGTTTCTTTTAGCAGTGATATGTGGCTGGTGGATGCGATGCATTCGTAGGGAAGGCTCAGACTTTTAATGTACTGACAATTCCCCCATTCACATGATGGGAAGGGCCATTTGCAGTGCTGCTGCTGGTCTAACAATAGAGTTAAAAACCAGAGGTTTTTAGCTAGAAAGAGAAGCACTGAGAGTCACACATATGAGAAGATGCAAGTTTCAAAGTCTATAGTCCAGAGAAACTGGCAAACTCTGTAGACCCCTTCCCCTCATTCCAACTCATTCACAGGAAAGGCTAAAAAAGGGTTTTCAGATGGAGAATGCAATGTTAATGTTATAAAAGGCTGCTATCAAACAGCTTTAGGCTACTTAAGAAAGAGAAACTTGCCTTTTTAAGGAATAGCATGTTAGAAGAACTTTTCTACTATAGACTATAGAAAGTTCACTTCCTCTGCTAGGCCATTCAGCTCACTGGTGATGCCACTTGGACAAATTCTATTCCCAAGAGTTTAATTTTGTTCCTAGTATGTAACTCAGAGTGATCTCACAGCAGCCAAAGATCATGCACCTGATACTTTCTTCAAAACGCTTAAGTAAAGGTCAAGAGGGGGACCTCCTCAGATAAAAATGGCTAAGGAACGAGTTTGCAATGTCTGGATTTAAGTATATTCCAAATTTTCTGTAATATCCTTTGCATGATTCAGCATTTTCGTCACCAGCCTTCAGAGTAATAAGATATGGGACAGCTCTAACATACACTATTTTAAAATAACCAGGGAACCGTTAAAAAAACCCTGTAGTTGAGATAGATAATTTTAGATTTTTTTTTTTTTTGTTTCCTTTGAAAATCCATTAGTAAAATTTGACACTGTAATGTAGGATACATGGAATTTTTCAGCTTGAAAAACAGATTGCACACTCCAGTTAAATGAGTTTTGAACCAACAGCACAGATCTAATAATACAGTTCATAGTTTTATATCTGAGTTGCAGACCGTGCTACACAGAAAAGCTCCAAAATACAAGGCGTGGGGATAGCCAAGGGAATAAAATTTAGACATATGAAACTATTACACGTACAACTCAAATGCACGATCTCTGAAATTGTGGTTTGAAAGCTGTGTTGGGATTTGACCATGACAATTGAAAGAAAGGGGTGAAGGGGGGCAGAGGGTGTTGTTGCTTAAAACAGCAAACTTTAATAGCATCCATATGATTTAGCAAATCAATGCAGCCAAAGTCAATAAATAATCATGCAGCTATTCTCTGAAACAATTTCATTACTTGCTTTGAGCTAACGATTGGTAATTGAGGAAAAGTTTTTCATATTTCCTCCTATTGGATGCATCTTTGTTAAGTTCCATTCAAATAAAGAGGTAGATTTGCACCTTTATTGTTGTATGAATATTTCAAAGCAAGTTCTTTGGAAGGTTACTAGGTCCTTACTGCATATTTTTTCCAGTATTGATTGATGGCAAATAGCCCTGTTTAACTCCTCCTGTGCACCAGCCAAGCCAACACATTCATTTGTAAAAGAAGAAAAGGCTCACCAGACTGCAGAAGAACCACTAAGTTCCTCTGCAGTGAATGCTATATGCATGAAATTTTTGCTGTCTCACTGCCAGACAACTTGGAAATCTCCTTCATCAAAAAATGTGCAAATGGTATAAAGTATAATGTCTATTTATTTATTCTTTACCCAGGAGTTTTATTTTATGATGACTGGTTTGCAGCACACAATCTTCACAGAACAGTTCTTTGCAGCCAGGCATTTTATGTGCCATAATGAGGGGCATTTTAGAGAAATGGTAATTATCATGAATTTTAGGGCTTAGATAGCTGACAGCCTCATAGTTGGAGACTTCCCTACACTGAAGACAAAGTTTCTCATTAAGTAATATAGATCCATTTCAGTTTGGTTCCACACAAGCAGGCTGACAGATAAGGCCAAACTTGTAAAACCAGCCATCCATGGAATGGAAGGTCTCAGCAGTGAGCCAAGATGTAAGATAATTTTAATAGAGAAGGATTGCCATGGATAACATCCCTCTATAAGACAACTACCAGTTGTGTCGTATTATACAGCATTAAGAATTTTACTCAGCACTTAAGAAAACCTTCTCTAGCCACCACGTTACATACATGATGACAGTGACTTTTATGTATTTACAAAAAATGAGAAATAAAGATGCATGTGACTTTTATGTATTTACAAAAAATGAGAAATAAAGATGCATGACACACTTGCCCGCCCCCTTGTATTTTAACTACAGTATCCCAAAGTATTTTACTTTCCCAAGTAGGCTGTACCATTTATCACTGTCCTTCCCAACTGTAATTAATCTGTTCTATTGATGAAAACGAGAGCAGTACATCCACACCCCATCATTTGCAGGAGCACGTCTTGCAGGTTCCACTGTTTCAGGAATGTTAGACTGGAAGAGTTCGTTACAATTAGCGATGTTTATTGCATCTATGAAATAGTTTAAGAAGCCACAGTCAACAGAAGGATTAACAAGGACATTTGGTTCAGAGACATTTAGAAAAATAATTAAAGTAGCCATTCAAAAACCATGTGGGTGGAGCATCCCTGTATGTGGGAGGGAAATACAGGCCTGAACAAACCTCCTAAATTCAGGAACCTTTGGATACCTCTAACTCACTGCTCCCCACTTCTGTGTGCGTGCGAAAGTTTGCCTGCCCTACTCATCTGTGAGATCACAAACAGCCTTTAATATTTCATTCTGCCCAAAGCACAGAGCGTGCTTAAATTCAATACAAGGAAATGCTTTATCTCTTCCTTCACAGACTAATAATCCGACAAAACCAGAAGCGCCAAGGAGTCATGGCAAGTTGTGAGGAAATGACGTGCAGACGCTTCTGAACAATTTTATTCCTGTTTACTGTTTGAGACACTTGGAGTGAATAAACACCAATTAAGTGCATTTTGTTCACTGATGCATAAAACCAGATATCAAGGACCCAACTGGTTACCAGCATATTTTACTTGGAGTAATTCTTTGAAGCATTTTCCCTCTACATTTTTATGTGGCATTAAAAATTTCTTCCTTCATTTTCTACATGAGAAAATGGGTTTAAATTCATAAAATGGAAAAAAATGCTCATTTAACAAATCCACACCAAGAAACAAATGGGAAACTATACCTATAGAATGCTTTAAAAAAATTCCTATTAACTTCTGAATTTCACTACATTTTTAGGATTGTCTTAATTTTTCCACATACTGCAACTAACACTATCATCTCATTTCCTAATGACATCTAAAACAAATATTGTCCATTTACAGTGTATCAGATTGTGTTGCAGGACAGCACTTTGAACAGCATGGTCTGGATGTGCTCACAGAGACATTTAGATAGCAACACCCTTCTCCCATAACAGAAACCTAAAAACACAAACATCATTAAAGACATGAGACAAAGGTCCTAAATTTAAGAAGTTCTGAAGCAAAATTATTTAGTAATTTATTGTTTACAGAATGTGATCCTGCAGTTAATCAAACAATAGTTGAAGGAAATATGTGTTAATAAAATTATTTATATTTGAATGTTAAACTATTGCTTCCACTAGGAGGACATTCAAAATCACTGGTTAGGTATATAAATAGTACCTACAAATTATGTTAATAGCCTATCAACCAATTTTTTGCTGGTTTTATTTTATCCAGCTAATCCAAGATAATTAGAAGTATTTTCACAATTATTTCTGCAGCTATTCAGGAATACAAAACACACAGAAAGAGAGTAAATGTTGAAAAATTAAAAGAAAACAATTTTCTTTATACACCTGCCTTTATAATACCAGGATCCAGGAATTACTTCACAGTATATATTATTAACTAGATAAGTAGTTAAAACCACAAAAATTCTAATTAAGGGTTACATATTTCTTAAAACAAAAACTGGAGAGAATCCATTCAGACTGTAGGAGCCCTTAGCTGAATTCTTGTGACATTTAGAAAAGCACTGTAATGCTGTTCTGTGACTCCATCAGACCTGGCAGCAGTAGACACTGTCAGGTAAATTACTGCACATACATTGTCTGCTGACACTAAAATAAAAAAAAAAAATGTGGAAAGGCTAAAATCAGACACGTCATGCTGGAAGGCAGAGAAAAGAGAGCAAAAGTATTCCAATGTACATGCTTCTTATATGCTACAAATAGGTCTTCTTCTATGGTATCTGTTTTTCAGATGTATTGGCATGTATTTCTAGCAGGCTTTGCTATTAACTAAGAATCCTGATAAAAGATAGTGGGTGAGAAATCAACCTCTTAATGGCAGTAAAAATTAGACCTATCCTAGTATTGGGGTGGAAAAAAGAGACAAAAAAAAAAAAAAAATCTGGCAAAACCTTGAAGTTTGAGAAGTGACCCAGATGTTGAACATCCTAGATGCTGAGCATGATCTGAAGAATATTATCATGTATCTTGTATAGACAATACCACACAGGAGCTTAAATATTTATTTTGATCAATATTTGGATGCTGCAGCAATGCTCAGAGGTGATGAGATGCTTATGACAGTTAAGACAGACTAAAGTCCTCCTGAAAATACACCATTCCTGACATAAACCACTCATAGCAGAAACTTGAAATATTTTGAAAATTTCCAATATTTTGAATTTATCTGAAATGATAATTAAAACTAGGAGCCCATTAAGCAACTATAACAATTACATTTATATACAGAAACAAAGTACCATTATTGTAAATAGTTCTACACATAGATTCAGCCTGATTAATCTAAATAGTTTTGTCCTGATTCAGCAGGACATTCTTAGTCTAGTCTTCTTTTCACCCAGTCTTATGGTGAATCATACCGATGTCCTTGAAGAGCACAATTTATACTATCTGTATCATTGCACATGTATTTATGATCAAAATAAGAGCCTAGATGTTCCACCATGAAGCTACACATCCTGCAGCCATAGCTGAAATGGAGCACTACATCCATTGGGTCTCAGAAGTCTCAGAATATACACACCAAACTCATTGAAGTACTGTTTATATATACACAAGAAATCTTTGGCTGAGGTCGTCCAGTCTTATCAATTCAAGCTGAACCTAAGAATCAAGTGTCAATGTTAAATAAATTGTTCTGATTTATAATGCTGTCTCTCATGCAATTTGAATTTGAGGACTGAAAAGATACTATGTAAAAAGCTATTATTTCTTAAAACTGCACAAATTTTACTCACCTTACCCATTTCCACAATTACCTCAATTATTTCAATGAGCTGAAATGTCATCCTGCATTACTATTTCTGTTATAAACGACTTCTCAACTGCAGAGGTATCCCTCAACACAACTACTCTACTTGAGAAATCTTGAATATTCTGAGGATGGAGGAAGAGTTAGGAAGTGCAAAAACAAACAGGAGGACCTGACTGTGTGCCATAGCAATTGCCACACCTTCTAAATAAGGAATTATCATCCTGTTTTAATTTTGTGTAACTTTTTGAAACCAAAACTTTATATAGCAGAGTTGTTTGTATATACATTATCAGAAAAATTTTACCACCAATTCATATCCATTATTTTTCTGAAAGACCAGTCAAATAGTCTTTCTAAAGTTTGATTTGCAGTTTTAGCCATTCCACAAATTAACTTGCTACAGCTTACTGGGATATGGGAGAAGAATCCTCAAGATCAATAACTATGGAATTAGTCCCATTCATCCAAACTATTCAGCCTTAAGACAGTCCAGCTATATGCTTTTTATTTAAGGCAATTTCTCTCTTTTATTACATGATGCCTTCTATTTTCATATTAAATGTGAACTAAATGAATGAAGCATTCATTGAGTCAAAAGCAAATGGGCAGCAATTGAGCCCTGTATCACAAATAGTAATTTTAATGTGAAGAGGCACAAATTGGTTTTTCTGACATCAGGGGGTCCAAAGATTAAAAAATTAATGTCTGTCCATCCAGACAGGGAACAGCTGTTCACCTAATAAGCTACATTTTCCACTTTTTGCACAGGACTGCAAGACCCAAAAGCTATGGCTGTACTGAAATTATCCTTTTAAGTACTTAAGTCAGTCTCCTTGCAAGCTGTCCTTGCCAAAAAACAACTTCAAA
The DNA here is from genome assembly GCA_032173965.1 of Sitta carolinensis. NCBI lineage: Eukaryota > Metazoa > Chordata > Aves > Passeriformes > Sittidae > Sitta > Sitta carolinensis. The sequence continues at coordinate 74,399,897 of CM063313.1, forward strand.
CTTTCTCTCCTAAGCCATGCCCTTTCCTTATTTCAGTGTCTAAAATTTTATCAAAGGAAAAAGTCTTTTCACAAGTCCAACAACTAATTTCTATGTGCTTCATCTAGAAGTCATACCATACTGCAGGTAAAAGCAAACCTAAATGACATATTCCTTTCAGCTAAATATTTGCCTTCTGTTAACCAGCTGAATTTTTTAGTCACACATATCTGCAGCTACCAACTAGTTTTGCCTGCAATTTTTGTCCTCTGTTCCCAGTACTAAAATAAGAAGAGATCTTGCTCTATTCCTCTCCAGGTTCTTCCTATGAGGGAAGCTAAGAAATACTCATAATCAGGGGTATTGTATTTTTAAATTACAAAGCACAGCTGCCTTACAGTGAATAGGGATATGTAACCTCAAATTGCAGTTCTTAAGAGGTCACAGTTTAAATCCAGTTATGTATAAGAGGATGAGCAAACTTAGCTTTGATTATCTGCAAAGTGATAGAACCCCCTTATTCACTTCCTTTTCTCCTTCTCCCCACTTCTCAACTTACCCAAGAGAGAAAAGAAAGGGCGGGGGGGGGAGTGGGGGGGGGGGGGCGGGTAGGAAAAAAAAAAGAAAAAAAAGGGAAAAAAAAAAAACGGCCCACATGCTCTCTTTGCTCCACTGCTCTGTTGTTTAGGGAAGGCTATCTGCCCATCCCCTTGGCCATCTGGGCCATGAAGAGCCCTCAATCCCAGCCCTGAATGGTAATTGTCTCAGAGAGCACCCTCACAGGCATTTCAGGCAGTGGGGCTTATTAAAATCCTGAAGGGCAGTAATCCCTGAATGCCACTAAAAAGATCTCCAGCTGCTACCATTTATGAAGTGGGCTTGACAACAGAGAAAGGGAGAGGGAGCTGGGGGGAGGAGAGAAGAGAGAGAGGGAGGGAGGGAGGGAGGGAGGGAAGGAAGGGAAAAAAAGAAGAATTTAGAAGAGGCAAGCTTTCCAAATAGGGCCCCCATCACAAGAGTCACGTTTTATCAGCTTAGGCTTTCTTAACTCAGTTCCCAAAGGTATCTCCATACAAACCTACATTGTGTCTTCCTTTCACTTCCTCCTGGCAGGGTGTGGGGGGAACACAACATGAATGTATGCTTAGAGAAGATCTAAAATGAGGTAGGAAAAAGAAGGAAGGCAGGCAGGCAGGTGAGGGAGCCAGGAGCAGAACCGAGGTCTGCCTTCTCCCAGTTGGCATGAAGAAAATGCCTAGATATGAAAGCATTCAAAAATGGTTTTCTCGTATGTGTGTATCTCTCCCTCAGTAATTCTGAAAAAGGTCTTTTCATCTCATTAGGTTAAGCTGATTAATAAAATTTCAGCAGTTTGCCCATTGCTTCTTCAGAAGTGGTGAAGCAAGTTGAAAGATGCAGGAAGGTTTTTGTGTTTGAGACAATAAGTGGGGTGACTTCTTAAATCCTTCGTTGTCATCCTCCATTAGAGATAAATAGACACCTTGACTCAAATTCTGCAAACAAACACTACGTTGTTACACTTCGTTATTTTCTATTAACCTTCATGAAAAGCTTTAACCCTTCCAAAGAGCAGGGATTTTTGTGTGTGTGTTTTTGACAATTCACCAAGTAAGTGAAAGCTTTCTCTCATTTCAGCAATTATTTAGACAAGCTGTTGAAAAGGCATTCTTGAACACCTATGTCAAATACAGAGGGTGGAAAATGAAGAAAATGCTGGCCAATTGCTATATTTTAGCAAGAAAATGCACTCTAAACTGAAGGTGAATATGCAATTTACATATCTTGAAAAACTCCTATAACTTAAATAGGGTTTTAAAAAATATTCTAGCAGCTAAAATTTTAAAATTCTGCATTAATGAAGTTGAAAGCCTATGAATTAATGTAATTCATAGTCTAAAGCCCTGAGGAAAAAATGACACATCTGTTCGCTAGCAGAAATTTATAAATTTTGCATTTTGAGGCATTGTATTTGCAAAATCCTTTTCTGAAAATAAGTATTTTTTCAAAGCATGCCAGAGGTTGACTGCTCAAGTAAAAGATCATGTTGAAAAGTCAAACCATTTGTTTCCTGATTATTTGTGACAGAGAATATTATGAATTTTAAGTTTCTTTCAATTAGTTTATGCACAAGCACCAAAATATATAAACGAGTAAATATAAAACCAGCCCTTCAGAATTTCATAATGTTTTAAAACACTGCAATGTCACCATACTTTAGACAAGTGCCTGATCAGATAGGCACTTAAATGACATATTGAAAGTATTTAAACAGATACTGGACCAGAATTTCATGATTTTTTTTTTTTTTAATGTGACCAATTAGATTAAATATCAAGCATAAGTGTGCACATACATGAGTCTGTATTGCTCTTTTTATTCTCCAGTAAGAAAGAGTGATAGACAAGATATCATGACTCTTATCTACTGAAACTTGTACAGATCATTGTAAAAAGAGCCAATTTTGATATTCCATGAGGCAGAGGAACTGCAGCTTTCAGAGAAAATCCTTGTGTCAAATCAGCAAATATCCTCTCTAGCACTTGCTTTTTAAGTATGATTTAGGCTTGTACCTAATGTACAAAGAGATACAGAAAACCATTTTCATGTTCTGTTTACAAAAGTGACATAGAATGAGGCTCTTTTAAACTTTTAGTTCGTGTAAGAGATTATAAATTACAATTGAGACCTTCAAGACCCTGTTGGGTTCATACTTTATTATGCCCTTTTGGTACAACCATTCTAAATACTGCACAAAATGTTAATTATGGAAAAGAAAATGCCCACACTTGTTGTGGACTCTAGAGAAGAAAATTTTAATGCTTAAAAAAGAACCTTCCTTGATGCATCCTAATTTTTTCTGGCTGTAAAATCCAAATTATAATATTAAAATTGTTATGTTAAACGAGAAACATGGAAGTAAGGGATACACACAAACATGAAGAATAGGGAAAAATAGAAGGAAAATTACTCACACCTAACAGCTTGGCAATAACTGCTTTTATTTAAATGAATGAATTAATAGAAGTATGGAATGTACATTTGTGATATATATCCACATCATCAGTATGGGCGCGGAAGCAATTCCAATAATCCTTCCCTAGAATAAGTTAAATGCATTACAATAAGAATATATACCTTTATATTGTCCAGAATTTCCTGTCCTGATATATAGCAATGAAACCCAGTACTGGACTGTCAAGAAATAAAATTATTTTGCCCACTTACAGTACCATTGTTCACTATTGTTTCTCACTAATCAAACTAAGTTAAGCTTAGTTGCTCTAAACCTCGTTCTTACATTCATTTCTTATTAGTCACAAATGAAGAAGTCATTGCAGAATCTGGTTAACAAATATAGAAAAACATAAAATTCAACTCCTTTCTGAAGCTGTAACACATGGGCAAAGACAGAGTAACTGAATCCAGAGCTTGTGTACATCCCCGACTCATCTATCCAAAGCAAGGAACCAGCTGGGCACAAACCCTGTGCTCTGGGAAAACAGCAATTTACCATTTTCTGTCATTTCAATTAGTTCGTTGAAAGGCCAAACTGCCATAGGAAACAAGCTGCATCAAAAAAAAAAAAAAAAAAAAAAAAAAAAAAAAAAAAAAAACAAAACAAAAAACAACAACACAACAACAAAAACACAGGAAACTGGTTGTGGTGAAGGTGAACTGCAAATCAGCACCTGCGCAGATGATGAGGGGATTTCTTCCTTTGTTCTCAACAAAGATATTTTTCGGTGTGAAAGGCGCGAAAAGTTAGCAAAGCACGAGGCTATATAAGACATCCGTTGCTTCACTGTTCATGGAGATGGAGACACTCCTAATAGGTCTTTGTAAAAATTTCTGCTTTTTGCAAACTCCTACTGTGAAATAAAACACTCCTGAGAAGATTTCTGGAGAAACAGCACTCCTCCCAGCCCTTTACGGCATTTTAGCTGAGGTCCTTTTATGAAAACCCTGGCAGAATTAGATTTTTAAAAAGAATTAAATAAAAAGACTCCAATAAATTCATTCGATTTTGTAGTAACATATGTTCACTATAAAATTTTTTATTATGAAATAGGAAAAGTAAATGTAGAACATCAAAGACAAACAGTGGGCATGACTGGTGTATACGAAAGAGAGTATTTTGCACTAATATGGTATAGTTATTGTACTTATTTGAAATTCAGATAAATGTTTACAGAATAATATAATCAAAAAAAAAATATGAAGAAAACAAATGCAACTTCAGTGTGCAATAGCAAGTACCAATAACTATCTGTTTTTTAAGCGGACTTCTGCTAGGATGGAAAAACAGCTGGCTAGAAGAGTAGCGTAAAAAATAGAGTTACATTATGGACCTGTGAGGTAAATGCAGCATTGTAGAGATAAAAAAAAAAGTAAGTCTTGTAAGCTTTCTAAAAAACGTGTGGTTACAGTTCTAATTTCAGCTAGAGTAGCGAGGGAATGCCATTTTGATTTTTTTTTTTTTAGCATGAGACTGAAGAAACATCACATGAGTACATTTGATTGGTCATTCTATTTTAGTAAATGCCAGTCAATTCATAAATTAACGTCATTGAGAAAGTTAATTTGGCAAGCACAAAGAAACCATATGTAGTTTTCCAAGTTAACAAATAACCATTCCAAAATGCAGGCATTTTACCCTCTGTCATATACACATGCTTTAAGGTTAAAATAAAGATCTTACAGCTTATGGAACAGAGAATTGTTCTGATTGCTGCAGAAGAAGAATTCTAAATTTTCCTCTCTGTTAAGTATCAGTCATAGTATAAAATTGTTGTGTTAGTTGAGGAAGGGAGGCATAAACCCAAATGAGAACAGTATTTTAAAAAAATTTAAAAAAAACACACAAAAGGAAAGAAAAGCAGCCTAGACAAGGGCCTTACTTGTTTCCTAAAACGGGCTGTATTGGAAGTCACTTTGCACTTGAGGCATACACAGAAATTCTTTTTAATGAGGTTTAACTTTTTCAAGGTTTTTTTGGTGATACAGTGTTTTTCAGTAAAACTTATTTTTCAGCTATTGCTTTAAAATCCAAGGTAGAACAAAACCTAAGTAAAGGTTAAAACTGGAAAAGAAGATGTAAATTTGTTAAGTGTTTAAAATACTTGGTCAAAAGAACTCAGATTTACTGAAGAAAAAAATAATCATAAACCTTCCTCTTTCTTATATAACTACAAATGCCCTCAACCATGCATTTCTGCCTTTGAAATAGATAAAGGATCTTGAACAGGATCTGAATACCAGCATGCAATATTTACACAGGGTATGCTTCTCATTAGGGGAAAAAGGAGAAAAATGTTTGTGGTGGGGTGACAGTAGAATAATTCAACCAAACAAATTTTAAACCTCCAAGCATTCTAGACACCAAATACACCAATCTCTAATAGAATTCTGATAAACTAAAATTTCAGTCAAATTATTTCACAGCAGTTTACAATAATGTGTCACCTACATATCAAAAGTCATCTTTTCTCACTTTGATGTAGTACTGCTCTCTAGCAACTTGAAAAATTATGCTTTTGCTAGCTTTAAAGCACTGAACTTCAAGTTTCTCATCAACGGTATATTTATATTTTAGGTAATTCCCATTCTGGTCTCAACTTCTTCTACTCCACCCAGAGAGACTGAGTGTCTTCCTGTTACAGTGCTGCTAGAGGGTGCAAGCAAAACAGTGCAGACTCATTATTAGCACCCTGTCAAGCACTTCTCCTTCTTAGAAAAAGGACTAGCGCAGTAACAAGACAATCCTATTCCCATCTGAGGTGGAGTAAACAGAATTTGCTTTTATACAGATCCTTTCATATTCAAAATATCCCAATATGCTTTACAATAATGAGATAGATATACTGTCATTTCCGTAGTCTGAAATGCAGAGGGCAAGGCTTTGTCTTGCAAGTTGGAATAAAAGGAGGTCATGGGTTCTTTGAAGTTTCCTTACATCATCTAGACTGAAAGAAAGGATGGAACGGAGAACGTAACTGAGACAAAATAGGAAGGGAGGAGGGCAGGTGACCATTGTGAAACGTGTGAGACATCTCTTTCATCATATTTAAGGAGCACCGATCCAGAAGCAAAAATTAATCAGCAGGGAAAGATTTTTTTTTTTTTTTTAAGACTGGCAGCAGGTACAATGCTAATCCTATTTTTTCTTTGAAGGCTTTTCTTGGGCAGGAAGGGAGGGAGGGAGCTAAGAAGCCTGGTGAGATGAATTCCTCTTTCATCACAGCAAGTCAGGGATCTATATGCATAGAGAGATTCAGTTCAGGTGAATGTAATGTAGTAGGCTGTACTACCTGCCCACTCAACATAAGTACTCATCCAATAATGAGGTGAAATATCCTGGCAAACAAGAATTTTAAAGGAACTTAGGAAAAAATGTTTCTAAGGAAAACAGAAAGGGGACAGCAAAGTACAAACAGATCAGACAGCTCCCCGCTGCATCTTAAAGAAATTGTACATCACCCACCTACACTGTCTGGCAGAAGCTTCTCCAATGAGAATGGACAGGCCAAGGAAAGTGCAACAATCTGCAGCCTGTATTTATTGCTTGCTAGGATGTATTTCCAAATGAATTAATAAGTGGTAGCCTAATTAAACTACATCCTCCGCATTTTGCCTTTCTTCTGTGCAGCCCAGCAATGGCTACGTGGAACAGAACAGCAGTAGTTAAACTCTCCCAAATACTTCATCCATCAATGCTTTGATTAGAGCCTCAAACTGTGAGGCAGCAAGAGCTGCCCAATAATCCACCTTTATTGCTTACTTATTCACAAAGGATTGCAGAGTCTTTGCGAGGAACCCTTAAAGGAAAAAGTTTGTATCTCTTCTTCACATCCCACCTAAATGATATTAAAGCTGTGTTCATCTGGCACCTCACAAGAGAATGGTTTTGGGCACTCCACCTTTGCAAAGCTTTATGCAAACCACATAAATTCTTTGCCCCTTTTCTGTTGGAGGCGTCCCTTCGCTCAGCACTGAGCAGTTACGCCTTCAGCTGTGTTCACTGTTTAATTTCCCCCACTGCCTTTCTTTTTCTCCTAACACTTGCATACTTTAGCCTTGGCTATGGAGTACTGACTAAGAAGGAACAACAATAGGCGCCTTTCAAGTCTTCAGAGTGAGCTTTGAGCAAGGCTCCACTCAGGGACCCAATCAATATTTACTGCAGTTTCAAGCCACAGTTTCATGGCTCCTTCCTGGCAGAGCATACGAGCTGGGAACCCCTAGACCTTCCCTGGTTTTATTCTAACAAGGTGAAATTAATAATAAACTGATTACACAGAAAAGTATTTTTTTCTTGGAAATATTCATGGTCACAGAACAAAAAGTAAAAAAGGAAAAGGGAAGTGGGACAAGAGAGATAAAAGGACGCACTGCAGTACAACAACTTATGTGTGAACAGTAATCAGACACTTATAATTAGGAAAGTAGTTCTTCCTCTAAAGCTGATTAGCAAAGTTTGAAAATCACAAATCAATACATGCAAATCCATTTAAAGTGATGCAAGTAAATGAAGTTTGCAGAGAAAGCCTACCTCATCAGCTACCTAAAACACTTTCAACATCTATGTCATGGCATGTCTTCAAACCACAGCATGATCACAGATTATAGCAATGCATCCTGTTCCACAGATACAAGATCCTGAAGTTTAAAAATTATATATAAGTAACACACTTTCAGCTTACCAAATGAACAAAGACAGAAGAAAAGGTTAAGAATTGTCTTTTATCACATTAAGGACCAAAGTTAAATGCAAAATGCAAGTACTTGCATCCAAATAATGGATGCTTCGTAAGTAATGATTGTACAGTTAAATGTTTTTTAAATACACATTTTTTCACTAAAATTTCAGGATCATTTTTCTTCTGTAGAAGTAGTCACCTGTTTCTAGAAGCTTGAAGAAAAAACCCAACAAAATCAAAAGATGTGCCATGGCAGAAAACTGAGGTTGCAATTTAGAGAATATCCCCTCCTTCATTAGTTTCTCCTCTTACTCTCCATATCAATCTACATAGTACAAAAAAACCCCAAAACAACTCCTCCCAAAAATCTCATTTCTGACAGTAAAATACGGCTGGACTGACAATCATAATTTACCTGTTCAAACTAACAGGCAGCTTATGATTTTTCATTTAGAGTGGTTGGAGTCTCATTTCAACATGCTCTCTCATGTTAGATTCCACTGAAATTTTGAGTCAAAGAATCTGACACGCTACTGTTAAAGCAGGCAAAATTACAGCTTTAGCTTCAGATGTGTCAGGATCTTTTGAAAAAAAAAAAAGTTTTATGTCAGCCCTGTGGTTAAAGGGCATCAACAGCAGAACAGATGCATCTTTCCACTTTGCATGTTCAATTTTCAAATGCATGAAGTTTTGATTGTTCAAGGTGCTTCATTGGAGAATGCTGCATTATCGTCATGGCATTTGTTTGATTTTAAAATCTTGCCAACATCAGATGGAATTTCCAATTCCAATTCTCTCACTTTAAGGACATGTAGGAAAGCTTATAATCATGAAAATATAAAATAGAGCAAAATTACAGGAAATCACAAACACATCTACAACAGATGTAAGACTCCTGAGCGAACAAGAAATCTTTGTTTATGAAACAGATTTCAAAATAATAAAGTTATAGGTTTCCATGTCTCAAATAAGTAGGGGCACTTTTATGTACGTTCAATTTGTAAGAAACATCTCTTACCCATCTTTTAAATTACCTTCTATTAACCTCATAAGCAAGGTGAAAATTTTAATCAATATATGGATAAATAAGTTTTAAAAAATAAATATGTAACCATGCTGAACACTGTAGGATGAGGAGTAAACACTTAGTAAACAACAACCAAAATAAAAGGTAAAATCAATGAGCTTTGCAAAAGTTGTAAATGAAACACAGGGTAAAAAAATTGTAGAGACATTTAATGTTCTATTTTTCAAAACATCTTACGATTACTAGCAACGTTTTTGAAATTTAGAGAGGAATAAAAAAAAAAGAGAATGAGATCTAGTGAAGTACTGTCAACTGAACAGTGGATTTGACTTCATTCTCTTCTACTATTGCAACTTTAAAAATAAAAGAACATTGAGTAAACTCAATGGGAACTTCATGCCTCTGGTCAAAGTATGTTACCATGCTATTTCTTTTACTCTCTATGCCCATTAGATAAATATGGCAGAATACTACTTACAGTTTATTCCGGATCACTTGCTGAGGGAACACTGCAGAACAAGTAATTAGTTATCCCATTTTATCATAATTCAGGATATGCTGTATTAAGGAGATAGTTTCTCAACTGGCAAGTAGTGTTTGTGTAAACAATGCCCTTTCCTCTGATACGTTATTTAAATAAAAGCATTACTGCACTGATGCCAACTACAGCAGCTACAAGTGCAGGAAATGTTCTTCCTAAAACTTATGAAACTGTCTTGATAATTTAGTATTTCTCTTCCTTCTCAAAGATGGGAGTGTTTCCCAGACCAAAACCAGTGACAAATCTACCCCTAACAGGAATCACAGGTAACAGTACTAGCATCCAGAACATTTAACTGAAAACCACAGAACCTTTTCACCTGGGTGCATCACATACTTTTGGGACCTAAGACACTACCAAGACTCATTTTGTCTCTCACATATCCATTACACGGTGGAAAGCAGACAACACTTTGTCTTAAGCATAGGACTGAATCTGAAAGAAAACTGTTGATTCAGGATGACTGGGTTAAACCGACCTGTTACTAAGCCTAATCTAAAAATTACACCTTGTATTCATCCACTACACCAGTATTATGAAGTAAATAATCATGCAACAGAAAGAAGCCATCATTCCTCTGTCATCCATTAAAAAAACAAGAACAGAAATCCTAATTAGGCACTGCAATGATCTGATTCACTCAGAGAAGTTACAAAGGCAAAATTGCTTTCATCTGTAACAATACATTACCTCTAAACTCCACACCTAAAATTAAGTGCTTAGGAAAGTCTTCCAAAAGCTTTGTTCTGAGGAAGGCCATTATATGAGCACTAAATCAAGACAGCTAGTATGGAAAATGGAAAACGGAGATTTCTTTTTACAGTAAGCTATAAAATGTAGTTCGGTCAGACACAGGATCCGAGAAAGAAATAATAAAGTATTGCTGTAAATCACTAAAAAAACTTTTCTTTTTTTAAAGCTAACTATCGTGCTTTGGAGTAGAAGCACTGGAGATTCTCCTCATAAAGTGTTCTTTGCAAGTAAGTTTTATATAACTGAGATACAGAGAAAGAGTCTGCTTGGAATTTAAATGACACTTTTGAAATATAATTTTAAAATAAACGCATAAAATTTTTGAAGATTTCCAGAAACTCTGCAGGTAACTCCCTACAAATACATGCACATAGTATTGAATTGGGCCCAATGTCTTAAAATGGGGTCTATCAGCACAGAGACAAAAAAAACCAATCAAATTTCATGCATTAATCATGGATACAGTTTAACAACCTGTAAAATTCTAAAAATTAGAACTGGAATTTTTTACAAGACTCTATTTTACAATAAAGAAGTTTATTTCATCAATACCTATTGTCTCAAATTTAACAAGGGATTTATTTCCTTCAAGATGTATCTGCCTCTCATGCTCTGTCTCATAGCTACTAGACAAGAGCAAGTCCACTGGAAACCAAGAAATATGTAGCACTTGATACTCCATGAACTGAAAATGCATAAGAATAATTGCTTTCTGAGCAATCCCAAACTACAGGGACATACCACACAACAGGAATAACTGCTCATCATTTTGGTAAACAGGTAATAAATTACATTGTTTATATATTAAACGTTTCATATTTAAAAGGAGAAGTAGCATTCTCCAGGGAATTCTCTTATGCTAAGAAGGCTATTATTCAAATTTCTAGAAAACAGAGACTTCTTTCCTGAATACAGTAGTTTAGTTATTTCAGTGAGGAAATCATTCCATCCTATTTGGGCATTCACAAGATCCACTCTGTTTTTGAGGAGTATCTCACCAAGAAGAGAACCATATATTGCATATACTACTTTGGAAAACAAAATTCAAGTATCCCAGTGGTGTACTACTATATCTGATTTATTTTACCTTCATGATCTTAATTTTTTTTTTTTTTTTTGGCACATACCAAACCATACTACACTATATAGGGGCACTCAACACCTCAGAGTTTCACTAATGTCTATCTGCTAATCACATATAGTAAGCCAATTCTCACCTTCAAAACAGCAGACAGCAAAATTCCACTCATTCAACCAGGTTTGCTTTTACTCTCTTCCATTCCAAAGGTACAGATCCCAACTCTGCAAACGCTGTTCAAAAAAATTTTAGTCTAGAACTCATATGAGCCCAACCAGATACAGACTCACAGGGTTCAACAGTCCCATACTTCTGTGCTCCCTCACTAAACTCAATTCATGCAGTTTGCATGGCCTCACAAAAACTGACAAGCCCAACTTGTCATATTCAGGGGAACTACACCATAAAATAATCGATACAGGACCTAAATCAAAAACTAGTTCAAGAACCTTTCCGTGTTAATAAGTTGGATAATAATACCTCCAAAAATACTGCAATAAAAATCCAACAATAGCTACTGTATTTAAAAAAAAGGAAAAAAAATCACACCTTGAAGTGTCTGTCAAGGCATACAGTGCAAAAAAAATGGACTTCCATTCCTCATTAATACACATCAGCTCCTACTGACGTCTTTTACTTTTAAAAATGAGGGTATGTATTTAAACAATTTTCTTTAATCAATTTTAAGGGACTTATTTTGGAAGGTATTTAAGAAACTACATGTACACAAAAGCTGAAATAAAATCTAGGACAGTTAGGCACCAGCAGTCTTCAAAATTTCATATGGCTGCTGTCTGAAAGTCTTGTTACCTAAAAATATTCAAAATTCTGGTTTTGAGAATACATTATTTTTAAATCAGAGTCCTAAAAATGCTTAAATAAATTGCTCATTTACAGGTTGCAAAAAAATTAATTAGTAAATATTAGTGTGAAGGCACAAGTTAACTCCTTCAATGTCTTTAAGCACAGTGTTTAAGATAATTCACCTTCCAATTATGCATTTATGCTTACATTTGGAAATATGTGTGCAGGGATAAATGGAACATGCACACATTTCACTCGAGTCACTACTGAAGTACACAAAAATCTTAGCCTGATTTCACTTACGATAACCCACACATTTTGGGCTGGAAACAGAAAAAAACACGAACATGCAAACTAGCTATTTTCATTCAGTTTTTTTCTAGTCCAGTTTACTATGCAAGGCACAAGCAAAAGCATACAAAAGATTATTCCCACCCATTTAATAAGTGCAGACAAATACTGGCCTTGATTGCAGCAATTTTATTGGAAAGTTCACCAGAAAGTGTACAAGACAGAACGAGACAAAGGCAAATGCAGCTCAAAAGCAAAGGGAAAAGTGTATGGAACTTGGGCATAAATGAAGGAACAAATATAACCCTAGAATTTAAATCTTTGTAATAAAGAATAATAATCTTCCAAGTAAATATGACTTCACTAGTACTGAATTTCCCCAATTGGGCATTGTATATATATAATATACATATACATACATATATATATATATATAATTATTAGGCACACACTTTGCATGTTCTTTGCCCCCAAAAGCAGAGCTGACAATGGTGAAAGCAGAGTGTGTAATTAGTTTTTATTGTTCCCCTGACAGGCATAGCTCTGCAAGGACCCCTTGTCTTTTCCATTGTAAATGTTATGGAAAAATACACTAATGACAGGCATTTAATTATGGGCACAGCAACCATGATGGGAGCTATGCCAAAAGTGATTGGCAGCTTTGGATACCAGATATTCACAGCAATGGTTCTTTTTCTATCATACCTTGTAATCCAGATTAGTGAAGATAGAAAGTTTTTTAAAATGTCTTTTCTAAAGCCTTGGTTGTTGTCTAGAGATATTATTATTAATTACCACAAGCATACAGAAACCAATAGAAAAAGTCAGAAAAATCTTTAATTTTTTGTTAATAGCGTGAAGTTTTTTGAAAGAGGTCTATGCACTGGCAATTGCCATCAACATAAAAGAATTACCCACTGACTCCAGCTCTTGGTTGACTTTTTTTTTTAATTATACATAGTTACAAACAAAGAGATGCTATGCCCTCTTAACATATCTTTATTCAGTATTTACAATAAACTGTTCCACATTCAGCTTTAGTTGCTGAGGTGCTTTTTCGCCTGATTAATTAGCAATTGGGAGACACGCTTTTTGGCAGCTTTTGTAGCCCTATTATTTCTTTTGGTTTGGCACAAAAACTCCCTTTTGGGAGCACCAGCATTTGTACTGTACCCCACTTAGTGATGGATCACTAATTTTTAATAAACTAAGTCCCAAGAGAACTGCAAAATTATGTATAAGTGTATTGGAGCAATAACTGTAAACAAATATTAAATAAATAAATGCATGGGCCAGGGTAAGAGCTGTTGCAATACACAATGTATTAGGTCTCTTCCAGAGTATACATGGAAAGCCTATTCAAGACATCACACATAATCTTAAAACATTGGTCTGAATTGGCTTTTAACTGCTTGATCCAAATCTCTGCCTTAACCTTTAAAAAGAGACTAGCTAAAGTGGATGCACAATTTCCTTGCAGAATGCTATATCTGAATGTTCCTTCACTGTTTCTCATCCCTCCCCCATGACCAGATGAATGAAATTACTTTGTGAAGCAGATTTCTATGAAGAATGACCATACAATTCTGGACCAAACGGTTCTAAGTCTATGTAGCAGTCACAAATCCTTGGCTAAACCGAACAAAGCAACATTATTCCAAAGTGGTAAGTTTGGGAATATAAAAGTGAAGCTGTCTGGCTCTAAAGTGGTAACTTACAAATAGCTGCAGAATCACTGTTGGCTGTCCATCCCCCATCCAGCTGGCTCTCATATCAGTGACTTCAAAAATGCAGTTAGCCATTATGGTGGCTTAAGGCACTTTGTGTGCCAGTGCAATGACCATGCTGTGTGTGCATGTCAGAAGGTCAATACTTTCAAATTCCAGAGATCTCTCTTTATTTCCTTCTTTTCTGGAAACAATAGGAAAGAGAGCAGGATTGATAGCTCCTACTTTGTTAACTTCTGCTCACCAAATGCCCTGCCTGTATGAATACATAACTATTTTTTTAAAAATCTGATTAGACATCAAATAAAGTGGGAGGGGTTGTGGGGGGAAGAACCACAACTACCAAACAAAAATCCAATGCAGCTGTTTTTCCTGATCATTAACAGCATTAATTGGTAAATTTTCTTGCAAAACTTTTAACAATTGCAGGAGACCCAACATCATTAAAGCTGCTAGAATAATGCTGATGAATTAGCATTGAAGACTGACAACTGTGCTACAAAGATCATCATCAAAATTAGCAGTAAGTAAAATAAAATACTTGCTTTTTTTACCTCCTCAAAAAAAAATCTGTATTTTATTTATGCAGCACTACAAAACTAATAAAATATTAGACATTAAGTGATTTGGGGGATTTTTTTTTTTGTTGTTGGTTTTGTTTTGTTTTGTTTTGATTGAAAGAGGCAGAATGTATTCAGCTCCAGTTTCAAAGACAGAGGCTGAGAAAAGATACGCAAATTTATTTACAAATTTGAAACAAATTCAAAGTAAAAATTAAACCAAAAAATCCTGTGTACAGTAATAGCATTATAATTACAATATTTATATATTCCTTAGCAAGTCCCTGTGTGACAAGATAATATGATTTGAATGTCTGTAAAGAGAAGGAAATTCTCCTGAATTGTAACACGAATATGAAAAATACTGCTTTGAAGTCCACAAAACCTAAAAGGTAGTGCTTCACTGCTACCCACCAGGGAACGGCTGCAGTGCTCAACTACTACTGATGAACAGCTCACACCATGCGAACACGCCTGCCACTGCCAGCACCCACCCCAAGCAAGAAAAAATAAGTGATTTCAGGGAGGAAGTATTGTATTATTTTAATGAATAAAGAAGGTCAATGCTTCATGGCAAACATTAATTATGGCACAAAATATATTCTGTCAAAACAGGCATCCTTTTAAATGTCATGAATCCAAATTTTATCTTTCAGAATGAAACTAATACGTTTTAGCAGAGGGTGACCAGCATCAAAGCAAATGTATCTCATACTTTTTTTTTTTTTTGCCTCACCAGATGATTCATAAACAAGTAATTCCTTCTCTACACTCTGCACCATTTCATCACTGTAATCAAAACCTAAAGATGGTGCCTATCAAATAAGATGGTTCTTTAAAAGCCTAATGAAAACAAACAAAAAAATAAAGTTATTCAGTGATAAACGTAAAATAAGATTTTTTACTGCAAATACTACTGCTGAACAGTTCAATATGCTCATCTAATGACAGAAAAGATAACGAACATGAAAAATAACTTACAGGTTTTTTGAGTCTAACGTCCTTTTTCCACACAATATGTCAGCATGGATAGGAAAATTTTTCCGCTAGATTATAATGCAAGTGACAATAAGAATTGTAATTTTCAAGTAAAAATTGCAGAACCTGAAGAATTTGCTTTAATTGGTATTAGTAATTCAAGGAGATCTTCCTAATTAACAGGAGATTGTGCATCTTCTCATTGGCTGATTTTTCTTTTGACAGCATTTTTATTTTATTTGGTCATGTGTTTAAACAGAAAAATGGCCATAAAGCTCTTTGCATACCAGTTAACAGAATATGGACACCAAACTATCTACATTTTGCAGCAGTCTAAAACAAACTCATTTACTTCATAAAACTAGAATCTATCAATGTACTTTCATCAACCTGTCAACAGCAGAATATGAAGGATGCTTCCCCAGAACAAACATATATACATACATACATACATACATACATACATACATACATACATACATACATACATATATTATATATATATATATATATAAAATATATATGGGTGGATTTTTCTTTTACTTTGTATTTTTCTGGCATTCTGTGGTGGTGAAATTCAATCTTAATCTTCATTGAACAGTGGTGGTTTCCTTAAATACATATTTTCACATACTTATTTTAACACAAATTATTTTCTAAAATGTATAGAAATGGGAATTTGTGTTTTATTAATGTAACTTTGTAGACGCAGTTTCCTAAAAAAGAGGATTTCAGATATCTATATGTGTTTGCACACTGTAAAATAATATGCACCATTTTAAATGAGCTCAACCATAATCTAGCTTGGAGAGAATGCAATGAAAAGGGAGAGTGCAAAAATGCAAGGAAGACTTCTAATGCGTGAATGATTCTATTCTTCCATTCAGCTGAGCTGAAGTACCTTACAGTGTGGCTTACTCATAACAACTGTAATACCATCAGAATGCAATTTCAATAACTTGTCTGTTTATTTCAAACCAAACATTTTCATTTCATTATGTTGGTGTGCTGCTGACTGGCTAAATTTTAAACACAAGTGCTAGAAAATCTTAAACAAAACAGAGCCCTTTATTCTCAAAAGTGAATTACACCATTCAGAAACACTGGAATATTCGACTAATCATGAGACTAAAGATATTTTTTTTAAAACAATGCTCAGAACTGGGCAGCAGAGCAGGGAGTACTTATTGGAAGAAAACTGCAGATCTAAAATACTTCTAATTCCATTGAAAAAAAAAAAAAATTGAATAACAGTAACCCCAAAGCAACGGCAGCATATCTCAAAGGTATGGACAAACTACTGTCTACTCATGGTTTCACAGGAAAGGCTGTCTTTGTTAGCATCTTCTCTGAGATTTTTCCAATGACCAACCTTCTTTATGTGTTTTCTTACTAGCCTGGTATTTCAACAATGCTGCAGTCCTCCACCCAGCATCAGACCAGTATTGGAAGAAGTCACAAGGAACTCTAATAAGCTAGGAGAGTTCTCAAAGCACACTCATGTAATTCTTCTCTGTTTCATTTTGCATTGGTGTGCCTAAGAGCTAGCTTATCTACCTGGCCACCAAGTGACCTGGGAACCCAGGAACTACCAGCGTGTGAAGAAACAGCAACCTGGGAAGATTGTCAAGAACTTAAACACAGAATCCACAGATAATTATTTTATTACTACTTTGAACTTTAACACAAAATACCTTAGCTGGAAGATTAGACCTGGAAATTTGATGGAAATTCCATTCACTTTCTAAACACTAAAGAGTTCAATTTAAAAAAAAAACATTTTCAGATTTTTTTTCCCTCACATATTATTCATGATACGCTGTACATAGACCACATCACCACCTAATGACACACTTCAATGTGTACATATATGTATATTCATGTCAGTATATATATATATACACAACATTGAAATGCATACACATTCTCATTACATATGCCATATACATTACGTACGTCTGTCCATACGAATGCAATGACCATGAGTCCTGAAGGACTCATTGCATTCATTCATTTTTTTCAGCCCAGCATGGAGCTGGTAGATTGCTGGGTTCATAGCAACAGGAAAAGGAAGGCTCATCTTTATCTGTCCCTCTCAAAAAGCATATAGGGCTAGAAGAAAGAATGCAATGAAGTGTCCTGACTACCTGCACTCAGAAAAGATTTAATAAGAAGCATTTAATGAAGATCAGGTACCACTTAACAAGGTGCTTTCCATACAAAGGTGGAGGCCAGTGAAACTATTGTTCTTTGTGCAGTTTTTCCATAGAAGGTTTCAAACTGTTTCAAACACCCACTTTTAAAATAAACACCCACGTTCTTTCGGAGATACAAGGTGTTAATGAAACTATTAAAAGCAGAGAAAGTAGGTGTAAAGAATTGACGGCTCTACTACTGATCTTTTAATTACAAAGAACCAGTCAGAGATTTCTTCAGCTCTCAGAGCAAGCTGCTGGATAAAATGCTCTCAAAATCCAAGCTATGCTGTTCCAAAATAGGTTTATATATACATATAATATATATACAAGGATGTGTATGTATACTCCAAGTACTTAGGCTCCTATGCTTCCCTTGACATATGAAACTTATACATAATACCAGCACCAAAGTAAACACCTTGACTTTACCCTTCCTCATCCACAACTTTTTAGTTTTCTTAATGTGTAACTGCTTTCTTCCTATTCCTGCTATTTCTGCATGGCTTCCCTCAACTCTATACATAGGCAGAACTATATCAATGTGGAAAACAAAAAAAAGGACAAACCAAACAAAAAACCAGCCACGTGACCTCAGCACATACAACCAACATGCTATGGTGAAATCCACAAATACGTAACAGACGGCAGAACATTCAGATATCCATCCAGCCCGTGAGTGTGCTCCAAGAGATGCCAGGTGTGTGTGAGCTCCCACATCCAGAGTTTCTCAAAACTAAGTCTGTGGATTTGGCTGGCCCAGAGAGGCACTTAAGCACACATCTATTCACCCACACACACAACTGCAGCAGAACTTAGGTGTGTAAGGATTGTGTTCAAAGAAGTTAGATGGCTTTCTGAAACAGTGCCTAAATACTCAGCCACAAAATCCACATAGGCTGAGAAATCCAGGTTGTGAAATTCTGGCCTATGCATAAAATTTTCAGAAGTATCCACTCATTTTTCTGTTTGCTGCCCCCAAATATCTATCTTAAAAAACCCCTCTAGCAACACTGACCAAATTGAGGTATCCAGTTTAATTATGGGAAATCATCAGTTGAAGTCGAAATTACTTTTCAGTACCTAAAGTCTCTAATTACTATCTTATTTCTTGATTTTATCCACATAAATACATGAAGAGAAAATATATCAGCATCCTATGTCTTTATAATAATTCTTCTATGGATTTGGTATACCATTTTCTTGTATAAAATGCAGCCAAACCCAGTAATACTCCTAATAAAAATATTTGCTTTTGTGAGACTAGAATCTACGGCCTCTATGTATGACCAGAAACTAGACTTGCAATTCAAGTGTTTTTAACCACCCTGAAACTAACTAACAATCTATGAAGCTACATAACCTGACACTGAAACAACTTACAGGGAAATATCCAAATAGAAACCACAATCTTAAAGCATAATCCTGGCAAGCAGGAAAACGTAGCAATAATTACAACAAGTAGTTCAGCTTGAACTGTGACAAGATTAAAAACAGTTGCAAGCATGACGCAGGTAAGACCGCTTCAAAATTTGGCCCTGGTACACAACGCTCAGTCGGAATTCTAATTAAAAGGACACTGCCAATCAATATTAAATTAATATGCTCCATTCCAAAACTGGGCATTGTATTCAGACAAATATTCCCTGATGATAATAGTTCGCAGTTTCATATATGCAAGCAGTGCTGAAAGACTAGTGCACTTTAAGGTGACAGAATTTGTGTACACTTAATTCTAAGCCTACATAAATAAACAAATAAAAGAAATCACACTTTTGAGCTTATTTGAGGATTCATTTCCCATCCAAACAAAGGGGAAAAAAGGAAAAAAAAAGGACTAAAAAAAGTTATTTTATTTATACTTCAAAATTTTAATACCTAAGCATATTTTCACCTGGAATTAGACTACAGCATTTATGGAAGGTGTATGCTGATAATTAAATGGAAGAAAAGTAAGGCATGGCAATACTTTAAACATTTCCAAGAACTGATTTTGACTCTGTAAAAATACACAACTTTGTTACTCATACATGCTAACAATGATTATACACTTTCTAATTGTTCCAGCAAAACTTTGGCAACTAACCAAGCAATGTAATATGAATTTTGCTAATAGACTCACATGATTTTTTATTTACCAAACATTGTTCACACCAGGAGCACTTATCAACTGGGCCACTCAACAATTTGCTAATGTGTCTTTCAATGAGAACGAAATGTTTATGTATTTCAGTAAGTTACTGGAGTCTAATACATATAAAAATTAAACCATCAAATCTGAAGGAAGGACAATCGTTATTAAATTCTTAAAAGTTTAAATGAAACTTTAATTTAGCATGCCTTTATCATTATTAAGATGATCAATATTTTGGTTTCTTAGAAGGACTTTATTAGTTATATGGCGTTTGTTAATTCTGAATAAATACAATAAAGAAGCAAGCTAAATCACAATGGTGGTATTTGTGTTTACAGAATGACCATATATTTTGTCCTCTAATTTCAAATAATTATCATCAAATAAGCATCTCTAGATACTTCTACATGTGTTCATCCTCTGAGTCTACCTGTAGATGAAGATAAATCACTGCAAAGTTATTCCTGCAACATTGTAAAATGCCCTACAAATTTTGATACTCAAAGACAATTATGCCTTCAGCTCAGGTTCTGATGAAACGAATTCAAAAGGGAAGTGCTTTCTTCTCCTTGGGTCTCTTCCACCTACCATTCAGGTGTTTGCCTGTTTTCCTGTAATGCTCTTGTTACTTGGAAAGCACGAACACACAAACTGGCACGCTGTATAAAACAAAGGAGTTGCATCTGCACGCTGCTCTTTCTCATATTTTAAACTCACAAATAAACATGGCGTGTCCAAATAGATAGATCCATTGAGAGACAGAAGTATTTTAATACAAGAAATGCTTGTTTTTGAAACAAGGTTTAGAAACATCTTAAAATTAACTCTTCCTCTACTGTTTGGAAGAATAACAAAACTAAGTTTTCTCTGCAGTCTGCTGATGTTTGACATTGGATTAATAAGAGATTCCATTAATAGCGGTAATATTTGATTTAACTTACTAGAATCCCTGTAAATATAATTCAGTGTGCATGCCTACCAACTAGGTAAGCATTGTTTGTACCTTCCACTGTCTTTACCTAGTACAGTTAAGATCATCACACATAAGACAACGGAAGTGAAAAATCTTGAATCTAAGGCTATTTTTGAAGTATTTTAACTGTTACGCCAGCAATGTGTGCATTTAGTCAAACCTATTTCTTCAAATTATCCTCCTTTCGCCCAGTGGGATTTGAAAATATAACTTCATTTTTTTTCCTAGCAGTTACATTTCATTTTGCATAACAACAGAAATAAAAATACTGGGTTTTAGAGGCAAGCAATTTTCTGGGATATATGTTCTTTGATGGGTGATCTGAGGTGTTAACTTTTCGTCTTATTTACTTTGAGCAGTTTTTTCAAGTAGCATATGTAGAAAGAGGAAAATGTAGAGAGAGGCATTTCAAATCATAGATGGTCATCATACCCAAACATCATTGTTTCTGTTTCTTTCCCTCAGGTTTTTTGTGCCAACTATTTGTTGCTGAGGTGTTGAGACCAGGAGCACAGTATTAAAGTGCTGGACAGACTAGCTAACCCTGGGCACTTGAAAATTCTGCCCATTAACTTCTGCATCACCTATTTTAAACCTGCTCTGGAATACTGAGCAGTAGAGTTTTCTGCAGGCAACAGAGATCTATTAAAAAACATGACCTGTGACAAAAATCAATGTGCTAATCTCAAGCCAAACAGCAGTATCAGAAGCATAAAAAAGAGATAACCTAAGATAAAATGTCCCCAAATTTACTTAGACTAGCTTGACAGGTTTACAAAAAAAAAAAAAAAAAAAAAAAAAAAAAGAAAACCAGAAGCCAAAAAGAAAGTAAGCCTGCCAGGGGCACTTCGACAAGGCAAAAATGTTTAATACCCAGCTGACTTTTTACCTAAACACATGGATACCATTTGGATGAGGATTGAAATTTTCTTTCTCCAAACATGAGGGAAAACTCCAGCAAAAAAAAAAACAAAAACAAAAACAAAAAAAAAAAAAAAAAAAAAAAAAAAAAAACAAAAAAAAAAAAACTCCCTTTTCAGTGCTGAACTGCACTTAGAGCCCGGTTCTAGGAACCCTTCGGGGCCAGGGGAGGGGACGACCGCGCCAGCACCACTCGGCCCCGACTGCGGGGACCCCGGCGATGCGCCGTCCTGAGTCCGGCGGCACCGGCAGACCCCGGCCCGGCACGGCGTACCTACCTCGCTTCACCTCCAGCCCGCCGGGAGAGCTCCCCGCCGGCCGGGCAGCGCCGGGCACGGCCGGGCAAAGCCGCCCCTGACAACCACCGCATCTCCCGGGGTGCCGAGGGCACAGAGCCCGGCCCGGCTCCGCGCTACCGGAGGGCACCTCGCCCGCCGCAGGAACCCTTCGGGCCTCCTGCGGGGGGCCGCTACCTGTGCCCCTCATCCCTCCCGAGCTCCCGAAGCACGGCTGGCAGCAGACACCGCGGCTGCCCCGCGGCGAGAGGCGCCCATGCCCCCCGCCGGGAGCGCATCCATCCGGCTCCTGCGGGCCGGCGGCCGCAGATCCCGGGGAAGCCTTGGAGGTAAGGGATAGAGGAGAGGAGAAAATCAGCCCCGCCGCCCGCCCCACCATCGGTGCCTGCAGCCCTGAACCTCCTAAAAGAAAAGTTTTCGTCTCTGTCTTGCAGCAGGTCTCTCGACACGGGTCCCCAGCGCCGGAGCGCCGCTGTGCGCCCGCCCGCCGACCCCCGCCCGGTGCGCGCCCGCGGCCGCCCCGCGTACCTGGGGTTGGAGCTGTTCCAGTAGACGGCGTAGCGGTCGGCCACCGCCTTGGCGCCGGGCTCCTGCCCGCGCACGCACACCCACAGCGCCGCGGCCGCCAGCAGCAGCATCTCCACGTGCGGCATCGCGCCCGGCCGGCGGCGCGGCGAGACGGGATGCGGGAAAAAAAAAAAGAAAAGGGAAACGGGAAAAAAAAGGGAAAAAATAATAATAAAAAAATACAAAAAAAAAAAAAAAAAAAAAAAAAGGACCGGGTAAGAAGGCAGGCGGAACCAAGCCGGGGCGCGGGAGTTGTGGGGTGAATGAATAAAGAGCGAAGCGCGGAGGCGGTGGGCGCCGCAGTGAGCGGAGGGCGCCTGGCGCCGCAGACGGGCAGCAGGCGGGGAGGGCGATCCGCGGCCCCTCAGGAAGCCTCACCCCGGCAGGGGGTGGTGGGGGCCGAGACGGGTGGCGGCGGCAAGCGGCGGGCGGTGCTCATTCACCGGGAGTCCCGCACGGAGCCCACGGCACGACATACACCGGCCCGCCGGCGCGGCGGGCGGGCGAGAGCAGCGCTGCCTCCGCCCCCTGCGAGCGGCCCCGGCGGCGCTGACGGCCGGAGTGCGCGGGGATGGAAGGAGCGAACGAGCGGGAGACGGTGGAGAAGAGCGGGGAGGAGGAGGGGAAGGAGATCTTTCCCCTGGAAGCCCACGGTGGGTTCTGGCAATATATTAAAGGCCGCCGACTGGAAGCGGGAGGAGAAGTACCCGCAGATCTCAAAGTACAAAGTTTGTGCCTTCTTTCTAGTCCTCCGCTCCCCGCAAATGAGCAACAAAAACAGGAAAAAAAAAAAAAAAAAAGGTGGGGGAGGGGAAGAGGGGGGAAGAAGCAAAAGCCCTGAGGAGTTTGCTTGCTGCGCTGATGGAGTTGAGAAGCCTGTTCTGCAGCACGGAGTGTCTTGTAGGAGACTTTGTGGAGTGGTTTTCTTGTCCTTCCTGTTCCTGGGCGGTGGATGCACCAAGGACTGAGCAACAGCAAAGGAAAAAAAAAAAAAAAAAAAAAAAAAAGGGCGGGGGTGTGTGCAGGAAAAAAGAACGGCCAATCCAAGAAATATAGCGGCGTGGAAACCAAGGAGATGAAAGTAAAAAAAATTGTTTTATGAGAGGGCGTGGAGAAAAGCAAAATCTCGGAGAAGTGCAAAATCAAGCCTGCAAACTCCTCTGATGATGCTGGTCTTGGCTGGCCTCTCCTGCTCGGGGAACGAATGGAGCGATACGGCGAGGTGCGGAAATCTCCTGATTCAGCCTCCCGGAGCCTCTCTGAGATAAAGCAGGGTCCAGTCCTGGGAACATCAACTTCTGCGGAAGGACAAAACAGTTTGAAGGAGCAGGGAGGAGGTGAGAGAAAAAGAATCCACCCCTCAGATGACTACATAAGGAGATCGAAAAAAACCCCAACCACCCCAGATCTTCTCGGTCTTGCCCAACAGCTGCTCCCCTTTTCCCTCTGAAGCAGCAGCAAGAGCAGCAAGGAAAATTATACCACGCCAGCAGGCAAATAAATAAACTTGAATGCAGCGGTAGGCAGGGAGGGATCGTAAAGACCGACGAGGATTGGAGGGGCAAAAGTCAGTTTTGAAAAAAAAAAAAATGCTTTATGGGAGGAAAAAAATCTTTAAACAGTCACGCCCCCTTTTGCAATGACCGGTCCCTTTCACTGCGTGTAAATCCGACATCAGCAACCTGGAAAAGCTAGGAGCCTGGCGTGCTGAGCTGTCTGTGCATGCGTGTGTGCGGCAGGCAGCCGCAGAGATGTATACGCGGTATAGGGAGGTAGGCACACAAACACACACGCACACGGCACACATACATACATGCACACGCGAGGGTCCGATCTGGCGCCGGTGTGCGGGAGGGATGAAGACGAGGAGGAGGTGCAGGCAGCCAGCTCGAAGCACGGGCGCTGCTGCTTGATCATGTGGGATTTTTGCATGCAGTTTACTTTGGAAAGGGGGGATTTGCCGGCGCAGCCAGTCAGGACACAGCCTGCTGTTTGCTTACAGATTCCTTTTTTTTTTTTTTTTTTCTTTCTTTTTTTTTTTTTTTTTTTTTTTTTTTTTTTTTTTTTTTTTTACACCTCGACCTGATTGGCTTGCAACACGAGAAGGGAGGCGTCGTCCTGGCTTCTCCTCCTCCATGCCAAAAAAATACCCAACCCCACCTTCTGGAAACCTGACTAATTGAATTAATAAGAACTCAGAGTGGTTCTTGTGCAGCCTTACTGCTGAAGGTAACCATTTCAACGCCGGATGCTGCGACAGGCATTGCGCGGGACCCGCGTGCGGACGAGTTTCCGCCTGCCACGAAAAACAGTGTGCCGAGAGATTCCATGGAAAGTGCAAACTCCTTCCCCGCGTTCCCCCCGCGGCGGGCACGGCGCGCACGCCTCTGGCGACAGCGCAGCGCCGCGGGACCCGGCGGGGCGCGCCGGACCTTCCGCGGCCGCGGAGAGGGCTCCGCTCTGCCGCACCGGCGGCGGGCCGTGCTGGGCCATGGTGGGCGCCGGGCCATGGTGGGCGCCGGGCCGGCGTTCGGCCGCCGAATGCCCGCGGGTGCGCGGAGGGCGCGGCGCGGGCAGGTGAGCTGCTCCCGGGGCCTCGTCCCGCCGCTCCCGCCCGCCGAGGTTGCCGAGGTGACGGCGGCCAGCGCCGCGTCCCTCCCTGCCTCCCTCCCTTCCTCCCTCCCTCCCTCCCGGCCCGGCCCGGCCCGGCCCGCGGGCGCTGCCGCGGCGGCGCGGCCCGTTCGGAAGCGCCCCGACTCCCCCCAGCGGCGCGGCGCGGCGGCGCAGCGCGGGCCGAACGGCGGCCGCCTCCTGCGGGGGCTCGGCTCCGCCGCGCTCCGCTCTGCGCGCCGCTCCTCTGCCGGCGGCGTTCCTCAGCGCGGAGAAGGACATTGCGGGTTAATCTTCACCGATCGCATCATCCAAACTGCCCGCGATTCCTGCTCTTCGCCCTCCGCTCTGGAGTTACTGAAGCGACGGAGCATGGTCTGGAGTTCAAAAGAAACAATCAAACCCCTTGGGTTGGTTTTTAAAAAATTTTTAGGTATGTTTTTAGTTTGGGAGGGGGGGGATTGTTTGTTGGTTGGTTTCTTTGTTTTTAGCGAAGCATTTTACGGTTTTCGAAGCTTTACTATTAAAATCTTTAAAACTTGTTTCCGCACGGTCTCCCTCCAGCCCTCGTTTACAGTGTGTTGACATCTGTGGTTTAGTGTTAGTAGCGTACATCAGCCAAGTAAATGACCCAGGTATAACAGGCACCAAAAACCCAAACTCCCTGCATTCCTTTTCATTATGAGAAGCCCAGAAATTCTGATGTTTTGCCACCTTTGAACTAAGTTCTTTTAATGGGCGTAGGCACATCTGATATTTCCTTAGTCTTTTTTTCTCCAGCACAGACAGACATGTGGAAATCACTGCCATTGTAGGAAGCAGAATAAATAACACTTTCTTTATCACAAAGAATCTCCTCATCCACATTTATAAGAAAAGCTCTTTTTTGTTGGGTTTTTTTTTTTCCCTCTTAGTTCTCCTTGTGAGAAGTATCACAGGGAAAGAGCAAGGGGTCAGTTTTTACAACTTAAAATATATTTTAATAGCAGACTCTTAGCTTAATCTAGTATATAGAATGTCCTTCCAGGTTTGCAATGATTAGGGCTTTTTTAACACATACAAAACTGTGAAAAGATGGAAAACCATTAATAACTGGGAAAAATACGAAAAACACTAACAATAGCAGGAGTATATCCTGTTTCCCTGCTTTACTTAGCAAGCAAGCTGTAGGTGGCTGTATCTTAGTAGTTTATAAACAATACACAGACATAAATCCTTTGGACCGAAGACATAAAGTAATTCCGTGAGTAAAAAAAAAAAAAATACCAGTTTAATAAAGAGGTGGTAAGAATATTTTTTTACATCATAACCAGTTCACAGACTGATGAAATATGCAGTACCCAGGAACTTGCCAGCTTCTGGCCCACTCTCAATTTTCATCATTACATGATTACACAATTATTGATGGCAGAGTTGTAAAATGCTTCTGTGCACCAATGGCCCCTGGCATTAGCATTCATTAGGCAAGAAAGGTAAAGACTGTTAACAAGTGATCCAGCACCGGTGAAACTATTTTGAATACAGTGTTTAGAAAAATTAGTATGTGTGCACAGTGGGTGTTTGGAACTGCCTCTGACAAACTGCTCCTACACCTTCAGCACAAAGGAACCTTTACCATCCACTGTAGAGCCTGTACTTCCTCGGTGGCTGCACAGAATTCCTGAGGGTGGATGCGCTGTGCTGCAGTCTCTACCTTAATTGATCACACAGATCAAAATAATTAAACTAAGCACAACGTAAGACTTTGTCTGAGGGAAAAGTGATGTATCTGATTATTTTCTTTCTTTGCTGACTGCCATTAACAATGCACATTATTTGTATTATTGTCCAGCAGTTGGTATCTTGAACAGACACAAATGTTACAGACATTGGTATCTTGAACAGACACAGTGTTACAAAGTAGGTAGAGTTGTTAAAATATAATTTAAGTACTTGTCTTTGCCATTCGGGGATACTTTGTCACTCCTAAAACAGAAAATGGCAAATAAATCTCTACATTGTTCCTATAGCTTATATGTATGATTTTTATCTTCTATACATTTGAGCAGTGCTTCAGAAGTAAAACAGGTAGGACCCAATCCATTTTTTTCTGGCATTAACTCCAGTGACTTCAGAGGTATTCAACAAGCAAATATCATGGGCTTTTTCCTTTTGTGAAAATCCAGAGAATTAAGGAAAGCCCATCCTGGAAAAATGGATGCATACTGCAAATTAATGAAACATGTAGCTGCATCTTAAAACATTTTTTCCCTGTAAATTTTGTGGAAGTGTGCATTTTTAAATCATACATTAACTTTTCAGTAGAATTTCATTAAACATAGCCAGGCAAAAAAATTAAATATATATATATTCCCATGGCTGGTATGTGTTTAAATCATCTGCAATATTTTGTTAAAAGTCTGAACAAAATTTCAGCTTATTTGTTTATCAGCGATAACCCTGGACCTGTATTTTTCCAGACCTGAAAGTATCACGCTTTCTTATTTTTTTAATCACTCTCTGATTGCAAAAACATGTTGACAAAAAATGATTTAGAAGCATTCTCAGGTTCAAGCTTTGCATATTGATAACTGAACAGAATGGTTAATCATCACAAATTCTCTCATCTTTTATAGTAATCCCTGATACTGTAAGCAGACAATAATTCTGAATGAAATTTTAGATTAATTTCCATATGAGAGGAGTAGGTACCATAGGCATAAACAATACTGTTAGAGAGAATTACTAAGTTCTTTATATAGTGGAGTGTGTTCCTAATTTGATTGCAAATATTATCAACAGGATAAGAGCTTTATTTCTAGGTGATTTCTCTAACTTAAAGATATTTTTCCTCTCAAACACATTTACCTGTGAGAGACTCTGTGTATGTACTCCCTATTTCTTTTGTCCTTCTTTTGTTTCCTTGTAGGAAGAAGAAATAATAATCTTATGAAAAGAACATAAGGAAATGGCATCAGACAAAACTGTACCAGTACTTACTTGTGCATGTATTTTCATCTTGCTAGAATAGAGGAATTAAATGAAGATTCTTGATAGTCTTTTTATTAAATTGTTTGGCAACTCCCTTGCTCCCCTAACCCCCATTTTCTACTCCAACAACCAGAGATAGATTATATGTTTACTCTGCTGTGATGTACTGAGGCTCAATAACTTCATGGTTTTGGATGTTCAAAGAAGCAAGTTCAAGACCCTTGTAGTAAAAAAAAAAAAAAAAAAAAAAAAAAAAAAAAAAAAAAAAAAAAAAAAAAAAAAAAGCACAAAATACAGTAATTGAATTTTGCACAACTTTTAGAGGGATATCTTTCCCAGATATTTTCAGGCATGTTATTTTGTCCAGGAATCATGCATGGTCCTTTATGCAAATGGATGTTAAAAATTTGCTGTTGTTTTTAATGAAAATCATCCAGTCATTACCTTGCTTCCATTTGTTTGTAAGCTCAAATCCTGTGAGTCTGGCTCTGGCTGACAAAATTCTGTGAGTCAAAAGATCTTTAGCTCACAAATTGCGCAAGGTCTCTTCAGCACATCACTATTTGAATGTTAGTCTGGAAATCTGCAAAGTTTAATATATTGAGGAAAACTTTGAGAAGGAACCACAATATTTCATAGCTTCATATAGCTATTTCATGATTTTTCCACCCCCAAAGCTTGCAACGGGAAGAATTACAAGACTTTCAAAAACATAAATGGAAGCAGCTTATTTATCTCTCTCTAGATGCAGAAGTGTTGAAGTTAAATGTAATGTTCCCTCCATATATGTAGGTAATTATTAAGATATAGTATGTTGCCATTTAAGTTTGGGTTTCTTTGTCTCCATAAATACTTTTGCTCATGTTTGCTAAATAGCTAATTATGAGGAATTTGTTTGTTGACACACTTTAAAGATCTCTAATATTTATGTCTTTATGAAGTTAAAGTATTTTTAATACTGTCAATTTGAAAGGCCAAATAAAAACATTTGTTTCTACCCACTCAAGACCCTGTGTATAGTTTCTGGCTTTACCAAATGTAAAGCTCATTGCAATGACTTGTCATTAATATTGATTCAATAAGAATAACTGAAATAGCTCATCAATAAAATAAAGCAAGAGAATCCATGGCCCTAGGATAAATATAGAGCTTTCCTTTTCCCATCCACTTCAATTCCTGAAGACATTAATTTGAAGATCTTTTTAAAAGACTTTTGAAAGCAATTGCACAATCTTAATTTATTGCAGATCCAGGATCTTGCAAAACCTCCAATTTTGATATTATCACTGTAGAAACAAGTATTTAAAGCTTGTAGGTGCAAGGACGATTCAGCACTGTACTGTAAAAATAAAGTATAATGCGGAAAAAAAGTCAGATACAGTGGACAGTATTAATGTAGTTATTGCAAAGATTGCTGTTTACTCCTGCAAAAAGCTCTGTATTAAGCAGATAGGCTATACAGGTTTTACAGATTATGTTACATGAGCAGACTCTCATTTCAGCATCCATGCATCTCTTATGATGACAGGGCAAGACTTAAACCAGCTAAGGTAAATATTAATCCCGTTTGACCTTGTGATACTCTTAAATGATATTTTGTGTTGCTTGCTGTTCAAATGCACATGCTGAGACTGCATTTTTCCAGACTCCTCATGATGAAAGTTATCCTTTCAGGATTCTTTTTCTGCACTGAGTAATTGCAGATGGTAGTCTAGAACACCAGTGTTTGTTTAGAAACTCTCTTTTCAAATAAGACAGAATATGTAAAAAAATAACAGACAAACAAAACAAAACCCTCAGAAGACTAAAAGAGGTACACATGCATGTAAAACCAAACACTGAATTCACAATAACATGACCAGAAATAGGTGTTTGCAAGTATATGTGGTTCTTGGTTTTATAGTTATACACTGATTAATGGAGATATCATTGATCTTGCTTATGGGCATGCTGTCTCCTGTTTGTTGCTGGTTTAAGCCTTGTTGCATAGGATAGACGGCTAGGGTATTTTTTTGTAAAATAAAAGCACAGCACAGGTAAATGAAGGAAAACAAGTTAGAGAACCAAGACACAGGTGGCATGATGGAAATTCTGTACTTGATTGCCATAAAAACCTATGTAGTAAACATGATTATTAATTTTTATTATTAATAGCACATGTTACAAGAATTAAAAAAAATTTACAAGATACCTTTTAATAATTTTCAGAATGTAATAACTTTTCAGGATAATTTTCAATTTATGTTTATGCAACTGCAACCATTATTCTTGCTGTTCATTTTACCTATGAATCATAAGCTGTAAAATGATAAACAGTTCCTGTTGTTACAAAACCCCGTGCTTGCTTGTGCATATCTTTTAGTACATAGCAAAGCCTTAGACTTTGACACCGTTCCCTCATCACACAGCACCACCCATTAACCAACATTACTCACCTTAGTGAAAATGAATCACCATTAGAAAACCCCAAACAACAGATTTGCAAAGTAGGTTATTACAAATCATTCCACACTTCTGTGCCGAGTTAGCTCTGGAGGCTATAAATGCCCTGGTATGTTGCACAAGTAAGAGTTGTAGAGTCTAAAGACAGGTCTGAGGGGTTTGCTTGCAGAGGTAGCTGAATGGCACGAGAGTCTCTCCATTCAGGAGACTCCAGAGCTCCTTCACTAAGGCAGGCTCAGCACACACACTGGAGAGCTCTGTGCTGAGGAGATGCTTTCCTGATCAAGGGAGCAGACCTGACAGGGCATTGCTGGGTGCCGTGGGTGACACATGGCCTGTGCAGATGGTGGTCCCCAAGACGTCTGTCAGCACAGCACATAATTACCCCCGTGGGTGTTCGGTGCAGCTTCTCACCCAACACTCTTTGCTTCATACAGCAACAGTTCTACTGGTACTGCAGCTTTGTAACAAGGTCCTTTGTGCTGGGGAGAAAATCTAATCTGTGTAAAAGAACAACAGAAATAAGACTGATATATATTATTGCAGTTAATTGGCAAGCAAATTCTGCAGAAGTCTCTGTGCAACTATGCACTTTGGAAGGTTTTAGCTGGAAGAAAGAAATCTCAGAGGTTTCAGTGATAAAAAGCTGAAGAGTTATTTAATGTAGGTGGGGTGGAAGAACCTTGCAATGTTTTTAGCCATACCATTTGGACTACAACAATGCTTTTAATTAAATGGCTATTCTTAGAGTCATGTAACTAAGAGAAAATACACCCTTTCCTTTAGAAACTACATTTCTGAACAGTTTGCACAGTAGAGTTTGAAGAGTGAGGCCTAAATGTTTTTGAAATAGCAGATGTTACATTCATGCCTGGGTACCTGTTATTTGTAGTCCTGTACTTGTGTGAATTCCAACATGAAATAGAAAGAGAAGGGCTATCAAATAGATTTATGAGCACAACAAACAACAACTTTCAAGAGAGAGTCATGAGAGAAAGGACATTTTCTTAACCCTCTTTATTCCTAAGTCAGAGGTCCACTAATATAGCAAATTTGTTGTAGATTTTGTATGTAACCTTTTCCACTGCATGGTATACCAAGTTTGGCTGACTCTTGAATTCCAGGAGATTAGACTCAGCCAAACAAGAACAGAGCAGAATTAGCTGCCTTGTGTGATCTGTGCCAACAAAACAGACATCAGCTTGACAAATGCCAGTCTGATAATCGTCATGGAAAGACAGATGCAGAAAAGCAACAAGGTTAAAATTTTTTAGGACTGTTTAACAAGTAACTGTTTTACTTTGGTTGTAGTCTCACTGTCAGTGGAGGTGCTGTGGATATAGTGGAGAATGGATTTATGAAAACATTGCAACGGTTTGAATCACATTGTCTGCTTTGTGCCAGTTCTAAGTGAATATTATCTCCTTACCATCAGCTGTGCCATAGCCTTCTAGAGCATTGTACTGTCAGAGGAGAAAATATGAGTATTTTATTTTCTCAGACCATAATATCAAAAACTTAGATGAGAGAAAGTAGTTTTTGGCACTCATGATCCCTCTTACTTCATTATGTTTATTTTAAAACAATTTTCATCTCAGATGAGCTTTTGCACAGATTTCTCTGCTTAATGGAAATTATTCATTAAAATATTACTCTTTTAAATTGAAGTTACAGGAGTCTTGTATAGTTAAGAAATTAATTTCACACCTTTTTGGCAAACATTTGCTTTTACTGTCCTTCATTTTGGACCTTGGCCATAGGCACTCCAAAGACATGCATCTTATCTTTGACATTGGAAAGGTGTTCTCAAAACTAATTTTTTCAACCTTCCATTTCAAATGGAAGAAATCGGGAGGAATTCATAATAGTGGAATCCAGATAACAGATAACTGAAAAACAGTTCTGAAATGCAGGGCTATCTTAAAAATGTTGAATGAAAATGCCAAAATCAAGAATTGAAAGACAAGTGATAAATCCTGAAAGGGCAGAAGTAAGATCTTGGAAAGAATTCATAAACAGACTTCTAATTAGGAGGGATTATTAATATCTTATAAAATCCACTGTGTATTCTTAAATTGTTTAGCATTTCAGCATCAACAAAATAAAAGGAACAGTAATTGTCTTATGCTTGTGAAATCCTTTTGTCAGCAGGCATATGGTAGAAACAGAGTGGAAAATCACATTATCTAAAGGCTGCCAATGAAATCAAGAGATATGCTATCATTTAAAACAGTAAAAAAGTTTTTCATTTTGAGTGGACAATTGATGTTTTCTGCTGTGCAAATGTGCTGGATCTTCCCTAAGCAAAGAATAGGAGTAATGATTAATTTTGTGTAACTATTAAACTTTACTTTGGAGGGGAAACAAAAGGGAAGAGAGGAAAAACCCTGGGGCAAATCAAATCAGAATGTGGCACTCTAAGGTCTGAGGTCAATAGTCAGAGTAGAGTTCTTTTTTAATTACAAAGTTACCTAGGATTTGATTGGTTTGATCCTCCTTAGAATATCAGAACTTTATCAGAAGGGATTTGCCACTTAATTTTATTGACACATATTCCCATTTAACAGAACCTTGAGGTTAAACTCTGAATTTGTCCATACAACCTAGTTTGCTGCAGATTAGATCAGTTCTTTGTTCAGTCAGACTGTACCACTCAGGTTGCAATTGCTGTATCACCGTGCTCAGTAAAGCACCCTGCTCCTGCAAGGTGCTGAGTGAGACTGTCACACATGGAGCATATTCATGTCTCCTTATCTTTGGGGCAGTAAAGGATGTTTAGAATTTTACAGGAATTAATCCAACAGGGTTAGACTTAGAGTGGCTAAATCTTCCTTGTGTAAAGTAAAAGAAAGTTAGTGTGTTGTTATAAAGCATGTTTGTGCCCAGAATCCCTGCAAATTGTCATAAAGAGTGATTTACAAGTCACTTACAAGAAAAGTTGTAGCAAGACACTTAACACAATCTTGCAAAAAGCATGCAGATCTGAAACAGTACAGTTTGTTTTGCATGACTTGTACCTGCAAGATCATGCTCCACTGCACAGGCTTTAAGACTTAAGGGGCCTGTAGTGTAAATTTGCATATGTTAGACAATAAATCAAGATTAATAAAATATATGATAAATTTTTGTTACTAATGGAAAAGCTTATATGAAAAAAGAAATTTAATTGAGCTGAAGTTTTACCTGTAAATTTATCTTTGCCAACAAGGTATTTAGTGTAACAGCACAGGATATCATGATAGCACCATAAATAGCCCAATAGTATAAAGTCTGATATGACTGTTTATGTTGTCAGACTAAATATGGACCTCAAAAGCTTTTATGCAGCAAAGTCTATTTCTTTTCTTTCTTTCTTTCTTTCTTTTTCTTTCTTTCTTTCTTTCTTTCTTTCTTCTTTCTTTCTTTTCTTTCTTTCTTTCTTTCTTTTTCTTTCTTTCTTTCTTCTTTCTTTCTTTCTTTCTTTCTTTCTTTCTTTCTTTCTTTCTTCTTTCTTTCTTTCTCTTTCTTTCTTCTTTCTTTCTTCTTTCTTTCTTTCTTTCTTTCTTTCTTTCTTTCTTTTTCTTCTTTCTTTCTTTCTTTCTTCTTTCTTTCTTTCTTTCTTTCTTCTTCTCCTCTTCTCTTCTCTTCTCTTTCTCTCTTCTCTCTTTCTTTCTCTCTCTCTCTCTCTCTCTCTCTCTCTTTCTCTCTTTCTCTCTTTCTCTCTTTCTCTCTTTCCTTATCTATCTATCTGTCTCTGTAAAAAGTTGGTTTTTTGGGTTGTTTTGTTTTGTTTTGTTTTGTTTTGTGGTTTTGGGTTTTTTTGGTGTTTGTTTTTTTTTTTTTTTTTTTTTTGGTCCTGAAAACCATGAAAGGTTATAATAATGGTTTAAAGTAAGTAACTCTCATTTTTTCTTTTGTGGTCATCAATTCCACTTCTCTAAAGAACCTCATAAACACAATGGGCCTAATGCCAAAACAAAATTTAAATGCTTGTGTGATACCCAAGGGAAGACATACTTTAACTATGAAGTATTCTCACAAGGAGCCTCGTAAACCCTACATGAAAGTGAATGATCTAGAGTTTGTGGCATTAATGTTTGTTGCTTTGACAGCACTTTTTATCAAAATAACTACAATTTTCAAAAAAAGTCTACTTAATTTTGACTATATTGCTTTTTTTTTTTTTTTTTTTTTTTTTTTTGCAAAGGAGCTGTAAATAATAAGTTCACTAAGTTTTGGGCGTAGTTTGCAGTCGATCTAGTTTGTTCCGCAGCAGTCAGTTAATCCCTTCAAAGTATCATCTATTCGTCAGTTCATTATTTTCTCTAAGCCTAGATGGAATATATAAAGCTATGTGGAAGCATTTAAAAAGAAAAAACGTTGGAAAAGAACAGTACCCTGCATGTCAACCCTTTAGAGCACTGAAAAAAAACAGATACTTTGTTGTATTGTTTTCCCAAAATGCCTCTACTGTCCTTTCCCTTTTCCTAGTCTACTGTATTTATCTTTTTTTTCTTATACTCATTTAAGAAAATGCATTTAAAAAGCAAGTCAGGTTACATTTGTCAGGTGTAGCTGCACTCATATTACTTTGATATTCTCTAGCTGCTCTTTGCTTTTGTTATTTTTTGTTGATTTATAAGAGCTGTAATTTGGTAGCCTGCATTTTAAAAGAAGTGGCAGTTTAACATCAAAAGGCACAGAAGCAGGTCTCAGACTTGCACAAAGTTTCCACATACACAATATACTATTGTTTGTACTGCATATGCATAACAATTGTTTGAAAGTATTCAGCCTTGCTTGCCAATAACTTCTCAGCCTAGACCTTTTACATTTCAAGTTTTTCATTTGGTCTGCTTAGGAAGCTAGAGGAAAAATTCATTATAGACTTCAGTGAGATCTGGATTTCACTCGCAGTAAGAAACAACAACACCAAACAGAATATCTGCAATATCTGCAATATGCTACATAGTGGCATTAAATGTCAGAAAACCATGTCAGATCTCCTAGCATAATTTTCTTTTATTTGCAGCTAACAAAAAAAAAAAATTAAAAAAAAAATAGCATTTCATTAGCTTGCAAATTTCACTCTGAAGTATACAAGAAAATTCTTTGATTTGTTGCATTCTGCAGGTATCAAGATATATCTTGCTCAGTCAAGGAGCCTGCAGAAGAATATGGAAAATATAGTTGGTTGTCAACAAGGGAAAAATTTGAGGCCATGTTTAGATACTCAGCATTTCAGTGTGTTTTACAGAGGTAGAGAAGAATTTTGTCTTCTTTTTTACTGGGAGGCCTGAGGCGTTTGAATTCAGCACTTCTCTAGAAGCATCTTCTTCTCATCTGTAGATGAGACTTTTCTGTAGGTCCCTGAAGTTACAACTGGCTTTTGATTGAAGATCACTAAAAGTTCGTGTAGTGGTCCACAAATACAACTCCTTGATATTGCAGTTCTGAAAGATATGGTTCCATTTTGTATGCTTTCCTCAGCAGTTCTTGAATAGTCAACAAGACCTGCCAAACAGCATCATAGTTTCTATAGGAGCCACCCCATTATGAAAAACTAGAACTGTGGAGTAATACCTTTTCCAGCAGTACCCAAAATACTCTGCATTAGGAACTGCACTGGGAAAAGACTGAAGTCTGGAAGAATTTTACTGCTGTGAAATCAGAATATTGCCAAGTTTAATGTAACACGATCCAGGCCAGGATTTATGGACACCCTGCATGCTAATACTATGCAGCACCAAGCTGCATTTAATCAGTTAGGGAGTGGAAACTCAGAGCATGCTGTCTGTAGTGAGTATTTTCAATAAAGAGTACCTTTTAACATCTTTATAAGCATCTTCCTCCATTATTTTAGATAAAGAAAAAGCACTGCACCGCCAACTTTATTAATAAGGTTAGTTGGTTTTGGTAAATAAACTGTATCCTCTCCCTGGTATTTTTTCTAAAACCTTCCAGCTTCATTGATCAGCACTCCAATCCCTCACCTACTCTGTTCGGATCTCTTTCTTTGCCATTGCAAATACTTAGTTAACACCATCTCACTGCTATTCTATCCAGAATATAATCTAGTTGTCATAGTTACGAGTTCTCACAACCTTGATTTTTCAGCAGTCCATGTCTGATATTTGCTTGTTCCACAACCTTTGACAAATCACTTAACTTTACAGTTTCACAACTTTCATATCTGAAAAGCAGATATAGTAATAGTTACCTACTTTTTGCAAGTGTTGAGGGGATTAATTAATCAGTGTTTGTTAAGGACTTAAAATCCCTTGAATGAAAGGCACTAAACTAAAAAAAAAATAATAATTTTGGATCAGAATTATAAATGCTAGAATTATTGTTATTACGGTTCATCTGATCTTTAATTTTATAGTCCCTGTAAATTCACAACATTTGACTCTGTGACTGCTGAAGCATCTCTCTCCTCAAATAATGTCCAGTCTTGAATTTAAAGAAAATTTGAGGGATGAACAATCTGATATCCCTGGACAACTGTAACATGGTGATACTAGTTGTAACACAACTGGATCAAATTTGCCATGCTACAGCTTTTATCCCTTTTGATTCTTCTAGCCTTTGTCTGCTATGTATAAGTGCTCTGTTGTACTATGTCTTCTCTTTCAGCTGATACTTATGTTTCCCTCTGACTGAAAAATCTTATAAAAGATAAACTGGCAACTGAGTGACCCTAGGAATTCAGCAATAACCTGCTTTTCAGGGTTCCATTAATTTCTATAATTCTTCACAGAACAATTTCATAATTTTCAGCATTTTCTATGGTAGAAAAAAAAACTGGATGCAAATAGATTCAGCAAAGCCTCAAGATGCTCATGCTTCTCACAGATAAGTATTTCTCTGCCTACACTTCCGAGCATTTTTAGCTATAGCTATGAATAAATGTTAATCAAATAAATAAAGAAGCTTGTAAGCACTTGATTATTTACTTTAAAGTGAAAAGCAGTGGCTTTTAATGAAGTATTTAACCTGTTGGTATGAAGTATTTAAACTACTGGTATGCCAAAATTGCCAATGTTTTCTCTATGCCCTGGCTTGTACATTAAATGAAAGTACCACGAACTAACACTTTACTACATTTTAATCCACCCAAGCATCATATATAGGAATATCAGGCTCTGTGTTCACAGGTATAACATGTAAAAATCTATGTGTTCCCCTGCCACAGAGATACATAAAAAGTTTTTGGGAGTCTACAATTATGAGTCAGTAGCCTTTCTATGTGCCACACATTTGAAGTTTCATATACTTTAGAATTCCTGTGATCCCCATGCAATAACAGCATCTTTCAAGAATTTCTTTCCATGGAACAATTTTTCATGTGTCACCATATTTTGCTTTGTTTGTTTCTTGCACAGACACACAGAACATGCTGAGTTGGAAGGGACCTCTCAGGATCATGAAGTCCAGCTCTTAGTCCTGCACACCCCAAGAGTCACACCATGTGCCTGAGGGCGTTGTCCGAACGTTTCTCGCACTCTCTCAGGCCGGTGCTATGAGCACTGCCCTGGGGAGCTGTTCCAGTGCCCCAACACCCTCTGGGGGATGAACCTTCTGCTGGTACCAACCTAAACCTCCCGTGACACAGCTTCAGGCCACTCCCTTGGGTCCTGGCACTGGGCACCCCAGAGAGATAAGCGTCTGCATTTTCTCTTCCACTAACAGGTATTTTGTAGCCTGCAATGAGCTCTACTCTCAGTCTCATTTTCTCTTTTGAACTGTCTAGGACAATATTTAAAAACACTGTCTCTTTGCTTTCTTCCTCTGGGACCTCAGACTTTATTCTCACCTCAACAATGGGTAAATTGCATTTTATTCATGTTTTGGTTTTTTTTATTCTGCATTAATTAGAACACTGTAGCCTGATTTTTTTCCTACCTAAAAATGTGTATTTTCCATTTAGTAAAATAAAGTATATCCTTTACTTTGCCCTGTTTTTAAGATAATGATAAAGATACCAGTGACAAGAAAACCAAAGACTCTTATTACAATTAGAAAGAAGCAATATAATAAACATATACTGCACCTATAAATTACATGATGTAGAAAACAGAGATGTAACATATACTGTACATATAAATTACATGATATAGACAGACTTTCTGGGGTGTCAGCCTTAGTGATTTTTCCAGTGAAGCTTCAACTGCCAAGAGACGAATCTTCACTACATTCAGAAGCTATGCCATAATGTTGCAGTTCTAAACATGAGGATGTTTATTCTGACATTTGAACTACATTTGCTCACACTTTAATCTTATGCCATCCATGCTAGCTGTATCCATAAACAACTGCTCTTTCTTCATGGAATTTATAATCTTGCAATGCAGGAGTTTGAAATTAACTTAAAGACATTTCAAATGAAAATGGCCCAAACTAATGGCCCTTGTCATACTAGGTGGATCTTGGTGTTCAGTACTCTCAGAACAGGTTCATTCAGAAATTCCACATGTGGAGAATTTTCATGTTTCCATACTTAATTTACTTCTCTTAAGATATTTGACATTACAAGGGATTTTGATTCAGCAGATGAATACAGCAGTATTGTGCAGAAAATGCAACACAAGGGTAATATAGCAATACACAGTTGAATAAAAACAAAATTCTGATTCCCATTCTAGGTGTCTCTATGCTTACCATCACTGGGGTGGTTAGTTGAAGCCAGCCCAATTTGAAGTTTGTTTTGATGGTCCTTCAGTTTTTATATCCCTGTGTTGGACTGAATCACTTGTACACTTCTCCCATGATGCTTTAGCCATTTTAGGATGACACCCACGCCTTTTTGATTAACTTATGGAAGGATGTTTACACAACTCATTGATCCACTCAACTTTCAGAGCCATTGATTAAACAAAAAATCCCAACAGCTTCATGAAGCGCTGTCTGCTTCAGTGAACTTTGTGAGCAACCCACAGGTGAAGAATTCGACAGACGCTTTTAAGGTGGCCGACGATAAAGGCAAAAAGGACAGGTCTCAATATAGAAATCCAAGAGCACTTCATTGGCCACAAGGAAATCCAGGGAAAAAGACAAAGCAAGGCGAAAACCATGGGATTTTCTATGGGAATGGGGGGTGTACCTGAGGGTCAAGGGCCAATGGGGCAGATGAAACTGGTGCAGAGGAGCGCAGCCAGCCCTGACCAAAGGGTTGGCAGGGGCAGGACAGGGGGTGGAGTACTGGGCAAACTGGGACCAGTGGGGCTCAGGGAAGGGGAGAACGTTCATGGGCAGGTACATGTAAGGCAACGGGGGCTTGAACTAAGGTGAACAGGGCTGAACCAAGCCACTTGGAGTGGCACCAACTACAACAACCAGTAAAGTTCAGCAAATGAACTCGTGCTTACAGAGAGCTTAGGGCAGATGGCCCTTTCCCCCTAGGTCTCAGAGGGGTATTCCTCCTGGACTGAATTGTCTCTTCCAGGGCTGAACCACCTGCTCCTTCTGGTCCTCTACAGCCTCATGCCTCCTTTGTGCTGGGGTAAGTTCTGCTTTCTTTACAACAGCAGTGGTCATGCCTCATGCTCTTACCTGATCCTCAGGAACATAGCTTTGTCCATCTCCTCTGGGTCTTCCTCCATTGTGGGGGTTCATTGATCAGTTACAGTTGATGTGACCTGACCCTTAGTGATTTTACAGTTATTTCTACAGACAGAGGAAAACAATTATGTTAAGATAGATGTACTTTAGCTAATGCACTAGTGAGGTCATCAGGAAGGAAAGCAGCAGGGATGGCACTGGCTGTTATATCACACCATTCTGAAGAAGTGGATAGCATAATAAAAACTCAATTGACAACTGTACATTAGACTAAGTACTTCGAGCAGTGAAGTCAGAGAGCATTTGCCATCCAGGATGATTTTTATACTTATCCTTTTCTGACACCTTCTTTTTCTAAGTGTCTCTGACAACACTATCATGACAGGACACTGGACACTTCAAACCTTTTGTTCAGCTTGGTGCAGCTGTTCTTACATTCTTAATACAATAGGAACATCACCAGGGTCACTAACAAACATCAATCAAACTTGAGAAGTATTATAATCCAAAAATCTTTTGAAATAAATACATTCCTTAAATGGATTACAACCATTTTCTTAGATTACCTTAAAGAGAAAAGATGAACAAATCAAGACTGATATGCTTAAAACACAGCTAAAGTTTATTTTAATTCCTTTCAAGCAAAGATCTCAGAGTAAATACTGATCTAAGACCACAGTATTCCTCTGGGAAGTATGTTTGACTCTGAATTATTCTAATAGCTTTACAAATGCATAAATAGGCTAAATGAATTATTCCACTAAACTCTGACAGAATTCTGTTATTACGTTTGACTTGGAGACCTTAATAGACCACATACACATAGTACTTGAGTGAACCAGTGGTATAAAAGCACAGTTTGGAGCAGTTGCTATCACAGCAAGGTTATAAATTTGTTACCATAAGGTGTGTCAATATTTGTATTTATGTGGTCTACATTTAAGTGAATTAAAATTTGTATTTTTGGACATGGAATTTCTGTAATTTCTGTTGTAAATGCAATCTATTGTCCCCAGGAAAAAAATATATATAAAAAAAAAGGTAGGCATTACTGGCTTTCTGAGACAGGTACCTCATCAGAAAATATATTACAGGAATTGATAAACCCCATCATTATTTTTGATAAATTTTGTAAGATACCATCATTTTTAATGGTAGCCTAAAAGTTTTGTATGTGTTTTGTTAATTTTAGTTATTTTGTCAAACCATGTGCTCTTGGGGAATCTCCTACCAGAAATACAATGAGTTCTACATGGTGAGTGACAGTTCTAGATTAACAGGTCAGTAGTGTTGTAAAAAGGTTGTTGGCAACTCCTCTGACAGATTGTTTTGAGTTTAAAAGCTTCCATGTACATCTGGCAGAAGGACTGACTGGGCACTACAAAAGATAAAACTTTCTAATTAATCTTCAGGAGACTAACAAATCAAGTGGAAGGGTTGAGAAAGTGGAATGAAGTGGAATAAGCCCAATCTTCATGGCATGTTGCCACTGTGTTCCCAAATGGAACTAAAATGAAACAAGGAGACAATGTATGTCTTATATATATGAGCAGCCAGAGAAAAAGAATTAAAGGCAAAGATATTTTGAGTTGTAAGGGAAATCAAATCAAAATGGCAACATCCATATCACATCACCACTGGCTGCTAAGGTTTTAGCAGATTATTGTGTATGACAAATATCTTAGAGACCAAGCAAATTTTATTTTTTTCCCCTGTAGGTCTGTTGCCTCATTGCCTGCCGTGGCAGCTAGGTAATGGAGATTACTTCATGCCCAAGTGGGAATGAATAGGCTACTCTGGGAAGAAAAATATTTTGGCAGTCTTCATCTCAGAGCACAGTATTTTGGCATAAATAAGATAACAATACAAAGATTGGATAACATTAAAAATAGTATTAATCTGAGTTATTTTTTAGCCTTTTAGAAATCTCAAAATTTACTGTTTCTCTTCCACCTGTGTCCAATCCATGGCAGTCTCTGCTGCTTTGGGGTTAAAAAACACCCCCACTGCCATTCTTGGGGATAGCTGTTGATGCTGAGACAAAGATCATTCAGTGTTTGTCAGTTGGCAGCATCTCACATTGTGAAGTTCCAGCTTCACAAATGACATGACAATGCTCTGCCACAGAACAGTGAAAAACAAATTCCTACACTTCTGTTTCAAGACAGGTTAGACAGAGATGACACTCAAAGTGTAAAGCACTAATATGTTCCTTTGTCCTTGTGGCAGTGTCACTCTAGGTCAGGAACTAGGCCTGGACAGTGAAAAATGGAAGAGTTTGAGAAGAGAGGCTTGGCTAAATGAATGATGAAAACCAATTTAGTTGTAATCTGGCAGCTGTAAATTTAACTTGTGATGGCAGAATATCTATAATTAGGAACATAGGATAGGGAGGCAGACTGTAGAGAAATAGCAAAAGAGCTAAGAAGATTTCGGTGGAGTTTTCTGACTATGATGGATCATTCTAAAACTGAAAGAATATTATTCTAATGAAGACAGGCCAATTATTTTTATAGTGTGTGATCAGGTACCAAAACTAGGTCAAGACAAAAATAACTTGGAGAGTTTTATCTCATTAAAAAAAATAAAATTTTGCAACAACTAGTTGAGCTAGCAAATGTACTTTCCAAACCAGAAGATGGTAGCATTAAGTCAATATGTTGTAATTTTGGCTTTCAGATGAAACTGCTTAGAGATCAATAAGTGCTCTTGTTGTGTGAAAGGAAAAAACTGGCATGAACTCTGCAGAAATGCTCAGCAACAGGTCACTAACAATTCCAAGAATATAAAGTAAACCAGAACAAAGGAAAGAAGCCTTGAGATTTATCTGAGATTTCCCCATTAAGAGATGTGGCAGTATACACTTTCTTATGCCATCTACACAAGTGAGGAACTCAGTCCAGTGCTCCAGGCACTGCTATATTAAATATTGATAGGAATTCACTGTATAGTAGATTTTTCCTTCTAAGGAACTGCTAAATAGTTAATGAGGTGTTAGGCAGCTGACTCCATCCTGAATGGGTAATTCTTTCAGAAACAACAGTTTGTTTGCCCCTTGAGGGTTCATTTTTTTACTACCTCGTACAACA
The DNA here is from genome assembly GCA_032173965.1 of Sitta carolinensis. Lineage (NCBI taxonomy): Eukaryota > Metazoa > Chordata > Aves > Passeriformes > Sittidae > Sitta > Sitta carolinensis. Next base: position 74,443,090 of record CM063313.1, read on the forward strand.
AAATATAACTTGACTTAGGCTTATTATTTTGTAACCTAAAAAAATATATACGAATTGATTACTGTATTCTAAATTATCTGAACACCTCTGGAAGTCTTTCTCTACTCATAAATAAACAATGAACAAGTATCTAGTCAGCATCTGTCTGATGAATTACAGTGTTTGAAACATCACAGTCAATGTGATCTAGTCAATAACAGACAGAAGTGAAAAAGATACCAGCCGACCAGGCAGAAAAATGAGTCTTTCTGTTACTTTAACTCATTTCTTCCTAGCCACAGTGAATAGACATACCAGTGCACATTCTAAACCTATGCTACTACCGTGTCAAAAACCTCAGTACACTGAGCCAGTTGTTTGCCAGCTGTGTGTTCATCAGCTGTCAGCTCAGTGTGTCTTTGTTAAAAAATTAGAAGGGGGGTGGGGGGTTGGGGGTGGTATAGTGTGGAAAGTACTTTCTTTCCTGAGGATTTTATGTTTAAAGATGGAGGCAACTGGGACTGAGATCCCTTTATGTATCCACAGAGGAATACAAAGGTAGGGAACATTTCCTTCAGAACAAACTACTAATATTTTGCAGTCAGGCAGTGAAAGAAGTAAGAGATTCTGTGAATCCTCAAGAACATCCACGTTTGGGAAAGTGTGTGCTGTTTCTTTTCTGAGACTGACCTTAAAACTGGTGAGTTTTGACTTGTAGCTTGCACTAGAATACAGAGAGAAATGCTCATGGGCCATGGTCACCAGCTCAAATCAAATCCAATAAATCTATAGCCAGTGGACATCAGCTGTTCTGTTTGTCGTCTGACAGTGACACAGGACTAAAGCAGTGGGCAGGGAGGATTCTCCTTTGCCAATCCACCTTCCAGCACAGGCGGCCTCGGGGCCGCTCCCTCCGCTCCCGCTCTGGCAGGGCCGGGCTCCTCTGCCGGCACAGCCTGCCGGGCTTTCGGTTCAGGAGGGTAAAGAGGCTGCCCCGGCAGCGGGAGCGGCCCCGGGAGCCGCTGTGCACGGGCCCCAGCAGCCGTGGTCCCTGCGGGCGGGTCTGGCTCAGCCCCGGAGCCAGGAGCAGCCGGGACCCCGCTCCAGACCAGGAGCAGCCGGCACAGCTCGCAGGGGGTGTGAGCACGGGGCCGGCAGAGAGAAGCAGAGCCAGCCGTGTTCTGGTACGGGACTGAGACTAAATTAACTGCTCAGCCATGCAGCACTGTACCCAGTGAACGCTAAAGCTCTCTTGAACTGAGAAGAAAAAAAGGTGGAACTTTGTAGGAACAACAAATGAGGCTGAGGTCAGTAAGAAAAGAGTTAAATTTTAGATCGAAGGGACTGAAAAGTTCTGTCCTAAGCTTGGGCCGTGAAATTCTTTTGTAAAGCAATGGTAAGGATATACTCGATGTATCAGGCTTCAGTTTCCCTCGTGTAAATTCAGAGAATGCTTTGGGGGACGCAGTGTTCTAACTACAATCACGAGCAGAGGCACCAGTGCTACAGCAAACAGAGGCCGAAGGAGCTGCGTGCTAATGAGAAGCTTGAGCAGTAAAGGGAAAGATGAGAAACCTTGCCCTGGAGATAAAAGGGGAAGACCTCTGTTCTCAGAGGTAGACGAAAAGAACTTTTATTTTATGCTCGAACGGCTCATCCTTAAAACAGTACCCCAATGAGTTGACACAGACCAAAAACACAGTTGTGAGAAGAACTGTGAAAGATGGGAAGAGCTCCACAAATACAGATCTTGGGAGGCTGTGGTTTGTGAAAATTGAAGTCACAAGAACTTCTTTCCTTATAAAGAGTTCTCCATAACATTAGCAAAGAATACTTTTCTCTGTAATTGAATTGAAGAAAGACTATTTTAAAAGTGGGTAACTGACTAAGATTTTTGGGTGTTGGGTTGTTTTTTTTTTTCTGTACATTGTTAGTTGAAAAGAAAGAAAGTGTAGAGAGGGAAGAAAAAAAGTGTTCTGAAAGTTTTATTCTGATTTCTTTTTATTTATTTTTTGTTCTGTTAATAAAGTTTTTCTTTGTACCCTTTCAAGTTTAGGCCTGCTTTGTTATTTTCTCCTGATTCTATCTCATAACAAAAATAGACCCACCACATTCTGTGGTGCATTAGCTGGGAAAAGTCTAAAACTGGCAAACCTAGATCACTGTACATAATTGGTATTTCTGCCTAATTTCAAACTGAAACTACGACACTGTTGCAGACACAGAGGTCTTGCTCCAAGCACATGGAGACTACTGACAACCTGTGCAGGCTTTCCAAGGCACCTGTTAAAGGCATGCTCAGTTTTTCACAGCATCCCTATCTGTAAAGTAGCTGTCCCTGCTCCAGTTCAGTGGATAAACATGGGTCATTGTGTTGTTGATCCATTTTTTAAAATCCAGTAAGCATTTCTTAGGTACTTTAAGAGAAAATGTAGTAAAGAGTAATAAGATTTTGTACTTCTACAGAGGGTGTTAGGATACAAAAATATAGTAGGTTTTATGTAAGTTATTTAAACTTTTGCTAAAATGGGTAGGCAAAATCAGTTCAGTACAGAAAACCAATAACACTGCTGACAATGCAACACAAGGTATGAGAAACTACCTTGTAGCAGATAAACTAAATGTTTTTATAGTTGGGCTGCTTTCATTCCACATTACCTCAAACAATCATAAAACACAATCTACTCCATTGCACAAAAACTTCTTGGAATTTCTGCTATAAAAGAACGGTCCTGAACACAGTGCAAAAGCCAGGCAGATTTTGTGATATGCTTCAGAGAGATAAAGAGAAGGATCAGAACTTAAACATTTCATAAAATAATAAATCAGTGTTACAGTAAATAAGAAAATCTGAGCATTGACAGACACCTCTCAAGTTAGTGAGGGAAGAAACTGTTGGGCTTACATTTTTATGTTTTACAAGTTGTACTGTTTTCCCAACACAGAATGTCTGAATATTATGGAAAATAATTTATCTGAATATAATATAGCATACCTCAAATATAGCCCTTTGATCAGATCACCCCAAAGCATTACTGCCACAAAATAAAAAGGGATGCTGACTATTTAAACACAAATGCAGAAAAATACAGGAATGCATATTTCAAGCCTAACAGACCTTCTCTCCCAGGGCAACTGATCTGAAAGTCTCAAGAAAGTTTGTGAGATTTGCTAGTAATCCACAAGAGTCTGGGCTGTCTGAGTTGTCACTTTAGCTAGTGATCATGCTGACAGCACCCTTTAACCATAAGGCGCTGCTTTTTAGTCTCTTTCCCTGTTCCAACCATATCTATGGATAGAAGAACAATGTTTGCCAATTTCTGTCACTGCAGACACTCTTCTGCTCTGCAGCTTTTCTCCTACTGTGGCCTTTGTCATATTTAACACAGAGAGGAGTAAATTTGGCTTCTCATTCACACTTTTTTTTTTTTTCCCCATGAAGTCATAATTCTACAGAAAGCAAGCAACCTGATTACCTAGGAAACAGAGTACAACCCAGTAGGTTGCAAGAAGCTGCCTACAGTAAGACAGAGTGCATGCAGCAGACCCTTGCATTACCCTTTTAGATTATACTTTGAGTTATGATGGAAAGAACATAAGATGAAATTAACCCTACTGGATCAGGCCAAACCCTCTAGGATGACAGTGACTTGCCAATGTCAGGTAACAAAAGCAGGTAATAGGGGAAATTACTTATAAACAGAGTGTAAGTTTATAAGGCACTTTTCCCATGTTGGTGCACTGTGATGTACCACAGAAAGTGGCAGAAGGTGATGCATTCTTCTCAACCTAATACAGAGAAGTTGGTGCCAGAGGGAGGTGAGGTTTGTACACTTTTTTCAGATTTCCAAATAAAAATAAATCATTTATCTAAGTAATGCTGATGAAAATAAGGTGAGGAAGCTTCTGTGTTTACAGCTTCATGCAGTTCAGAGAGGAATATCAATAGCCTGTCAATAGCAGCTAAACCAGTCTGCAAGTTAGAGCAGTGATGGCAACAGTTCTTAGGGAAACTTCAAGGATTTGCTTGCTTGCATAAACTTACTTGTTTCTAGCAAGTCTTCACCCATCTTGCAATAGATACTCACCCTGGAATACATGCCAACAACAGTTTAGTGAGGCAAACTTTCATGAAAACCACCAGTCCCTGAAAATAGTGACATTTAGAGACTATGTGGCTAAAAATCAGATATTCTGAACAATTTGTCTGAGAAGAAAGACAAATACTTGTAGAGCTTGCTTTTTACAGTGTGCTTGGAGTATGGGGCTGAAGTGATAAAGCTAATAATTATGAAACAGTTGGAGAGTCTGTCCAAGAACAGTGTAGGCTGGAGCAAACTTCACCTGTCCAAGATGTGAATAAACTGGAGGGCAATGCAGAGAAGATATAATGAAGAATCCTGTTAAAATGGTGTGCTGGAATGAACCACTGTCAGCGGGACAGATAGAGAGAAGTGTAAAGGAGAGAAAAGAGTGATTCTGATACTTTTAGGAGAGTAATGGCTTTGGCAAGCAAGTATGCAAATAGGAGTGATGGAGCTGTAACTACAGTGAATCCCGTGGAGTATGCCCTGTAGTTCAGGTACAGCAAATCACATGGCTCAGATAAAACCAATCTGGGGGTACCAAAGAAAATCAGCCTTTGGAAATAATAGAACAACAATGAGGAAGCTGAATATAATGAATACGGGAACATAGAAAAAAAGAGGAAGCAGTTGTTTTGCACTCAGTATATTCTGTTTGCAGAATTCATTGTCAGAGTGGGGTCACAGAAAGACACCCAAAAACAAAGTAGGGTTGGTTCATGCTGTGACTTAATGATAACTCTAAAGCTATCCAAGTGATAGGCAGTCTGCTCTGAAGTTTTGGTAAAAAGAGACTTAAGAGGGAGGGAAAGTAGGTTAGAAAAATGTTAGGTAGGTTAGCCACCTGTACTACTAATGGTGTCTACATCATAAAATTTGCCTTCTCTGTGGGAACAGTTCAAGAAGTGTAAATTCTGTGTATGGACATAAAAGACTAATTCATGCACAAACCGGCTGGGACTGAGTAGCAGCCCTGATGTCAATGCCTGGAAGCAGCAGTGAATATCAAACAGAAAACAAGCCAGCATTGCAGACACATCACAAATAAAATCACAAATAAGGGGAAGTGCACACTGCCTATTTGGAGGAGCCTGGACAGCAGGTCAAGGGAAGGGACTATACATACTTTCCTACTCTTGTGAGACTGCACCTAAAATAATGTAGCTAGTTTTGGGCTCCTGATCAAGGGGGGTAAGGGAAAGAGTATCAACCAGGAGCTACCAAGGTAGGTAGGATCTTAGAGCACTTGACCTTCAAAGAGAAGTCAAGAAAGATTGACTCATTCAGCATAACACAGAGGTCATCTGATAGCAGTCTGTGGCTGCTGGAAAGGAATTTATGATTTCTTGAGCCAAACTCTTCCCTTTAGAAGAAAAAAACCTCAGAAGGAACAATGAAACCTTACTGCAGCTGGGACATTCAGATTAAATGATTGTGAAAAGTTCCTAGAAAAGACAGAAAGTGAAGCACAGAAGTGAGAGATTGTACAACTTGACTAGGGAGAGAAATGTTTTACCTGATCTACAGCTGGTGAAAAATTTGCTTCAGGGAAGAGGCTGAATCAGATGTCTTCCAGAGGAAAATTCCAACAAGCATTCTCTGAATCAATGATTACCTCATGGTTAAGTATACAGTGTTCTTCACACGTTCCATGTTGTTTGATTTCCACTGCAGCAAATGGATGAGTGTAGATGAAGCTCAAATGCTACTCCCGGAGTGTTCCTTTAAATCTCCTGTGCCTTGAAGGAAAGACAAGTAAGCAAATTATGTTTCTGTACCATGACAGAAGACCTATAGCTCAGGGTAAAACCTATTTTCATCTTGTTTTGTCCTGTATTCCTTTTGCCTGGAAAAAGTACGTGCTTTGCTTTGCAGTGTCACTTATGAGAGGATAGTCTTGAGTTAGTAGCAGCAGCAAAGGTCAGATTAGGAAGAAAAACTTATTGCATGCTATAAACAACTCAAATATTCCCCAACAAACACAGGGCTTTTATCAGCTCTTGTTTTATCAGAAATCAATCCATCCCTTCACAATTTACTTGTTCATAGGTTAAAAACTTAAGCTTGCAGTAGTAAATATGGAAACAACAGCCATAATTCATCAGTCCTTTTATCTTTGATAAGCTTGTATCATTCTCAATAGAAACTTCATGTATCTCTCATTTTACCAATGAATGTGACATTTATTTCTATAGACCATTTATACTAATAAACTACAAAACTGAGTCCACAGATATACCTGGAATAATTTCTCAGAGCAGTTATGCTGAAAATACTTTATTAGTTATTTTTAGCTTGCATAGCTTAATCCAGCCTCAGAACCAAACTTTAATTGGCCGAAAGCACTTTTCAGGTATCATAATGTAATAATATTTGGGCCTCAGGTCTCTCTCTCTGAAAATTTTTATTGTCTTGTGTCTTCAGTATATAATTTCCTTGAACTTCAACAGGAAACCCAGGCTTAGCTAGGAAAAATAGTTTTCAGATTTTTAACAGCAGTTTTTCAGGCTTTATTCATAGTCATCTAAGTTTAAAGCCTAAAGGAGTATGTATGATTAACACACACATGCACAAAAAAAAAAAAAAAAAAAAAGACAGTTGAACCAACCTCCACATTCCACATAGGGACTTTTCAGAAGACTATTGTTTACTCAGAATCTTAGGACATGTCTAGTACTCCAGAAATGTCGTGATAAGATCAGACTCATGCTCTAGGATACATATAGGAAAAGAAAAGAAAAAGATGGAGCAACTAGAACAGAGGAGGACAAAGATAGGAACAACAATCCAAAGAGATATAGCTGGGGCTGAGCTTTGCTTTATGCAGTGGTGGGAGGTAAGGCCTGGCTCTACAAACACTGCTTTGCCAGGTGACAGAACTGACCCGTGGATTACCCAGATTTCCTGGCTCAGGCTGTCATGGGCCCACAGGCAAACCTCAGCTGCTTGCCATGGCAAACACCTTTTCAGCTGTTTCCTCTGTGCCTCTCTCTGGCCCCAGCTTGGTGCAAGTGCTGCTGCTTCCAGGCCAGAGAGGTGCACCAGTAGCAAGGGAGTGCTGTCTCCACGTGGTCCAGTTACTAAGTGTGGAGAGGAGAGAGAAAGAGAGAGAGAGGACCTGTCTCTGAAAAACTGATATGCCTGTTATTATTCTTTTCTCACCTATCTCACACTGTCAATTTCTTTTTACTTCTTTCTCTTATTTGATGTCTGCTGTTGGCTCTTTTTTTTTCTTTCTGGTTTTCTTTCTGTCTCAATATCTTTTTTTTTTTTTCTATTTGAAGGTTATTAAAATTTAGTCTTTTCTCTCAGAGTGTAGCCCTCCTTGCCCTGTCATGAAATGAAATCATATTGAACAGAAAGGCTTTACTTGGAGCTCAGACAGGAATTAAAGACAGCAGTTTTAACAAGAACATACATAAACATCCCCAGACTTCTTGTACTGCCAGCGTGAGCTTCCTTATTCATGTTAAGATATTGACAATCTATTTTCAAGGTAGGATACATATTGCTTTGCAACTTTTATGTATGAAATGTTTTGCAGCTCTGTGAATGCCTCTCAAAGACAGAATCACATCTAGTCCTCTCACAGCTCTTGTTATCTAACCTACTTCTCCTTGCAGAGAATGTATCTCAATAAATTTCCTCAACTGTATTAAGCATGTATTATTTATGTACAGTTATGAGGGAGCAGAAAAGAAGTCCTAATTTTGCAGTGTATTGCTGCTGATTTAATCAGTGTACATTTGCAAACCATTAAAGCACACACAATATTTCCCTTCTGCCTCCTGCTTTTCCTCCATGTCTTTTGACCACATGGATAATGCTGGAGCTGCTAATTCTCTTCTTGCAGTGCTTAATGCTCTTGCCAGAGCACTTATTACTAGAAAGATGCTGAGGATCAAACCTGTACTGACAATAATCCAGTGTAGCAACGGCTGAAGTCAACAAAAGTTGTGTCTCCCTATGCCAGGGCTGTATTTACTGCTAAAACCCTCTCCAGCACAAAGATGCCTTGCCATGTTTATTCTGTGCCATCATGTATAGTATAATCAGGACAGAACAAGAGACAAAAGGTTTACACTGTTGTTTCAACGTCTGCCAATAGCAAGATTGGAGATTCACAGCATCTGAAGCCAGTCAGTTCATCAAAGTGCTCCTCAGCTGCACAAAGCACTCCATCTTAGCGTTGCACCCAATTGTGCATTCCAGGGGATCTTTCAATATGCTCTTCTAGGCAGTGCTAGCAAACTTAGCAATATGCTCTCTCGCCTTACTTGCTGACTGTCTTAAAAAAAGAAAATTAAATACATTTCTTATATGGCTATAATGTGGAATTTTTCCACACCATTAAATAAAATGTTACTCTAGTTAATTGGCATTTTCTAGGAGAAAACATTTCTTAAGCTAAACTTACTGAGTTGTGTGGAACATTTTGCTAGTGCACAACACATTTTTTTTTTCCCAACATATAAAATATTTCTGCTTCTGAGCTGGCAACCATCTAAGGTAGAAAATCAGCTGCCTTTCCATCTCTCACCAGAATAAAGCAAGAGTAATTATTCTGAAGTCAATGGAGTTAAACAAGTGTACATTTGAGAAAATCATGTTCTGCCTGATCAGCCCTGTAAAAGAAAACCAGATACAACCTTTATTACAAACAACCAAGTTAGAGAAAATTATTTCTTACTATGGTTTTTAATGTAGCTTAAGTGATAGTGTGACACATAATAGTAGCATTTACATACATAATAGTAACATTTCATGAGTAACTAAGAAAAAAATATTGCATGTGATGTGCATTTTTTTGCAGCAGCAACCATGAGAAAAAAAATTCTTTGAAACAATAGCATTTCTTTGTTAATGTATTATGCACACACCTGTGCATTCACATGGGTTAATGGGAGGGCAAAAGGAGCCTTAGTGCAAATGTGATAGCCAGAGTAGAGCAAACACAAAGGAAAGTTATACAGGAAGACAGACAGAAAGGTTTAATATTAGCCATTGGAGCTGCTGGAACTGATACTTTGAGCTAGGGTTTCTTAACATTAATGCTTCCTTCTCTGTCTTCCTGAAAAGCCTATTACATAAGTCTGGTTATTGGGTTAGACTCATTTAAAATCCAGCCTTGTGTCACCTATTAAGCTAACAGATGTAGATCCATAGATGGATGAATTACTACTAGCTTCAGAATGCTTGGCTTGTATAAGGGGATTGAGGTGCTGTATGATGCTTGGGATTTTTTATTTTCCTCTTGCCTTATCCACATGAGAAATACTTTGCTAGACACTAACTTGCTTGACCTTTTTGTCTCAGTCAGAAATTTTCTATTTAAAGTAAAAAATGATCCTAACAGAGAGATACCAAACATCCATCGTTTAATCTCTGGGGTCCTTCAACCAATTTGAAAGTCAACATTGGAGGAAGCAATTTTTTTTCTGCTTGTTTCAGCCCGATCTCCTACAGTTGTTTAAATTGGACTAGCACACAGTTTTAAATTAACTGAATAGTAAAATAAACATGTTGTGTACAGTTTTTATAACACTTACACAAAGGAATATGATTGTGTAAAAAAAATTGAAAACAATGATAGGGACTATAGAATGACATTCCTAACACACAATAATAAATAAATATATTGTTAAAAAAAAAAAAAAAAAGAGAGAGGAAAAAAATTTTAAAAAAAGTATTCCTCTATGAATTCCTGAATTTTGGCTTCAACAGGTTGGAGAGTCAACTATTCTAGAGGTTATTAATATAGTCTGGGTGAAAGATGTACTTCTGGTTCTGTGCAACTTTGTTTGAGTTTATAAATAAATCATGTCCCTAAATCATGTCTCTCTATGCAGACCAAGTGATATATATGCATGTTCACAAGAACCTCTGTAGACATACTGAGACCTGCACATGCTACAATACAGAATGGTGTTTGACAGGCCACTGGGCAAGGTAACACAGAATTCTTTGCTCTTAAAATGTTTATTAAGAAATAATAATTTGTTTATAGCATTTCGGCAGTTATGTCTGTTAAAAAAAAAAAAAAAAAATCCAATAGACTTTTCTCATTTTTTGGGAAAAAACCCCAAAAGATCCAACCAAAAAACCCCAGTCCACTGAATGAAGACTTATTGGTTTAGACTTTAGAATCAAAATTTCTAGTAGTGGTGGGAGGCAGAACTCTGAACAATTTCATTAGTATTTAGAAATACCCAAGTAAAAATCTTCAGTGATTCCAGAGAAAAAAGTCCTGGGAGACTGTGTTACATAATGTAGCAATACAAAACTCATTGGATCATTTGTTATTTGTTTGGAGTCTGACAAAAAATCACCAGATAGTTCAGCTTTGTATTTTGTTTAGGATAAAATTTACCTAAAATCACTCTGACAGAGCTTTTATAATTACATGTTTTATGTTAATTTGCAGACATTTGTATCAATGTTGCCAGCTTCAGGGACACCACATGGCAATATGAGGTCTTGTCATTGCTCTAAAATGTTAAATCCTGTAAAACTAACTAAATATTGACAATGAGCTAATACAAAACATAAACACGCTAAAATATTGACATTCACTGCATTAAAGATCACTCCAAGTGAAGAACGGTGTAACACTGCTATTCAGAGAAGACAGTGGTATTACAGAATAAAAAGATATTTTCCCTGTTCCAAAGTACAGGGAAACCCTCTGTGAAGGGACAGATTTTACCTTCAGATAAACATAACCTGCCAAGAAATTTTCTAATTAGGTGTACCTAGACTCCCAGGTTCCATCCTCCCTAGAAACTGTAAAACAGCAGCACTAGAAAACAAGCTGAAAGGGGAAACTTTAACCAGGTCACCGGGATTTATTAATCTCAGTAGTTCTTTTCTTGAAACAAGATAAAAACCAGGCACAGCCTCCTGCAAACTTAAACAGGTGCTGTATAGCATGAATCCTTCTACCTGATGAAAAAAAATTGTTTAGAAATTCTGTTTCAAACTGTGGCTTGTGACATAGCGACTTCCTATTTTTCTCCTTTGCTTTTGATTTTCACTTTCAGAAATGAAAATGAAGAGTCATCTGTTGTGCATTAAATATTAATTTCTCGATAGTGCTTCCTGTTTTACTCTTTGCCAAGATTTAAGTACAGAAAAATTATTCACATTCTGCATTTCCTTGAGGTTTTTGGAAGCTTTCTCAGCAGCAGAACATCATAAAGAACTCTGTGACAAAAAGTAAGAGATGCTAAGGAAGGTCAGGATTTGGCATAATGTGTTTGTTAATCCAGTGTTCCTAACAAGTTACATCCTTTGTGAGTTTTATGAGAGAAAGTTCAATACAGAGAAGATGGTGTGTGATCTAGGGATAGGCTGGATTTGCTATACCATCTCCCCTGTTTCCTTTATTTACTAAAGACAGTAACTCTTAGTCAATAAAATTGTACCAGATCCAGGGAACTATTCCAGCTCTGGGCCCTCATACAGCAGGAGAGCATTGGGCTCACCCATAGTTTTCACTATGGAGAAGGCTTTCAAGCCTGTCAGTGAATTTACTGCCAAGACTTTTGCTAAAACAGCTGATTTTTTGGGAACTCTGACCAAAATCCTTTTAAAATATTATTCCAAATTTCACTGACGGCACTTCACAGTGAACACACACTGTCTGCAGGGATTTCATTTTTTGGGGCTTTAGCTCATGTCCATTTTTAACCAATTAAGCTTGGCAATTTCTTTTTAAAACTATGTTCCCTTCTTTTCTAACAATTCCTCCCCCTACTGTCCTTGGAAGTTCTCAGAATAGTTGGGAAAAAAAAAAAAAAAAAAAAAAAAAAAAAAAAAAAAAAAAAAAAAAGAATAAAGCCCCCAGTAAAGGAACACAAGGCACATCTATGTCAGAAAACTCTTGTTAGTGATTTCTGAACCACTTTTGTCACTGAAATTTAAAGCAAGAATAACAAAACCCTATTATAAAGGAGGACTGAAACATTGTTTCCCTCTTTTACCTCTTTGTATTATCATGTCACTCTGATTCAACTAAAGCTGCACAGAGGGAGGAAACCACAGTCTCAATCTCTCTGATTTTTGTAGCAGGCCTAATTTTAGAATCTGTTGTGTCAAGTTTTTCTAAACCTGTCAGTTTAATTTGGCAGATGCGGGTTAATGGAGACCTACTGAAAGCAGGGTGAAAGTCTATCCGAGTAGACGAACATAATTCATGACTTTCACAATGCAACAGTAAGGTAATAGATAAATGTCTCTTCCTTGAAGTTGTGGCAGGAAGCTATAGACAAAGGTACCTTTTAAGAAAAAAATAAAGCACTAAAAAGGAAAAAAACGTTAATGGCCATGGAAAGAGGAAAAAAAAACCGCTGCTATGTTAGCTGGCCCCTTATCTTTAAATTCTGAAGTGGCAGCTGCAAAAAGATCAAGACAGGTAGGGCAGCAGAAGGCAGAGGCTTAGCACAAAAAGCTTTAAATGGAAGCAGAGCACTTCAGGCACCACGATACAAATCAGCAGTGGCGGAAGAAGCCTTTCAAGAAAATAATTTAATATTTGTTAAATAATTTGTAAGAATTATTACAATATTACTTAGCTCACTTCAGCCCCAGACCGCCAGTGAGTCAGGAGTACAGAAAATGCTGTCCTGACTGGACACTGGTCCATTTAGGTAACTTAATACACGCATCTAAAGTAGAGAGATGAGGATATTCAACTTTGTAATTACATTACATTAATTCTATAGTGATATTCATTCTGGTAAAAAAATGGATGAGAGAATTTCACAGCAACAGACCCCAGGACTGCACACCCTACAAATCTTGCGTCCAATTTGGACAGTTCAAATCCCCTTTGTCTCTCTATGATCTCAGGGAGTACCTCCCCTCAGGGCTTCATACATGTCCTCTGAATTACTCCTTAGAGACTACCAGAGGGTCCTAGTCCTTGACATTGCCTCTCACAAAGAACTAGGCAGAATTTAAAGACTAAGAAGAGACCTACATTCCAAAAACTGCCCTCTCTAAGATAAGGCACAAAAACCAGTACAGCCATTATCTGAAAGGATATTTGTACAGGCAGATTAAAAACACCAAAAGAGACAAAGTCTTCTAACTTGCTTGTGAAAAGAAGAAGGAAAGAAGCTGTGCTTCACTTTTTGATGGCTCACTCTGTAAGCTCACCTGGAAAAGAAAGCATGAAGAACTACAAAAGAGTTTCCTTGTATACACATTATACTTGTCAGAAGCAGCCACAGCACACTCCAGAGCAAGCAAACACAGCTGTGATGTGTGTCTGACAATAAGGCAGGGAAGAAGGGAAGGGAAGAACCTCCCTCCTATATAAGAACCATGTCAAACCACACTATTAAGTCCTGTTAAAGTCAGGTCCTTTAATTTTTGTGACAGTGAAAGAAAAAATATTTATACTCACAAGTATAAGCTGCAAGCTAGCAGGAAAGCAAGGCTGACTAGCACAGCACCCCTCTGGAGGCTTGGATCATTAAATCCTAGGTATGTGCTTATCCATGCTGTCTCTGTGCAGTTTTCCTTTGTCACAAAAGGGCATCTCAGTTATAAAAATTGTTCCATATTTACCTCAAACTGAGGACTTCTAGAGTTCTGCGGCAACGAAAAACTCTAAAGACCAAAACCACAGGAGAGAAGTGAAATAAGTCCTATCAATCTTAGTGCTTTTGGCAGTCAACTGGCCTCCACCCATATTCAGTAGTTCTTCATCTGGCTTCCCCATAACCTGGGAAAATCCAGAACTGTTGGACAAAGCCTGAGGCAAGGTGTTTTCATGCAATGTGGTAACAAGTAATATGTGTGAAACAGTTTAATCATATCTATGACTATTGTGCCGTTATTCATCAGCTATCTAATAGAAGTTACATGCTAATGAATAATGTTTAGGCAATATTTTTGCTATGTAAGTCACTTTCATCCTGTGTTGAGCTCAAAATTCATTGGAATACCTCTAGTTGACAGTTTGAATCATAGAATTACTAGGAAAAAGGCTGGAGAGTCCTCAGGAGGTCATGAGGAGTTTCCACCCCCCATGCCCTAAAGTTGAAACCCCAGGGATGCTAAGCATTCAGGAGTGATTATGTCCGATTCTGTGAGAAGTCTGCCTTTCAGACATGCTAAAGGGCAGAGGGCAGCAAGAACAACTCTGATCCGTTGTACCATGCTTGAGACATTCACTGTTGTGGGTTAGGGGTCAGGGTCTATCCAGATTATTTTCCATTGTTGCCTAAAAAGGAAAGGCCTCTCTGAATACCGAGAAATCGCTTTAAAGTCTTGATTTAACAGCACAGGATTTGCTATGCTGAATCATGGCACGAGTTCCACTAAGAGTGGTTTCCCTCCTAATTCGACAACCCACACCAGAGACTTCAGAAGGAGCTCCAATGCATCAGTGTGCAAACAGATGAGACACCCCTAGTACAATGAACACACCAGAGGTTGTTTTCTAGCTCACAGAGCTTCTATACTATGGTTATTGCTGTTCCAGTTTGCAAACCTGTAAATATTGTAAGCTGTCATAAATTTATAAAGATCTTTCAAATATCCACAGTAGTTAACCCTGCCACATCAGTGAACTCCACATAGACTGGCTCTTCCCCAGGAGAACCACAATTTCCATGTTTGTGTTCTGAGTGTACTTGTACCTCCTTGTAATCATGCTGTGAGGCAAAGGTTAAGAAAATAGTTTCCAGTTTTACTATAACTTCCATTAATGTCTGGCAATTATTTGAAAAACTTCACATTTTTCATGGGTGTGTTTTCTCATGGCAGTTAAACCATCTCTTTTCTATACAGTTTCCTCTCATGTCTTACCACCCCTCCAACAGGCTTTTTTTTTTGTCTGTCTTGGGTTTTATGCAACTCCTGCTATTGCTCTCTTCTGTACTAGGTTTTACTGGCATCTGTGGGCCAGATGCAAAAGAGCTCTAACCAGTTCCATAAGGACTGGTGTCAGTTCTGGAATCAGAGCTGTGCATTTCCTCCAAAAACTCCCAGCTTCCAAAGCTGGAGTAAAAGCAAGAAAAAAAATTAACCAAAGCGTGATCCTATGAAAATTGTCAATAGCTACACTTGTTGTTTAAAAATTAGTTGGAACAGCACATGAGCTTGCTTAAATCCTTGAAATTTGTGTAACTCTTCAGGGTCCTTAAGCAGAGTTGGAATAAACTCCCAGTCCCACTACCTTACACAAGCTTTAGTTCCAAAAGGTGATGAATTCCTCTGAGAATACCTGAAGCAAGATACATCCTCCACAGTTGGGAAAAGGTGGAGAAGTGACCTTTTCTGTACATTGATGTAGTATTTATATATACTAGTCTCCATCTCTTTCAGTGACACAAGTGGTTGTTAGAGTGCTAGCAATTGATTTCTCAGACATGGCTGCATAGCAAGTGTCTTTCCAATTCAAGGAAATCACCAGAAATCACAGGTTAGGGTTGATGAGGTTACGTGACCAGGTCCTTAGGGGATGCATCTACAAGGAGAGTCTGGGGCACATTTCAACAGTCTTTCAGAACCTTAGCCCAGGTATTTTCTTGGGTTAAATCGTATTTCACAAGCTTGAATTAAATGCAGGAAAAGAATTAGGCACCTAGGAATCTGGTCTAAAACTCTGAGAAAGATTTCTTTAAGTGAAACAAAATTATGAGGAAGGTTTAAGGAATCCATTATTTATATCCATAAATAGACCCTGAGGTCTATTTCAAAGTCTCCTAGCATTGTCCACACATACTGATAAATATGGGCAAAGCTTTGTGAATTTGATACTCGGAATCTTAAAATTACTTGAGGAAAGCCATAGTTATTGAAGAGATGAAATTGCTCTTTGATGAATTTATGGCACATTAAGCTGTGTTTGCAATTTTTACTAAAAAATTACCTGTTTCTTTCTTTTTTTTCTTTAGAACAATTTTACCACCATTAACAAATTATTTTTTATTGCCCTTTCATAAATGGCAGAGTGCCATGGAACAAGAATCATTCCATTGTTACTTTCTGAACATTCAGAGCCACAATATCCAGTATTGATGGTTTCAATATATAAGTCATCTCTATGGCTGTTAATGGAAAGACTCTTCTTAATGGAGGACCTCATCCATCTCCAGTAGAAATCAGTGAATCTTTACTTTCCCACTCTATGACTGGAAGAATAAAAAAGTTATTGAGCTGATGAAACCAAACAATAATGAGGACTGCAGAAAAATCTGCTCTTACCCTAACCAGATGTGTTGAAATGGTGTTTAATCTTGGAGTTTTGCCATGGAGAATTCCTGAGTCCATATACTGAAGAGCAGTCCAAAAATTGTCCCCTTTCCTGAAGGAAAGCAGTTAGGGACATTTCTGTCACCTCTCCTGAACATGACCAGAACTTCAGTCTCATCTGAACTCACCAGTTCCTCAAACTGTCCTGGAGTCATAGATGGTGTAGTGTAGTAGTCACTCCTGGTGAGAGTGACTGGGTTGTTGCAGGGCACTAGGGCAGTAAAAAGTAATGGCTGGTACTTTAAACAGTTATCATAACAACAAAAGCATTAAATTATTGCTGTCAGATGCCTACAAGCTAGACTATTTTTTCTCAGATTTGACAAATTTTGGCAGGAAAAAAAAAAACAAAACCCTAACAAAAAGCAACAAATAAGAAGACAAGAAACAAACCAAAACCAGACACTAAACAAAATCTTTTACAGAATGCAGTAAAAGACAATAACACTGCAATCAAAATAATTCTCCAGAATTTCAGAAGTTGGGATCTGTAAAAATGTATACTCTGTACCTTCAGAACAAGTGTAGGAAGTGCAAGTTAATGATGTTGATATGCAATTAATGCAGACAGAGTGCTCAAGATTTATATGGCATGTCAGTGGATATTCTGATGAAGAAGTCAAGACATGGGAAACATTGTGGGGGAAAATCAATACATTTTGCTGGGTAGTGGCTCTTCTAAAACTACAGAACTGTATTTAATTATCTTTAGTACTGTGTAGGTTCACTGCTTTCTTCCCTCCATGCTAGTGTTCTATAAAACTCATCCCTTTTTCCCCTGCACTTCTCTGTGTTGTCACCCTACTCAAAACATGAATTGCAGATTTTCTGTTTTTGTAGTTCAATCTCATTAATTATCTGATCTGTGGAAGGCAGAAGGTATGCTTATATTTTAATAACAAGCTTTGAATTTATCAACAGACTCATTTTGTTCTTTTCTCCACCTCCTCTGGATATTTTCATGATAACAATTAATAGAAGCAAAATTTTTTATGATACTGCCTAGGATCAAGTTTTCAGCTTTTAAAATTCAGACCATATATATACAGATCATATTACCTCTGGGAAAGCTTTTATTAATCTCAACGTCAGAGCTGTTTCAACAAATCTACCACAATAATGAAAAGACAACTTATCATATTTTGCTTTCAGTAAATTTACTATTCTTTGATAAGGTTGCAAACAACTGAGAAGTAATTGATCTGTAATTAGTGTGGCAACTGCACAAGATAGACTGCACTGGGATTTCACCATTTTTCTGTACAGTGCTGTGCATCCTGCTCTGTAATATTAAATTATTTAGCCTCTCTCTTCAAATACAAATGGTTTCATGCATCCTCCATTATTTTAGGAGCTCTCGAAAGATGAGAATAACATTTAAATTTATGATTATCTGTCACCAGCAAAATTATTGCCAAAGGGATCATTTTTCACACATGCCTTGCCATCTCCTTACTTAGAAAGCCATTGTCTGCCCATTCCTGTGAATGGACACTACGAAAGCCCATTTGATCTGCACCCAATTATCCCTATTTGTAACTTGGCTGTACTAAGCTCCTCATATGTATGATTGCCTAGCTGAATCTTTCAAGAGCTATGTAACTAAGGGGCACAAGCTTAGCACACCCTGGCTGTGGCATAGCTCCATTACCATCCTCCACATCACATTTTCCAATTACTCAGTCTCTATCTGCCACCCATTCCAAGAACATGCTGCAGGTCATCACATAAGTCCATGGGGGAAACAGTGGCCTTCTGACACAGTTTGTATAGTGGGACTTGTTTTAGGAACATATGAAGCATGATTTTTTTCAGTGCTGTATTTCTTCTTAACTTTGAAGATTGGAGAGAAGAAGGTAATGTGGGTGTTCATTGATCTGGGAAAAGAAGTGGCCATAGTTTAATTTGTGTAATTGAAAACATAATTTCTTCAACGGATCAGGAAGAAAGAGATGGCGTTACCCTTTTGTCGCTCAGCTGCATTTCTTTTCATTAATATTTACATTTGTCAGTTCACCAAGAAGTCAAAAGAAGAGCCTGTCCTTTGAACTCAGAAGTGTCAGGACTGTTACATATTAGTTCATATCCAGACTGAATCTTTATTAATTTCTGCAATATAACTGATGCAGGAAAATGAGCAGAACAGAATACCAAGTGAACGTGCTTCAATGTCGCTGTATATAATGACATGACAAAGTTTTAGATATTAGTTTCTATTCCATTTTTTATGCATTCTAAGTCTAACTTTTTCCCCACAGCTGTACAACCAAAATAAGATTTTTGATGAGCTAATGTGACCAATACGGTGTGTTACTATTGTAAAACATAACAATAAGTACAAGTTCTTCAAAAATTCCTCTCAGTATATATTTTCCGGTAGCTAATTTCTTTTGTTAATTGCCTTAGCTTTTTCATGTCCTTTAAAGCCTCCTACAGTGCCATCCACAGAAACAAAAATGCCTTGTAATTGTTTTTTATTCTTGATCACTGATACATTGACACCACCAGTCCTGCCCCACCATAGTGGTTTGGTAACAATCCATTTTCATTTTACGTATACTTTCTTTTCATGTTTCTGGCTTTTAGTGCTTCAGGTTCCACATTTTGTAGCACCTCCCTTGTGAGTCACATCTTTTCATGCTGCAGTTTGAGAATGGCTAGCCATTGTGGGCTGTGTTTATTCCTGCCTTCCTCTGACAGCATATGTTTTGATGATTTGCAGGTTTCTCCACTGTCTGTTTTCTAGTAAAAATTATGCATGTGATGAGAAATAGACATCTTCCCAAGTGCCTCATGAGATCTCTGTCAAGCAGAGCTTTGCAGATGGTGCTCAGCCTGGTGCCAGGTTTTCCATGAATGGAAGGGGCTAAGTAGGTCTTGAGTACAAAATGTCTGCAAACGGCTCCTAATCTCTGCAGTACTGGAGGATGTTTTCAGCAGTTATCATTGGACCCCTGAACTTGTGACAGGAACTTTGACAAGAATGTATTCCTGACATATGTTAAATTAAGGAAAGTCCTAAACCCTAAATATATTCATTTACGTATTTTACTTACTCAAATATTTAACATTTTCTCTGTCCGTAATACCTACAAATCTCCCTCACTCTTATCCTAATCTTCCTTTTTAATCTCTTAGCTAAGCAGGAATTACAGATGGCAAATTCATGCATTAGTTTGCTCACTTGAACTGCACTATAAAGCAAGAAGCAATAACTCGAGCCGTGGCAGTCAGATGTTTGGTACTTCCCCAAAGTTTTACCATGTTATGAGTTACAGATACTGTGGTACAGCCTAGACGACAGAATTCACACTACTTTTCACTCACCTGGTCTCTGTGAAATGGGATGGTGAAATGGAAAGGTGAAACTGGAGGGCGACCTTTTTGAGCAGGTCTTCTGACACAGAGGAGAGCTGGCAGCCTGAGAGTTTGTGAGATTTAAGTCGAAATTAACTTGAAATATATTAGTGAGAAAGAAAAAAGGAAATTAAAAGAAGCTCTAATGACATATGTGGTAAAGCTCTTTGGAGACCCAAGACGCTTAGAATGTGGAATTTAGAGGCAGGAGGAAGAAAAGCACTAAAGTCTGGGCGACGTAAGCTGTTTTACCCTTCGCTGTCCCTTGTAGGTTTAGTCAAGCTCAGCCACACGCTCCGGTCGCATAAAGTATCCTGCCCTTATTTGACTTCTCCTGGGCTCTGCAGCTCAGACTCCTCATGGAAATCAAACAGAAGCTGAATCTCATTACGATGGACTAATGGGGAGCTGGCAAAGAGCCCCTGAACACTCAAGGAAATGGCCAGGGCGGTGTGGGGCGGGAGAGCACCGGGAGTCTGACGGGAGCCGGTGCAGCCGGTGCGGGCACCTCAGACTCCGTGCGGGCACTGCCCAGAGCCTGCCCCCCTGCCTGGTGCCGGGGGCTCTGTCCTGCGGAACCTTCACTGTGGAAACCTCCCTGAATTTGCCACGTAGCCCCTAGAGCCCGTATGTGAGCCAGCCAGTACAGGTTAAAGCTGTCAGGCCTGATCTCAGACCTGTTCCAAGGGGGGGGCGGGGGGGTTGTTGGTATCTGTAGGGAAAAAAAAAAAAAAGCCCTTTGTGTATTTTTTCAGAACTATGATAAGAAAAAACAGGTGTATAAATACACAAAGATTAGCAGTTGGCTCAGGACGTTGGTAGTGACAACTGGGTTACTAATTTAAATCCAGTCTGTTCAAATGACCCAAATTAACTACCGTGCAACTGACTGATGGGCTGTGACACAGGTTTAGTGCCTCTGGTCCAGAACAAAAGGGACAAGTGTTCCCAAAATCCCGCTGGTGACGCTGCGGGGCGGCAGGAAGGAGTCTCCTGGAGAGGCTGTAAATGACTGGCACAGCAGGACGGGCGGATAGCGGGTCCCTCCCTGGGAGCCTGCGGGGCTGAGCGAGGGCAGCGCTGCCAACTCCAAGCCAGAACAAGGGGTACCCTGGGCTACCCTCCATCGTCGGGTACGAGCAAATATGATGAAAGACTGGAAGCAAAGTTACCCGCAAATCGTTTCCATAAAGCGGACGGAAGTGGGCTGAATTCTGAAGAATTCACGCAGCACAGTGGAATGGAAAACCATGAATGCCCTACACATGCACGCATACATAGCGCCTGCCAAAACAAAATGTGATCAAAGCAAAAAGAAGCAAACACATAGACAATTTCTTAGCAAGAGAAAAACGTAGCCAAGTTCACTGACCTTTATTTTAATTTTCTTTAGTTTTCAGCTTTGTGAGGAGTGCAGGAAATGGAATGTGCTAATCCCAGCTGGTACAATCTTCAAGAAAGGTGCAAAATCTCCCCAAACTAGAGAAAATTGAATGCAGCCAGAAGCCTCTTTAATCTGCTCTTCCCCAGTGTCCTTCCAAATAAATCTCTCCTGATGTTCTCTCAGGGACCACCAAATAAGTCAACAAGGAACTTGCAGTGTGGCAGAGAGCTTGTGTTTTTTTAAATATATTAATACATTTCACTGAAAAATCACTTCAAGGAGAGGAGAATTTATTTGAAACACTGGGGGATTTTTTTCATATGGCAATGAACAACTCCAGAGGTTTTTTGTTTCCATTTATTTTTTTATTGTTGTTGTTGTGGTGGGTGGTTTTTAAAATTATTTATTTTTCATTATTTATTTTAATTTAATTTATTAGCTGTTGCTTCATTTCCAGTATCTCTTTTATTATCACATCATTTGATAGCATCCAGCAGAGCAATAGGGGAATATTGCTAGGGAGTGCATTGGCTGGGGATTTAAACTGACTTCTGGAGGTCTGTATTTGGAGTTCATCTTGTAATGTTTTCAATCTGCTGCTACATAAACATGAGCTCTGAGGGTAGAATCTGAAATTTTCACATGATTTTTACTCTTTGCATTCACATAGCCATTTTCATCACAAAGTATAAATCTAAAGCAGTGAGGTTCCTTGTGAAATAGTAAATTTTACACCTATTTTACAAACAAATGGATTATAGTAACAAAATAGATGAAACCCAAGCCGAGGACATAATAACAATATCTCAAATCCAGCTTCAGGCAGTACAATAAGAATATAAATTTTTCATCATTTCATCGTGGAAGGTGTCACATTATTCCCTCCTTACTCACCCTGGTGGGAGTTATGCCACTGCCTTTGTGGGGCCAGAATTTCATTCATGGTTCATGAGAAGCAAGGCTGCCAAATTCACCATTAACTCGGGCTGACAGCAGAGCAATGCCATACCTCTGCCACCTGCATGGATGAGTGTACCATGCCTGAAACAGTCTCCCAATGAACACTGATTATTTAACCTTTATTTTACCAAACATTCCTGGAGACAAGCCTGCTCACGGTAGGCTCTTGAGTTTTACTTTGATCAGACATTCCCCACTCAGAGATTGCCCAGTAGAGCTCACAAAATTGCAGTGATGAACTATCCGCAGAACTCAGGGATACACGTGTTATACTGTCTGAATCTTGAGCTCATGTCTTAATTGTAATTTCTTAATTGTAATTTCTTAATTGATAGCTCTGTGGTTTAACTATTGTGTGACTGCCTAGAGAAGTTTTTTCCTACATAAATTTTTTAAAACAACAAAAAATTTCATGGACTTATGATTTGCACGTTATTAGACTATACAGTAAGTTTTTCTTTGATTTTTGCCTGGAGGTTATACAGTTTATTCTCTTGTAATGTGGGTGATGAATTATCAGTCATAATACATTCTAATCATAATGTAATCATAATCATAATAGCACATAATAATAAAACATTCTAAAGAGGTTGTGCTTTAAACTGACCACTGATCTTCTGATCAGCTACTACAGTGGGACCACAGAAATAGAAGCATGATAGAAAATCTAGGTATTAGTGAGTAGAATAAGAGGGTTTAGTAGGAAGGATCAAGCCTTTTTGACTAAATGTTCCCTTCAAGCTAGAGTTTAATTTTGTTTTAAAGAGATTTACTTTGGTTTATTAATGCCATAACTGTTTTTGCCTAGGTACTTTGGGAAAATTTGGAAACAGAAACATTATTTTTGTTTTTTTTTTTTAATTATTAACATTTATTTTAATTTTATGTTTTTCCCTCTGTTGCTCTGAATAAATAAAATAAAATAAAATAAAATAAAATAAAATAAAATAAAATAAAATAAAATAAAATAAAATAAAATAAAATAAAATAAAAGTTTTTCTTTTTTCATCTTCTCATTCTTTTCTGCTTACCCAGTTTTCAAATGTTCTGCAGTGTTCTCAAGTTGCAGAGCAAAAATTCTGCATCATCTCCATTCTATGTTACTCTGTAACCTTTACTTAGCACAAAAATGTATGAAATACGGAAAGGTGGAGGAAACTATAAATGGAAATATTAAAAACTAGTCTGCCTAGACGTAGGCAAAAGAAATGACAGCAGAAAAAGGAGAAAAAACCCCCAAACAATAAAAACCAACATCTGAAGCTATTTTATTAAAAAAGAAAAAAAAATCCAAAACCCAAGTTTTATGGAAAAAGTTCGACTTTAAGCATTACATGGGAGAACTCTACCATATATTCTTTTCCCTTTGTAAGCTGCAATTGGCAAGGCAAAAACGATCTTCAACTTATATAAAGCAGCATGCTGAGAAGGTATGATGGCATTGTAATGCTGCACACCGTAACCCTGCCAAACATTTTGGAGCTGCTTTTTTGCTATTTCTGTCACAGTCCTCCCTCTACCCTGCCTTTTGCTCAGTCTGTTGGTGCAAAATTTTGTGAGGTAATATTTAGGGACAGCCTAAAATTATTTCTCATTGCCTTTGACCCACATTATACAAATGAAAACTAAAACCAAAACAAAATTATTTTGGAAGTTAGGTAAATAAATTTAAGCAATATGCAGTTTCTCAAAGAAGAAAATGGCAAAAAATATTAGTTCAGAGAAAAAAAACATGCATATTTCAAGGTCCTGCTTTAGTAGATAAGTCCACCAGCAAATTTAGAAAGGCTCATAAACCTTACAATATCTCCTTGTAAAAAATGGAAGAAATAAAAACCGAATATGTTGGTAGAAAAGAGCTGATATAAAAACTCTTTTTTCTTGTGTATTTTCAAGTACATCAGGCTGAATTTGTAATGATTTTCATTTTGCATGCATTCTTATCTATCCACAAGTGTAGACCCATCCAGTGGCCACATTTGCATGTGCAAATGAGCAACTATACAATTATTGTTGTATGATCTAGGCTCAGAAATAGAGAAACTATTGAAAAGTCTATTGTCTCTAAAAAGTATGCCTTTTGAAAATGTGACAATAAACCTGTGTTCTCACATCCACAGGGGGAAAAAAACCCCTTGTTTTAGTCATTTTGATAAATGCAGAAAACTTATCATTAAAAAAATCACAGCCATCTCTCCTGGGTTTAAAGAGAGAGGATGCAACAAGAGCATCATGTAAATTAGACTGTCAGGACTGACACACACTGCTACACGCACTTGCTACAGTTGTCAGAGCTTTAAAAGTAAAGAAAAAGCAAATTTGGATGAATACCCTAAGGCTTATTTAATAATGTAATAATTTTCTTGGCTAAAACAGAGTTCTAGAAATGGCTCCCAGAGCTAGTAAAGCTGTACACTTAGTCTGTATTTGTCTTCCTAAAGATACCATAAATAGGCTGTTTTCCACTTAATTCCTTTCCTTTTTGGTGATACAGGAAAACACATTTTAGTCATCTTTAGCCCGAAGTCACATCGAAGAGAAACTGAGAGTCCTGTTTTAACAGTCTCTCGTTCCAGTATCTACCACAGTCCCACTTTGGCTGTAGTGCTATGTGTAGAGGTCACTATGCCTCTGTTGCATTCTCAGCTTACCAGGCTGCAGAAGAGGTCACCCCCAAATGCCTGTGTGTTGCTTACAGACCTTTCAGCTTTGAGCAAAGTGTCGTCCCTGCACCTCCTGCTGAAGAGCACCTGTGACTGGCTCTGAAAGGCAGGAGCATCCTGTCCTTTCACAGCTCACCCAGCAGAGACACTTCACCCCATCCGAGGCGCTCTCCTCCCTGCCATTTCCTCTGTTCATCCATGTGTGAATACAATGAGACCTGACTTGATTTTCTAGCATTTACACTATCAAATTTACTGCTTTATGATGGTTCATTAATGAGTTCTACAGCTAAGATGTTTGTTCAACCTCTTCTTGCATGCTGTTAAAACTGTGCTGTTTTAATAGCTGGGAGCCCACGAGATCAGATCTCTGCTCAAGAATATTTATGTGTGGTAAGAGTATTCAATTTGCCAACAAATGAGGTTACAGTGCCTTGTAAGTCATTCATTTTGATGTTTATTTCCTCTGGAATTGCTCTCAGGGGTAGATCTTCCTTCCTGTCAAATGGCTCCACACTCACTTCTCACCAGCTGTTCTTCTGTATCCCTGAATGTTTCCTGGACTGAGAGAAATGCATATTTCCTGATTTGCTTAATTGCAACCTGCAACAAAGAAAGCAGAGCCCAGTCTATGGCTTTAATCAAATGCTATGGGAGGAAAGGGGAGGAATTTTGGGACAAAAAGATTAACAGAGGTGGTTTTTTCCTTACACTCTCACCTTTTTTTTTTTTTTTTTTTTTTTTTTTCTGTGGGTGAGGGTTAGGCAGAATGTCCTAGAGTAATTTCAAGCTTTTGGTTCAAAGGACATCTGTGAAACACTGTGCTGTGCTGGCAGCAGATATTCCCTTTCTTTCAGCTCATCTGCTCTAAGCAGGCCATTGCTGTTTACAAGAAGACTTAAATAAATGCCTACATAAAGACTGCAGCCCCACTGACAAGACAAATAAATTCCTTCCAAGCTTAGCACTGAGGAAAACTCAATCAACTGAGCAAAGTTTGTGTGTTACATACCAGCTGCCTAATGTAGCTCCGATTAACACACTCATATGTTGGAACCAAGTCCTGAGTACAGGCTAATTCATTGTAAAATAAAAAGGAAAAAGAAAGTAAATGAGGACAACAGATCTCTTGCAATCTCTTGCAACAGATCAATGCAAGTGTTGTATAAGCTCCGAGTCCCAGTTTCAGTGACTGTGCTGCTCCCTTTTTATTTTATTTTTTCTTTCTGTGGGGATTTTTGCCACTAATGAAAACAGAAGTTGCAAAGCATGCATGTCTTGATATCTTAATAGGTTTTCTACTCTACTGGGACACCTAAGCATCTTGAAAGTTTTAAGTTGATATACAGAGTAACAATAAAAAATTAATTATTATTAAGGGTTAACCAAGGACCTGAGTGGTGGAAACCAATCCAGTTGTGTATAATTAGAGAGTAGCTACCTTGTAATATTGAAGCTGTAAATAGCCCCAGCAGGGGCCCTGACAGAAGGCTGAGGTGTTTACAAGGCACAAGAGATGCTACCTCCAAGTACATCATTCCTGTTGCCATAACTATTGCTGATATAATGGATGTGTTCATTAAACCAGAGGATTATTTGTTTATCCATCTTTCTCTATTACAGGCTCTCTCTCAGAGTAGGGGGGGGCAGCTTCCTTTCAATACAAATTTATGGAACAACCTTTTTTTTTTTTTTTTTTTTGCCCAGTCAGAGGAATATTAGAGAATTGTTTTATTGATTGCTAACCAGAGGTCTGTTCCCCACTGGAAAACTAACTCCTCCAAACTGCTTGCAAACAGCCCTGCAGAATCCAGAAGGGAAGGAAATGTGCACACATCCAATTTTAGGCTCCCCTTGGGCCTTGGGAGTGGCACTTATTAAGTCTTTGTCTGCAAGGCACGCACTGCTTTTCCCAGCAGGGCCATTACCCAGGCTCCTGCTTATGTGCTGAGCTGGGCTGCTGGAAAACTCATCTTGGGCCACTCTTGTGAGAGAAAGAAGGAACAGAAGTTACCTGAGTAGGAAGGAGAGGAACTGTCACACCTGACTACAGCACCCATTACCCATCCCCCTGCTCTGGGTGCAGGGAAGGGGTGGAGGAATCAGGGAAACAGGGAGACATGTTGAGCCTGAGTGAATGAGTGAGGTGAGAAAGGTGCTTTAGTTTTTGTCTTTACTGCTCACTTTCCGAACTTACTTGAATTGGTAAGGAATTAAACTAATTTTCCCCAGGTGGCACCTGGCTTGTTTGTGACAGTGACTGGTGACTATCTCCCTGTCTTTGTCTTCATCCATAACACTTTTCCTTCTTACTAAGTACCCACATCACCTTGGGAAGTAGGAATGGGCATTTGGTAGCCAGGTGAGGTAGGTGCATCAGAGCCCATGGGCACCTGACCCCAGCATGTGGTTCCAGAGCTCCTGTCCTGTCACTACACACAGAGAGCTCTCTCTGCCTGCACTGCTGAAATTCCAGCATGTGGCCACGTGAAGCAACATGAGGAAAGACACCGGGAATACAACAGTAGCAGTACCAGGCAACTAATAACAACTAAGCAGATATAGCATCTCTCCATGGGCTCTTCATGGCTTGCTTCCAAATGGAGAGGCCACAAGTGGCTGGGGAAGGCTGCCAGCAGGATGACATCTTCACAAGCCATGCTAAAGGCTCCATCTCAGCTTTGTGCCCTTAGAAATGAGCAATGGACTGATTTTCACAGTCTGGTATTTCTGAATGAGTTTTAACCTATTTTTTTCCTTCATTAACACTACCTGAGTTGTGAGATCATGACTCAGGTTTAATACATAGTGTGCATTTATCTACAGAAGATGCTGCTCCAGGTGTCCTCAGGCTGGTGTCATTGCTAGCATGCCAGAATGAATCACTTGCTAATTTTGGAGCAAATGTGAAGAAACAGCCTGGGTTTCAGAAGGTGGAGATCCAGCGTTGGGCTTTGGAGAGCAAGCATGCTGGCCTGCATCCTGCAAGCACAGTGTGGGTGGTGAGTGGTCACTCTGAAAAGAACTGTTCTGCTTGGAAAGAGCAACTGCCCTACAGACATCCATGAAACCTATCACCCAAACTGCATGCTGTCGGAGTTTCCATGCATATCTGAGGAAAGATTAATTTATTAAGAGAAGCTTTACCTATAAGATATAAGAACAATGTTTTTCTCCTAGCATCACCATCTGTGGTTTAAGTATTTTTTTTACTACTACTGCTATCCTCACCTATCGCAGCTCAGTATTTCAAACATCAGACATTCATCTTGTCTTCAGTGTGTAACTTTCTCCCTTTATATCTTTACACATATTTTATCAGATTTTATCCTATGCTGGATTTTTGGCACATCAATATGAAAGCTCAGAATTAGAAAAAGCATGATTATATTTAAATTTTTGTTTCCAGTCTGCCTACCCTTTGTGCATTGAAACTTCTGTGCCTTGGATTCCTGATCACCATGAGAGCAGACTAGGATGTAACAAATGCAGTGGGTTGGCACAAACAGCTTGGTCACTAGCTTGCAGGATAAACAGCAGGTGTAATATTGGAGGCTGCCAAAGTCTGGCAAGGCAAGAAGAAAGCCTCAATGCATCATGGACCATCTTGGGAACTCTAAAGGTCAGTCTCAGTATCCAAAACTCTTTTCATTCTCATTAGTTTGGGATCAGGGGAGGAGATTTTTAGCTATTTTTGTAGGATTTGTGTGTGTGTGTGTGTGTGTGTCAGTTTTTGCAATTGCAGGTGAGATTCCGCTAGAGGCTCAAAAACCTCTGCTGAGGCTTTGTTGTCTCTGCTCTCCATTGTCACCAGTGTCTGGTTACAGAGGATGTCTGGAAGTAAAGGTTTGCAAACTTGATCACAGCTAAATGTTTTTCCAAAAGTTTCCCCTATCCACACATTCCAAAATCACAACTGGTAGAAATCTCTTCAGATTTTTTTGAGGCTCATCAGGGGAAAGCAGCTCTGTAGAGGTTTGAGTGCTAAGATGATCAGAAAACGTATCAAAGCAAGCTAATTCTTTGTTCTTAAACACTATGGAAATGCTATTGCAAATCAGCTCCTGGCCAAGTGCTAAGCACGTGTGTTTAATTTGAAGTATTGATTTCATGATTAAGCAGTATCCACAGTATTGATAGATGTCCCTGAATCAGGGCCTTAAAGTATTGCAGTGGCTCTTCTAATTAGCTACTTTGGTCATTTCACCATGACCTCTTAATTTTATATGATTGGAGTTTTACGAGTTTATGAAGGAATATAAAAGCATTCAATAAGAAAGCAGGAAACAGTGAATCAATTCACTCCATTCTCATCAGAGATTTGATCCTGGGATATGCTGAGCATTGACAGTGCTTAGAGAAGTCAACACAAAGGCCGTTGTGCAGCTTCAGGTAACTTGTCATTAAAGTAAACCATAAGCTTTTCTGATTGTTCACATTTTCACATGCTAACAAAATTCTAAAGAAAAAAGTACAGCAGCATTGTCATTTAAAGAGTGAGATTATTAAAGAACGTCATTTAAAGGTCTTAAGAGAGTGAAACATTTTGTATTCAGCAAGGAATGCAGAGGACAGACACAATCTAAGTAAGCCAACTCTTGCAGTATTATTTAAAAGATGACAGCACTAAGGCACAAATTCTGAAGAAATGCATGGCTGAGTATATTTATGTTAGGAAGTACGGAGTTGCAGCAAGCATAGCTCCTGCTAATTTTCAAAGAGGTTGTAGTTCTGTCATTGATCAGAAAATTATCAGTTTCAGCACCCCATTCCATCCCAAGAAGCCAGATGAAAAAACTCATTATATCTTGTTTACATTCATACAAATACAGTAACCAGAAAATAATAATCACAAAGTAGCTTATAAATAATCCTGAAATTCCACCCCATAAAATGATACAAATACAATTTAAAGGTTACCTTTATGGTATTGCCACCTATAAATAAATGAAATGTGTGAGATTAGGAAGTATAGTGACCTTCATGTAACAGTGTAGGAAAGCAATTAGCTCAAGGTTACTTGCAGATCAGAATGGCTTAGGAGGATAGTTTAGTCCTGAGCTGCTGACCAGGACAATGAGATTTATACATCCTTGTTTGTAGATACTATGATATTTGTTTAACACGTCTGTTTGGATAATATTTGCACTGAACAAGCAGGGAAGAAAGGATGAAAGAGCCAAATGTCGGCTATTTTATGTTTGCGTGTACAACAAAAGGAAGAGTTTACAAAAGTCAGCAACTTGCTTTTGTACTTCACTCCTTCAAAACATCTTGCAACAAAAAATTGGATGTGACAAGAAATTAATCCATATTGTGATCTAATTATTGTTGGAATTATGGGAAAAATGTAAGATGTCTAAAATATTTAATTGTGAGAAGTGTCTATTAAGCTAACTTTGCAGTGAACTTACAAGGTTTTTAAACATTTGTATCTGGCTTGAGATGCCTAAATAGCCAGAAGACTGTGATTTTCTCTGTCAGGGATATACCTGGAGTACACAAAAAATTTATTTTCTTACAATCCAGACCAGCAGACCAGGGCCTGGTATGAGTGTCTTCTTACAGCCATTGCATGGTCACATGGAAAGGTTTTTTTTTTTTTTTCCAGGTAGCCTGAAGAGGGAAGGTGAGTTGGGGAACCCAAACTCCCAGGAGGGCTGGTAGAGCTGGGGCTGCTGTGCTGAGCCACATCCTTCTGCCAGCCTGGATGCAGTGGAAGTGGTGCCTCGTTCACATGGTGAAGTCTCAGCTTTCAGGAAGCGATAACACAGAAACTGACAACAGCTGAAAAACCCTGGCTTTATATTTTAAATCTCATTTAACTATCTCACATCATCTCACTAAACCACCTCTGTGGCAGATGCCTGTATCTAGCAGTGCTGTTTGGGTCATCTGTACCATAATCAAAAACCTGTAAATATTTGTTTACATGCCCTTCTGCTAACACAATCCGCTGTTGTGTGTTTTCATATTAAGCTGCAACAAGGCAAAAAGGAAATGCTCTCCCAGGAGACTCTCGAGAGAGTTTGCCAAAATACTAGATAGACTGAGCCAACCTGTTCAAACCAAACTGAATTACCATGAACACAACTATTGGCACAACAAAGTCATCCCTTATTCACTATGGTTGAGTAACTCAGATACAGTACGAAAATGAAGGAATTTTGCTCAGCCCCTATTTTGGGGGTTACCTATCAGCTATAATGATGAATACAAAATGAAAGTACAGAAATAACAATTAATAATCTGTATTAGATATCCCTTTCTTTCTGTAATGTGTGATATGCAGTGCAAGTTTTAAGCTTAACTCACTGAACACGATTCTCTCTGGCAAGTCAATGCCTTGAGGACATCTGGGCCTGTGCAGATTGTTATCTTTCCCAGTAAAAGCACCCTTGGATCATTACTATCCACAAAAAGTTCAGCAAGGAAGGAGGGAAGGCAGAAGGAAGGGCAGAAACACTCAATACCCTGTTCTTTACCAGCCCCTCACTTCCTCAACATGACCCCAGCTCCTGAGCCTCTGGCCTGGCCTCCTCACCTTCAGCCCCATGCACCGACCCCAAGGGCATCTCCCTGTCCTCCCCTCCATGCTCCTTGCTGGTGGTGGTCAGACCTGGCCACCCCCTCCACAATCTGAGGTTAAGAAACAGCCTGATGTGGCTCCCTGGGTCGCCCACCCCTTTCCTGTGGGGCTTTCCTGGGTTGCCACCCCTTTCCCTGCCCCTGAACAACCAGCACAGCTGCAGGCACATCTGGCCCATCAGGGACTGTGTCTCCCATGCCAGCTGTGCTGGGCCAGCACCCAGTGCTTGCTCCTGGGTTGGAAGTGCCCCATGGACCACCAGTTCAGCAGTTCCAACTCCTATCCTGTCCTGTCATACTAGCATTAAGAGTCATCACTACAAGAACTGTTTTGTTGTGGTTTTTTTTTTTTTTTTTTTTTCTCTCTCTCTCTTCATATTCTTTACAGAGATTTCAAAATTGTGGCAAATATTTTACAGCATACAGTGATGAATTTCTTATTACCAAATGATATGGTAACTTCCACATTGTCTTTGATCACTTAATTAGGTCAAGTATATCACATTTTGGAGAAAAATTAATGGAACTTATTTGTATCTGTATTAAAACTTGGACACAGTACAAGACTCCAAAAGAAGGGATGATTAATCTCTCCACATTCTTGGCAAGACAAGGTAGCTAGCACTAGGGAAATTCAAAACTGGGCTTATTGCTTTGTATCTGTCTTAGATGCTGATGTTTGTGAGAAATTCTTACAGAGAGTATGAGAGTAATTATAGTTTTAATGATTGACTACAACTAGTTTTCACAAGTGAAAAGGTCTACCAGAGGTGGAGGCAAGAGAAAAACATGGGTTTTGGGGTGTCCTATGATTTCACCCTCATACCACTGATCTAAATGGCAGTCTTCTTTCATCAAGAGGTCATTAGGTCAACCAAGTGGTTAAGTTCCTAGTAGCTTAATTTGTGTCAAGGGGACTACATGTTTGTACAACCCATCTGAGAATATCATCAGGTCCCACAGGCTTTCAGACAAATTTTGCACTTATTTAACTTGGTGTAGAATAAGAGTATATTTTTGTCATTAGTGCAATTAATTCAAATATATATCATTATAATCTTAGCAGCGTTCACCTATTCAGAAGCATGCTCTCTATTTTGTGCACATAACTTCCCTTGACATTAACAGGAGGGGATAATAGACATGGAAATGTAAAGAGAGGTTAATACTCTTCCCTGTGACCTTCCCAGAGACATCATATTTTCTCAAGCTGACCTCTCATTACGCTGAAAACTGCAAAGAAAAAACCCCACGGTTTCTGTTGCTTTTTTTGTTCACTTCAGAGACTACAGACATCTGCCCTAAGTACATTCTGTTAATAATTATTCTGAATGTATTCTAAAAATCCACATCATTCCCAAAGAGGGGAAAAACACAAAAGAAACCCCAGTTGGTGAGGGAGGACAATGTGCAACATTATAAGCAGTGCTGAAGCTGCCTGCCGTGATTGCCACTCAGAGATAAAAATCATTCCTCACACTTTGAGACAAAAGTAAATGGCAGTTTGCAATGTTAAGAACCCCTGTGGAAATAAGATGAAATGAGACAAGGCTTCCAGACCTGTGAGAAAAATCAATCTGATGGAAAATTGACAAACTTGTTTAACGTGTCGGCACAAGATCCGAGAGCTGACCCGTAGAGACCTCCACTTAGGCATACCGTGAAGTTACTGTCAGTTCTCTTAATCTGTTCAATTACACAACAGGATCTCAAAGGGGACTTTTTACCAAACATCACTTTAAATTAACTTTTCTCCTTCGTGTTTTAAACTTGCAGTCCTTCCCCGCCTCTTTGCAGCAACTTGGGTAAATTATTAAAAGCCCACTTGCTTGTCAGTGTAAATGCTACAGAAAGATCAGTTTAAAAATTTGAATGGAAATAGAGAAGGTTCGTGAGGTTAAAAAAAAGAAAAATGCTCATCTTGTTACACGTCACCAAATTAATTTCCATGATAATTTCTCTGAGGTGAAGTTCTATTGTTTTTCTGGTCCAGGGGATGAAGAAATAGTAATATAAAGCAGCACAGCATATTTTTTATTCTATTAGGAACATGAAATTGTGCCACTTTTCACAGCCATGGGCCACAAAGTGAAACAGAAAAGTATTCAAAATGGAAGATATACTACTGTAGTGAACTGACCCTAAATGTTATTTTTTTTTTCCTTGAGGACGTAGAGTAGGAATAGGACAGGAAGGGAAGATGCTAAATAAAGCAAGGGATGAAAGAAATTTAACTATGATGATAGGTAGAGAAAAATTTAAGAAGGAGAGATGGAACTGCAT
This sequence comes from Sitta carolinensis, assembly GCA_032173965.1. NCBI lineage: Eukaryota > Metazoa > Chordata > Aves > Passeriformes > Sittidae > Sitta > Sitta carolinensis. The sequence continues at coordinate 74,476,656 of CM063313.1, forward strand.
ATGGCCAAAGAAGAAAAGTTGGGAATTTCTATCTTTGTTATTTTATTAAATGCACTATTGAAATAAAAGATTAATTTTACCCTAAATCTGTTATATTTGAAGTCTGAAGTGAAGGACTCTGAGCAGAAAGAGCAGCAGGAATGTGGCCTACCTATGAAACTTAAGTGTCAAGACTCATTGAGATTGATGGGTGTTACAGCACAAATACCCAGAAATATTATTTAATAGGTTCATTTTCCCTAAATGTATTCTGTTAACCAGAAAGCTCTTAGAGTACGTCACACTCAAAGTAGCCACAGTAGTCTGTCTGCTATTGATTTGGAGTAGGTGTGGATCATGGTGTATCTTGCTGCTGATGTGTTTTGTTGTTGATTTCAGTGGAATGAGGTTCTGTACCAGGTTTTTCCTGGTTTTCCATTTTATAGTTTGATTTTTCTATTGAACAGATTGAAGGTGAGAGACCAACATTCATTTTATATAGTAAGGAATAAAGAATGAAATGCCAAGATGAACGATAGTGATTTTTTTTTTTTTTTTTTGTGGGGAGGGGGGGAAAAAGTTCACGTGGACAAGAAATTGCATCTAGGAAAAGAGGAAATGAGAAGAATTTTTTTTTTTTTTTTTTTTCATTCAGAAGAGACTAAGAGATTTTCTGCCATTCTTATTAGAACACACTGGGGGAAGAAGGCATACTTCTGTAACCACTTAAAATACAAAAGGCATCAAATTCTGAAGGTCTCTTGTTAGTTTTATTGGAAGTATTAATATTATTGTAGTGTTGACAGCTCTTGATAAAACAAAATACAACCAACTGCTTTAATAGATAACACTTAGAAAAGTTCTGTCTTGATTTATACTGTGTTCTTGGTCTGAAGATTTAAGGTAAAGGTTAACTGTAATTTACATTAAATACCTACTTTATAACCATGTCTGCACTGCTATCAGAGATAGCTCTATTTTAGCAGTGCAATAATTTCTAAATGTTTTCTTTTGTATAAGCCACTGTTAAGGCTCATTGGAAACTTTTAAAAAAGTATTATCAACTCTTTTCTCACTTTCTGACTGACCTGAGAAAGACCTTGTTGCTCTTTTCACCACCCAGAACTTTATACAAGCTATGGTTTTCACAAGCTTTAAAAACTTCAGCCTCCTCAGAGTCTGCAGAAATTGATGTAACTCAGGTCAGACTCAATAGCAGACAACCTGTGTTTGTGGATTTTTTAGGTAGGTCCTCAACTCAGACTATCTAACTTCAAAGGTCAAATTCTGACCTAGGGAGTATGGAAGTCAGTTTTAAGGCTGTAAGTGAGGCCAAGGGGGCCCAAATCCATTTCTCTATTTTGAAGGATCATCAAATGTTTAGCCCTTAGCAACTCCCTCAAGCCTGATTCCTCGATCCAAGAGCAGAAGTGGCATATTATGACCAGTGATTCCAGCTGCTAGCTCCTGTCTGTTGCTTACTTGGAGACTACAATAGGTAACACAATTTTCAGAGATGCCTTATGTGTCTATGGGCATTCTTATTTAAGAGAATAAAGTCAAAGTTTGCTGAAAATTAGAGGGGTAGCAGTTCTCCTCTTTTATGAAAGCTTTTGGTGGATCTTAATGCTTTGTGACTTCAGCTACAAAGGAGATTCAGTATTGCTGAGTATTAGCCCTGCTACTGATGCTAGTACAAATGTTAATACTGAGTACTTAATACTAAGTATCTTCTAAGCAATGGGTTAAGAACAAGGCGTAATTAATATGACAAATCTCATTAGCACATATGTAAGAACATATATCACTATAATGACAATGAAGTGGCCTCCATACTATGTTTTAGCTAAATGATATAAAAATGCTAGCAGAGCATCAATGGTTTTAGAAGTGAGTTTAACTGAGCCTTGAAGACTGTGGTTAAAAAAATACTTCAGGGGTGACTCTAGGCAAGTCAACACATTAAAAACAGTCCTTGAAATGCAGCTAACTTGCTACCAGCAAGTTAGCTGGTGGTTTTGCAGACATCCTAAAAGGAAGCACAGTCTACATATCACTTGTTTCTCATTTATTTCACTTGAGCTTTTTGTCAGGAGAAAAGACTTTTCCCTTTATTAGACAGCATCAAACAAGGAGGGGAAGGACAGCTGTACATGCATCAGGGAAGTCCTCTTCTTTGCTTTTATTGATGCGAGCTTGACTTAAGAGAAGTTTCTGTGTCCTTTATCATAACAGCGTGTGGTCACCTCCTGTCAAATTTCCAATATGCCCCAAGGACTTACTCATCTAAACGCAGAGGCTTTTGAAATTCTTACCCTTTCTCTTAAACCTGTGGTTCTTGTCTATTATATCCTGATGATGCAAAGTCACTTTAGTCACTATCTGTATCAAGGGTGGGGATTGTTTGTTTGTTTGTTTCTTTGTTTGTGGTTTATTTGTTTGTTTCCCATTCATCTATTTCCCTTACTCCCCCATGTTCACACAATGGCGATACAATTTTATCCCCTTCTAGGCATACAGGGCAATTTCCCAGACCAGAAACAAAGAGATGTGCTGATCTTGAAGAAAATTTCTCTTCCTTTATTGTTGCCATTGCCACTTCCCAAACTTATTCTGTCATGCTGGCAAAGATGATAGATCCTATCCAAGGCATCTTTGTTTCTGCCAAGTGCCAGATCTTATCCTTCTGCCATGATACATTGGACTGTGGAACATTTAAGAAAGTTAGATAGCTTTGGTGGCTTTGCTTTTTTCTGTTTCTTTTTTCTCTCCTCTTTTATTTTTTCTTGGTTTTTTGTCTGTGTGAGTTTTTTTAATGGATTCTGATGTGATATTTCTCTCCAGTTTTCTAGAATATCAACAAAACTTCATTGAAAAAATAATGAGTACAGACATAAACATACAAAGGTGGTAAAAATAACTTTCTGAGTGCTGGCAATAATTTCAGTATTTAACAGCTGTCTGCATTAGCTCAACTCTACCTCTGCTAAGCAGATTTCCACCCATGGAAGATTTACCCAAGATACTTATTTTTCAGAGGCAATTTTTTCACAGGCAAATTTCTTGAGCTTAATTTACTGCACATCCTTGCTGGAATAGTTCTCAATCCTTTGCAAAGTCACAGAGAGCAGCCTGGGTATATATGATTTTACATGCCTTGCAGATAGCTCAGAGATGCAATTGCAAAATCTAGCTCTCACAGACAGCTGGGAATTTGTGACAGTCCCTGAAGGACTTTGCATCCATAAACCAATGACTGGATTACACTGATCCATAAATGCATTTTTCTCCTATCTCTGGCTAATGCAATACAAGAAGTCTTCCTGCTGTTAACTGTTTCTGAAGCCACACACAAGAGAACATAAAGGATATGGCATATATTCAAACAGAAAGGTCAATGGGTCGTTTGCTCTTTATGCTAGCAAAAGAACTTTAATATCTGCAGTGTTGCAGAAAGAACTAAATGTAGAAATATTCCTTAATACAAGTTCAGAAAATTTTGCTAAAATGAAGTGATTCATTGAGACCCCTAAAGGGGATTGGTGACAAAGTCTGGTTTAGCGCAGGAAAGCTCAGCTCATGAACAAGCAGTGGGGATAAAGCTGCAGGTTTGTTTGTCAGCAGTTTCCTGCTCTGTAAGAATCCAGGAACCCTCATCGTGATGTTGCCTCCTCAGCACTGTGCCCTCTGTCAGCCTGGCTCAGATCCTCTGGTGCCTTGCCCACCCCACAGGTCCTGCCAGCCAAGGAGAGAGGCAGGAGGAACCTGTGTTGAGGGTGCAGCTGGCCCATGGCTTCTGGCTGGGTGAGGGGCTCTCCCTGTCCTCTGCTGCACTGGAAGGCTGGAAAGGGCTGCTGCCCTGCAGAGTGAGACCCACTGCAGCAGCAAGGGTCTCTGGGGCACAGTGCTGGGCAGGAGCAGGGCTGTGAGCTGGGACCTGTGACATTGAGAAGCAGTATCTGGTAGAAAACCATGCCCTGCAAACAAGATGAGCCACGGACTGTCTCTGAGCAGATTGAACTCGCCCCAACAGCTCTCTAGTGCTGAGGCTGACGGACACAGGACAACTCATGCCTGTGCCATTCAACCTTCTTGCCCTCAGGAAGCCACAGCTGCATCCAGGGAACCTAAGGAGATGGATATTGGGCATCATTAGCCCTGAACTTCTAAGAGCCACAGACCAGGAGCATTCAAGTGACAGCCAGAGCGACCTGAGAGTCCAGCAGGGCTCTTGGCACAGCTCCTGCTACCAGAAGTGCAGCCACGGAAGCTAATGCCATGTCTTGGAAAATACAGTGCCTAGTCAAGCAAATTCTAATGAACAAACCCTTCCATTTTTACTGTCAAGATCTCCAAGGCATTTGGACTTTGGCCTTCTTTTCAAACTTCTGCAGGGTCATTAAAAAGCAATTTTTGCTTTACTTTTTAAAATAGCAAACTTTTTGGTTGCTATTAAAGATTTCCAGGTTTATTTGCTCCTTAATCATGAACCAAATCCTTGCTTTGTTTCTCTTCAGGAAATTATTTTTTTTCTATTTTCTAGCTTTCTCATTGACCTTGATATCTTTGAAAGACTCAAGCAAGGTGATTAACATTCACTACATTTGTTTCTCATTTGTCTCCAAGGAGAGAAGGATACGAAGCATTTTGCTTTGTGTATAAATATTACTGCCTATTTTAGAGAAAAAATACCATTCCTAACTGCAGAGTTTAGTTTATATTGCTTCAGAGACCATGACTCACATAATGTGGGCCAGGGAGGTGGCCAGAGATTAAAACAACAGCACAAAGACAACCTCTTAGTCCTTCAAAAATAAGAACTGAATGTTGATCTTGGTTCAAGGAGAAGCCAAAGCAAGGCACAAGTTAACTGCATGCACTGGGAGTTAGTGCTGCTGAGAATATTCTTGGAGCTTTCTCTAAAAATTGGTATTTTGACAACACCAAAGGCTGTAGCAATTTGCAATAGGGTACATAATGAAAGCATGAGATTATGAAATTTTCAGTCCAGAAGCCTTTATAACTTCACAGCAGCTGGAAAGGCCCAATAATCCTGATTGTAATTTTTTTTCATTTTAAGACTTCTAATGTTAATTTAAACACAAACACTTTTCATCAGCTATATACAGAAAGACCTGCCCAAATACTGCAGATGAAACAGTTCGGCTTGCTGTTTTTGTTGATTTTTGCCTCCAAATAAATCTGAAACAGAGATTAGTAAAACTCTAAAGCTGAAACACTTGGATTTACCTTACATAATCCTGACAGCCTTTACAAAAAACCCAACCCTAAACATAAATTAAAGAATTTTTGCCTCAGTTTCTTTTAATAAATATGAAGACATAGCTGTTATACAGACCTTTATTTCCATGCTACCTTACTCCAGCTTGTGAAAGTAACTCCAATAAAGCAACTACAGCTGCAATGTTGCACATGATTCAGCCAATTTATTCATGTTAATCTGAGCCTAATGGAGACAGAGGTCCAGAGGAACATCTGAACTTTTTCACAGTTCTTCAGCAACTCATGTAATCTACAATGATTTCATGTGTGGAAAAGACATGCAAGGAGCCTAGATCAGGGAGGCTTTTTGTAAAACAAGACTTGGAAATATAAGACCCCATAAAATATGAGTCCCAAAATTTGACCACATATTGACCCTGTTTAGATTGGAAAAGCACAGTGACTATCACAAAGAATTATTTGCTTTTTCAGTGGTGCCAATCTATGGTGGATTCCACAGGCTCAAGCTTGGAACATCTCCCAGGGTGTCCATAGTTTGAAAAAAAGGCTTCACAACTCTACTTCTAAGTGTACCAGAACTTCAAATAGAAATCTCAGTCACCTATATACTGCTAATATCGCAGGTCACTCAGGAGAAAAGCTGTAGGAAAAAAAAATTACAGAAGGCAAGTTAACATTGTTTAAAATAATTTATTGTAATGGACTCAAATGGATTTGCTTTAAAGTGACTCTCTGTTTTACGGAGTTTCATAAATAAGCAGCATAAGCCCTCACCTGTTTTAAAATACAAATCTGAACATTTACAAGGTCAGGTATCATCATATTCTTTTCATGCATCCTCTTACCATTGTTGTTTTGCAATGCATTATTTTGTTAGGAACCATTTCTTTACCAGGAGGGTGGTCAAACACTGGAACAGGCTTCTTGGGCAGATGACCAATGCCCCAAGCCTGTCAGTATTCAGGTGGCATTTGGATGAGTCTCTTTGTTGCTCAGCACTGTCAGATAGTTGGACTAGTTGGTCACTAAAGTTGTCTTCGAAAAGAAGTCCCTCTTCCTCCTCTCCTTCCTCCCTCCCTCCTCTCCTCTCTCTCCTTCCTCTCCTCTCCTCTCCTCTCCTCTCCTCTCCTCTCCCCTCTCCTCTCTCCTCTCCTCTCTCTCTCTCCTCTCCTCTCTCCTCTCCTCTCCTCTCCTCTCCTCTCCTCTCCCTCCTCCCTCCTCTCCCTCTCCCTCCTCCCTCCCTCCCTCCCTCCCTCCCTCCCTCCCTCCCCTCCCTCCCTCCTCCTCCCCTCCCCTCCCCTCCCCTCTCCCCTCCCCTCCCCTCCCCTCCCCTCCCCCCTCCCCTCCCCTCCCCTCCCCTCCCCTCCCCCTCCCCTCCCCTCCCCTCCCCTCCCCTCCCCTCCCCTCCCTCCCCTCCCCTCCCCTCCCTCCCCCTCCCCCTCCCCCTCCCCCCTCCCCTCCCCCCCCTCCCTCCCCTCCCCTCCCCTCCCCCCCTCCCCCTCCCCCCTCCCCTCCCCCTCCCCTCCTCCTCTGTTTTCATAAAACCACTGTGTGTGTGACCTGCTGTTTCTCTTCATTTCACTCTTGTCCACACCACAGTTTATGAAGCATCAGCAAGGCCATATTTATCTTCATAATCTGGGTGGACATCATTGAGCTCATGAGGAACCCAGCTGAGAGCCTGAAAAAAATTAACCGTTTGTTAACTATCCTTAGTAGGGCTACTTTTTCATTTAAAAGGGGTTACAGCTTGTTTCCATAGAATCAAAGAGTATATTAGGTTGGACTAGGCCTTAAAGATCACTTGGTTCCAATCCCTCTGACACTGGCAGAGACCAGAACTCCATCTTGATCTTGATGCCCCCTTGCTGGGGCATCCACAGCTGCTCTGGTCAGCCTGTTCTAGTGCTTCACCACCCTCAAAGTAAAGAATTTCTTCCTTGTATCTAATCTAAACCTACTCTCCTTCAGTTTGAAAGTACTTCCCTTGACCTGTCACTACACGATCTTGTAAAAAGTTCTTCTCCATCTTTTTTGTGGGCTCCATTCAGGTACTGGAAGGCCAGAGCTACCTCATTCTGAAGCTTTCTCTTTTTCTGATTAAGGGATCCATATTCTCTCAGCCTGTCCTCAAAGTAGAGGTGCTCCATCCCCCCCCCATCATCCTGGTGGCCTCCTCTGGACTTGCTCCAGCAGGTCCATGTCTGTCCTTTGCTGGGGAGTGTGAAAAACCAAAATGTAAAAGGTTGATGACTCAATCAGCCACTGGCAAAAGCAGCAGGTGATTTGCTGGGGGCAGATCTGTACCCACAACCAAAGGGGGAAGGGAGTTTTCAGGTGGCAAAATCTCTGATCTGTCTAAGAACAGCCAAGGTGCAAGGGGGTGAGCCACTGGAGGACGGCCACAACAAACCAACCTTTGTTTGGCAGCAAGCTGGGTTTCAAGCCAGGTAACAAAGAAGGCTGATAAGAAGCAGATCATGTGAGGTGAGATAAACTTTTTACCATGCCAATGTCCTCCCTGGCTCAGGTGTGAAACTTCCACCTGGGGTATCAGGCCATTCACATGTAAGCCTGAAGATATTCATCCCATCTGATGGGGCATAACTGACTCAACTACACAGTTTTGGTATTTTTAAGAGAAATATACTTTGTCCCTGTTCAAAAATTACTAGAATATGCCTAGTACTACACAGAGCACCTGCTAAGAAGGGAGGTATGCCATCCTGGATTTGGCATTTCATTAAATTTCCCACTAATCTGGGAGCCTGGGCAAAGTGACTTTGAACCTGCATGAGAAACATCACAGTAGCCATTCCCCCTGGTGAGATAAATTTAATGATAACACTCTCCTCCACATAGTCTTTAGGTGGTGAGAGATGAGTGGAATGACCACCAGATAAAATATCTGAGTTTGTTTTAAGCCTTAATTACACCTGGATTTAAAGAGTGAACGACTGAAAATAAACATTACCTGCCTTTCTTCTACAACCATCTATCCTTTAATTAAGAGAACACTCAAGGGTTTGTCTTAGCCCATCCTACAGCCAGAACAAGCCCATCCTAGAAATATTTCTGATACTACAAGTGTAGAGCCCAGGTTAACCTATCTTAACAGCAGGTTCCCCCAAACAATTTGAAGGAAAAAAGGACATTTTCTTCCTAGTAAAGTAGGCTTTTTGCACCTAGGGAATCCAGAAGCTGCCTATGAGTTTTTGAGTTCACTCTAAGTTTTGCATATGAGAAAATAAGGGTAATTTTTATTTTTACAAGAGGGAGTAGCTTTTCTTCCATCAGAATATTTCCCCTGCATGACATGTCAAAGATGAAAGAGTGTGCACTATTATTTATTCCTCTAAAACTCCTTTGGAAAATGATTAATACAAGGAAATTAAGGAATTATCTATGGCTACACTGCAATTAAAAAAAAAAAAAAAAAACAAACATATTTCCATCTAGAGTTCCTATACCACATAAAACTAAAATTAATTAGTCACAGTGAGATCTATAGATTAGTATGTTCATAAAATTGAGAGATGAACAGTCAGTAAATTGCAAAACTACTGGAAGTGACTTAAATGACAGAAGTGAAAATAGATTACCAACCAGACCTATGATATTTTAAAAACTGGTAGAGTTACAATACATTTTAAATTGAAAAAGATCTCTGGATGTCATCTTGGTAAACTCAGTCAGTCACAGCAGGGACAGTTTACTAAGGATCATGTCCAGATGAGTTCTATCTATGCAATTATGGAGATTTCAGACTTTCTGTTAGTACAGTCTAAGTACAGTTAGCAGCACGGATAAACAGAGAACATCACATCTTTCTTATTTTATTAAAATTTATTGCAAGATCAAAGGTCTCACAAAAAATAGAAACTTACAAATTGTGTGAATAGTTTTAATGCACTCGTAAAGAGACATTAAAAGAAAATTGACTAGGATTCTGTACTATATCTGCAATATAATTCACTGGCATTATTCTTAAAATATTGTTGCCATTTTAATGTAAATAAAATGGAGTAAATAAACAGCATAGCATTACACATGTTCACAAGTATTTACCACTTATTTTAAACAAAGTCTTTACGATATATTTTTTCCAGAGAAATTAGTTCATCCCCATTTTGAAAAGTCTAATAAGAAAACATTCAACATCCTCACTGGAAGCAATGTGAGCTGATGTTTCTGTTGTAAAAAATTATGCTGTGGAAATCAACAAATAGCTTTACAGAGTTATACAGCCATACTAAACAAGCTTCTAAGTTATGTTGCATTAGGCCTTCTGGATTAGCAAAACATTTTCACAATAATGACAACTTTTCAGCTGAAGCTTAAGCATTTCATAGTTTGGATAAAAATGCTGTAACCTTTGTAAAACAAATATCCAGTGTTACATACCTGGCAACATTCTTAACCAAATGGTAATACTCTAAATGTTAAGACAACTCCAAACTGAAGCTGCAATGTCTGTGTTTTTATAATTCCCTGCTCAGATTTAACTCCTTAGAATGCAATATGTGAGAGAGAGTGAGACAGAGGTTGCTGTTTGGGGTTAAACCATAACAGTCCCACAAATAAAAATTATCATTTTATGTGTTCAATTTGGATATTTCCTTGTACACATTGTATTAAGAAGCATCTGATCCTACAAAACGATACCCATGATGGGACTGATGTTTAGATACCTTCTCAAGGTAAGCTCTATTTACATTTTATGGTCCATTCTAAAATAAAACCATACAGGAAATTATAGGGATCCTGTTATTTGCTTATACCCATTTTATCTGAATTTTAAAATTCATCAACAGAACAGCATAGTCAGAGGAGACAAGTCCATTTACAACAGACAGTAAATTTTTTCAGCCAAATATAATAAGCATTGCCAACTTATTTCTGATGGTTGGTGTATTCAGTTATTCTTTGTCTTCATGAAGTGTTGCTGGTTATTATTGTTAGGGTAAGCACTGCTAATCATTATTAAAATGTCAAGGTGGAAAGATTTTAATATCACTACAGCTTCTTCTATTTAAAGAAAAAACAGGGAAGATGTTGGTAAGAAAATGGTAGTTCACTGTAGATTCTCTTATTAGTCTGTATCTTAAAACCTCTGGCGTAGCTTTAGTAAATAAAAAGCATCAAGTTTAGTTCCCAGTTTCAACACAGGTCTCTGTTGATCAACTGCACTGAGTTACCATTTACAGATCAAAGGAAACACACATGACCAAGGCAAAGTAAACAGAGGAAAACAAGCTTAACATCTATAACTCAAACTATCCAGAGAACTAGTAGGAATCCACTTCAAGGAATTTGCCAAAGGCTTTTATAACTTTTATGCAAACAAAACCATAATGCATTTCTAAAGTTTTGCTTCAATATTTGTACTTAGATGTACAGTACGTTAAAGTCAGTGTACAGCTTTTGCCATTTTACTGTAACCTCTGTAAACTCACAACTATATTGCATCATATGAAAGGTTATAAACCCTTCTGCAATCCCCATTAGATCTACTGAATGCAGCAGAGTGGAACATGTTGGTACAGAAGGTTAGGAGCCAGAGGACATATTGGGTGTCCAGCCCATTTGATAAGCCCGCTCCAGAGTTCTCTTGCAGTCCTGCAGCACGGTACTGAAGGTTATATGTGGGTATTGCTGCACCAGCTGCTCCACTGTGGCCTCGTTCACCTGTAACAGAAGAACAGAGCCTGTGACGTGCAGAAAGTGAATGAAAAGGTAACATTAGGCAAGCTAGAAGAACGCACAAACTTTGGACTCCTGGGTGGGCTTGCAGGATGGGACTCCTCATTGCTACTATAGGTTTGGTTGCATTTATCACAAAATAAATATACAGAATGTAATGTCCGTTTAGAGAATGAAAAGAACCAAAATCAAATCCCATGCTTTGATTTCAATATAAAGGAAGTAGTTTTATCATCCTGGTTAAACAAAATGCTGCCTAGAATAACAGATTTCTAACTTGAAATTGAAGCTATTTTCTCAAAGTTGCTCAAGCAGACAGACATACATAAAAACGTGATATTTTTTGGCTTTGAAAAAATAAAATGAATTATGTCTATTAATTAATTGATGGTACAGTTATGGAGACATTTATAAATGCTAAGTAGCAACTCCACAATTAACTTTACTGAAATGAACTTGCACTGTATGGTTGCTATCAACATGTCTGCAATGAAAAGTAATTTATAACATGACTGAAGATGGGGAAATATTATGAATTATTCTATGTTGCAGGTAGATCAATTACTCCTCTATGTCCCTTTTTCCAAAAATGTAGAAGTCTAGCATGTCTTCACATACATCACTGGCAGAAAATTTTATTTTAGCCTCTTTTGTGAGGATAACACTGCAGCATTGAGATCAATAATTAAAACATACATGATGCTTGGATCTGGGATGGCCCTCTTAAATTTGAGACATCAAAATGAGCACCTTTATTCTTCATAAGACAAGGCAATCAGACAAACCCAGCTAAACCTAACACTTTACGACCACAGTGCTATGAGGGGATTAATTTGTCAAATATTTTAAAGATGATTGCAGTTCCTATCATAGACATAAACAGCTTTCTTCGGCCTTTAGACAAACAAAAAATTAACCTAAGAACCATGGCTTCTAGTAAGGTCTCTTTGAAATCATTGCTGAACAGTTGAGCATCTTAAAATGCATTGATAATACAGTTACTGAACCACCTACATCAGTAGCATGTACAACTAAAGGCATTGTTTGCTTTTTTTTTCTCAGTGTTCCATAATCAAAGCCAAAAGTAAAAAGCCAGACTGAAACATTTACTACCATTACAAAGATCTGTCCTGTGAATATTTTAAAGAACAGTAACCACAATATCTAATAATACTTTTAGCCTTAAAAGATAACAAGGAGTGCTTCCTTCTGAACAGTGATTGCACCCAATGACAAGGATAAATGAAAGGTTTAATATCTAGTTCTTCTACTTTGATAATAGAAATACTCAATCTTTATTGGAAGTTTCATCTAGCTGAGATTGACTTGGATAGAAATCTGGTTTAACTTCACAGCACAAACTGTACCTCTCTGGCAAAGTGCAATGTTACAGTAACATCTTTCAGTGCTGAAAAACAAGAAGTGACTTTTAATAAATCAAAATGAAATCAGAGATAGCACAAGTCCCCCATAATATTTGATATTTACAGCTGAATACATACTTGCAAACTGTAAGCTACAATTCACAGAAATATTGCTTGGAAGGGAAGAATCCCTAAAGTAGCAGTAGTTTGCTACTATATGCATATCCAAAAAAATTGTCAAAAGTCTCTTTTCATTAGAGGTATGCTGCAGAGACCCATGGCAGAATCTATCATGATACCAGAAACTTCTCTTGATGATTAACTCAGCCACAAAAAAGAGACTTACAACTGACAGCTGCTTATTTTGCTTTCTTAATGGGAAACTTGAAGAAGATGCATTATTTATCTACTGACAGCAGCAAATATTAGCTGTACATAGAAGTTATTATGATTTAGCACTTACCTGTTGGGCATTATTTGTCAGAATAGCATGGGTATTATGGCTTTAGAGCCATATGTCATATGCATATTCTCTGTTACAAGAAACAAATAAGGCGAATTCATAACGAAGATGATGCTCACACACAGGAAGGAAGTAAATGCTCTCTATGTCCGGGTGTATTGAATTCAGGACATGTATGTTGTCCCTGAAAACAAGTATTTTGATTTGTTTTGGTATAATGGAGTCAGTTCTCATGAACTGTAAGATAAACAAGAATCATGTTTGCATTCCTTTGTAAAAGATATCACCTGATGGACTTCTCAAGTGTCCAGTGAAGATGGAGAGGTGGCAACTTCTCTGTCCAATCTCCGATCACTGTCCAGAAACTTATAGATACGAGGTCAACAATGAACTAGAGACTTCTTTTCTTCTTCTCTGCCTGAACACCTGTTGTGTGTGTTGCTGTCTGTTCCTATCTGTGTCACAGTAACACAAGGGACAGTCTAACTAGGTTTAAGCTGATGTGTTTACTACCAGGCTAACTTAGGCATGGCCAATGACACTTAGGAAGACAGAGCATATTGCAACGTTATCTTTTAGACTTAAAGCTTATGAAGAAATCTTTGGTAAACCACCTTTCACTAACTGTTTGTCCTAGTTTTGTCTGAGGCAATTATTACTAGACAAAATAATATTTTAAAGAGCTTGTTGCTATTTCCTCTTAATACTTTAATAAACAGAAGAAGGAAGCTTTTGGCGTCAATTACCAAATACAGTTACAAAATCAACAGGAATATGAAGAAGGCAGATAAAACCACTGCAGAAGTGCCACTGACAAAAACAGCAGTTTTATGACCCAAACCTGAAGAGCAGAAGCTTTTCTACATTTTTTTTTTCCTCGAACATTAAATAAGTATTTTACATTATTAGTTTGTGATTCTCAGCCACAGCTTGTGTTAAACAACAAAGTAATGACAAATCCTATGGATGTATTTGGAATCATAACATTTACAGAAAGAAATTACTTCGCGTTTGAAAAACTGAGTTTAATCTCATGATAAAGCAAATTATTTTCTTATCAAGCTTCATGATCAATGATTGAATAGATGCAACTTTAAGTTCAATGTAAGTGTTTTTAATCCTGAGAGTAAAAAGCAAAGAGTTAAAAAATTTGCCAAACTAAATTCAATGTAAGATTACACAACAGAAGAAGGAAAACAGAGAAAAAAAATTTGGCAGTGGGAAAAATAGTCCTGAAAACTGGTTCCAGAGATGAGGAAAAAAGGTATTCCCTATCAGAAGATTTTGATACTTTTTCTTTACCATGTGAAAAGTTGTGTCAGACACTAAAACAGTGAAAAACTTTTAGTATTTAAAATTCTCCATACTATTGGACTAAAACTGCACTATCTGCAAAACAGGAAAAAGAAAAATAAAATTTTATTCTCTGTTAATGAATGTGAAAAGTAATATCTAAGTCAACTTTGTTAGTATCCTTGTCATCATTTCCCTAGTGGTAGGATTAAGATGAAAAGAAGTCTTATGCCCAGCCATTAGAACACAAGCTTCTGTCTCTTTCTTAAATTCAGCCTGGCTGGTGATAAAACAAAAGTACTGAATGTCATTCCCAAAATAAGTTCATTATACAAACAGAGCAATTTCCTTTCTGAGCTTAAACATTCTTGTTCGGTGAATGAAAACTAAAAATCTCCACATCTTAATATGCTGTGAAATGCTATATGTTTATTTCACAGAACTTTCATTAATCTTCATATTTTGAGTTGTCAAAAGAAAGACTACTGTCTGCAGATAAACTACTTAGATTATCTAATACATAATTATTCATTCAAATTTGAGTAGCTCTTTAATTATATTTTAACACATAATGAAAGAGTGCAGCCCATATCATTAACAATGAAATTAACAGGTTTGTGCAAATCCTGGTCATCAAATAAAAAACCAAAATAACAACAAAGAGTGGTTTGAAAATTATTTTTTCTGTCTGAAATAAAAATTTATCTCAGGCCAAGGATTGGATTGAAAAAAACCCAACCAAAAACCAAAGGAGAAGATGGCTTACAGAAAATGGCAAGATCAAGCGGTATCATCTCCCTTTAACTCAATTAGAGCAGTTACCTAGAAGTCATAATTTTGAATACTTTTTGCTTAAAGACAACTGAAGTCTGTTGAAACTGCCTGTTTCCCAGAAGAATATACTTGACTTTGTGACAAGTGTTATCTTGGGTAGGACCTCCTTAAATTCTTCTTTGTGTAATGACAGTGTGGTTGTGCAGAGAGTATTTAAATATTATCAGTGCTAGAGAACATTTCTCGTGATAATTAGGAGTTCATCTTGGAAAGAAGAACAAGAATAACCTTCTAGTCCATATGAAATGCAACCCTGGCAAAAGAGTTTTGTGAGTGCCTCTTTGTAGAACTTTCATCATCACTCTGCTATGTACACACAAAATGTGGCTGAACTACTGAAAAGAATGGGAAATCAGTGCTCAACACTCTTACTCTCCTTTAGGTAAAATGAACCTCCCATAACAGAAAGCCTGAAAACCCCACCAATCTGCAATTTTTCCCAGAATAAAGTAACCAGCAGTTACGAGCTGATTTTTTCAGGCTCAGAGTAAGCTGAAGCTACTCACAATAAAATATTCATTTATATTTTGATTTGGCATGCTATATTTACTCATCTAGTCTGATTGCCAATACTTACGGATTTGGTACACCACTTGTCTTACACAAAACATCTTCAGAAATTTCTGTTATGCCACCTTCCACAAGTTTTCAAGAAAAATTCAACATGCAAGCAAGAATAGATATTAGGTAGTTTTTTTGTTTTTTTTTTTTTTTTTTTTTTCTTTTAAATGTGCTGTGTCATTTGGTTCTAGTGATAATTTCGGCATTGTTTTCTTTAATTTCTAGATTCTAAAATTAGGCACTTCTAAAGGTATCAAATTATTCCAAAGGGCTAGGATCTTTCCCCTCCACCCCCACCTTTTGTTTTCATTATGTTCCTACAAGAGATCTTACTAAATTCAAAGGATTAATTCAAATTTTCCTAATCCTGTTAAGGTAAATTAGAGATCCCATTTGAAACCACCAGCCAAACTAGGTATTTCTTTTTAATGATACCTTTATTCACTTCTCAGAAACAGAAAGAGAGGTATAGGGGCTTTTCCTAAACAGATTTTTCCTATTTACTTTTCCTTAGGTTGTCTTAGGTCAATACCATGTCCTGGAAATATTGACCATGTCCATGGTCAATACCATGTCCTGGATTGGATACTCTTTTACTAAATTGCTATGAATTGTTAGATGTCCTACTGATCTCCAAAACTCCTCCTACAGGTGCATCAGTCTCAGAATGCAGTTCTGACTCTAAAGTTATTAAAATGTGCCAAGAATGTCTGTGTTGTGTTATCTAGAGCAATACTGAAAAGCAAGAGTAGAGTCATCACCTGAACTGCAAGTTTTATGCAGGTCTACAGTGTATGAGTATTCAGCATTAATCTAAAGATCTTGACTTGTCTTTTTCAATACCAAAACTTAAAAATCTTCACATTTTAATGCCTTCAGTTTAATGACCAACTCACTTGATAACTGAAAAGAAAAAGTTATCTCTATTCCAAGTTAATAACTGAAACCAATAAGCATTTATATAAATAAAAAAGCTAAAGCTTGTGAAACTGGATTAGTGCAAAGGTGAATTACTAGAACTTCATATATAAACTACTTGTTACCCTCAGACCACCATTCAGGGATAACAGCTGAAATAATTTCTGCATAGTATCTAACCTAGTCCTTAGAAGGGGCATTGGATGGCTGATTTCTGAGGACAACACAGGTTGGTATCTAGAGTTACACAACTTTATAGATCAGTCACTAATAAAAAATAACAAACTGATTTATAATACCTTGATTCAGCAATATCTGCAAGGGAAGACATTAATAATACACCGACCTGCTAGATTAATCTTAGAAATCTAGTACTTGATAAGAATTTTAGGGAAATGTTAGCAGGTGAGAGGTAACATTCAGACCAAAAGATTTTGAGGGCTGCCATACAGATGGTTAGATTAGAAAAATGGCACAAGTATTATTACATTTCTACATATAAAGAATCATAAAATCAACTTCACACAGAAGAAATGCAAATGGATTTGTCCCCAAAGTGTTTTCTTACAATATTGTTGACATCTTTACTTATGGAATAGTATTGCAGCACGAAGGCTACTGAAATTTGTGTGCACTTCTGACTCAGTACACATAGAGCAGTATTGCATGAAAGCCAAATCTGTATACAATGAAAAGAAATTACTTCATAGTCATTGTGTGTATCCATAATGATGGACCTTGAAAACGTTTTATTTTCTTATTTCTCTAATGTTTAAAAAAAAAATCCAATACATACACACTTAGAGTTATAAGCAAAACATTTTCACACAGTCTTTCTCTAAGTTGTATTTTCCTTCCTCAAGTGAGCATCTGATAAAAAGTGTACTTTGATTTTTTTTTTTCTGGTAATAGTTGAATGAATTATATTCTCAGGTGGCCCAATTATAACTGTTGCCTGTAGCCATAACAAAATTAAAGATTTCTGGAAACGTTTTGTGTGAAGAGCACTTGATCAGCTAAGGCAGACATATTCCACAGAGTTTCAGTGACTGCCCTTATGCCCACGGGCAGAACCCTTGTTTAGGACTTTAACAAAATAACAGCACTACCAATATTAGCACAATATCCTATAGTCCAAATAAAGTCCCTTACGACTTGAGAAAAGAATGTATTTTGACTTAGAGAATGCAATTATTGAAAAAAGAAGAAAAACAGTCACATATGCACACACATACAAACACTGTATTTGTAGACTCATAAATAATGAAACTGGCAAGTATAGTCTGATGTGCTGTTATTATCATAACATTTGACAACTTAATTGTGTTAAACCTTAGCAATTAATTACCCATTTATATTTGTAAAAGGGAAGGAGTGGGTAAACAGAAGTATCAGCAATCTTTTCTGCCGTGTGAATTGAAATAAATGGAATACACAAATCTTCTAATATTCCATGGTGGCACTTCTAGAAGGATATCAGCAAGCATGGCAAGGTTGCTTGTGGAGTATATCGACTTTACAGTTCTTGTTTAAATCTCACGTTGTGGTTGTTTTCTCATGTGAATGCTATTGCCTCAAACTTCCAGTCTACTGCAAACTAACAACACCCATTTCAGATCTTTGTGAGGATGCACAGTTTTCTGCAACACACTATTTTTTATTGAAGTTGTGTAAGAAACAAAGGTTTCACTCTCAATTCTCTTTGCTTATTGTGAAGGTTTCTTTTTCTATTAAATTAGAGAAACCATTTTAAAGGAGCTCTTCAATTTGGCTGGTTGTTTGGTTTGCTGATTCTGCCCATTTCATCAGATGAACTTCTAGACTACACCTATAGAATATTTCCAGGTAAAAATATTACCAGTATTATACACATTCAAAAATTTTGTTCTTCTAAAAGTTGCAGTTAATAAAAACCCAGATGCAGTGCAATGACAGTGATAATTTATATAGTGATAAATATTCTTTCAGATTACTTTCTGCCTATTGAATTAATAAGACTGAATATTTTCCTTCCTATTTACTACATTAGCAATAATTCAAGCACATTACTGTAATACCTGTCAAAATGACAGCATGTAAAACTAACAGAGAAGTCTTTCTCAAAAGTTGCCAGCTGGCAAAAAATAACTGGAAGTTCCAGGGAGAAATGATTATAAAAGAGTTTCTCCCTTTTTTATTTATATTCATAAAATGCTGACCAGTTCACATTGCATTCTTCTTTAATAGTTGATTTTATCATGCCTTTGAACTGTTGATCAGCACCTGAGGGCCAATCTTTTTATTAGAGAATGACATGGTCAGGTGGGTGCTTTTTAAAAACAAGGACAATTTCATTAACTCTGGAAAATTCTGTCTTCAGCCCAGTGCCATAGAACTGTTGCAGAGGAATCAGCTCGGAGGACAAAAATCTTTTAGCAAAGAAACAGTTAAATGAGAAGAGCAGAATCTTTAGCTTGTATAAATTTATTTTTTTCTTTTTGTGTTTTAGCAGATGCTTTTGTTTAAACCCATAATGGATCTGTTATCCTGGTTAGCTGGGGGGAAAAAGCCAAAAGTAGTATTGTTCAGACTTTTAAAATTATTATATTGAAAACCAAAGTGAAATAAATACTATTCTTTTTTTGTTGTGGGATATCTGTGGTTTCCTTCTAATGGGCTTCACAGATCTCATGACTCTAAAATCTTCATTATTCATAAAGAGACGCATCAATTGCAGCTCCTATATTATACATATAAAACTTAAAAAAATACAGCAATTCCTTTTTAATATGCAGCAATGTACTTGAACAAATTATAGTAATTTAAGAGAAAAAAAGGGCTACAGAATTTTTCTTGAAGAGAAGGATTGGATATTTTCATTCCTCTTCAAATCACAAAACCGTAATTTCAAATCTCAAAATGAATCCCTTGTAATATAAAAGAAAAAATGGTAGCAATTTGGCAGGTTTTCTGATCAGGCTAATGACAGCATTTTCAGAAAGTGGAAGGCAAATTGCTGTGATAATTATACTAAAACAAGCCATGCCTCTGTATTCTCACTATTCTGCCATTGATTAAGAACAGTTTAGCTCAAAAGTATATTTGAAATTGAAAGATGTATCTCTCGAACCTAGGATATACAAAAGAGCTAATGTTCTTTTTTCACTTACCTTCAGTTGCAGACTTGCTATGTAAATTAAAAGCTTGTGAGTGATGGGTGAAAATGTTTCTCTTAAACAACAGGAGCAGCATTCCTGTTAGGCTAATGATTTGTGGTCTTCACTGAATATGTATTTACAAACATTTGTAAAACAGGCTTTGCAGAAGGACGAAATGAAAAATTATATTAAAAATCCCCATATTGTCTACAAATCGTATTCTTACTTTAGATGCAAATGATTTCTTAACTGACCATTTTTATTTTTAGGGATCATCAATCTTTCTTCCTTTCTCTGGTAACATAAAATAGTTTGTCATTTTGTCAGTTGTACTGACCATCAACTTCTGTGCTCTAATATCTCAGCAAAACTAAAATAGGAAATATATGATAAAATTTATCTGAGAAAGTCATGTGGAATAAGCTAGAGCGTTTCAAAAGTATTTTCTTGAATAGCAACCATGTTTTTTTGAGAAACCCATTTCAAAAAATAGAAAGAAAAATGCAAGAAAAAAAAAAAAAGCAAGGAATAAAGGCCAACATCATTTATTAACTAAGTTGTGTATCCTTTCACAGCCAACTTTGTTGGACTCTCTTCATTTCATTCACACATAGTGGTGAATATTGAATTTTGCAGTCTCTGTTTTTCAGTCATTTTTCTGTCTATTTTCCCAAGAAAATATGTGGGAGCTTTGCTGATAACCACTACAAATTGCACCATGGTTATAGGAAAAGGATCTCGAAATACGAAAATTGTTCGTGAGAAAAGTTTTGAAGAAGATTGTTGTGACACATTGTTCAACCCGTCAAGCTATCACCCAGAAAAAAAAAAAAAAAAACCCAAACCAAAACCCAACCAATTTTTAGTCCCTATTTCCTAGTTGATACCCAACCTTTTTCTCGAAGGGTAAAGATTTTAAGCTGCCAGTATTTAAAGCTGTTTCACTTCTTGTGAGAGCACAAGAACAAGTGCTATAAAGACATCTTTCAAATAAGTTATAACAATAAATAGTATAGAGAACATCATCCTTTTCCATTTTTTTAATATGAAATACAAATCATACCAAATTAATTAATTAACTAGAAAAAGTAAATAGGATCAGTTTAATGGTAGGAATGTACAGTACACTGTGTTCAGAAAGAAAAGCTTAAAAAGTGCATTTAAATCCGTTATTTTGATGCAGGCATCTTTTTAATGCTCTTAGGATGCAAGTAAAGCTCTTAGGAATTCTGATGAAAGTGTTTGTGGGAGGAAAGAAAGCATCCTGTAACTGCCCACACCTTTCTCAAGGTATGTAAAGCAATTAAAGGAAAAGTTCAATTACCTTTAAAATATCCTCTTTCCTAAGCTGTGATAAAAAATACAGAAGAGCTACAATTAACATTTGGTTGGAAGAAGAGATAGTCATGTTCTCTCTCTTTGCTGTGGGGAACTAACCTGAAGTGAATTTAATATAACCCCTTATTATGCTTTTCTTGGTGTTTACCGGGGTGGCAAACCGAGAGCTGCTGTGCCCCCAAGCAGCACCAACCTGCCATGTGATCCCACACAGCCACATCAAGTCCTAAAACACAACCTTGGGCTGCAGCCCCCAGCAGCACAGCACTCCTCTGTGCAGAGGAATGGGGAGTTTGTGGTTCCACCCTGCTCCCAGAGCACTGTGAAGGAGTGACGCGAAAGAACGAAGCCTGGCTTGCTGCCCCTGGGAGCGCGGCACGACGCAAACACAGGCAGCAACACCAGAATGCAGATCAGGAATCCCTTCTCTTTCTTGTGGAACAGAAATCCTTTCTCTTCCATGCCTTTTCCAATTACAAACCTCTAGAATGTCCTGCTCAGGCCTTAAATAACTACTGATTTTATCTGTTACTGCTTTCAAAAGAAGTGGACACTCAGAATGGCAACACTTTCTCTCTACGGAATACATGACTTGTGCAGTGCTGAGTGCTGCCTGGTGCCTGCACAGACATACACGTACCAAGTACACAAAAATTTATTTGCACAATCGATACCCTGTCCTGTGAGAGAGACGAGAAGGGAGAATAGGCTTAGCTGCTACAAGTACCCATTCACGTTGGTATGCGGACAAGTGGGATACTCTGTTGTCCAGAATGCAGGTATTTAAAAACATTTAGCATCCACTCTAGATTGCTTTCACACTTCAGGAGGTCTGGATGATAGTCTCTCAGATGTACCCCATCTGATACAGAAAAGTTCCAACTGAAATTGATTCATTTTGTCATTATGATGACCTCATGGTAAAGTCAGCATTTTTTTTTATGACATTTCTCAACACAATGACATCTATTTTAAGGCAAAGACCATATTGCTTCTGTGGTGTGCATGTTAGATGGTAGGAAAAATGATAAAAAGAAAGGTCATAGCAATAGCAGTTTGATGAAAAATGAATAATTTTATTATTTTCGTGATGTGGATCAATAATGCTCTGCATCTACTGAAACACATTGCCTGGAGGCACATGGATAATCAATGGCATAAAACAGAGGCTGCCTTTACCCAGGCTAGCAGCCTCTCTTGATCTTTCTGGGGAGGACCCTTGACGCCTCTAATTTATGTCAAGTGCATATCAAAGAAATTCCAAAGAGCCTGGCTCATAAAGAGTGTTTTAGTGGTACCCATTTGAAGTCTACTTACATATGTTCCTTATGTAACTCTGTTTGAGTATTTCCCTTCCAAATAACTGGGAATTCTTAGAAAGGCATAAAAGCTACCTGGTACTAGCATAATAGTCAGTATCTCAGAAAAAGAAATCTGGTTAGAAGGACAAATCTAACCACTTCACTGCAAGCTGACAACAGTACAAAGACAAGAATTTCAGCCAACGGGGTATGTAAATAAACCCTTCTGCATCACCCAAGAATTCTCTTCAGTGATGTGCTGGACACTGACATTTTTAATTTAATAGAGCAGCCACTGGAAAAAATTAGTTCTGCATGGTATTGGGGAGAGACAGTTGAGAACACAATTTTGTTCATTAATTTCTCTGTTCATTTGCAGTGGAAAAGGGGAGTTGGCATCTTCTAGCTGCCAAAAATCCCTTAAATCAAGGATACTTATTTCATTCTGTCTGTGGAGCTATTCTTCCCATCAAGGCTTTGCAAACAAGAAAATAATTCCCAATGGGAGTTCCACTACTACACTGTTCGCTGTAACAGTGTTTACGAATTTCTTAACATCTTTTAGCTACCGTACTTTGAATACTTGCAGATGCACACACACACTCGCAGGCACACAGTCAACAGTGTTTTTCTATCTTCCCTGAAGCTTTCCTAAGTAGTATTTTTTTTCCCTTTTAGCAGTTGACTTTCATAACACAGAAGATGTTGTATGCACCTCTGAAGAACTAGGAAAAGCATTTACCAGCGATTAGATGAATACAGACTGTAGTACATGTCTACAAAAACTACATGTAATTTAACTTATGAGGCAGTAAAGCTTGTTTTCAACATCAAGATCATTGATTTTCTATAGCAGTTGAAGACAGGATAAAATTATTGCACTTGTTAGACCCTTGTTGATTGTTCAACATTAGCTAAATTCACAAAATAAATACATGTGCAGAGTGGTTAGATGATTCCAGGTCAGGTCTAATTCCCAAGGTCAAGTTACCCTTTTAACATTCTCTAAGTACATAATCTTAGGACAATCCTCAAAGAGATTCACACACTGGTTTTGTCTGTTGGCTCTTATAAAACACTAATGTTTAGGAGATTAAGTGGACTCAGCTTTGATAGACAGAGCAATTCTTCCAAAGTGCTCAACCTCCTTGCAAACTGGAAACTGCCTAAGGCTGGATTTGCAAAATACTATTTCTAATTTTACCACTGACCTGGACATTATTATTCCTTGCCATTTGAAACAATGGGTTTTATCACTGTCTTCTATAGTGCACTGTGAAGGATGCGGGGTAACAGTTTGGAACATGAAGTCTCTTAGACTAAAACCTGTTTTTCCATAGAGTGTATCCAATCAGAAATCCACAAGCCTGAGAAATGCTCATGATGGGCACCACAAGCTGGACATTTTGTTGATGACGGCAGGAAAAGAAACAATCCCTGGAGGGTTATGTGAATACTTGAGGTCAGAGACTCTGGACCTCTAGTGACTTTTGTTTTAGCTATTTCTGCTGTGTTTCCAAGCTCTTGATCTCCTTTCTACACAGGAACATGATTTCTGAAGGCTATATACACAGGTGAAGCAGAGATGGACTGCCTCCTCCTCTTTTCTTCTATTGATAAAGTGCTAAAACCTATAGACACTCTTACTATACTCCATAAAGATACATAGTAAGAAACTCAGTATTATTTTCTCTTTTTAGCATTATGGCTTTATTCAAACATTTGTCCTTCTATTTCCAAAACTATGATATATGATCAAGAGCACAGATAGATAGAAAATTGCTAAATTGGTCTTGAAGTAACAATAAAGTCGGGTTATTTTCCTTTTTTTTTAAACAAACAAAGTAGTCTCTCACATTTATAACACGACATGCTAACCACTTTCAGACAAAAAAATAACAAAAACCGTCAGAGGGCAGATTTTACAAAAAACCTTTGTGAGCACCTCAGGTTGCGAGTGTAACCTACACACGGTGTTTTGAAAATTTTTGTCAGCAAACATTTATAATGCTCCTTAAAGGCCCCTGGGGCGCCTTTCAAGCTGTGTATGTGAAAACAGCACACCACAACAGTTGCCACAGTAGTGAATACTAAGCATTTTTGTTCAGAATAACATAAATCCTACTGCCTCCCTCGCACACACACACACACACACACACACAGAGGAACACTCTCACTCAAGAGTCAGGCATCAGCTCAGGCAAAGTCTCCTTACCTGATCACATCTCATCAGCCCCAAGTATCTGAGGGATTTGCTGCGCTGAGCAATCTGGGTGGCTCCACGGTCCGTGATCTCTTTGCACCATCCGACATCCACTGTCTCTATCGTCATGCTGTACCTCCCAATGGCTATCAGAGCTGCAAAGACATTAAAGGCATGAATACACAGCTCTGCAGATGGAACCTCAGCTCCATGCACACACTGAATAATGCTGAAATTGAGTTTTGAGAAGCAGTTGTTCTGCACTTTGTAAATAACATGGTATTTCATAACTCTGAACTATGTAAAAGCTGTCTTGAAATTAGAAGTACATACAAACGTGCAAACATGTACAAACACACAGATAAACGTACTTTACTATACATTTTTCTATCAATCAAGATAAATAGACCAATTAGCAGACATAATCTATACAAATTCTTTTAATTACTTTTTTTTCAGAAGAATCAAGGCTCAATTAATGAAATTGAAACTAATACGGAAAAAAACCACATCTCTCACTTTTCAGAGAAAATAACTGACTTTATACTACAAACATTTTTTTCCCCCAGGAAAATAGTATTATAAAGACAGCACTGAGATTAACAGGACATTTTGTGAATCAATAAAACATGGTTTTAGAAAATCCTGTGGGAAATCTCATGCCATACATTCTATAATTATATTCTAAAATTGCATTTTTTCTCATTGTTCACACTGGTGATATAAGAACAATGGTGTGTCTCCTTTCGCATTTTCTTCACAGACACTTTTCCAGTAAAAAATAAAGAAAGAGTTAAAAAAGTGATAAGGAATTAAAATTAAAATTTAAATCTTTATTAAAGAAAAAGACAGAGGATATGGAAGTTCTGAATGGGCTGAAAAAAGGTATGTAGGAGAAACCACAAGGGATCTGAACCAGATCAGAAGGTTTTGTCATGACACGACAATGACACAAAAGATACAAATCACTGGCACCCTGTTCACCATGGACATAGCACTTTTCAGAAATATGGACTTAGGAAGTCAAGCTGTGATTTATTAACAGAAATTTTAGCACTAAAATCTGTAGAAGGCTAAGTAGTGCATAATTTCTTTCTTGCAGCAGTCTTCCAACTGAATTTTGTTGCTGACATATTGAATGTATGATAAAAACACCTATGTAGTTTCATTATGCTTTCACTGATATTTGTAGGACAATACCCACTTTCTGGTCTCTTGCCAGCATATCTCTTGAAAACAAATCCTTATTTTGCAAAATACAGCATAAAATAACCTTAGTACTTTTTTTTAGAGACCTTTTCAAGTATCACTATAACAAAAAGTATGAATAGTCAGAAAGTTTCTGTATATATTTTTCAATAGAAAAAACTATAGTAATTATAGATTATTGTACCACCACACAAAATGTTATAGACTTGAAGTAGTGCAAAAATACTGAAAGCCTTCCACTACATTAGAATAATATAAGTTCACTTGAATATTTTGCCACTGTTTGCAAAGGTACAACCGTATTTTGCTATTTTCAGTGCTTCATGCAAAACTGACAAAGAGAAGAAAATTAACAGAGAATACTTTCATGGAAGTGCCATTAAAGACCATTAGAATACACTCACAAAATCTGTCCCCCAATTAGCAGACATCTCTCTGGAAAACCAAATATTTTGACAAGAGTGTACAATGTTATACTTGAGTCATATACTACTGCACTTCATCTGTCAAACACAGAAGGTATGCCATTTGAAAACTCCAGGGACCATATTTTCTGGAAATTTCCATGTGTGTAACTGCACCCTTACAAGAACACACTGGGTTAGAGAAAAGACACACTATTGAGTTTGTATCGCATTCAGCAGTGGGAGATAAAGAAAGGCCATGAGAACCAGTGAAAATATAACAATACTTTTCCAGAACACTTTCCTCACATGAAAAATGTGGCCAGGGATTTTCTAACCCCGGGTTTATGCCTCTGTACTCTCATAAGTCCATCTGATCAGTCTGGTAGCCCACAAAACATAATATTCTAAACATCCTATGGCAAGGAATCCTGCAGTTCAGGATTTTCTCCTCTTTCAAAAATCACCTTCCCTTGTGGGAAATGCTTCCTGGAAATCCCAACAGACTGTATCAACCAGGTCTTCTTCATTTCTTCCTGACTTCTCCAAAGTACTGAAGCACAACCTCTCTTAACTAAAGCTGTGCCAATTCTTCCGGGATACATTGTTTTTATTCACATGTTCACTAGCTGCATTCCATGCTATAATTAACTCACCTTATACAGATGCCAGATGTATCAGTTCATATTTTTCTGATCCTCCCTGAAACATTTTTTTTTTAAATACTTCTGCAAGGCAATCCTGTGGTAGTCAGGCAGGTTTAAGTGAAGGATTATACAGTGCAGCTAGAAGCTTGGCTATTTCATCTCAAGTTCTTTTACTGAGTACACACACTTCTGCTTGTATAAGCCAAACACTTTAAGCCACAAGTTTCAGCTAAGAAAATGTTTGCATTGCTTAACAGCTTTTCTTCCTCTCTGCACTTGCCCACAATAATCAGAATACACTGCTATTCTTCAAAAGCCAGTCAATAATTTAACAAGGAAACATGCAGCAAAACCCTTTAAAAGCTAAGTTTGGATTCTGTGACTTGAGAACTTGCAGCATGATGAGCAGTGAATAGTAAAAAGTGTGTTTCAACACTAATGACAGCCAGGCTTAAAAACATGGTCAGCGATCAAAGGGAAGAACCTGACATACTGGAATTAAGTAGAGAAGGATACACAAAAGTCCTCCATGTAGTTTGAACATGTTTGCTTTGACATATCTTTTTTTTCCTTTTTTTTTTTTTTTTTAATATTTAACAAGGCATCCAATTCTTTTTTTGTCCTTTTTATACTCCCATTTATTTCAGCAAAAGCAAGATAGCAAGATATCATATTTCTTTTTCCAGTGCTAGGTTTGTTTGGAATGGAAATCAACTGATGTACAGCTCCTACTCTGCAGAAGATGAAGTGTAATGTCTTCAACTGGAATTGGAAAATCACCCCTACAGCCTTGAGCTGTATCAAGCAAAACTGTTTTCTGGTTGTAATGGTACTTGGTTGTAGCTGAGAAGTTGAAAGAACCAGGTTTATAGCAAGGGAAACATCTTTTAGATGATCAGTTGGAATGGTTGAGAAAACCAGACAAATTCTGTCATTAGTGCACTTCCGCTAAGAGCAAACTGTAATTTAACCTCACTTTATTTTAAACTGATTAAGTTAAACTGACACATGTAAATGCATCTGCTACTACAGGCAGAAATGTCTGTCAGAGGAAAGGTCTCTGTTCAGCTGTGCATAACCTGTGAAACCAGTGGCTGCTATGTGGGTTTGTCATCAAGCCTAAGGTTGCCACAACAGAAAAAAATAACACAAATATCTTTGGTATAAGCAACTGATATTTGACCTGCTCTTAATTTAATTTGAAGTTATTTTTATGTCTGGGAACAAATGCCCCCAGTTTTGCACAGTATTACCAAATACAACCATTTAGAAATCTGGAGTATTGAAAACAATTATGTCTAATTAAAAATGTTTTAATGATATGCACCTACTACACTGCAGAGTGCTTCCTTAATCAATAAATACTATTTCAATTTAACTTAAAGTAAACCTCTGTAAGGCTTAACTGTGTTGCTATTTTTTCCCTGTTATTACCTAAAATGCAAATGTACAAGGCACTGCATTTGGACAGTCTTCAGTGAGGCCTGGACAAAAATGCTTAAAAAGTTAATTATGATTGATATCATCCTTAAACCAGGGCATTAGACACACATATACATTCATGCAAAATAATTTTTGCATTTCTTTCTTTCTTTTTTTTTTATAATTAATGTCAAAAGGACTTAAATGTGCAAGAATTGGAATTTAAAATTTCCGATATCTCTAAGGGTTTTACACAGACAAGAAATCAATCAGTCAACCAAGGATTACCAAACAATAGTCTTCTTACAGAACTTTGAATTATAATATAATATAATGTAATGTAATGTAATGTAATATAATGTAATATAATAAATAAATATAATATAATATAATATAATATAATATAATATAATATAATATAATATAATATAATATAATATAATATAATATAATATAATATATACATATAATTAATATTTATCTATTAATACTTAAACAAATAAATTATACAAAAGAACATTTTGTATTATCTTTTAATTTATTATACAGCCAAAAGCTATTAAAGTGGCTTTGACAGTTATCTACTAGTTCCTTGGGAATCTAAATTATAAAAATACTTTAGAAGTTTATGAGAGTTAAAACTGCAATAAGCAGATGTAATAAAAATAAAATTAGCAAAGAAACCAATATATTCAGGTGTTAAAAAAATGGTTTAACAGCTCAGCTTAGTGGACTTTGAAATAATCTGCTGTTGTTTGCATTATGGAGTTATTCTCATTCGTCTGAGTAATTTAAAATAAGAGTGGACAAAACTCTGGAGAGAGAATGAAATGTTCTACAAGATAGGCCAAAAATAGGCAACCCAAAAGGTCTTTTCTATCTTTTATTTATGTCGTTCTGTTGAATTAGAAACAAAAGAGAAATATGAAAATCATGCAGGTAAGGTATAAACATCTGAAAGCTCTGAAGTTTTAACAGTCACCAAAATTAGTTTATATTTCATTTCCAGTGATTTGTGGAAAAAAACTTAAAAACTAGCATGCAATTAGACACAACCACTTGACAATTGTAAAATACTGTTGACTATAGACAATACACTGCCAACTGATTTTAATATATTATTATATATACAAATGGAAACCTTTACTTATATATGTTAATAATACACCTTACAGTATAGAATAGATTAAATATTGTTTATACATAGAAAAGGCTTTTTTTTACAAATGCATCCCTATAAAAACTTACATAAAGGCAACAGAGTTTTATTCTCCAGAGCAAATCTAGATGCCATAAGAAGAAAGTTTGATAATTTTGCCCGTGATACTGACTGTGCATGTTTAGCCCCTGCTCTGATGAGGTTGGTGGCTGTCATGCAAATTATGCAAGCTCTGCAGTTTAGTTAATCTGCTATGTGCAGAGAGGCAGTACATGCCAAATTGCATTTCCATGTGTCAAAAGGTGTTTAGCTGCTGCAACCATGCACATCAGTTGAAAAAATCGCTGCTTGAGTTCTCTGTTACTCTGCTCACCCAGCAGAGGAATCATAGCTCACAAGTCATACTGCTCATGCCTCAAATGAAAGACTCACTGAGTGACACAACTTCTTATGCAATTTCTTTATTTGTTTTGACATTTTAAGGGTATTTTGATGACTAAATGAATGTTTGTTCATCATATCTTGACATAAATCATGCATCAAGCACTGTAGTTCATCTTGTAGCAAATAAAGGCTTCCATGGATGTATCAGACCAAAACTTCAGTTTCTGCTGGTTTCCTGGTAAAAGCTGTAATTCTGCTCAGGCTTTTGCACATCCAGCTGACAGGCAGTATGACATGGTTTTAAATTCCTTTATAATCAACCTCTTATAACAGCTACATTTCAGTGCCACCAGGAAAGAGCAAAACAAGAGAGACAGAATCTGTTAAAAAACTGGCCTTCTACCAGGAAACTCAGCCAATTCCATTTACAGTCATGCACTTCAGTACATTCCTGGTTTTCATTGCAGTTTCCTTGAAATGAAAGTGAAAACATAAACAGAGGACATAGCCCTGAACTTCACTGTTCTCATAATCCCTTTATTTCCTGACTAAATTCCCATACAGTACATGCATGTAATAAACATAGAGGGGAGCAAGCAAATCCTTTCCCTATAGTACATAAATGATACAAAAGGGAGACTGGTCAGTGTCTTCCCTCTCAAAAATATTCTACACTACTGGTATTTTAATATTTACAGCAAGTGCTCACAAAACACAGTACCCAGAAAGGTATGTGACAAAGTAAATATTTCCTCTTTTGTAAATCCTAGAGATGTTTTGAAACAAACTTGCCCAAACTCAAAAGTTTTCCCAGTGGAATGCTGTATTACCTCTCAGCATGGCCAACCTGCATTTTAACACACTCAGTGTATTTAGTTTTTTCCCTACTGTCTTCATCTGCCTCAGGCTGCTTGAGGTCTCCTGTGATAATTCTACTGTTGAGCCTTTGTGTGTAAGTGGCTTGGGCAACATTTCTTGAGAATGAAGGATGGGACTGCAATAAAATGCAGAAAGATAGAGTGGCATGAGCACAGCAGGAAACCAGTCTAACCAGATGCCTTGAGGAAATGAAAAGGAGACGGACCGTACCCCTTGTGCAAACCCCTTTTTGCTCTAAGAGTTCAGAAAATCTAGTTAGATCTCTCTAATATAATATTGTGACCTTTGGGAGTATGGTGGCAAACCACTCAACTAGTGATACTACTCTAAGTTCAAAAAAACAAAGCTGTTTGAAAATGGTAACACATAAACTTATGTATTTCTGGTTTAAGTTTTGAAAATAAAACCTCATTGTTTAAAAAATTTCTTACCTAAAGAACCATAAGGAAAATCCCTGGAGGCAAGAAAGTCCCAAGCACTGAAAACACCTCATGTGAGAGGGAAAATGACAGATACACCTCTCATGCGTGAACAAGTATTTTATTTTATATTTTTTTATATAAAATACATTTAATATAGGTATATTTTTTCTTCAAGAGTCACAAAAATAAATGGTATATACTGGCTTAGCTATAGTCTGGTTGTGGTATAGGGTAACCATTAAGTTGGTACAGTATACATTGCTGTACTCAATGCCAACTTTATTAACCAATACAAAGAGAATGGGCAATTGCTAATCAACTTCTATGTTATAGATAAAACTCCATGAAACACCAGGCACTTAGAGAGCTATTACTTCCCCAGTAAAATTAATCTTATTGCTTGCTTTACTTCTCTATCTTGGCTGTTTGATGAGAACAAGATTATGTAGAAATTCATAAATATTTGTACAAAGGTTACTACTTGTCCTACAATGTAAGCAAAGTTTTGCCCTAAGCTAGAAAATAAATTGAAAATACAGGAAAGAATGATCTTTCAAAGTTATCTTTAATGTTACAACTATTAAGCACCCATTTCCCCAAAAGTCCATACTAAGAACAAAGCTAACCTATGGACAGCCATAGAAAAATGGTTGTTGCTTTTATACAGGTCTCTCAAGAAAAAAATCCAACATTGACAATATTGAATTAATCATAAATACATCTTCAGGCTAAATTAAATCTATTAATCCTGAACACAAGCTCTGTGACTTTTCTGACATTTCAGTATCTTTTATTCAATGCATACCAACAGCAAAATACAAATCAAAACAAAGCATCCCCCAACCTGAATCTTCAATACAAGGATGCAAAAAGACCTTAAACAACAAACTGAAAGGCATGCAGCATATTTATTTTTGTTGTGACTGCAGACCTCTTATAAAAATATTAAAAAATAACCATTTCAGATATGGATGGCAAAAGTTGTTGGAGTTGCTGCTTTTAACCCCAAGATAAAAGTCCTTATGGACCAAGCTGTTATATACCAGCTCAATTTTCACTCTCCTGGGGACACTAAAATAAAACTCATTTTCTTTGTGTTATTTTGTACTGAAGTAATTTCCATCATTGTTACACACATAGTCTGATTATCTATGGAAGGCAGTAAGACTTGCTTCAATCCCCAAGAAAATCCTGGAGCAAATTTTCCTGGAAGCCATATCTTAAGGACAGAAAGATGACTGGGAACAGGGAGTGCTGATGTAGCAAGTGCAAACCAAGCCTTTCTTTCATGAGACAGCTGACTCTGTGGATAGGGATATGTAAATATTTTCTTTTTTTGTACATCAGAAGAGTATTGGGAAGAGGAGCTCTGGACTCTTAAAATTACTTCCTCCAGTCTACAGACAGCAACTTTTTTTTTTTTTTTTTTTTTTTTTTTTTTTTTTTTTTTTTTTTTTTGGATCATGTTAACAAAGACACCAAAAATTAACTGAACCCTTTTAAATACAAAATAAGAAATTTAAATACTGTCTTTTCAAAAAGAATAATGTGGTTTGGGCATATTTAAACAACACTTTCCTAACTTCTGAGAGCTCAGATTCCAAGCTGCTGTTGTATGCAGAAGCTTAGTAGCATTCAGATACAACAGCCATTATTGGAGGATGGTGAAAAACCAGATCTATAAACGTTAATGATCTGAGGTACATGCAATGCATTGACCTAGAGAAATAGGAAAGAAACAACCTCTTTTGAAATCCTGAATTATTTGGATAACTGGTGTATGCAGTGCTTCTAAACTGTGAATGGCTCTAAAAAGGCATACCTTAGAGTATTCCAGGAGCTAGAGATACAGTCACAGAAAGCAGAACATCAAATATGGACAGATGCAAAGATCGCTCAATGTTTTGCTGGAACAGCTTAAGATAATAAACTGGCAGAAGCTAGAAAAATCACTTTGTATCACAAAGTAAAGATATATTAATTAATATACAATTTTATGCTATTAGATGATAATATGTATATAATTGCACGTATGTAATACGTACACATATATAATTTAAAATATTACAATCACTTGTGAACAATCTATTCTGGTGAATGAGTTAAGTTTGTAAAGTCCAAAATTCACAGAAGAAATAAAAAATCAGGACTGTCAAAAAAGAAGGGTTTTACTTTAGCTCTTAGGCACATGGGATTGTAAGAGAGGGGGTAGAGACTGAAGATGCTTTCCCAGAGAGGGAATTTAACGGTTCAGCCTGTTCAATTGTGAGATCAGGCAAGATTAGAGCGCTCCTCTTTGGAGAATGACAGAAAGTAATCCTAAATGATGTGGGAACACACCCTTTTGTACACTTAGCTTTGTCTTTCTCTCCTAAGGAATCTAGCTACTGTATTCTTCTGATTAATAAATAGTGACTTTGAAAAGCCTGCTCGATGGTCTGCAAATACTTGCTGAGACAAAGGATGACATCTATGACAGAGGTCTGTACTCATTCTGCCAAAGGCAGAAAATGTTGAAAACACAGGTCCTAAGCTCAAGAACAACAGAATTATGCATTTTGCCCTTTTAAAGAGGAGTCATAAATTCATCAATTTGAAAGGGTACACATCAAAAAGACTAAAAGACTGAAGGATGAAGAACATCTAATAAATGCATGACAGCATGTTACTTCTGTCACGCACTAAAGAATTTCACACTGTTTGATGGTAGAATAATAACTACTTAAATCATGATTCAGTGTAACAACTCCTAAATTTTGATAAACTTAGCAGCAAGTAGAGTACAATAGATACAATTTTAGTACGTAAAATTGGATCAAATTGAGGCAAAACAGCCAAATAAATACTTACTAAAAAATATGAACTGTTTACAAAAATTGAATTTTTTATACACAATCTAAAAGTGGAAGAAAATGGCTATTGAAAGTTTAGCATTTCATTCTATAACTCCTGATGTATAACTGTTCCTTACCCAACAAGAGGTTAGATATTTGACTGTTCACTAGAACACACAAAACCAAAAGACAATACTTTCACAAAATGTAACAGGCAATACACCCAAGTAAACCACAGAAAATGAGGTGCCACAGCAGACAGGCTGTTCATCTGCTTCAATGACCGTGCAGTACTTTTAAACTCCCAGAAACAAGCCCAATGCCATTTTAAGATATTGATACAGTATCTACTGTTCTTCACTTTAAGAGTACACATATCTACAGTAAGAATCACACTTGTTTTTCTAACCCAGCCAGTTCATACTCACTCTCCTTTCTTAGTCTTCTTGCAATATGGCAAGTGAAGACTGGAAAACTGGGGTTCATACAATAAACAATGTACAGTGGTATGCCTGGGAACTCAGAGCAAGGGCTTGACAGAACTGTTCTGAGCAGAATGAAAAAATTACTGTGCATTTCAAGATTATGGATTATGTTATCAAAAGGCAGCTATGTTTGAAAGGGTTAGGCAAAACAGAAAATGAGTGATCCTATGAAATATAACACATTTTGAAAGAAATGAAGACAAAAGAACAAAAATTTAAAAAGTGAAACAAGAAAATATTCCTACACAAATATACGTAGACATATCTGTATAGTCCACATAAATACATGAATATTTGATAAGATAGAATATTAACATCTTTATAAAAACTCTTTATAGCCCTGGAATATAATTTTCTGGCACATTATGTTTCCCCTTTAACTATTTTTCTTTCTTTTTTTCCTGAATAAATTATAGTAACAAGTTTTCATTGAACATATTAGAATGCTTTCCATGTGCACATCTGTAACATTTTGGCTGTGCAGTGAACTGCTGGAAATTGCGGAACAAACAAACCAATATAAACCCTCAATATATCTGATAAAGCATCTCACATCCTGACTGTCAAATGTCTCTACAAAAGACCTGTGTGTTTAATACCAGTCCAACAGCTACTTCGCACATTCTTGAGGAACACAGTTTGAAAGTTATTATTTCAGAGAGAATAGTCAAGGGGTCCAAAGAGAAGGAAGAAATTATTCAACTTCAAATGGCAGCAGTAAGCCAAAATTAGTCTATAATATACTGAAGAAATACTTAGGCTTATATTAGAAAAGCAATCTGAAAAATAGCAGCAACAGTCAATATTACCTAGTGATGTGACTGACGTACTACTAAGTCATTTCCAAAGCCTTAAAAAGGAGTCTGAAAAAAGAACATTCAGAACAAAATAATCCATGTGCACCATCACTGCTCCTTCAACTGTTTCTCACTTTAATTTTGTTTAGAACATCTTCATACCAGTTTTGCCCTCTTTCATCAAAACCCAATTGTTACCTATGTAACGAACACTAATATGACTGCTACATTTAGGAAGTTCACTGATGACATAGAGCTAGTCAGAAATCACCTCAAATTCTGTGTTCTGTTTTGGGCTCCTTAGTACAGAAAGGACACTGAGTGGCTGCAGCATATCCAGAGAAGGGAACAGAGCTGGGGAAGGGTCTGGAGCACAAGTCTGATGGGGAGCAGCCGAGGGAGCTGGTGGTGTTCAGAATGGAGGAAAGGAGGCTCAGAGGAGGCTTTTCTGCTCTCTACAATTCCTTGAGAGGAGGCTGAAGCCATGTGGGGATTGGCCTCTTCTCCTAAGTAACAAGTAATGGGATGAGAGAAAGCGCCTCAAATTGAGACAGGGGAAGTTTAGATTTGATCCTGGGAAAACTTTCTTCACCAAAAGTGTTGTCAATCATCCAGGAAAGGCTGCCCAAGGCAGTGGTGAAATCTACATTTGTGTAGATGTGGCACTCAGGGTCTTGGATTAGTGGTGGACTTGGCAGTAATGGTTGGAGTCAATGATCTTGAAGGTTCTTCCCAATCTAAACAATTCTGTGATTCAAAAGGTACAGCATATGGACAGCTACAGCTACAGGACAACATAGTTCTTCCTGCAACAATGATTTTGGAGACAGTTATCAGCCAAGGCAATTAGTTTAAGAGAAAGGCATACAGTTCAAGTATAATGGTAACAATGTTTGCTTCCACTGTTGAAGGGAGAAAACCTAGCTGAGCAGGAGGGGGTATGAAGCTAAGATACAGCTAGGATGATATGAGCACAGGCATAGTGTTTATTTTACAACCTTAAGCTTGTGCAGAATTCTTATCTAATTATGCCTGAGTACATTTGTCGATGAGTGTTTAAGGCAGCTCTGGGAATAGCATTTGCTGTTAAAGGCTTTGCAGTGATCAGCAGAAGTGCAAGCACTCTATTTTGTCAAGGAGAAATGAATCTTCACACTCAGAGAAGACTGGGCACCCATGGAAGAAGGCATGAAGAGGGCTAATGCAAGGTCCATGTTACCCTTCCAGCAGTTATCCCTAATAGAATCACAAAGATATCTGCCAAAGTAGAGTTTAAGCCATTGTCAAGATGTTACCTCTATGTGATTTTAAAAATAAAGTAAAATGAAACATGTTTTTATAAATAATCTGTATGTATTTATTTTATTTCACCAAAGCATGGAATTGATATAATGCTTTTCTTAAAATTACTGAGTTAAAGTATATTACTGAAAGTGTCTTTGGAGATCTAAAACAATCCAAAAAGAACAATAAGATTTGATGCAGTGGCTGACAGACTGCTCTGTTTCCCATTGTGGCAATTGTTGCTTAGGTCTCAGATCACAGCATGAAGTTACATACAGCATGTGCTGCAACAAATCTCTACAATCAGGGAAGGACAGACTGTCAGCCTCAATTCTGCATTTTTCTGGTTTTGCCAGCATGTATCACTCCACAGCTCAACATAAATTAACTTTAACACAGGATTCTGTGTCTGTTAACATAACATTTAATACGTTCCAATGCAGTTATATTGTTCTGCTTTGGAAAACACAGTCAGAGAAAAGTGATGTAATTTGCCATTAATTTCATTATGACTAATGCAACTGAGGTTGTTCATATAAATCAATACAACTGGATGCTGAGAATGAGCAAAGCTGACAGGGAGGAGTGAAGATAATTTAAAAAGTTTCCATACTGTGAATCATCACAAGTTGGCTTGAAAAATAACAAAGGAACTACTTTCAGAGAATTTGTTTTGAAGATCCTTGTTTAATATCTGAAATAAGTTGTGTTTATTCTTCTAAAACAGCTGAAGCTGAGTTTTGATGAGAAAACCCATAAATTATCTTTAATTCCTTAAAGAGCAAGGTGTCAAATATCAACACGTACAGTGCATCTCCAAGATGCTTGTAGTTGAATGGTTATGCAATCTCTCTCAGAATAATAACACTTCCAGCATTAATTAGCTGTCCTGTATAATGAATAGAATGAAACTTCATAAAAGGAGCCAAGTGTATTCACCTACGGAACTCCTTAAACATTAATTAGCATGATGAAATGCAAACAAAAAATGCTAGTTCCTAAGGGCTTGAAAAATACTTGTTTTACTAAGTATTTCTCCAGTGTACTTCACATTCAGGAATCTCGTCCATTCCTATAAAAATAAAGGCCATTTCTTGGGAACTCTACAGCAAAGCAGTTTAGCACAGTAGAACCTTTTCTCTCTAACTGGATCAGAAAATACAGCAGCGTTTATGCCGAGTAGAGCGTGTCTAATTATTAGTAATACACATTAAGAAAATGCCAAATTTAAAATATAAATATGGTTTCAACAGGGTAAAAATGCACAGCCATGCTGAAGTGCTTATCTAAGTTGCTTAGTGGACTTCAATTTTCCTTTTGGCTCCTTAACATAAACACCTTAATAAACATTGAAGTTTTTTCCCTTTTATATGATTATGTAAGAATGCAATACCTTACCCGAACAAAAACAAAAAGTAAAAACTGAAATAATGAAGTAATAATGAAGATTTTAATGGGCTGGATAAAGAATTGGCATGCATGCAGACCACATTCATTTATAAGATAAAAAAAATCTCCAATTTTGATTCAGTTGTTTATTTTTCCAAAAAGCAGAACGCCTCAATACCACAGAAGACACTATTTGCTTGCAAATTGGGATATAACCAGAAGACCAAGTAAAATGTCAACCAGAGTTGTACCGGGAGCTACACAGTTCTATAATAAGGTCTATTTGTGTGTCAGCCATTTGTTTTCATTACAGTTTGTGCTCACGTGGCAGCAACAATTTTTGATGCACAAATTTTCTTTATGCCAGTCTAAAAATATAAAATACATGCCATATGATAAGCAACATTTATGAGTAATCTTGTGAGGAAGAAGAAGGCTCCTGCTAAACTATGGATCTCAATTACATGCAATTGTTCAAATGACACCCCATCCATACACCCTTTATGAACTCATGCTTGCAAACTTAAGTGAAAGTCATCTAACTAATGCTAGAGACACATAAAACTTAAAACACATTTTAAGTCAGACAACCACTGTAAGTTTCAGGTTCTGGTACATTTTCTCAATAATAATGCTTAAAACCTGCAGCCTAAAAACAGTCTGATGAAAAATCTATTTGAGGAACACTGGAGTATTTCCTTTGTTTTGTCCCAGAAAAAGTCCTTTCCTTCAGCAGTGGTATCACTCAGATAAATGAGTGCCTTTTTCTCTGTAAAAAATAAAGCAAAATTGTGCTTTATTTTCTGTAAAAAAAATCTTTCTGGGACTGCTAATGCAGTCTGTTCTATTATCAGGTAAAAAATTACGCAAATTTTAGCTTATGGAAAGGATCCAAACAGTCAAACACTATCCAAATGGAGATGGTATACATGGAATCTTGTCAAACATTTATCTGTAGCACATCTGCAGCAGTTTTGAAGTCTTTTCTTGATGTGTAAGCAGTCACACAAGCTGAAGAAACAAATTTGCTCCTTTCTGCCGGAAGAATAATTACCTTCAATATTATTTATACTTTGGAGCAGCATGAATTTTACAATTTCATGAGGAATAAAATGTGGTGAATCATTTTCTGTTTCATAATCCAGAAGGCTAAGCAGTTGTGTTAGCAGAGTGGTTGGTGACCATAAAAGCAACACTAATTGAACTGCTACGAACTGAAATTTCCAGATACATGATCTCAGCAGATAAATTCACTCCTGTTTGCCTTATCTTCTGACAGCTTTTACAGGGGATATGCTGCTCTACCGTCCATTACAAGCGACTTGGTGTACAGGTTACAGAGTCCCAGCCCTTGTTAAACAAAGTGGATCACAAAATTCCAACTGTATCCATTAATAAAGGCAATGTAGGAAATGTGTTGGTGAGTTATTTCCAACGTTGTAATTTATTTGCTTCGTAAACTCCACTATTACTATTTAGTTGAATTGTATGCACACCAGGCATGACCAGGCATGAATGAGACAAAATCAATAGGACAGTATGATGACATTTGAACACAACAGTTCCATTTGTCTTCAACAGTAAGAGAAGAAAAAGAAGACAAACTTTTGCCCGCTGTCCTAGTTTGACCAGCCCAGGGTAGTGAGCTGGCTAGGCAGGAGATTGGCATTTTATTGGAGCAATGGAAAGCATTGTCTAGCTCTCATTCCCTTTGCAGGAAGCCCGGGCAGGTCTCTCTCCTCCCGGCTCTCAGAGCACACACCTCTGCCCTCTCGGCCCTGGGCTGGATGGGTGGCAGGGGAGGCCACGCGGGCCAGGCAGGCTCAGCTGGTTTGGGAACATCTGCCAGCACAGAGTCTGCTCTGCTGCTGGCCCCGGCTGAACCTGCCTCTGGGAGCCTGGGCAGAGAGGGGGGAGGCACCATGAGGCTGGAACACCTGAGGAGACCGACGGGTGCAAAAGGAACTTGGGGAATCTGTCCAACTTTCCCGTGGCTGCCTTCTGGGCCTGAACCCTCTGAGAGTCCCCCCAGCACGGCTGTGAAACATGACACCATGGACTGCCGTGGCCAGATGCTGTTTCTTGTTAACTCCTTCAGTGCATCAGTGCACAGATGGAACTTAGAAAGCCTCCATCCTCTCTCCAGTGAGAGAAATTAGAATGTAGACGTGCAAAGACCACATGAAGTATCAAAGTCAGTCAAGAAAGAGTGCAAGTCCAGGTGGAAGGAGTGTGAGAAGTTGCTTTTGAGCTATAAAAGACTCGTGCAAGCTATGGTAGTTGATTATAACATACTGAAATGTTTCCTTTAAACCATAAAGAAGTATGGGGGAGATAAAAGAGTTCAAACTGTAGACCTGAGCAAAGGAGTGAAATGTTGAGGGGACTGTTGATTTCATGAGAAGTTGAACAGAGAGATGAAGTGATAAAGACTCTTTGCCCTCGAAGAAGAAGTGAATCTCTGTTCCTTGGAGGTGAAGGTGGTCCCTAAAACAAAGAGAACCTTTGTTCTGAACAGTTATCTTTAAACTAGACCCCATACATCGATGTGGCCCAGAGACACAATTGTGAACATGGGAGGAGTTTCATGAACGGATGAAGGATCGGGGGTTGCTGTTCATGAAGAATGGATTTACAAGAGAACTGTTTTCTTGTGGGTAAATTGACCATCGCGAATGAGAGGTGCTTCCCTCCCTAGATGAACTGAAAAAGACTGGTTTAGAGGTGGAAAACTGACTGAGATTTCTGAGTGTTGTTTTCTTTACATTGTTGGCTGGGAGAAAAGAAGGTGTGGGGAGGGAGGAAGAGTGTTTTGAAGGTTCCATCCTCATTCTTGTTTTTCTTTCTTTTAGTATTAGCTAATAAAGTCTCATTACTTTTAAGCTTAAGCCTGCTTTACTCTTGATTGGAAACTTTGAAATTGGCAAAAAAATCAAACAAAAACAGAAATTAGTGTTTCTGCCTGGTTTCGAATTGAAACCATGACAACAGCAAAGTACTTTCTCCCCCTTTTCCTGCTAGCCAAAAGATTCCATGAACATTACTCAGAAATATCAACAGTGATGCTACAGATCATTTAAACAGTGAACATACCTTTGTGCAGGTAATGTAAAAAAAAAAATTTCAACCTTGCAAGAGATCAATATATTTGTTTTCCTCAGCTATAAGCACTACTTTTATCCTGGATGTCTTTTGTTCTACTATATTGCAGACAATACATCCCCAAACCTGAAATGGACTTCTACTACATTTTGTTGTTATTGCTTTTTGCCTCAGTATGTCTGTCTTCAATCATATTGACAGTAATTGTTTAAAAAAAAAAAAAAAAAAAAAAAAAAAAGCTTCAATTTCTTTTCATTCCAAACTGTACTTGTGCCAGAACTCTGTGCTTTCAGTTATAAACCTCTAGTCTTTTTGATTTTACAAAAAAATATGATGTTGCATAGAACCTACCCTGTTCATACATAATCCATTATGAGCTAGGACATTAGTCAGGACACCACTAGATAACTGAATCTTCTGAAAAGTCTACATGTGGTAACTCCTCTTCTGGCCTTCTGATGCCTCCCTATTTAAAATATTTTCTGTCAATTCTGTCTGTTACTTTCCTTGTTTCTTTCAGCCCATTTGTTGCTACGAGTCATGCTCAAGAGCATCATAACTCCTAGTCTATTAAGTATTATGAAAACTAAAGGACTCCTCTGTAAACTGAACAGTAAAATTCAACATGGACTCATACCCAAAAGAAGAATGAGCTTATACTATTAACTACTGTTTTATTTCCAATGCAAATTACACTAAAATTAGGATAATTAGAAATTATTCATACACCTACACTTTAATTTACTTTGGCAAATAAATTATGTCCACAGATTTGTCAAGTTGAAGAATCACCCAGGAAATGAGTAAAATGCTGTTGGAAAGCTAGTATTTCAGAGCTTGTGAAGTACTTCTAAGAACTGTTATCTGAACGAAAGGCCCTAATCCTCTTTCATTGCACCCAAGAAAATGGCAATGTGAAAAATACAGAAAACTGAAGTAAAGCAAGCCTAATCTTTTAGGGGAAAAAGGAAAATATTATTAACAGAGAGATGAAGTTTCATACATAAACGTCACAAGTTTCACTAGTGGTGGAAGACACTACCTCCTCTATGGCTGATAACCTTCATTTACTCACTAACATTATTTGCCATAAAAACGCTGTAAGCAGAAGAAAGCACTAGACTTTTTACTCTCTTGTTACTGACTTATTCCTACCCAAGGGATGACAGATCAATGAGAAGGCAAAAAAGGAGAAAAGAACAAAGGTAGCTGCAGGTTTGCAGACCTCGGACTTTTTTTACTCTTCTGCTTTCCAGGTTCCACCAAAGGTTTATACCAAAGTCA
The DNA here is from genome assembly GCA_032173965.1 of Sitta carolinensis. NCBI lineage: Eukaryota > Metazoa > Chordata > Aves > Passeriformes > Sittidae > Sitta > Sitta carolinensis. The sequence continues at coordinate 74,518,695 of CM063313.1, forward strand.
TTCCCAAAGCCGCTAAGACTGAAATTCCAAGAAACAAAATCCCCACTGCAAGACTTCTTCTCCAGTCTTTCAAACTTTAGTCCTAGCTAGGAAGTGGACACGTAACTTTCATTTAACAGTTTCATTGAAAGAAGTCCAAGCTTATGAATCTTCTAAGGTTTTTGGAAACTGAGTGTTTTTCTAGCTGATTATATTGGGGAATGCCATTATCATGTACTACTAAAGTATTTCTACTCCTTTAATGAAAACCTTTCATTAAGATCTCAAGTTAGGAATTTAGTCTTAAACTCTAATTACAGGTACATCACTAAGGCATGGTCCCTTTTTGTTAAAAAAATAATTTTATTTTACATGCAAACAAAATTGTTTTAAATAAATAATCACTTTCTGGGATGTCTATATAAATAAAAGTACCCTCTTCTCCTATTTCCACCCAAAAAAAGTTAAGAAAACCAAAAGATTTTGTTTTCTTGGCAAAAATTAGACTGAAAGTTTTAAGAATGGTAGATGAATTAGAAGGAGACAAGTCATAACTGTCAGAAACAGATGGCCCATATAAGGGTTGATAAACAGTACAAGAAACAACAGACTGTTGTTTAATTGAGCCAGTCATGTTCAAATATATATATCTTGTGTACCAAATTAGGTCTTGGTTACAATTTCGGACTTTGTAAATGAGAAACAGAAATCTGAATTGTATTAGGCCTAACAGCCATAAGTAACATCATACCACCTAGAGAAAATAGTAGAGGAAAAATGATTGGGAGTTTCAATAGAATTATGCTGTAAACTTGCTAAAAATTGCTTATAACACAAAGTTTTCTCTCTTTCTTTCTTTTTTTTTTTTTTTTTTTTTTTCTTTCCCCAAAATGCAGCGACAAATTAACCCAAAGTTCTATAAAACCATTCCATTTATGACTGCATACCTCGGTTAAGAAAGAATGAATATAGATAAGTTTTTCATTATTATAATGTAGTAATTTTCAAATAGTTTTTTATGGATGGTAGAAATATGAAGTTCTTCTGAAGGGTTTCATGGAAGACTCAAATATGGCATACAGTAATCTATACATATTTGCAGATCATCCATATTTCCATTATGAAATTTGTAGAGATCCACAAATCAAGGAAGGCTGAACACCACTAGTGTGAACTGCTACAATGATATATATTTTACATTGAGATAGGTACAGTTAAAAGAAAAGTCACATTTAAAGTAGCAAATACACATTATACATAAAAAAAAATGCCCGATTTTAAAAAAGCAGGCATTTCAAAAAGCACACATGCATCCAATGTACAAATGAAGTCTGCATGAACATCTTAAAAAGATTAATAATGCATCCAAAGAATCATTTGCTTCATCACTTGGATGAAAATTTCTAAAAAATTTAAAAGAAAAACACTCCCTGTCCCCATGCCTTCCACAGACACCCACTCCTTCTTTAAAAAGATTAAATAGAAAGATAAAAATGTGAACTTTACATTTACAAAGACAGACTTTCAATGGTTCATTGGGAGATTAAAGTCCAAGATCTTGAGACACTGAATGAAATCATCTGTCTTTTCAAAAGAGATACTGTAATATCTTTGTCTAGTCCAGTTGTTGCAAGTTAGCTGTTGAACTAAAATTAACTTATAGGCCTAGACATGCCCAGAGAAATTATCTGCAACAAATTCATACAAGATCTTACAGTAAAATCAACATCTTGAAGAAGTTATAAACTACCTAGAAATTAGAGCATGTTCTGGTGCATATATTGAGAAGTTTTGCAAAGAATCCAGTAGAGCAGCCAGCAGTAATTTATTTGGAATTTTATACCAGGTTAAGACATAGCTTCAAGAAGGACAAATGGCCTTAAAAAAACCCTCTCAGTTTGATAGATGATGACACCAGTTAATAGGGTGGAGACCAAAGCTGGGAAAAAAATTGAAGCCTCTTCATTAAACTTTAATTACTGCCTGTTTACTTCTATTTAATCATTTCAAAGCAGAAAACAACTGAAAAAAAAAAATCATATACAGAATGCTTTACCAGCAAATATTAAGTATCATCTGCTACAAAATCAATTGTCTTGGTGCTTCTTCTGAACTAATTGCATTTTCTGAAAATTATCACTTTCATGTAGTCTAACTCAATAGTTATGTAGGCAGCCCTCTTCCATGTCTCCATTGTACACCTGGATTAGAAAGAAATTTAAATTTTGATCTTAATGAAAAGTGCAAACTTGACTTTTATTATTTGGATTCCATTATAAACCAACATGTAAGCATCTCCCTCACTGACTAGAGGCTGTCAATGAAAGACCTTGAGGAATGGACCGCATTAGCTCCAGAAGATTTATTTTACTGTGTTAACCAATAACTGGACATCAGAAAAAACACCTGGGTTTAGGTCTGTCACCTGTTGTTTCTTTTAAGTATCTCAAAGATGCCAAACATTGTGAGTGAAGAAACTTCAGCTATTTAATGCTAATGTTAATGAGTTTGCTGCTTAATTTTAGGAAACAGTCAGGTAGTTAAAAATGTCTTTAATGAGTACTGTTTAACAATATCTTAAAATAATATTCTTGCAATTCTACATTGCAAGACTTCAGAGACAATTTTTAGAAATTATATGCTCAGAATAACTTGCTCTGTATCAGGGGAACTCCTCACCAGTTCAGACCATTTACACATACGACACAGTTATCTGAAACAAGAACCTCTCAGGGCAATTAACAGGTTGATGAGGCATATCTGGTGTTCATAGTGTCTAAATGTGTAGCAGACCTCCAAAGCATAATCTGTCAGTGCTAGAAAATTTGGCCACATCTTAAATGCACAGATCCACTAGGAACTCTATGAGTTCCTTGTGTCAGAACAAGCAGAAGGGATGTGTTTTTGTAGACTGTAGGAATCTGCAACACTTCAGACTCCCAGTCCACAGGGCCTGCACACAGGTTTCACATTATTTACCACTCTTCTGTAGTTTTAGAAGGTATTGGATGATGCTCATCTCTCTAGAATATACAGTCACTGCCAACAGATTCAGAAAGCTGAGATGTAAGGCCAATTTCACCTCGGCAACCATTTGCAAACCTGTTCTACATGGACTGTAAACTGTATAGACTAATGTATCCATTTTGACTTCTGAAGTTTTCAGCTAGTGAATTGAATGTTTCATCTGAATATTCACTGAGCTGAATATTTCAGCTGTGTGAGCTGCACGCACATAAACTTCATACATAATAATAGGAAAAGTGTGTTAACTACAATGTTAGGACATAAAAATGTACTGGTGAACATAGATATTCACATTTGTACTAGCTGTCTGTTTTCTAAAATATATTTGTTCCTGTACTAGTTAGACCATATACTAGGGAGCAACAAGTCAGTGGAAAAAGCATTTAATATGATTTTATCACCTTTCACCTCAATAAGATGATGTTTCATGACAAAACAGTAAAAAGACTTGTTCCCTTTTTAAAAAAAAAAACAAAAAAAAAACCACAAAACCCAAAATAAACCTTTTTTTTTATTATTTTTTTTTAAATGACACTTCTCTGCCACGTGGGAAATCCTTTAGTTCTGAAGTAAATTAACAGCTCAGATTGAAGCACCAGATGCGACACAGAAGTGAGATGCTAGTCACTGGAGTGATGGGCCACAAGCACAACCCCCACTGTAGCAATTCACCAGCTGAACAACATGCAGCCACCCTCAGTTTGCATCATATATTATCAAGAAATTGATGCTATAACATATATGTCAATATATATATCTCAATAAAAATATCTTGATAATATATTATCAAGAAATTGTAGTGTTCAATAAGCACATTAAGGACCCTTTCAGATCAGAGAAGATAATTTCACTAATTGCTGTTCCCTTCATGCAACCTTACCAAAATAATAGTGGACATTTTTGTTTAGTTGAAGGCCTGCAGCAGCAAAAGTCATGCATATATATGGTCAAGTGGAACTGACAAAGTTTTAATGTTCCCCTGGGATTCAAGAACTTCTATCAAAATCCTAGTGTGTAAGTATTTTCCATTTGTATGTAAAGCCATTCTGTTCCAAGCACTATCTTTGGGAGATAAAAATTAGGATTCCTCTAGCATTGATATTTTAAATTAAATTTTCCAAAAGAAGATCTAAGCATGTAGACAGACAATGGCTTCAGCTGTCAGCAACAAGTGAAGGTTATTCCTAAAGAAGAAGAAATTGTATTCTACGAAATAATATCTAAGAATAGCTACATTCAGCATTAAGGCTGGTAGGAAAAATTAAAATCGAAGAGAAGTTTACTTCAAGTAAAACATGAGAAATTTTTCATATCTGTTCAACATATTTGTTCTGTCGTTCCTGTACTGTAGTCCATTCCCAGATGCACTGAAAACAGTAACTTAGTACGGCAGCAAAAGAACATACAAAAGGCATTATCACTCCTCATTCAGGAAGATCTAACCTGTCATAATCTGAAGTTTCATTCACTTCATTGGCACTATGTTGATTTTCATGACCAAGAACCTGGACCACTTTGTAGCTGCACTAAATTACACTGAATACTCTCTTTCTGTAAAGCACTGCCTCAGAAGAAGTCTCCTGCATTCCCATGACAGATTGTAGAATATTGCTCATTACTGACATGTAGAATACATATATATATGTATATATATGTATATGCATATATATGTATATACGTATATGTGTATATATATGTGTGTGTATATATATGTGCATATATATGTATATATACGTGTATATATATAAACCAAAAGTCCAACATTTCTTTTCCTGAATAACCACTGTCATTAAAAGAGTACTTACTCTGTTTAATGTGTATCTGATATTTACAGAATCCTAAACCAGGAAAATTTGAAAGCCTCGGTAAGTAACTTATGGAGGACTGTGACAAACAAATAACGGAACTGAAAAAAAAAAAAGTTACAGAAAATGAAATCTGAGATAACTTTGGATTTCAGGACAGTGTGAAGTTGGATGCTGTAACTTTCAATAAATACTTTAAAGCTTGGCCATATGTAAAGGTCTAACACTACTCAGAGCCAGTTTCATGGATCTCCAAAAGGACGGTGAAAACAATTGCAAACAAGCTTCTTGGACAAGAAAGAGTTTACCCTTACACATTGCAGTAGAATAGATTACTTATGGACTCATCCACTTGGAAATCTGGCAAATTGGGTGAATCAAGAATAGGAAGTTTACCAATAGAGAAGCTAATGAGGAATATGAAAAATAGTACCTTATTTAAAACCAATTTGGGATGTGAACTATCAAAAGGGCACAATTTGCTTATTTCTTCCTGGAATGCACTGCTTTTCAAGACCTTCTTATATATAAAACTAAAATCTTAGATTTTATACTACATTTTAAAATTACAAAGTTTTAGTATATCTATAACTGAGGGACAAAAAGGTAAAACATATAATTAATTATGAAATATATTAAAAAGTATTATACTGATTTTTTCCTTAGTAGTAATATTTGTCTGACTGTAAATGAGACACCTCCATGTGCAGTTTTTTCGATTTTTGTTTTTCCACTGCAGTTTTTTCTGTAATTCAAAATACTGCTGAAATAAGAATTCTCCTTACTAAAGACCCAAAATCTGAATGGAAACTACATGTAGCTTAAATCAAAGTAAGCTGTTTAAATAAATTTGTGAGAGAAATGGGTATGTCCTTTATAAAAGCTTTTGCATATTAGAAAAATCATGATCTAATTAAATAACATTTTCTTTTTCTTTTATCATTTTGGATCCGACTGCTCCAGTTGCAAACTTGGAAGATTACTGTCAAATAGTTGCATTAATAATAGATAAATAAGTATAATATTTTACAATCCATTTCAATAGCTTTTGTTAACCCGACTCTTTGTCAATTATGTTTTTGCTCTTTTATCCTTCGTATTTTATGAATATATGTAGACAAAGACAGAAACAAAGTAAAAGAAAGAGATTAAGTATAATGTTCAAAGAAAAAAAAAAAGATGAAAAATGTAACTTGTGAAATGTCTCTTTAGGCCAGCTGATTGCAGGGTAACTACCAAAAAGCTGACACACACACTTTTATTTATATCTACTCAAAAGCAAGAAAATGTCAAAGAATCAGGATGAAGCTGATTTCCCTCTTGTGTATGTGCATAGGTTTTGATTATAGGCTTTTTCCTCAATTGATGAACTATTGCGTGGAGTTCTGAAAATCACTTTACAAAAATAGTGCTGTGTTCGAGGTCAACACCTTCCAACAGTCAGCTATAAAGTCAGCTATAAAGTTGCCACTGATTTTTTTTTTTTTTAAAGAATGGGATCAAGTCCACTTTATTTTGACTAGAAAAATTTTGACTAGAAAAATTTTGAAAGTCTTCTTCCAGGTACAATAGAAAAACCCACATCTGACTAATTTGTGGTATTCATTGATTTTTAAATTTTTTTCTACTAAGGGGACAAACTGAATGTGATTTTGCACAATCTACAAACTATCTTTCAACTTGAACTTAATTTGAATTGACTATGAACTTAACCTGAATATTTGCTATACTAGCAAATACTGGCTATACCAGCAAATAAAGATATTACCTGAAAATATTAAAAAAGAGACTTAACAAATGCAATTTTGAAGATGATTTTCTCCATTATCAAAGGACCAAATCCTCGAGGTTTTGTATAGTGCATTTGTTTTGACCACTCTTCAAAACCTTGGGGTTTTTTCAAGGTTAGCTAAGAAGTTTAGACAAGAGTCTTCCTGCAACACATGCGGTGCATCTGGAATCACATATTTTCCCTAAAGCTGGGAACCATTGGTGATAGTCTTTATATGAAAAAACGTATCTCTGTTTTTAACAACAAAATACAAAAAGTTTGAGAACTTAGCAGACTTGAAAGTCTTCATGCACATAACTAATCCCATGACAAATTTCCACTACTCTCCTGTTTCTGGCCTTTTTTTTCACTCTATCAATTCCCTCACAGAAGACCAAGTGAACCCATATCTAAATTTGATGTTTGCAGTAGGGCAGCTGACGAGCCTGCAGATCATATGCTGTGTTGCACTGCCAAAGCATTTGACTACCTGGGAACACTTCCTCGTGATGCACTGAAATGAGATTTCAGTGATGCTAAGGGTTGTGAAGCACTGTTCCAATGTAATCATGTAATTAGAGTAAAATGTTCTTGATTAAAGGTTGGTGGCATTAGTATCATAGGTAAAATATACCATCTAAAAGCTATTTCAAAAGAGGTGCTTTTATCAGATAGGAAAAACAAACAAGCCAAAATAAGTGTAATTCCCAAAACTTAATGAAATCTGTGACAGGAAGAAAGCATGGATCTCCTGATGTTTTTCCCCTAGCTAATTTAGTCTTTTGACATGCTGTTTCCTCCATATGCAATACAAATGTAAAATCAAGTAGAATTGACATTAATTATAGAGCATTATTATAAACTTCATTGCTTTCAGAAACTTCATGTTCATTGCTTTTATTGTCTTTCTTTAATAATTTCTGCATCTTTAGAATCAATGTAGAGCCACTCCAAGTTTTGCAGCAGAGTGCCAGAAAGGGAAGAAAGGAATCATAAAACACCTTTTTTTAATTCAAAGCTGAGCAGTTCTGCAAGCACTACCACTCTTCCCACACAACAGCATGAATTACACTTTTTCCACCTAGTTTTTTTTTTTTCCCCTGACCTTCTTTGGCATTTAAGTGCAGAAAAGAAAGTATTTCAAGGCTGCATGTGTCACTCTCAGAGATCTGAAGTTCCGGTTCCCTGCAGGGGCCATTTAAAAACATTAGCGTTGTCCTGGGAAAAGCAGCCTTTGGACCTACTCTCATCCATAACAAAAGAGATTCTAAATAATCAGTGTGAGAATATATTGTTTCTCTTTGACCACTGGTGCAGGAAACCTGGTCGTATCATAAAGTCTCATGAAGAGAAGCAGCATGTAGAGGCAAATAATGGGAAAACAGGATGCCTATGGTGCATGTTCAAACTCTCAGGAATAGCTTTTACCAAGATTAAAAAGGGAAATGAAACTGAATCCTTTGACCAGCTCTTCAGTGAACCTTTGACTAATTTTGCAGTGAAGTGAGTATACAGTAGCAATACGTTCAACTCAGGGCTCTAAAACTTTTTAATGTGGTATTTATATAAAATAATTTTAGTTTATGATTTGATATGTCAAGCAGGAAGTTGATTTAAATTTCACTAGAGATCTCTTTTCTAAACAAGAGAAATAAAATTGCATTTTACCTCTAGACACGGGCACTGTCTTTAAATGAAAAGCAATTTTATTCCTACAGTAAATGTTAGTTTTTAAAAATGAACTTAGATGAAAAGCTTTAAAAAAATCACTGCAGTTTTTGGTCAGAGGCATTAAAAAAAGTTGACAGCAGCTGGAAGGACAGTCCACGCTTTCAGAAAAAGGATCTCTTTCCTTTAACAGACTTACTGCTGATCTAGAATTACTTCTTACAAAAAGAACAGAGATGAATATTTTCCCAGTTCTAAGATAAGTGCTTTTACATTTTAGTTAGTTGAATACTGATTTCTCCAAAAAGATACTTAATTCAGCAAATAACTACACTTACATACTGAACATACAGCATATCTTTTGATATAATTCAAACATTGCTACCTTGCTTTGTCAAACACAGTCTTGTATAGTCTATATATCCACAGGTCATTTAATAGAGGGGAAAAAGATATTGTCAATGAAAGGGAAAATCTTCCCCCACCCTGTATATGGTCCCTGAGTTTTGCCACATCAACAGTAAAAAGAAGCCCCACTATGTATAGTGAACACTCTGAGGGCTTAAAAGACACGAGTTTGGGTACTTCATACAAGTTATTTTTCTATTTCATTTTTTTTTTGAAAGAAAGGGATTTGGGGAATGTATGTGAAACATTTTATCACTGCTAACTCCTATATGCATCAATTCTGTGTATCTAAAATACTTCATGTCCTGGGATTCCTTACCAAAACAATACATTACCAGAAGCTTTAACTGTTTGAAGCACATGCATAGCTAAATGGTCAGCCTTCAAATTCCTTCTAAAAATGCAATAAACAAACACCAAAATGTTGAAATGACAGCTAAGTGCACATAGATATAATAAGACAGGCACATAGTGAGAATCCTGAGCTGTATGTGAAAATCCACACATATACAATGAGTATTTGGTAGAGGCTGATTTAAACAGCTGGGAAAATATCTGTGACAAACATGCTGGAGTGTGCCAAAGTCTCAAACTGTTCCCCAAACCTTCACAAGAAACTGCAGAAATCTACAGTAAAAGCTAAGAATCAGATACTAACTGCATGTCTGTGATCAAACTGGATGAGCCCAGGATCTCTTGCTCCTCATTTTTTTCCTGAATCATTCTGTGAATGTATGTGCAGCTGCAAAATTTCACTGGAACATTTTCAAGGCTATTTCAGCATGGTAGCACCAGAAGAACTCAGAGTGCAGAATTCAGCACAAATGCTTTACAAGTACTGCAGACTCCTCATCATGAACTTTGATACGAAAACTGAAATCCTGACAAAGTGCATCTGCTGAACACAAAGAGAGACAGATCATTCATGTAATAGCTCAGATTTCAAGCTTTACTGGGCAGAGGCCCAGTACCCAGCATGTACCACAGAGTATCCAGAGCCCATTAAAAAGGATTACAGAATGGAAACTTCATTACACTAATAGACATTTGAGAGAAGACAGTAATTTGGCATAAGACTTAGAATATGACAGCATTACAGATCTATTTTTAAATCTATAAAGAAATAAACCTTTATCTTGGGAAAATAATATAATATTTCTAAGATGATCAAGAGATTGATGTTTATCCCAATAAAAACTGATTTTAAGTTTCCTTTCTGCAGGTGGTAGTTCATGAGATCAGAAAACAAAATGTGAAATTCTAATCCCCTTGCATAAGGTCCCCTGGAAATGATGTTTCCAAAGAGCTGTACTACTCCAAAATTACTTTCCCCTGGGAACCTTTGTCTAACAAAGGATCACTAGACAAATTTTTTTTTTTTATACAAAAGATAATGAATTTAAAGTTTTATTATGCAATCTTTGACAAATTCAGTAAGATAAACCATTTTAAATAAACACAGCATACATATTCCAATGTATTTTAAAAGCTGACACAGAGGGCCTACTGCCTTTTTATCTGGGGAATTACAGGTGCCTAGGACCAGCTTTGTTCAGGAATATTTAAAAGTATATAGGTGGATGATCAGGAACATATGTAATCCTATTATGCAAGGCATATCTATTATAAATATTCTTGTTAAAGCCACAATTTTAATTTAATTTTCTGGCATGTAAAATGAAAGCAGTCAAGCCTCTGATTTGAAAGATCAAAACTACTTCACCTACCAGCAAAAAACCCTGAACAAGCTAGATGCTAGTTAATTGAGTCTTAGGGGATAGAACATAAGAAAATAAAAATTCATTTCCCTGCTTATTGTATGTATATTGTTTGACTTTTGTATTACAAATTAAAGCTGAGTATGGTTTCCCCAGCTATTACCCAAAGCACTTTCCCCCCAAAAAAACCAACCCAAATAAAAAACAAACTTAAAAAAACCCCTAAGAATCAAATCCCACAAAATCAAAACCAAAAAATCCCCAAAAACCAACCAAACAACCCCCCACAACCAACCAATCAACCAAAAAAACCCACAAAAAAACCCAAACAAAAAACCACAACAAACAAACAAAAAAAAAACCCCAAAAAACCCAAAAACCAAAAAAACCAAATTAGATTTCTATTTCAGGTCTTCTTTGTCCAATCCAAAGAGTGCGACTTTAACCCAAGCACAATTAAAAAATTCTAGGTGTACAGCAAGGTGTACAGCAACACTTACATAAGTGTTACATTTTAATCAAGTGTTATATCACACAAAGGAACCAATTTCACAGATGACACCAGCTTTTATTCCTCAGATATCTGAAATTTCTTTTTGGACATGGAAAGACATTAGACATTTGGCATCTAGATACCAAGTTCTATAAGAATTCATACTGAACCAGAATGCAGAAATGCTGAAAAAACTTCAACAATAATTTCTGCAATCATTTTCTTTGGATCACCTTTCAGAATTTATATTTAGGTCAAGTATCAAAGATTTCATATTATATGCATTACATTACTGCTATCAGTAAATCCACTGATAACAGTTAAAGAACAGTGAGGTTTTGTTTAATAATTTGATCAGATTCCCTTGGTGAAATCATTACTGAAGTATATTTTTGATTCTGAACAGTAGTTAAGTAGTTAAGTGACCACTTATTTGTTGCTTTGCTCACCTTATTATGGTTGAAACACCGAGAAGTTATAGTATCAGCTGGGAGAGATTCCAGACCTCTCAGTTTCAAAAAGGTGATTAGTTTCCTGCCTCTAAAACAAAACCATATTGAGTAGAACCACCAAGGAATCTTAAACACAATTTAAAGATGTCACAAACCTGTCATAAGCCCAACTACATATTCAAATCCTCAACCAATTTACTTTTGAAACAAAAATACATCTTTCAGAAAGTTGGACTTTTTTTTTTGTAAGACCCATGCTGCACACAATAAAATTGTTTAACTAGGGTCATGCCTATACAAGGAAAAATGCATTGATTTAACTAAACTGATTGATTTTAAATCCAGTTAAACTGGTGCAAACATCTAATGTAAATGCACTTATCCCAGCTAAGATCTCACTTAAATTAATTTAGCTTACTTCAGCAATTTATCAATGTTAGCTAAACCAATTCTAGCAAAGGTTAAGCAGGTTTAAGTGCTTCTGTATAAGGAGTTTGAACAGATTAAACTATATTGACTTAAAAAAACATTTTAATTAAAACAGTGCAACATCTCATATGGACAAGGTTTAAATCCCCAAGGTAGAGAAGCAAAGCAGCAAACTGAAATTTGTCCTGGCCTCCACCTGGATACTTGTCTGCTGATAAAGGGTACATAGGCTATGTACAGCATGTGGGAGGAGGCACAGTAGATCAAGATTTATTTCAGATGCCAGAAGATTTTGTGGGACCAGCATAAAAAGGAAAAAATAAAACCCAAAACCCAAAACCCACCAAAATCCCAAATCCATAGTTAAGGATTGAGGAAATATCTGGTGGAGATATAAAATGAAATATAACAGAAGTACCATTCTATCAAGGCATTATAGAAAGTCTGCTCTCAGAATGAAAACTAACATATCTGTTTAAGACATTGAAAAAGAAAAAAAATACCAGCACAGTATTCAAAAAGGGTTTACATCTTTTTATAACAATTCAGTCAGCCTTGGAATCTCCTGGTATGTATGTGTGGTAGCCTCATCACATCTATTTTAACACGAATCTCACAAGAGGGATGACCAGTGGCAAAAGCCATCGAGATCAATTTTCTCCCGCCCATCAAAACAGTAATTACTGCACTCCTTTAACCAAACTTTCACACTGGCTCATCCTTGGTAGTCTTGAGAGGCGTGGATCTGCAGAGAGGTGCAGGGCAAGCCTCCCACACCTCCTGGCTGGGCAGCACACGCAGCCCAGAGGTGAGAGTGTCCCCCTCTGTGCTAACACACACCCCTGTTCCCCCTCCTTGGCATCGTGGGCAGCATCAGTGGTGATCTGAGCAGCTACAGGCATCTGCACAAATCCACATTTATCCACACTCACTTTTGACTTTATGATTCTTAAATCTGTTAGCTCAAGTTTTTAAAAGAATTTACAACAGCTAGGATACAGAGAGTAGCTACAGCAGAGAGGCTTTCATTCCCATTAGCTCTGATGCAGACCCTAATCCAAACTCATTGCAGCTAGCACAGCTGTATGTGACACTTCCTCCAGACTACTTTCTGCCTTTTCTTTCTGAATTTGCAGAATCTTATCTCATTCCTGAATTTACTGAATCATGACTCATGATTCTGTTTAAAAACATGTTCAAATATGTTTTTCCCTTCCTGACACCAGTCCTACTAGACAAATCAGCTAAGATGTTCTGTGTGGAATATATGTCTAAACCCCACCTGACACCTGAGATCATCATGATTACTACTTGCTTACTCTCTGCTGGTCTAATTTTTAACATCCAAAATGATGTTTCTCACTAAGACATACAGCAAATGCACAATTAAGTTAGAGATAGCATAAGCTTAAAAATGACACATTTAAAGAATATTCTGAATTGCTGAATTTCAGTGCTTTAAAAATAGATGTCTATGAAAATATGGCAGTGTATGTTGATGATTTCATAGGATTTTATCAAGCAACTTTGTCTTTAGAAAATTGTCCCGGTATTCTTTGTTAACTCTGGTAAACTGTTTTCAAATTATCAGGCAACTAAGTACAAGGCTAATATCAAATACTACAGATATAACTAAGCTTGAAAGAAAGGACTTTATTTGCTTATGATGTCACCAGGTATTTTTCACAGTTAAATGTGTGTTATGAACTGTGTGCAAACATAAAGCTGCCTTCTCTCTTTAAACACATACTAATAAAATTTAGAATGAAGTTAAGGATTGATCAATCTCATTGAATTTTATCCATGTAATGTGAGAAGCCTCATCTTTGCTGTTTGTCTAACTAAGCTTTGTAGTCAGCTCAGTGGAGAGGTACTTCTGGAGATGTCTGAAAAAGATGAATTATCCTTGTGGACCACAGGTCTTGCTCCTCACCACCTGAAGAGGTACAGATGACTTACTCGTGGTTAGCAAAGCTGAGGTGACCACACTGACTACATACAGAAGGCAGTTGAACAATTAGCAAATTAACAATTACTTACAGATTTTCTGTGAAAATTGCTGTTATTTCTAATTTTGTAACATATGGGAATGGTTGTAGCATAGCAATGCCATACTTTAAAGTGAAATTTTTATCAGCATAATTTATTTTGCTTACAATTAGTAAAATCCACATGAGTAAAATATGACATTGGTTTGTGATGCATCTGAATTAATATGCAATAAAAAGCTTTCAGGTTTAAACACCTAAAATAGGGATCTTATAAAAGGAGCAAAGGAGAATCATAACTTAAGATTCTTTCATAGAATTATTTTTATACTGTATCTTACATTGTTGTCATTTAGAGAGCTTTAATCACTTCAAACTCAAAGTCTGCTTGGCATTTTTTCACCCTTTTTTAGAAGGTGAGTTTCTGCTTTATCATAGATATTGATCTATCTCACACTGTCATTCATCTCAGTGTAGACTTTGTATGAACCACTACAGTACAAGCATGGAGAGCATGTTTTGCATGACTAGTGTTTCACTAGCATGCCACAAAAGCATTTCTGTTTTAATTGCTACATGTAGGTAGCATTGTCTAGAAGGTTGCTCCAGATATACATCTCTGATGAATACATAACCCATTTACACAACTTAAAAAAAGAAACACATGGTACACAATGCTTTGCACTTCGATGTTCTGTACTGGGCACAAACCAACACCATCAGACTGGAATATGACACATTTTATTTGCCTCACCTTCAAGAATAGCTTCAAGCACACCTTGCATCTTATGAATGTTTTTTGGTTTTTGTTTTTTTTTTTTTTTCGAAAATGGCTTTACTTTCAAATGACTTCCATTACTGAAAACCTTAAAATGGCAAATAAAAATATCTGATTGTCCTAGTTTGACCAGCCCAGGGTAGTGAGCTGGCTAGGCAGGAGATCGGCATTTTATTGGAGCAATGGAAAGCATTGTCTAGCTCTCATTCCCTTTGCAGGAAGCCCGGGCAGGTCTCTCTCCTCCCGGCTCTCAGAGCACACACCTCTGCCCTCTCGGCCCTGGGCTGGATGGGTGGCAGGGGAGGCCACGCGGGCCAGGCAGGCTCAGCTGGTTTGGGAACATCTGCCAGCACAGAGTCTGCTCTGCTGCTGGCCCCGGCTGAACCTGCCTCTGGGAGCCTGGGCAGAGAGGGGGGAGGCACCATGAGGCTGGAACACCTGAGGAGACCGACGGGTGCAAAAGGAACTTGGGGAATCTGTCCAACTTTCCCGTGGCTGCCTTCTGGGCCTGAACCCTCTGAGAGTCCCCCCAGCACGGCTGTGAAACATGACACCATGGACTGCCGTGGCCAGATGCTGTTTCTTGTTAACTCCTTCAGTGCATCAGTGCACAGATGGAACTTAGAAAGCCTCCATCCTCTCTCCAGTGAGAGAAATTAGAATGTAGATGTGTAAAGACCACATGAAATATCAAAGTCAGTCAAGAAGGAGTGAAAGTCCAGGTGGAAAGATTGTGGGAAGTTGCTTTTGAGCTGTAAA